>NC_051168.1:108515956-109198456 GCF_013339725.1 Rhipicephalus microplus | reverse complement strand
ACTTTTCCCCAGGAATTGAACCACCGGGCCTGACAAGTCCTCCAACGTGTCGTCGTGGTCATCTAAGCCATCGGGAGAACCTTCATCATTCTAATCCTAACTCGACAGGATGTCGTGGTGGCTTTCGAGAGGGCAATGAGACATCCTGCTTCCCTGGCACACACACGTTAAAGACAAGGAGAGGGTGAAAAAAAAAAGGTTTTCACGCAATGTCACAGCAGAGATGAAGATGTGCATTTCAAGAAACCGGAACTTGGCGCATTACCAACGTGACAATCAGCTGAGCCGCAATGGAGAGTGACGGCTTTTTGTGTTCGGACATCGGTTCTTCACCCAAAGTGGCTGGCGACTGCCAGAATTACGGAGATCGTGACAGCCAGTGCGTAACCGGTGACCAGCATACCTGTCAAGGCCGAGACTGAGCGGTGCAAGTACATCCGGCTATAGCAGAAAAATGTTTTCACTACCTGCTGACTAGAACGTATACCCGAAGGTGGAGTGGCGACTCATCTATTCACAGTGAGTCACAGGTGGGACCCTGTTCCGTTTTATCCGGGAGCACCATCGCGACTAGGGTTATCAGAAGTCAAAGGGCAGAGATGGGACTACTAAGAACCAGGAGTCAGACTGTAATGAGGCATTCGATGTACGACTGGCGCAGATGTGGTTGCTATTAAAATCTCGAATTCTGCTTTTCAAATTTTAATGAAGGAACAAAAAATAGAGGGTTTAATGCTCCAAATTGAGCTACAAAACTTGAAGCTTCAATTTCACACAAACATGAAGTTCGAGTAGAGTGGCAGGCCTGGTTTGGCACGGTATGCAGATCAACTGCAAGCAGTTCTTTCACCAATTCCGGTTTCCGATGAGCTGGTGCCTGCGTGGTTCCACAGCGCTGAAGATATGTTTAGAAGCCGTGTCATCCCTGAAGATGCAAAAGGTGCTATCATCGTGTCCTTTCTGAACGAAAACAGCCGCACATTGTGGCAAATGGAGCAGAGGACCATGTACTTTCATATGAAGAGGTTCGCGAACTGATGCTGCATGAACTGAAGCTCACACCTGAAGAGTACAATCACCGCCTTTATTCCTGTCTGAAAGGCGAGGATACATGGGGTCAGCACGCCACGAGACTTAAAAAATTCTTTTCATTTTATTTTTTTTATTTTACATATACTGCCAATCCCAATTAGGGATTATTGCAGGATGTTCTTTTGTTTTCATCTCTGGAATAGATATATTAGCAGTGTCCAGGAGCTGTGGGCGTTGCTCATCTCAGATTGAGCCAAGCGGCTGATGCGTGAACACATGCGCAGATACGTGCTTCAGAATGAGACAGCAGACTCGCTAATACCTCATAACTTCGCGAAGTTGGCGCAGAAATATGATGAGAGCACGAGTTATAGAAAGTCATGAAATGTAGCTACGGGACTTTTAAAGAATAGTGATACGTTCAATAGCCGCTTGACTGATAAGATAGCTCAGAGAAACGAGAAAACGGACTTCCGGTGGTATGCTTGTGGTGAGAGGGAGCACTATCAATGGCAGTGCTCGCAAACGACACGGCTGTCCGCGGAAGAAGGACAAGACCGTCTGTCTCGGGAGAGACTCACCACGAGCGTGGCATGCGAACCGATGGGGAGTTTAATGCCTTGCCACTGTGGTGCTGGAATGTCAAAGTTAACATGAATATAGAAGTGATGAGTGCGGGTTGCAAGTTCAACACGTGCTTAAATTCAGGTTCCGATATTACAGTGACCAGAGAAGAGTTAGTTCCACGATCAGTGGAACTTCAGGGAGTAAACCAAGTACGCTTGAGAGGAGCGTTTGGGTGAGCTGTTGCAGCTGACCCAAAGTACGTCCCGTTAGCGCAGCACAATCCGCTTGAAGGCTAAGTTCCGGAGCTGATGACACTGTGTGCAGTCAATGATGAGCTCGCGAAAGAAGTTGATGCCGTATTTACACCGGACACGCTGGAAAAGCTTAGACGCGAAGCGAATCGCGGGAATTGGTGGTTGAGATCGTGAGAGCGGAGCAGAATTCTGTTGAGGCAATTGATCGTGAAGATGAGATCAGTGCTAAGGAGCAGCTGGAGTGCCAGCCAGATCCAAATGGATCGCCAGCAGTTTATTTGACAGAAGGACAAGTAATGGCTATTGTGGCATATAATGTCATGTTTGGAAAAAATAAACGAAAGGAAAGCTCAGTGCATTTTCCGTTGGAGCAGGTGCGTGAGGGGACACGCGAAATGTTCATAGAAGGGTGCTTATTGCAACGAAGATTTATTACCTGAAGCACGCTGCAAAGAAGCGTTGGCACTCGCTCATGATGCACCTTTTTTGCGGGCACTTTTTGAGAAAGAAAACTAAAGAGGGCGTTCCTAGTGAATTCTTCTAGCCCACATTGGTGTCGGACATCAAGAAGCGTTGTCAGTCTTGCATGTCGGCCAGATATTTACCAGTAGAAATGTGGCCGATCGAGTGCCGATCACTTACCTGACATGGCCGCAGACGCCCTTCCAAGTAGTCTACCTGGACTGTCTTATTCCTATAGAACCTGCATCATCGCGTGGCCATCGGAACGCTTTGCGCATGACTGACTTACTTATGCACGAGGTGACCTGAGGCCATCTCGCTTCGAGCTTTGAGTGCGAGAGCAACTGGTCAGGAGTCGTTGGATCTCTTCCTACGGTACGGGGTCCCAGAACTGATATGCAGTGAGCAGTGAACTAACTTTACTGCAGCGTTAACTAGAGAGCTGACAGAAATACTAGGATTGGAGGTGCGCTTTTCAACGCTGAAACACCCGCAGAGTAACGGCCTAGTAGAGAGGTAGAAAAGACATTTCAAGACAGCGCTGAAACGTGATATACACGATCATGCTTGAGATCGGGACGGTGACAAACCATGTGTTCTGTGGGCGTATCGTGAGATCTCTCATGAGATTACAGGCGTGTCACTATTTGAGCTAATGTATGATTGCGTGGCCCAAGGGCCATTAGGCATATTGCAGAAAAGGTGGATGGGAGATAGGCAACCTTCAATAGGTCTTAATAAATGTGCGACTGCTTATTTGTGAAAGCTACGTGCTTGAATGGCAGAAACAACTCGCGCAGTGTATAGCCGCTTAGAACAAATAGAGCAGAAGTACAGTCTTCAGGGCAGGCATAAAAATTGACGTGGGGGAACAAGAACTGGTTGTTGAGACAAGAAACGTAGGGACGATGCATTCTGAACAGAAGAAACCGGCAGAGATAGTGCAGGAGGTGTGACAAGACAGCTACATCATCAGGTTTCGGGAGGGTGCTCATAAATAGATTTGCCAATCACCTCAGGAAGTACTATATCCGAATACATAACACAGCAGTAGTGTTTGAGAAAGATGAAGAGAGATGGCCAGTTAGAAACAACTCTGCAGCGTTAAGAAACAGTCTGTGGTGTAGTTGTAGCGCTCCAGAGAAACACACACCAGTCAAATTTATAGGCACGTGAATTGAAGGACGTAGTGAAAAGTATACAAACACTTTTTCAGAAAAGCCTGAAATTGGTGGAATTCGGAAACCCAGAATCACTCTGCTCTCACGCGCGACGTCGCCGAAGTCCCACCTCCACCGTGTGCCGGTAGCACTGAGAGGAGAGGTGGAAAGATCCGTCTTGAAGGAGAGAGAAGCTTTGCACACCCGGTTGTGCGCGTCGCAAAAAAAGACGATACGGTGACAGCGTTCATTTATTACCGCCAACTGAATGCCGTCTCAGAACCAGAGAATTTTCCATTGGGGAAAACGGAGGAATTGATTTATAAACTGAAACAGAAATTCTTGACTAGCTTTTGACCGTGTTTACCGAGTTTCAAAAAAAAAAACAGTGTAAGTGACTGGGTACTCAACCACAATTAATTCAGTTAATGCATCGAGTATGTAAGCTCGTTTCGCCGTGGTCACAAATGATAGCTAAGTACTTGCGGGATCAGGAACGGATGCTGTTGGTGACATTTCGGAAAACCTTACACTTACGTAGTATTTTGGAAGTGGTGCCGCATTTATATTCGCTAACTACTTTCAATGCATTCTTTTAAACACTTGCAAGCCATAGGCCATCATTCGCTTTTGAATACTCGGGGAAAATGGTATCCTGGAGATTGAGCCAATGCCGGGTGCTTGGAATACTAAGGGCCCCGGTGGAGTCAGCACACTCCTTTGGCCCCAGCTTCACGTATATGGCGTTCCTAGGCTGACCAAACAAGGGTAAATCGGCAGTCGCCTTTTCCTATCTCTCTCCCTTACATCTTCGTTTTAGATGCGGAAGCATCTTATACTCGCGCCTTGTAGTGCGCCGTCCGCGCCGTCCGCACCGCTTCTCGAACATTCGACAGCTGACGCGCGTGCATGCGCCGTCGCGCCATCGCCCACCATCTGTGCCGCGCGCGCTTCTCCTTCGAGAACATTCGACAGCTGACAGCGCATGCGCCGTCGCGCCGTCGCCATCTGTGCCGCGCGCGCGCTTCTCCTTCGAGAACATTCGACAGCTGACAGCGCATGCGCCGTCGCGCTGTATATATAACTCAAGGGTCGGCGCTCGCTCGCTCAGTTGCCGCTCGTCGGGTGGTTTGTACGGCGCGTCGACGTCCAAGGTCGCGGTGAAATGAATGCCAACGAATCCACAAACACAATGATCGACGTCCCTTCAACCAGCGCCGCCCCTTTCGCATACGTGTGTACGTGTTCACTCATTTAACACCCCCTCCTACAACCACGTTAACCAATTTAGCCATCGACTCAAGTAAGTCGCAATTTAACACTCCATTTCACAACCACGTTAACCAATTTAGCCATCGACCCAAGTAAGTCGCACTTTAACACCCCGTTAACCAATTATATGCTCCACATCCTCCTCAGTGTTCCCCCGAGGGAAGCTGCGGGCAATTTTTTTATCTTTAACTTTTTATTTTTCCTGTCTATTTCTTTCGTCTGTTTACTTCCGATCTTTTCTGACGGCAAATGTTAACGTTGCGTGGATGCCTTGTCATTGCTGTTCCATATTAGGTTATACACCACTGTACGGTTGCCATTGACAGGGTTTGCCCAGCATCTCCTGCCACGTCCTCTGATTGGACTCGTCGGTGGTCGGCTGGCACCGCTGCCAAATTGAAACCACTCGTTATGTTCAGTGCATCCTCTTTCAAAGCTGATCGTAACCTGAAAACGGTACGCACTTAAGCAGCCCTCGCATTCTTTGCAGACTGAAAAATTCTAAAATATGTTATACATTGTGTACAGTCTCATCAAAACCAGTACTATCTCTCTTTTTATTGCGATAACAGTTATATGGACACTCTCAGCTGGATTTTGCCGCCAGTGTCGCCGTCACTCATCGTATATGTATACATATCTATATACCCGAGAATGCGATAAAGAAAAAAAAACACCCAAAAAAGACTCCGGCACACGGAATTGAAATTGAGTCCTCTGAATCGTGAATGCGAGGCAATACTGAGCCACCGACGAGCACGGCTTTCACATTTCAAACGCCTGGCTATTTATATCTACCACTTACAGCTGCCGACGGGTATTCCGGGGGGAACTATTGTGTCTTAGGCATTACCAGCAAGATGACGCAATAAGCGCGCGTCACCACATCACCTGGCCGCACGCGCTTTAATCTCCCACGCGTACATTAGAGGAAGGAAGCAACCCTTCCTCGCTCGCCCTTTTCTTCCGGTGGGGAAAAGGGGAGGTTGATGCGCCTTGACTGGCCTCGGGCTTTAACTGGAATGATTCCGTTGTAGTTACCAGGCGCACAAATATCACTACAATCATTGGAGTCTCCGTTTGCGAAAAGTGCGCACTTTTCAGATACAGCAAATCAAGAACTTAGACGCTCATTCGCGTGCATCTGTACATGTGAGTACGTTTCGTGCGTCAATTGTGCATGAGAAATGCGGAGCACGTTTAGTTAAGCTTTTCATTATACGCGTGACCTTCCAATTTGTTGCTATCGCGTTCATGGTTTTGCCTTTGTGGCAAAGCTATGACTCTTTTTGGTAGCAGGAAACCTAACAGAGAAACTAGGACCTGGCTATAAGGCCTCTAAGATGACTAGCGGCAATCTACCGCGTGAACTACGAGACAAAAAGCAATATAAACCCTCCGTAATCTGACATTTATCGGAAACATCCGTATCACAGTCAGTCCACATAAGTTTATGAACACTTTGAGGTGTTGCCTCTGATGACGACCTCCTGAATCTAACTGAAGCTGAGCTCAGTAATGTCGAAAGTTGGGCGAGTTGGTGATACTTCATTATTAGTTATAAAGCAGCACTCGACAACAAGCACAAAAGGAACGATAGGGAGACCGCTGCACTCTCAACTAGTTTAATTTGCCGAAGAACCTGGTCAAAATAGAAGAAGACGGTGTACCACGTGTTAAACGACGTTCAGACTACAGCATATTTTTCAAAAAGCACACCTGGAAATCACTTAAACTAATCAATGCTAGGCTAATGTATGTTTTCTTTCTTTTAGTGATGTGGAAAGCCTCGATAGCTTCCTTGGTCCCCTGATCCCCGTGACTGGAAAGTATTTCAGTATCAGAGAACAGCAGAGAGCAGCTATTCTCTAAGCAATGCCACCTTATGTGTGAGTAAGCATTATTAGCTAATGCATTCTTGAGCTCCATCAGCCTTGTAATTATGCACAGGCCAGTTTGGCCGATTTACCACTTTTCACATGACATGGGCAAATAATATACCACCACAGTTTTGCACTCAACAAACCAGAGCAGACATCTCGCACCCAGGAGGCTGGCGAGCCAAGCGAATACTATAGCAGCCGGAACAGCCCAGACAATGGGCTGCCATGACACACATGGGTTGCGCCGAATTAACAAGGCAAGCTGTAGCTCTCAGCTATGATGTACCTGTTAATACCACGTCTGTGTATAAGACCACGTCTGAGCACAACTATGTCGTTTGTGAATGTCAGGGCAAGCAGCAAAACAGAATGATATTAGCTCTGCTTGTGATGAACACGACACTTCAAGAGAATCTTACTGGAGTGGTGTTTCCAGCTTGGCGACGAGTGGACACTTGTAATTCACACAGACAAAAAAAGCGAAGAACTGAGTGAGAACTAGAGTGTAAATTGTGGGGTGCTGACACCCCTGTAAAGTTGTTTGTGCTGCGTGGCGCACGTGTCTCGCCCAAAAGCAGCGTTTCGCAATACAACCACCTGGTGGTAAATGACGTTGTGTTTACGAGCGGGGATCACCACTATCATCATCATGGTTGGTAGATTGGTTGCGCCGGTGGTGACCCCTGGCGGAAGGCAAGCCCTGCTGGCGGGCGAGGGTTAAGCGAGTCTCTTCTGCATGTGGCGGTTGCCGCAAACTGTTCTCTCTAGCATGGGTTTTCGGTGCGGGGCACAGCGGGCTGCACGTCGGGGGCCCTCGTGGTTAGTAAAGTGTTGGCCAAGCCACCTTGGGCGTGTTATTGTGTTTGTCATGTTTAGTCGTGTTCTTTATTATTGTGTAAGGGTGTCCTAGCATGTTGATAGCAATTCATATATATCGATTCGGTGGACGGTATCGTCGTTCTAAACAGGGATTGAAAAAATTGCTGGAGTGGAAACTCCCGAAATGCCTTGCCAGCAGAAGTGAAGCCAGCTTTTGCCACTGCCAAGATGGCGGAAACATGCTCTTTTATGATAGTGCCCACTTAGAGATTATGTGGCTTTGATATGTTAGGTAAATGCTACGTTAGTTATATAATAAAAGATAGTTGTTCCAGACGAAGTAATACAGAGATACAAGCATGGGTGACAGAACTTCCTAAGAACTTTGCCTCCAATAAGAGGCTCACTATAGGAAAACTGGTAACAGTAAGATGCACTTGGAGCACTGTGTTACCTGAAAAAGTTTTCACATTACACTCGTTGGGCGTGAGAGAAAAACGCTACGTTCTTAATCGCTAAACGGTGATACTTTATAATGGCCCTAGTAAGATGGCCACCATCTTGCCAGAGGCATGGCTTCCCTCCTAGGCTATGATTTCCACTCCAGCAATTTTTGTAATCCTCCTTGTTTTAAAAGTAGTTGAATAATTATATGTTGTTTGGTTTGCACCGACCACGTCTGCTGTGTCCGTTCACTCCATGAGCGGGGCGCCACGCTCACCAAAAGAGGAACCCCACAAAGTATACAATAAATGCTGTATTTTGGCGTGATTCCCGGCTTTCCCACTTTGCAAACCTCATTGGCGGGGCACTCAGCCAAGATCAGACACAAGCTTTGTTAGTGGAGGGGGGAGGTGCACCTAATACATTTTAGGGTTTCCTTCGACGTAATTTATTGCGAGGTATATTGTACTGTCAAGCACAAGTAAGCGGCATCATTCGCCCCTGTCATTGCAGTATTAAGATTTCGTACTTTCGATGGTATCCACGCCTTCAAAACGAGAGGATTTTGCTTTTGACTGGTAGTGAATGATGCTGCGTTTTTGAAAAGCTCGCTGGAACGCCGTGCATTCACCACAGTGGTTGATTCCCCCAAATTTGTTTGGACACAAGACATCCAGTGCCACAGAACACAGATATTGTTACGTAATAAAACAATACTTGCACCTATGAACCTTGCGTCGCTGACGAAGGCCTAGCGCTAGCTCATACAGCAAAACATTTTGCAAATTAACAGAATAGAAATAAATGAAAGACTGCAGAATTACATTTATTTCAATGTTGGCCTGTAAGTGTCATAGATACAGGATTAAAATCGTGCAGATAGCTTCCAAATGAATCAATCAGTTTCAAAAGATCTAAAAGGCGAAGTTTCGGCCTAGCGTCACAGCTTTAATTTCAGCATGACACAGTGGCGGAGAGGCTAAGTTCTGTTTTATAACGAGGAGGTCGGTGGTTCGAATGCAGCTGTCGTCCACATATCAGCTATAATTCGGTGGATTCAATGAAAATTTTTTCCGTATTTTTGTCACACTACACCTGGTGGCGACTTGGGAAAGTGTGACCCAAGGTTTGCATGTGTGCAAGTTATCACTAGGTGGAGCGCGACATAGCTTCGAAAAATAGTACTGAAGGCTCTAACGAGTTCTACTTGGGAAAGAGGCTGACAGCGGGATTCAAGCCACCGACCTCCCGGTTATGAAACGAATGCTTGACCTTCCAGCCACTGTCACATGCTGACATATAAGCTGCAGTGCTAAGCTTAACCTTCGCCTCTTAGATCTTTAGAAACTGATAATTACTTTTGACCTTCAATACAACGCGTCGATTTACCAGTAGATGTGGAGTTTTTTCATTTTTTCGATAGTCATATGTGGTTATAATTTTCAGAAGATCTAAAAGGCGATAATACAGCCTAAAATTACAGGTTGAACTGCAGTACTCGGCAGTGGCTGAGAGGTTAAGTGTCCGTTACATTAACGGCAGGTCGGTTGCTCAAACTCAGCTGTCGTACACATTTAAAGGTGTATTTCGTTCGATTTAATAAAAAATTATTTTTAGGTGTTGTAATACTCCACCTGGTGGTGGCTTGGCGGCATGAGACGGTGAGGTCCGGGGTTCCCACGCCGCCAAGTTACAACTAGGTGGAGCGCGACGGAGCTTCAGACAATAAAGTTTTAAGGCTGCAACTAATTCTAGCCGCGAAAGGGGCCGACAGTGAGATTTGAACGACTTACCTTCCGCTGAGGAAACGAACACTTAACTTCACTGTTACATGCTGACATTCAAGCTAGAAAATTAGGCTGAAGCTTCACCTTTTGGAATTTTCGAAACAGATAACCACATATGACCTTCAATAAAACGCATTGAGTTACCAATTCATGCGAAGTTTTTTTTAAAAATTTAATCGAACGTCAAACGAAAACTTAACATCTCCAGCACTGTCACTTTTTGGGAGGTATTTATTATATAGCGTATATAGAACTGTAATAATAAAGCAGTAATATGGTCACTCAGCGACAATATTTGCACAACTACGGCACAAACATTCTATGGCTTAGATACATGTATACTTGGCAAGTCAAGGAAAAGAGCAAAAGGTATTCAAAAGGTTGGCAAGGATCAGCACCTCATCAAGATGGCGTGCCAGTCTGGTTTGGAGCCAAGTTCTTCGTAAATGTTATTTAGCTGAACAGTCGTACGCCTGAAATGCATACTTGAAGCATTACTTGCTTCTGCATTATGGTCCTGCATGCTTGTTTTCTACAGACTGTCCAGTCTAATAAGAATGAACATATCAAAGGACACTTCATCAAGACATGTTGGTAGAAGGTAACGTATAGTATGTATGGGAGGTAATGTAAAATCTTTTAACGGTTTATTAAAGGATGTACAAAAACATAATGACATCTTTTTAGCTAGTAAACCCGTATTGTCTCTGCTTAATTGCAGAGACGGCAACTAACTGAAAAAACAAAAATACTCCTTTCTTAGAACCATGGTTTTACCGCCAGCGTATCTGCATGAAGTTTGTAAAATAAGGCTTCCCGTAAAGAGAAATCCAGATTTCTCGGAATTGTTTTTAAACATCCTGCCCTGGAAGGTCGAAATATACGGAATTAGCAGTGGAAAAAGCATGGATAACAAATCTTTACAGTTTTCTGCGTGATACTTTGTATAAGTATTGTACGGAAAATCGGACTTGGAGAATCAGAATGCGATCAGAACTTCCTGAATTGATGCCCATATATACGGGCGTACAGAGAAATCTGAAGAAACATTTAAGTCAGGCAAAGCATGGACAAATCTAATCCGCAAAGAGGATCGAATTATAGGGTGGGAACTGTCGCGAAAGGAGGAGAACTTGAAAAGTATTTGCCATAGATATAAGTAAACGAATCATCGCCCTCCGTTTTTTATTTGCCTGATGGAGTTGTCCCATCTGACTGGTTCAAAAATCGAAGTTGACACGAACGTTGCAAAAGTACGACGAACATGCTGTAAGTTCTCTAGATAAAAAAGTATTGCAAGCTTGAGCTCTTCCAAAGATGAAAAGTTGATGCGGAACAAACGTCTGGACAAGTCATCAACGCTTAGGAACACACTATTTCGAGCAACGTGCGCTGAATCTGCACGCATTTGGAGGAAAACCAAGGCACGTTGGTAGAATACGAGTCCAACTGATTCTTTATAACTTGTCTGGTGTACTACCTCATGATCGAAACCATAACCCAAAACTTTTAGATGGGTCTAAATGAGCTTTTGATACAGTGCCGACTTCACTTATTGTAGATAACATATTCTCAACGCTTCGTTTATCCGAACAAGAGAAAGCTAGGTCATCTGCATGACTAAGTTAGGTGCTGACAGACTAAGTTAGGTGCTGACACTCACCGCTCCACGTAAGGAGAGGGTGCTGGCAGATTGGGTTCACCGAAGACCTTCAGCCAAGAGTAGTTTCCGTCACGAGTTCAGATGGCGCTACTGTATGGGGCGCCAGGTGTTCGCGCAGCCGGCATGCATCCTGGAATTCGCGTGCAAAAGAACATCTGTCTGAAGGCTTTGTGTGCATAATCTTTGACAGGACTTCCTCTTGGGAGGTGCAGAAAGTGTTGCGTCGTGACTGGCGAAGAGGGAAAGGACTGCTAAGTTTGGGTGAGGGCAAGTGCTGGTGAGGCTTGAGGGTGGCAAAAGCCCCTTTCGCGCTACCCTGCCGACGCCAATGTTTGTGTACATGGAATTTAGCGATTTAAAAAAGCGGTGTCCTGTGCCTGTGAGCACTAGTCAGTCCATTTCTTTTGCTGATCGCGCTTTGTGGTTCAGTGCCCGTATACATCTACGTTGCATATGACTCCGCGTGTACGTGTCAGAACTCTTGTCGATAGCTACACCTCGAAATGGGCAAGTGGTGTTTTATGCCGAATGCCAGTCGGGGTATCGGATTTTTATGGAGCGTGTGGCGCTTTTCAAGGCTCCACGTGAACAAGAGCGCTTGAAAAAAAAAAAAACGACGACAGGCAATTATGAGAGCTGACAGAGCCTTGCAGCCTAATGACCATGTGTGCGCCAAGCATTTCGCGCAAAAAGCGATATCCACCAGATATCACGCAGAATAGGAGGGAAACGTCCTGTGGCACACACCAAAAAACTCACGCTCAATTCAGATGCTTTGCCTGCTATTTTAGCAGGCTGCCCTAAATTCCCGATCATACAGCGAAAAACTAGGGAAGCTCTGCGAAAACAACTGGCTGTACCTGCGACTTCTCGGAAGCGACGGGGGCCAAACGCCTCAATTGCATCTGAAGTGCCCGCCACGACCGCTGAAAGCATGCCGAATCAATCTCTCGTCGAGAGAGCGACTCCACAGCATAGCGATGTAGAAGATCAACAGGTACGCATGCAAAAGGCAACGCTTCCACTTCAGCAGCGATGACCCTCCTCTACGTGAAACGAAGGATGCTTCCCAACACGACACTGGTAGCATAAGCATATGCGCTAACAAATCAGTACCTTATTACGCCTGAAAAATAACTTCTTTTTTTAAATTCAGATGCCACTTTTTTGCTTTTCTCACCTAGGCGTTTTTCAACCAAAAAATTAAATGTTGTAGAATAACTAGTCGATAGGGATCATTTTACATACTATTTCTTTAATGCCGCTTAGTTTTTGTTTATGTTTACTCTATGAACTTCATTATATATAGTTTGGCATGCTTGATGTCGTCATGCTCGATTTTTTTTGTTTTTGGATGTCTGTAGCACTTCATCATCACCGTCTTGCAACATTGCTGGCGCACTTCCGACCACGGTGTACTTACGGCACAACATCGTTCATTAGGGCGAAACCCTTTCATAGCCTTAGATGCCTCCTCAAACGCGAAATACGCCGTATGATTCTCCGTGGCATAAGGAA
Source organism: Rhipicephalus microplus (assembly GCF_013339725.1). Taxonomy (NCBI): domain Eukaryota; kingdom Metazoa; phylum Arthropoda; class Arachnida; order Ixodida; family Ixodidae; genus Rhipicephalus; species Rhipicephalus microplus. The sequence continues at coordinate 109,185,595 of NC_051168.1, read as the reverse complement.
AGAGCTGCACAAACTATACTGCTTTAGGTAGTGCGTTCGCTTTCACTGTCTGATAAGCGCTTCACTAAGTTCACGTCCACGAGGCTTAATAAAACAGCGCAAATTATGAATGATGGCACTGGATCGACAGTCTCAATATGTGTGTGGTACAGGACAACCCAGGGTCAAGCTTCGGGACCCAATAAAGTTCTTGAAACCATACCATGATGCTTACACTGCCAGAGGCCCCGCCGCGGTGGTCTAGTGGCTAAGGTACTCGGCTGCTGACCCGCAGGGCGCGGGCTCGAATCTCGGCTGTGGCGGCTGCATTTCTGATGGAGGCGGAAATGTAGTAGGCCCGTGTGCTCAGACTTGGGGGCACGTTAAAGAACCCCAGGTGGTCGAAATTTCCGGAGCCCTCCTCTACGGCGTCTCTCATAATCATATAGTGGTTTTGGGACGTTAAACCCCACATATAAATACACTGCCAGAGGCCGAAATGAAGTCATATGCGTGACGCTAACAGCAAGAATGGCAAGAGTAGCGTGCGAAACCTACGCGTTTCATAGAACGCATAAATTTCATGATACATTTGTTCAAAGTTTTCTGACGACATTTTCGTTGATTTTGCCAGGTAACCAGAACGCGACAGCAATATGCGCGCACGCAGACGCACACACACGCAGGGGCATGTGTACTCGCATACAAGCACATACCCACGTTCACAGAATATCGCCTTCCTAATTCGTAACTTGCACGACGTATAGATATAAATAGCGTGACTGTACATCTAACATAGTGGTCGTTGAGATGATCGCCTCAGCAAAACGGTGCTGCCAAGTACACTTTTGGCGAAAAGTGCAATTATACGGACTTCTGTAACCATTCGATTTATGTTTTCGAAAAAGCAGCGGAGCTCTAACTTAAGTAAATAAATGCGGGGTAGCAGATCGGGTAGATAAATGTGCTAAAGTTGTAAATAAAGAACAGTCGTACGCTCTTCTCATTGCTGGCTGTGCGTAATCGCGCGCACCGCCTGGTGTCATGTAGAAAAAGTCATATACGCGTCAGTGCAAGTCTCTCAGCAATGCCAGAAAAAAGTTTGGAGACGCACTATATCTTACAGTTTTCCTTGCAATGCTTTCAGTTCGAAGCTCGTTCAGCTCACCTAAAAGGATGAAGTAGAATAAGCAGACGAAAAAAAATTGCTGTTTTTCAATACCGTGCAAGCACCAACTGAGGGTTGTGATATTATCGGTATTATGATTTTAGGGTGCTTTCTTGATTAAAAGAACAACAACAGAATATGAAAACAACGACTTTAGCAAGGAGCGAAGGAAATCAGTCGTAATATGCAATTTTTACGTTGATGTGACGTTCCCGTTACTATTTGATGTTTCGGTGCTTGAGAAGTAAAAAAAAAATTAGCATGGTACAGGGCAGAAACGACAAAAAAAGACGTCATCAGCAATCAAGGCCGAACACAAATTGCTGCAAGTCATGGAGGCACTGGGGGCTGCAAATTTCTGCAAATCATGAAGGTCATGGAGGCACTTTGCAAACGATTCAGATGTATGATGATGCATTGCACGTCTTGAAACCGGTAATTTCATTCTATTCTAGAGGCAGAACGCTTTTCAAATTTAGTTCCGGTAATCTTTGCCCAGTGATCCGTGTCGAGGAGACAAATAAGCGGCAGAGCTGACAATCTGGAAATTACATCACTCGTACACAAAATGGGTGCTACTGACATTCACGGGCCTTGGTTATTTTCCTGCTAAATTTAACCCTCTTAAGCACTCATGGCTTTTAATTGCGAAGCATTTCTTAGCGAGCTTTGCCGATTTTGAGCTTGTCATCTATCTATCTATCTATCTATCTATCTATCTATCTATCTATCTATCTATCTATCTATCTATCTATCTATCTATCTATCTATCTATCTATCTATCTATCTATCTATCTATCTATCTATCTATCTATCTATCTATCTATCTATCTATCTATCTATCTATCTATCTATCTATCTATCTATCTATCTATCTATCTATCTATCTATCTATCTATCTATCTATCTATCTATCTATCTATCTATCTATCTATCTATCTATCTATCTATCTATCTATCTATCTATCTATCTATCTATCTATCTATCTATCTATCTATCTATCTATCTATCTATCTATCTATCTATCTATCTATCTATCTATTATCTATCTATCTATCTATCTATCTATCTATCTATCTATCTACATGCCACGCTCATGATGCGCTCGCAGCCGTTTTGCTATCTCCACAGACTCCTAATTTGGTATCCCGTGACCTGAGTAGATGATGATGGTAGATGACACGTCCAAACATGATAAATGTAAAACGCATGTCATGTAAAACATGTCTGCATGCTACGCTCATAGCACGCTCATGGCAGTTTCACTAGCTTCACATGTACCAAATTCAGTATTACATGAGGGGAGTATTACAGGCTCTGGTCATAGCGCGCTCCTGGTCGTTTCGATAGCTTCAAATATACCAAATTCAGTATTACAAGGCGCGAGTATTACAGGCTCTGCTCTTAGCGCGCTGCCAGTCATTTCGCTAGCTTCAAATATATCAATATTTGCGTTACGCTACGCGATTGAACGAAGAAGGTAAATGACGCATCTATACATGATAATAATGACACGCGTGTCATGTATAACATGACTATATGCTAAGCTCATAGCGTAGTCGCGGCTGGTTTGCTATCTTCGCATAAACAAAATTTGGTAATGCGCGAAGTGAATGGATGACGAACATTAATGCCAGGCGCAATCATTATGACATGTAAGTCATGTCATAATTCACATGCTGATCACTGCTGTGGCTGGTATTGCAAACGTTAGTGGTGCCGTCATGAGGCGACTCTAAACAACATACTTCATATCTAGAGATCTCAGTGCGCATAACACTTCTACTTGTGTTTACTCTGTACTAAGTCTGTCCACGTCGTAATGTTCTGCTGATTTTGAAGAGATAAGGATTTCTCATTCGTGCTTCGTATATCATTTATACGTGGGATCTACCAATTTTTTTCCGACCAGCTGCATTCTAAGACAAAATTACCCGGAAAAGGAGTAACGGAGCCCAATAGGCGCGCGCGATTTACTGATAGACCGTTGAGGAGCAAGCACAGAGGGACGCGTGCCGCGCGATACCACTTAGTCTCCGAACACGCTCCAAAGGGATGAATCGCCCGGGGATTGCAGGCAGCGCGAAAAGCATTGCCAAGGTGACCATCCCTTCTTCTCCTCTTCTGCTGGCTTATTCTTTTCCCGTATTTTGCCGGTGACGGCTCGCGTTGCGTGGCGCACGGAGTGGTTGACCACAGCCGCCTAGATTCGACTATCTAAGAATTACGACGTGGTGCTTGTGTGTACGCTTGGATGGGCGTGGGCTGTTGCTTTTGCATTTCGCTGCAACCATGAAGTCTGCAGCAAGTCTCGACACGTCACCACGCCGCGCTGTATACCTCTGGCGTTAAGACAACCACGACCAACATACGACAGTTACAGTTTGGAAGGCCAATATGCCGGCCGAGAAGACAACAGACCTATCGCATTTATACGTCAGTCCAACCCAGGGCAGAAAACAGCGCTGGATTCTAAGAGCAGTAGGTTGTCATTCTTTATTCTACTCTACATGCCGCGTGCGCTTGCCGGCAAGGGGCTCGGTCATGTTGTATATCGCACGCACGAAATGCATCGCGAAGGTTAGCTTTGGCGTCTGCAGTTCACCTGTTGTTTGCGACCGCCTTGAAACTGGCCACCATTGCCGTCGGCCTCTCGTACGCTTGCTCATCGAGTGCTCAACGGTCTTCACCAATGCGATGAGCTCCGGGCTGACAATATTGGTACCCACATCATCTGGCTGTGCACTTTGCAACAAACCACGTTGCAAGGTTTGCGTACATATGCAAACCACCCCGGAAGCCGTTAGTACGTCGTCTAATTTCACCCTTAAAATTCGCGGCCCCTTTCATTGCGATAGCTCTAACGTCATATACATGCTCGAGTGCACCGTCTGCCAAGAACAGTATATTGGCTATACAGAAACATCGTTCCGAATACGCTTCAACAACCATAAATCGCATACCAATACGCAACGTAACCTCCCGCTCTCAAAACATATTCGCTCACCAGGGCACTCGTTCGAAAAAATTAGGGTCACTATACTTGAATCTGGCTTTCATTCTCACCACGATCGGAAAATCCGCGAATCGCACCTCATATACAAATTCAGCACCGTGTCATCAGGCATAAACGAAAGTACAGGCACGCTCTCTAGTGTGCCCACCAAGCATTATCAGCCTTAACCTACGGGCCGTAGCGTGATAGGTTAAGCTTGTTGAATACCGTCTCTAATGCTTCTGTTATTGTGTATATTTGTGGATCCAATGTTTACAGTAACTTGAGTTTAGTAATCGCCGCCGCTATCACGAATGTGGATGCGAGACTTCATTTGAACGCGCACGTGCAATAAAAGCATCAACTAGTAATTTTATTCATATCGCAATGACTGAGTTGTGTATATGACGCGCAATCTGACTGTAATATCACGCGGTTTTTTGATATTTTAATATCCATGTTTCATTGTTGCTTTTTCATTATCTATGTCCGGTTCTTACAGAGTTATGCTGTGCGCACGAGGAAGTAATTTCTGTTCTTTGGTGTTAAGCATTTTTCTATATGTATATAGTTTTTATATGTTATATATATATATATATATATATATATATATATATATATATATATATATAAATAAAATATATTTTATATATGTTATACATATATAACATATATGTTTCATATGTTTTTGCATGATATCTAACTGTACCGTCATGAACACTTCACGCTATGAATCGTCTAATCGCTGATATACGTCGCCGACCTTTATTATCCCATGTGAATCGTATTGATAAGCAAGCGCGCTGACATGTACTTGTTACTTTGACAAAGGCTGGACCACCAGCCGAAACGTCGGTCAGAATATACCGTGCAAAACCAACGTGCGTCGTACTCTAAATTCCCTATATATATATATATATATATATATATATATATAATATATATATATATATATATATATATATATATATATATATATATATATATATAATATATATATATATATATATATATATATATATAATATATATATATATATATATAAATATATATATATATATATATATATATATATATATATATATATATATATATATATATATATATATATATATATTATATATATATATATATATATATATATATATATATATATATATATATATATATATATATATATATATATATATATATATATATATATATATTGTTACGAGTGACTGTGTTTATTTACAGATGAGGTGAAATGGCGTTGGGAAACAGCAGCGTACTTCTGAGACAGGCCTAGAACACTTCCACCCAACCACACAGTCCAGGTGCCGCTCCACTACTCTTCTTCTTCCGCGCCCCGTAGGCTTGCGCATCTTCGTTGCATTTCTCCCGGCGGCAGACGAAGCTCGCCGAGCGAGTTAAATAGGCCTATGATGGTACTTTTTGAGGCGGGCTACGTGAACAATTGCGTAGTGCGCGAACGCCGGTTATTGGTTGTGACTCGGGCGACAACGTAGTTCACGGTACTGAGACGAGTGACTATCACGAATGGGCCAGAATAGTGTGCTAGAAACTTCCGGTACAATCCTTTTTTTACGAACAGGAGTCCACAGCCACACGTAGTCACCAGGAGAAAACTCTACGGGGATATTCTTGGCATCGTAGCGACTCTTGCTGTGTTCTTGCGAAGACAATGCTCGAAGGCGCGCTAGTTGACGTGCTTCTTCAGCGCGACACAACGTCTGAGCGATGGACAGATCTTCCTGATGCGAGAAAGGTAATAGAGTGTCCAGAAAACTCTGTGGATTTCGTGCGTAAAGCAGAAAGAAGGACGAATGTCCAGTAACTTCATGCTTGGTGGTGTTATACGCGTAAGTAACAAACGGTAAGACGGCGTCCCAGTTCCTGTGGTCAGCATCAACGTACATCGATAGCATATTCGTGAGAGTTCGATTTGTTCTCTCAATGAGACCGTTAGTTTGCGGATGGTAAGGGGTGGAGTGGCGATAAGAGGAGCCACAGAGGCGCAAAACTTCTTCAACCACATCGGCCATAAATTGTCGGCCACGGTCACTGATGACAACCCGTGGAGCACCATGACGCAGTATGACCCGTTGTAACAGAAAAGAAGAAACAGCGGCTGCTGTGACCGATGTCAGTGCGTCCGTTTCCGTATAACGCGTTAAATAATCCACACACACTAGAGCATATCGGTGGCCCGATGGGGTCTTAGGAAGGGGTCCGAGCAAGTCGATACCGACTTTTTCAAAAGGGGATGTCGGTGGAGGGATGGGCTGCAAATAACCTGCCGGGGCAGTGGTGGATCGCTTGTGGCGCGGACATATAGCGCAGCTGGTGACATACTGTTTTGTGGTCTTCCACATTTTCGGCCAGTAGAACCTCTCACGTAGTAGATGTAGCGTACGTGTGAAGCCGAGATGACCGCATGTTATGTCATCATGCGCAGAACGGAGGACGACCTGGCGCAGGCTTTCCGGCACCACCAGAAGCAAGTGGAGGCCATCGGCTGAATAGTTTCTTTTATACAACAAGCCCTTTGAAATTTTAAAGTGCTTGTCGATGGAGTTATGTGCAGCTTCAAGCAAGGGTTTCAGGGTAGGGTCGCGCTGCTGCTCACGTTTGAAGCTGCTGGTATCTGGGAAGTCGGAGGAGACAGAAACTAAATAGTCATCAATGTCATTGTCATCAGCATTGGTGTGTACTGAAGGAAGGCGGGATAAGCAGTCGGCATCTGTGTGACATCGTCTGCTCTTATAGGTAACAGAAAAGCTGTACTCTTGAAGGCGCAACGCCCAACGAGCCAGCCGGCCAGACGGGTCACGAAGTCCCACAAGCCAGCATAGTGAGTGGTGATCGGTCACTATTGTGAACCCGCAGCCATGTAGATACGGTTGGAACTTCTGAATGGCGAAGACGACTGCTAAGCACTCGAGCTCGGTGACGGTGTAGTTCGTCTCTGCTCGGGTCAGTGTCCGACTGGCATATGCTATGACGTGCTGGCGACTGTTGCAGAGTTGGACCAGCACAGCACCAACACCTAGCCCACTAGCGTCAGTATGAAGTTCAGTCAAAGCATTAGGATCAAAATGCTTTAGGATGGGTCCTGAAGTTAATAAAAACTTCAGCTGTTGAAATGCAGCCTCACATTTATCATCCCACAAGTACGGTTTGTCTTTATGAAGAAGGGGCGTCAGTGGGGAGGCAAGTTGTGCGAAGTTCTTAATAAATCGGCGGAAATATAAGCACAGACCCAGAAAACTTCGCAGGTCCTTCACTGTTTGTGGTGGTTCAAAGTTGCGAACCACTGCGGTCTTCTGTGGGTCTGGTCGCACGCCTTCTTTATCCACGAGAAAGCCTAATACGAGGGCTTGACGTTCTCCAAAATGACACTTCTTTGAGTTTAAAACAAGGCCAGCTTCGCGTAAGCATTCAAACACAAGCGACAAGCGGTGGTTATGCTCTTAAAAAATCTTGCCGTAGATAATCACTTCATCTAAATAGCACATGCAAATTTCCCATTTTAGTCCATGGAGTACTGTATCCATAAATCTTTCGAATGTCGCTGGAGCATTGCACAAACCAAAGGGCATAACGTTGAACTCAAAGAGACCGTCTGGTGTTATGAAGGCCCTCTTCTCTTTATCTGAGGGATGCATAGGAATCTGCTAATACCCAGAACGCGAGCCAACAGAAGAAAAATAGGAGGCAGAATTCAGGCAGTCCACGGCGTCATCTATACGTGGCAAAGGGTAGGCGTTTTTTTGTGATGGCATTTAGGCGACGATAGTTTACGCAGAATCTCCATGAATTATCCTTTTTCCTCACTAGAATAACAGGAGCTGTCCATGGACTACACGATTCTTGTATGACGCCCTTCTTTAGCATGTATTCAACTTGCTCTGCGATGACTTTCCTTTCGGAAGGCGATACGGGATAGGGCTTCTGGCGTATTGGTGGTGCTTGGCCTGTATAGATGCGGTGTTGCGTACGTGAAGGCGGTGGCGTAATGGTAGACGTCTCGTCTTCGGCAAAGTCAAAGACTGAGGCGTAGCATGCGATCACCTCCTGCAGCAGCGACCGTTCAGTTGATGGAAGTGACTTGTTAATCATACGGTCAATGCTGGCGGAATAGTCGGGGTACGAGTTGGCATGGGGTTTCTTTACATCCACCGACAATTGGAGGGACCGTATGGTAAGAGTACTTTGCTCTTGAAAGCTTGCCAATTTAAGTCCTGCAGGCAGATATACGGGCTGCACGGAAACGTTCACAGTCCACAAATTGGCACAACCATCGACTGTTAGCACGAGGCAACGAGGCACCATAACGATTTTCTTAAGTGCGTTACTGAAGTTCGGCTCAGCTCAACCATAGTAAGAACCCGCACAAGAACGCGAAGAGTTTACACGCACAAACATTGCGGTATGTGGGGCCAAGCAGACGTCTTCAGACACGGAAAACACTTCCTAGCAGTCATCAACGGTATCTTTTGTCAATGGAGACGGCAACACGGGACGAAAAATAATCCCACCACTACCACAATCTAGAGTTGCACCACATACCCGCAAAAAAATTTATACCTAGAATGACGTCGTGGGTTGCTCCTGCAAGCACCGTTAGTTTAGCTCGAAACGTTTGATTTCCTACAGAAAGTAAAACAGAACAAACTCCAACCGGGTTCAACGTTTCTCCCCCTACGCCGCGGAACGTAGCACTCCGATTCCAAGCAAACATTACTTTCGTCCCAAAGCGATTTTTAAAAGACATGCTCATTATGGAAACGGCAGCACCGGTATCAACTAGTGCAACAGTACTCACATTGTCTAGAAAAACACTCACTTTGTTCTCAACCATTACAACACAAGGGCGTCTTGCGGAAGATGATTTTGCGGCCTCGCCCCCTGTGGTCGCACCAGTTAGTTTCCCAGTGGTGGTGGCGTCCCCGAGCGGCGACGCGGAGACGGGGATCGCTGTTGGCGTGCGGGTGGTGGGGTAACACTGCGGTCGGAGCAAGGCGAGTCAGCACGTGTTGCGTGTTGCTGATGGAAAGAGCCCTGAAATATTTGGTCGAGGCTCGCCAGCAGGTACATAGGGCGTTACACGTTGAATCGTGGAGCTCGCTGCTGGCGAAGGTAGCAGTACCTAGCGATGTGTCCAGGTAGCCCGCAGTTGTAGCAAGCACGGGGGTCGCAGTTGTAGCAAGCACGTCTGGTCGTCCCCGGCGAAGTAAACCTCGTCGGTTGATAAAAGCCGGGCGATGGTGGTTGAGGACTAAATCGCTCTGACGCAGCTTGCCTGCGTTCCTGGTTTTCGAGTGGTCGTTCACTCCTTCGTTCGAACCGATTGGTGTAATTCGGGCGAGGCTCAAAGCAGCTCTGTCACAATATATATATATATATATATATAATGTCAGCGCGACAAGCGAATGAATCTCTTCATTCTTTTTAGATATCATCATCACCGCTACATCTTCATCATCTGTAAATATCATCACCGGTGTGCTTCAGCTCGAGGCTGGCTGAAAACACTTTCCTCACAAGTGGTGGACGGTAGTTTTCATTCCCCCAAGTCCTCTCGACCATTCGCGCTGGAGCTCCGATCGGGTCTCGCATACAACATCTGCCATGGCGGCCTAAGACAGCCTTGGCCCATCTAACGTCACCGTCCTACTGCAGCCACCGACACCCGCTTCGCCTTACAACATTCGCCTGCGTCATCCACCTGTGTTTTCCGATCTCCGAGGGATTGATGTGGAAGACTGGATCAAGAACTACGACCTCGTCAGCGACTTGAACAGTTGGGACTATGCATAAAAGTTGCGCAACGTCCCATTTCACTTGTCTGATCTTGCCGAAACTTGGCTCTGGAACGACCACCCGGATCTTTCCGACTGGGGCACTTTCGAGCTGCAACTTTGTCAAATTTTCGGTGCCCCTACATTTGGCGCAAAGGCAGCAAAAAAGAAGCTTGCTGAACGCACGCAGGTGCCGGGTGAATCTTTCACCTCGTATATCGAGGATGTCCTTGCACTGTGCAAGCGTGTTAACTCCATCATGTCTCAGAACGACCAAATACACCACATTATTAAAGGCATGAATACCGTCGCCTTTAACGCCCTCACCACGCAAAATCCTTCCACCACCCAGGACGCAATAATCATCTGTCAGCGACTTGACGAGCTTCAGTCTCTTCGCGCTTGCTACGATGCCACCGACCTTCGTTTGCCTGTACCCCTCGACTTGCGTGCGCTTATTCGCGACATCGTTCGGGAAGAGCTTCACGGGCGCTGCTCTTCCTGCGCTGTGGAAGTTACTCTTCCTTCTTCAAAAGATAGCTTGCGAGACTTGATCAAAGAAGAGATCGCGTCCGCATCGCGTCCGACGTGTTCCAACGGTCCCTGCGTGTGCTAGACGCCCACATACGCCGAAGTTGCCACGCTCTCTGACACACCCACCGTTTCTGTGCCTACACCAGCAGACCATACGCCTGTGGCTTCGTTGTCACCGCCAGTGCATGCACCGCCTTACTACGCACCTCAGCGCCCTCCTCGGCCAATCTGTAACTACTGCGGCTATCGAAGACATATAGCTCGGTTTGGTCGAAGACGCCAACAACACGAGCAATGTGGCTACGCTCCTGAAGAACATCGAAGCTTCCGTCCGACCATTAACTACCTACGACCAGCCTCCCGCTCGTCCTATTACGTGGCGTATTGCGTGGTTTGGAATAGGAAACGTGACTGTGCTATCTCGATGGCATAGTAGTGTTTTCATCCACATTCTCGCAGCATATACAAGGTCTTGATGAAGTCCTCACGTGCTTTGCAAAAGCCGGTCAGTACAACACCTTAACACCAAGAAATGTACCTTTGCTAGCAAGACAATCAAGGTTCTCGGCCACCTCGTCAGCAAAGTAATTCGGCCGGACCCCGAGAAGCTTTCCGCAGTCCTCAATTTTCCTCGTTCACTGCGTCAAAAGGACCTGCACAGCTTTCTTTGGTTATCTTTTTAGTTCCGGCGCTTCATACGTGGCTTCGTGGAACTTGCGTCTCCGCTCCATCGACTCCTCGCAAAGAACGTCACCTCTGTTTGGCCCGAAGACTGCAAAAGCGCTTTCACAGCTTTGAAGTAAGTTCTCATGTCCGATCATGTACGGTGCCAATTCGATTCAAGCGCGCCTACCATCCTTCACACCGACCCAAGTAGTCATGGTCTCTGTGCGGTACTCTTGCAGCGTGACAAAAACTCACGCGAACGCGTTGTTGCTTACGCAACTCGTGTTCTTACCACTGCAGAAAAGAACTACACTATCACCGAGCAAGGGTGCATTGCTGTTGTTTGTACAGTGGAAAGGTTTCGACCATATTTTAACAGCCGTCATTTTACCCTCGTTACTGACCATAATGCCCTATGCTGGCTTTCATCGCTGAAAAACTTATCGGGTCGCTTCGAACGCTGGGTGCTTTGCTTGCGATTTTGATGTCGCCTACAGATCGGGTCAAAAAGCATCAAGATGCTGGTGCTCTATCGCGCTGCCTTTTGCCCAACGAAGGCCACTCCCCATCGATACTCTAAAACGACAGCACCTCTCCAATCGCAGCGCTAAGTTCATCACCTGGCACCCTATCCGTCCTTGTTTCACAGGGACATGTCGACCCATACTGCCGCACCATTGTTGACCACTTGACTGGCTATACTCGTCCTCCAAACGCCAGACTCGCCGACAACTTAAAGAAGTTAGGCTTGTCGGTGGTGCTTTATACAACTACATTTACCACATCGAAGGCATCAAGTGGGTACCCGTCATCCAACGTTCTCTGCAACGCGAAGTTCTGGAAGCCCTTGATGACGATCACACCGCCACTCATCTGGGCTATCACAAAACTTACAACAAAATTCCAAGTCGTTGTTTTTGGCCTGGCCTCTCTTCAGCCGTCAAAAAGTACGTCGCCTCCTGTGTCCATTGCCGACGGCGAAAACGACCGACAACTGCTCCGGCTGGCTTAATGAAACCTCTTCCTTGTCCCGCCACGACTTTTGAAGACTTTGGAATCAACTTTTATGGCTCTCTTCGTATATCATCCAATGGGAATCGCTGGATTGTCACGGCCGTCAACCACCTTACCGGCTACGCAGAAACAGCTTCTAAACCATCTCCGTGGGACTCCCACTGAGGTCGCCAATTTCTTATTTCGCCACATCTTTTTGCACCGTTGAGCTCCACGCATTCTCCTTAGCGATCGTGGCAAAGTCTTTTTCTCTTCTATTGTCGAGAAAGTTTTGCGTGCCTCGAACACTGTTCACAAGACCACTTCTAGCTACCACCCGCAGACCACTGATTGAGTGGACGGTTTTATCGGATCCTATTGGACATGATCGCCATCCACATTCACCGCAACCAAACAAACTGGGATGCAATTCTACCCTATGTGACATTCGCTTATAACACGGCTGCTCAACGCACTACTGACTTTTTTCCATTTTTTTTTCGTGCATGGTCGGTCCCCGAGTTTCGCTCTGAACGTCTCTTTCCTTTCGGCCCCTGTGCCCTCAACAGCTCCTTTCTGTGAGGAATTTTTGTCTCATCTCGCACACTGCCGTAACCTGGTCCGCGTTAACAGCGGCTTCTCTCAAGACAATCGAGAAAGTCTCGCTACGACTCGTCTCGCTATGTTGTGAGTTTTTTCCGCTGGCCACGAAGTTCTTCTATGGACTTTACTGCGCGTCCCCGGCTTACGCGACAAATTAATCAGTCGCTTCATTGGGCCGTACACAGTGGTCGAACAGACATCTCCTGTCAATAACCGCGTTTCTCCTATAACACTACTCTTGATCATCGTTGCCGAGAGACAGCGATAGTTCACGTATGTCGTTTAAAGTCTTATGCGCGACGCATTTCATAATCCTCTCAGGCGACAAGGCGGCCGCTTTCACCACGCAGGCGGGAATTAAAGTGAGCGCGACAAGCGAATGACTCTTCATTCTCTTTAGATATCTTCATAATCTGTAAATATCACCACCAGTGTGATTTATCACGAGCCTGGATAAAAAAAAACCGGTTCCCCACTATATATATATATATATATATATATATATATAAACAATAATGTCAAGGAAAGTGTAGTGGAAGTTATTAGACCAAATTTCAATGTGAATGTGAAGAAAGAAAAGTGGATAAACAGATAACTAGCCGTGAGCAGGAACCGAACATGCGACCTTCGAATAACGCGTTCGATAATCTACCAGTTAGCTACCATGGTGGCTATCTCCCCCAGCCACTTTATTTGGTTTATATGTGAATTTAAACGTGGGAATGTCAGTCAGCGCCACCTGTAGCCATGGTGGCGAGTTTGGCACACTCTTTATGAGCCTGTTTGGCGTCACGTAGCACGTGAGCCTATTACGAGCTGGCACCTGACCAATAGTCCCTCGTATACAACCTAACGGCACCAAGTCTGCCAGTACGAGACCCTCTTTAAGCAATAATGGAAATAAGTGTATATTTAAGGGCTCGTTTTTCCGCATGACATGCACGCGCACGTCCCACGGCGTAAAATTTGGATTTGCTGTCAGTTGAGTGTTTTAAGGAAGATGGGGGGCGAAGTCAATAAATGAGGTAATTTGGACCCCTCCTTCAGGTTGCTATTCCTCTTCCCCCTTTTCGCTCTGTATAGGCTGACTTTTCGCCTCCCTCTTCAGTTACCAAAGGCGAAACGGCTGCCGCCCCTGCCCTCCCCCCCGTGGTGCACACGCCAATGCATAAGGGCCATTATTATTTTAATTTATTAAATAGCATTAGTTATTTCATTGTCTTTGGGAAGTTTATTTCATAGGTGCATTCAAGTGATTTCCTACTGTCATACCTCATACTTTATCATACCTTTTTGGCGAATGCCTAACCATGTGTGATATTTCACAGTGACACAACACATGTAGAACTTTGTTATAGATAACTTTTGGAATGCATTCTGGAATATTGCAACTTTAATCCATGGATTATGGGGGGAAGGGAAGAGTGACTGGTGAAAATTTTCAACTACACAGTATTGTCTGCTTGCTTTATGTTTTCTGAAGTGTGATAAAAACAATATTTTCTGAGTTTGTGTTACAACCATGATAAGATTATTACTAGAGACTCGAACTTTAGGCTCGAAAAAAAGAATGTTTTTGGTGCCTATATTAGGCCCAAAAACTGCCATTTAGGCATAAATAGGCATTAAAACTATCGTTTAGGCATATAGTGACACAGTTCCTAATTACTTCAGTAGTGTGCTCAGGACAGGTATTCAACTTCTAACAAACACAGCAGGCTAAATCCGTGCTGTAGGAAAGCTAAATTTATATTTTTCGTGAAAATCATTAGCAAGAAGCACAATCATTTGAACAGATTTTGGTGAAAGCTGAGGTAATTTGACATCGTTGGAAAGACTATGAAAAAAGTAAAAAAACCAGCATCATCTCAAGATTTTCGGCATTGAATTGTGCTTGTTTTCAGTCAGTATGTTTGGTTTCATGCGAAAAAGAACGCTCGAAGTCCACTGAAGTTAGTGAAGCGTACACGTGGCCTTGCACTTTCAATGCTTTAATTGCATCCAGAATATTTGAGTAAGCACCACTCGACACTTCAGAAACTTGTTTTAGCTCATACAATCTGGAATTTGTTCCAAGGCAGATTCAAGCTTTGAGGCAGCCCTGTCAGGGACGGGTGTATTGGAGACAAGCTGAACCTTTCCTGCACGTCGGAAGAAAAAAAAAATGGAATCCTTAAGGTTTCCTTTTAAGTGTAAACGTGATAACGATTATGTTCCTGATGCACACTAACACCACTTAGTGCATATCTTTTATTGTGTGATGTTACTCAACAAGCTTAAACTGAGGATTAATACAGTACAATCTATAAAGTTGAAAGTGCCTTGTGTCAGTGAAGCTTTCACATATGGCTGCATTCTGTGTAATAGGTGCATGCGAGTTCTGTGCATGTGAGTTCACATACGCGGATATAAAAATAACAAAATCAATCTGTGTGCCCGTGGAATGACCACAAAATACATGTTATTTGCACAGATTCAGAGGTTATTTAAATAAATCGGCAGTTGCGTAACCAATTTTGGAAGCTTTATCATAGAGAAATAAAAAAGGTGAAGAGTGGACACTCCCATAGACCCCAGCGGCCCAATCGACTCTAGCACACCTAGCGGTTGATGAGAGCAAGTGGCGTGCGCTTCCGGTTTCGGTTTCACTGGCGCAAATTTTGAATTACTTTGCATAACCGACGTTTGGCTATGACGAAAGTTCATGATTTCAGACCACTATTCATCGCCCAAATGGATAGTTTTTGTAGGTCGTTTTGATTTAGCGATTCCATGTTTTGTTTTGTTCAGTGGTTCGTGCGAATCGGTCGTGACGTAATTTTTATTTCGATTAAGTTATAATAAAAAGAGATGCAGGTAATGATAATTCACTACGGTTTTATTCATCGCGCTTGTGTTTTTCTTTTAGAACAAGTGATCAATGTATATATCAGTCAAAAAAACAGAGCATCCGCAATGTTTTATTCAAAGGCAAGGTAGAGTATGAGAATATAAAAAGCACCATATGACAAAGGTAGACACAAATGCATCTCGCCTTACAAATAAATTGTAACAATATGTAACAAATACATAGAGAACACAGACAACGCGCACATCGCTAGAGTTGGCAGAAGCCGAGAAGCTGGTGAAGTATGACACACCGGGCCAGTGGGTAAGTAAGGATCTATGGCAAAAACACAGCGCACAATGCTGATGAAGAAGGAAGAAGTGACATATACACAGCAATGAAGTCGCGAATCACGCCTGGGCTTAACCGAAATAATGCATAGAAAAAAAGAGCGCACAGAAACCACACGGCACAATATAGCAGAAAGGCAAAGGTGCAGTGTGCTGGCTGTGCTTAAGAACAGCTAGTCCAAAATGAAAAAAAAAGCAGACTTGATGCCTGCTTGTCCTCAGAAAGGTAGGGCTTTGCAGCTTGCTCACTACGTGAAAGACAAACTTTATGCTACAACACTGGCAGGTCTTGTGGCTTTTGTTATGCGTCGCCTTCATCAAAAACTTAAGATCCCAAGTGATTTGCGTCTGGGTGTTGCTGTGACGCTTGCGAGCTAAAATAAATTGTAGTCATCACTTTATCCAGAATTGTGGACTTTAATTGGTGCTACGAGAGCGGTATTACAGGGCTAATAAATAGCAGAAGGAAACCACTTTGGCTCATTATTTTTCACAAAGGCTCTACATCGTACGTTATCACTCACAAGCTATATAAAAATAAAATGGCAGCGTCTGCAGCCCCATCAAACGCTACAAGTTTGGGTATTCTTTTGAAAATTTTGATGGGCAAGATGAGGAGGTTGACGAGAAGCTAAAATACGAAAAGCGTGATAGCATGAACCGTGCCCACTTCATACTGTGTTCCTTACCCGCTCGAAGACATTTCAACAAGCGGTTTTGTTATCGATATATTACTTGAGCTGGAGAGATAAAGCATACACAGTGACCAAGCGACCCACAGTAAAGTGTACAGTTCGCCCGCATTTGCTACAAAAAATACAGACAGGATACCCAACATTCTTTTTAAGGTTATGCAAATCACTTCGAGCGAATACACAGTGTTCGTACTCCTCATAGCGGGTAACCAAAACAATGAATGCAACAAAGGAGTGCTTAGTCCAGTTGAACTGAATATAAGCATATAAGACCATAATGAAGTCTGCTGTAACGAAGTAATAACATAACAAAGCTATGCAGGATTCGGCTCAACTCGAATACTTTAGTGTAAACCCACCGCTAATTGCTAACCTTTGAACTTGTCAAGCTGTATGCCCGAGATTGAAGACTGGAACCTTACCCTGTCTAAGTTTCGGTTCACAAAACGCACATGCCAACATAAACGAACCCGGCAAAACATTTTCAGAAACTGAGCGCGACACCCAGCAGAGCAGAAATGAAAATCGCGAACACTTGACAGATGGTGACACAAAAAAAAACATCGCACACTTTCAGGTGATGTGCAGTGGCCTCAATTATGGCAAGAAAGTGAGATTCAAGTTGTTGTACGTATGCAAAAGCTGCTTCTGATTGCACAGTGAGATTCCCCAAAAAGTTTGCTGGGGACGTGGTATGCTTTGAGCATTGTGAAATACTTGTGGGTACCCTTAAGCGTCTCACTGTCGTCTTTCAGTAACTGTGGGCAACTGCAACCGTCACATGCATTCCGAAGGAAGTGTTTGATGAGAAAACCAGCTACATAATATGCAGAGGAGTCATCGATAATATCGGAGTGAATGTTTGTCGCAAGTTAAGAGAGATCGTCTAGAGCGGGAAAGTCGTCAGGCTATGGCTGTGCACACTCCTCATTATCCACAAGAGACGCACTGGTGAGGGAGAATGGCGAGAGCTGCTCCTGGAGGAGGTCACATTCATCATCCTCGACATTTTCGTATTCTGACAGCTTGAAGAGTTTTCTTATGCAGATGTGCTTCAGGCCACAAATAAATTGTGCTACATTGGGGTTGGTGTTGCAACTCTGTTTTTGCCTAATGAGGCCAAATATGTTCTCCAGAGGATCCTGTTGAAGCCTGCGTGTTAACAGGTATTCAAAATTGTAATTTTTGGAGAGGTCGTCCCATAGTTGACAAATTGCCTGAATTGTAATTTGCCAACCTACGATGGTTTGTGGTTGACGTCTGCCAACAAACTGCCATGATGCAATCCAGGGAAGCTGGCCTCAGAGGAAGTCAATCAGCTCAATCATTTTTCATGATTGCATGCCGCAGCTTTTGCGAAGTTCTTTTTTTACTCGAGCTGTTCAAGGCGTCGAAAATCCTGTCCATACGATCAAAAAATTGAGCTGTAGTGATGGGCGAGGTAGGCAGCACCTTCGCATACACCATTGCCGTGATAGCAATCGAAACTGGTGCACTGAGGACCTGAGTTGCTCTGCTGACCTTCATATTAGAAAAAGGTTTCTGATGAACGTGCCGTTCAGTCAACTTTGGAGCCAATCGCAACCGCAACTCATGTGAGGATTGATAAAGGCTTACAATGTGCGACCAGTTAACGATGTCATCCCCAATGTATAACTGTGTGCTTGGACATTATTGCGCGTTGTTTTAATTAAATGCGGAACATCAAAAATGTAATATACCCGCTCACCATTAACTTCAAAAAAAGGCTTTGCTACAGTCACTCTTAGTTGGTTAGCGAGACTTGCATTTTGAACTGCCCTGGTCACAAATGACTGCTTCCACTGCAATATAATGCTCCTAAGCTCCAAAATGAGTGACACCAGCAAGTTATGCATAACAGATGATGGTGTTGATGTGTGCCCTATAGTAAAAGCAACCGGTTGAACCCACTATCTCGAAACACCAACAAGCAGAAAAACCAGTGCTCGATCAGCGATAGTTGAAGTGCGATGAGTGCCATCATCTGTAAAACCCTGGACAACGTCTCTTGAAGCATCATAGTACAAATTCTTTTTCAGTGCTATTTCGTCGAAAACTAAAGCGCACACTCGGTCCCGTTCATTCCAAGCTTGAGTATTTGTTGCAATTGAAGAAAGAATTCCTGGAATTATGCCTGGAGTCATCTTTACATTAGCTAGCCACCTCCTTAATGAACGCCGGGTGGGCAAAGAAAAATATGGAGCCAGAAATCGGTGTGCTCGCGGACCTCGGAAGTTTAAGTGAAGAGCGAATTTCTTGAACCACACGGGAAACCACTTGCCCTTGCGTTTGGGCCTCAAGCGAACATGTGCAGAAAGAAGTTTAAAAACCTCCTCGGCGACGTGCGGTCGGATAACTTCAAGGGCCTTCGAAGTAGATGACGGTGCTTGGTGAGGCTGTCTCTGCAGTTTTTTTATAGTTTTCCGCTGTGCTGCTACTTTGGCTTGCAGATGTTTAATGGTTTGCTTGTACTTCATTGATGGAGACATTGTCGCTGGCACACAGGAACGCACTGCAATAAACAAAAAAATTGATGTAAAAGCGAAGAACAACTAATCCCATACGAGCACTTTCCTCGCTCTTTCAGACCCAAGGTGCACAACTATCTGTGGTACAAAGTTTTCGATTCCACTCCCTAAAAACAAACCATTCACAATGTTGACAATGCACAAAAAAATGAAAATCACCGAGAGCCCACCCTTACATTTTGTAAGTGCACACGTATTGTCCTTTTGAGGATAGTTTCCTCAGAATGTCCTAAACATAAAATAGCACATCAAAAACTGCTGCAATAAAAGCATAGTCACCATTATCTCTAAGGCACTCAGGCGTGGAGCTGTTGGCGGAGACGTCTTCTGGAGGGTCTTGTGAAGCTTGTTCAGTGCCTCGGACAGTGCTGTCGGAACAATCTTGCGAGCGGCCTGCGGAAGTCTCTATATCAATCCACTCTGGTGTTGAAGTGAACATACAACTTACCGGCCACACAGGTTCTTTTTGTGACGGCTGAACGACTGGTTAAGGTTTTTTCCGGCAAGACGAAATCAGCAGAAATTCTTTCACCAGCTACAAGGGAGCTGCCACCTGCAGAGGTTTGGTCAACAGTCAATTTGGGTAAAAAAAAAGAAATCGCGACACTGAACGCACCCTGTTCATCGGGGCACCTCAATGTGTGGGAGCCGCTTTTTGAAGCCTCTACCGCAGGTCCTGAAGAAATGAAATTACGACAATGTGTCAGTAAGAGGCTTAAAATAACACAAACTGAAGCTCATCCGCACTTTGCAGTG
Organism: Rhipicephalus microplus; assembly: GCF_013339725.1. Classification (NCBI taxonomy): domain Eukaryota; kingdom Metazoa; phylum Arthropoda; class Arachnida; order Ixodida; family Ixodidae; genus Rhipicephalus; species Rhipicephalus microplus. The sequence goes on along the minus strand of NC_051168.1, from coordinate 109,165,675 downwards.
CAGCTTCTGCAGCCATGTCACAGTCACTACTTGAAGCGACGCTCAGAGAACCTGCATATATGTGCAGTTGGTACAAGTTACAAAGCTTGTAGCATGGGGAAACTTAAACAGCTCTTTCAAAACGCATAAATTGGTCGAACGTGGAAGAAAAGAGACGGCACCAACTAGGAAACAAGTAATTTGTGATTTTTGGAATTATCAACAGTGGCAGCTTTCACTGATGAAAGGTATACGTACATGTGCACTCAGGCTTGAAGATAACGTGAAATAGCCCTTTAAAGTCTTTCAAAACAAGTTGCGCAGGTCCAGAGCATCAAAACATGACAGAAATGTAAAGCTGCTGTTAGGAAGGTAATAGCCCACAATTCACAGAATTTAAGACTTTCCAAGTGTTACTTCTGTAGTGAGGTTTCTCCATCGGCTACAAAGATCTTCACGGTTAACTGTCGCCACTGATTCAATACAAGTGGCTGCTGTCGCACATATTTGAGTTTCAGTCAATCACTTACATGGTGCAGCTGGTTGCACACTGGGAACAGCCATTCTTGTAAGCCTTGTGTGCCCAGGGTCCATGAAACTTTGAGCAGTAAAATGGTCGCTACAAACCCTGTACGTTTCGTACAATAGGCTGGCCGGCTTAATCGGGAGATCATCGCGTCCAGCATACTGCATCCATGCTTTCATCCTGCATTGGCAATGAACTATCAGCTGAAAGGGGAAGTGCTTGAATAGTGATTTTTTTTGTTACTCTCACTTAGCAAGTACTAACAGTAAGCCTACAGACATGCAAACCATACAAAAGCTTTAACACACCTGCCGTACGCGAAAGAAACTCGTCCCAGGCTTCTTGTGGGTTCTGCTATTGTTGAAGCACCACAATACACAGCAGTAGCTGCCGTAGCTTGGACCGCCGGACGGCATGGCGTCAGCGCGGTCTGAAAATGTTAGTAAGTAGATGCTTCGCTGTCAAATTACGAAAAAGATATGTGCACGTCATAAGTGTACCAGCAAACCCCTTTGAATGATTAGCTAATCGATGCACAATACAAAACCAGTGATACATCTCTGACCCATAAAACTTTGACTTACAAAGATATACGTCAAGACCACGAACAAAGATCTTCAGAAGTTTCCAGGCCGCTATCCCTTGTAATGCAATGGTATCGCGGCCTGGAAACTTTAGAACACCTTCGTGCGTACGCAGTATCAGCAGTACATTGGGAAGAAAAATCGTAGTTGAAGTTTGTGCGGTAAAATCATATTGGAAACGTAAAAAATATTTGTGGGCAGCTTGCACTAGTGGCACAAGGGTAGCGAAGAAACGAAGATGATGGCCACTTGGCTAGTCCAGATTTGCCTCCGGCACACCAAGAATTATTCGTGTTCCGAGCCTTCGGGAAACTCGTCGTGAAGCATGCGAGGCCCAGCGAACGATTCTCAATATTTTGCACCGAGCCTATGACCTAGCTGCCCAGCTATGCTCAGCGCACAGACGCTCGCGTCCGTGGCAGACGCAGCACGCGTCGCCTCGGCTTGACGCCGTGCCGCCTTTGCTATACTGCATACGTTGCACAATGTTCCCGTCTAACCGCCGCATAGAGCCACAAACTTTCTTTTTAGCGAACCTCCCAGTCCTTACAAGCTTCAGAAAAAGGTTACAACTGCGTGAATGAGACGCCACGTAAGAAACAAACTCGCACACACGAAGCGCAACGTGTGCGTGTGCATCTTTCTATGTTTGTTGCATGGTGTCTTTTTCGCGCAGGCGTAACCGTTTTCTGAAAAAATGACCCAACAAGACCAACAACATGTCATTCAACAAGCTTCGCTTGAAAACGTGCCTCACCTGTTATCTCACGCTTGAAAACGCCGACGCAGCCGACGTTGACGAAAGCTTCTCGCCGTCAGTCATGCATGGGCTTGTCGCTGGGTAGATGGTGTTTATGACAGTACGGCTGAAGAAAAAATAATCGCGTAAGGTGTGTTGAATAAATCGTTTTTATGTATAAAAACATACCAAATTTGGGCGTGTAATTATTAATTTGTGAAAACAATTCTGTTGCATTGATTATCACTGTGCTTTTTTTTGCGCTTGCGCCCTCTGAAGTTTGGTGGGAGCACTAGTTCGTTACGTAGTCTTGACGCACTTCCTGAGGCCAGGTTTTGCGGAGTGTCCGCTCTTGTCTTCTTCTTTCTCTATGGCTTTATTCCTATGCGTGCTTCAGAGTGGACATCAAACTTAAAATATTTTTTACCTTTCCAATTTCTTCTTCCCGGCTTCTCACATGGTCTGCTTCTCGATCGACGGAGCAGCCCTGTGATCCACTGGTTCATAAACTAAGAAGGTCATTTTATGGCTTCTCTTTATTCCGAATTGTTCGGCAGATTTCCGACAGGTACTGTTATGAAAAACATAAATGCCAACTAAACTAATGTGTAGGCTGTAGTCGGCAGCGCTAGGCTAGCTTAGTTTCGGCTGATTAGCGGACGTTCTAGAGACACTGTACTCTATCCTCCCAAACGCTACCGCCGAGCTGCACTACTCTCGAACCTAGTGACGGGGATCTTCAAAGGGCACTGGATACGCTAGCGTTAGCCTATTCTCGCTTTACTGCAGTACACTCTAGCCATGCTCACACAATCATGCTGCACTACTCTCGAACCAATCGATGGAAGCGTTTTAGGGCGGCCTGCTAGTGCTATAGGTGCTAGCTTCGCTTGTCCTCGCTCGGGTACAAGCCACGCTCTCGTGAAAGCGCGTTAAATTGCGATGTTATCGGAGCGTTGGCAAACGTCACATGCGTTGGAGCGCATTGGCCGAGTCTATATATACGTTAACTGCGGCCTTTCGTCGACTTATGATCTGTTTTCTCGGATATAACACAGTGTATGCGCACGTCGACCCTACGTCGAACCACGAACGCACTTTACCAGTAACCAAAAACATCATCAAAAAAAATTGCCCGCAGCTTCCCTCGGGGGAACACTGAGGAGGATGCGGAGCATATAATTAATTAACGGGGTGTTAAAGTGCGACTTACTTGGGTCGATGGCTAAATTGGTTAACGTGGTTGTGAAATGGGGTGTTAAATTGCGACTTACTTGGGTCGATGGCTAAATTGGTTAACGTGGTTGTAGGAGGGGGTGTTAAATGAGTGAACACGTACACACGTATGCGAAAGGGCGGCGCTGGTCGAAGGGACGTCGATCATTGTGTTTGTGGATTCGTTGGAATTCATTTCACCGCGACCTTGGACGTCGACTCGCCGTACAAACCAACGGACGAGCGGCAACTGAGCGAGCGAGCGCCGACCTTGAGTATATTACAGCGCGACGGCGCATGCACTGTCAGCTGTTGAATGTTCTCGAAGGAGAAGCGCGCGCGCGGCACAGATGGCGACGGCGCGACGGCGCATGCGCTGTCAGCTGTCGAATTTTCTCGAAGAAGAAGCGCGCGCGGCACAGATGGTGGGCGACGGCGCGACGGCGCATGCGCGCGCGTCAGCTGTCGAATGTTCGAGAAGCGGTGCGGACGGCGCACTACAAGGCGCGAGTATAAGATGCTTCCGCATCTAAAAAAACTAGCATGCATTGCACGTGCTGTCGTTAACATGGCCACATCGAGTGCTTCTTGTTTTCCTCCATAAGAAGAGCTCACTTAAGCAAAACGTGCACTCGGTGAACGTGAAAAGGCATTTTTAGGCTCTGAAAAGCTGGTATAGGCACGAACCTCACAATAGGCACCGGTAGGCACAATAAATATGTGATTCAAATGTCCCCCGTTCCTTATTTCGTGTTGATGTATGAAATAGGCTTGAAATGGACTCCGGGGAAAAATAGGCATTCTGCCTAGAGTTCCGGTCTTTAATTATCAGGGACGCCATAGTTGAGGGCTTCAGATATTTTGACCATTTGGAGTTCTTTAAAATACACCTCTGTTTAAGCAGAGAGGTCTCAACCTTTTTTTCTTTGATCAAAATTGCAGCCACAGCCAGGGTTTGATTCTGCGGCCTTCAGTTCAGCAGTCAAAAATTACGTGAAGGGTTGGCCTCTAGTTTTGCTTCCAATGATGCATGTTAACCAGAGAAGTTTGGTGTCAACAAGGCATCTCTGCTCATAGGCGTGTCAGCAAGGGGGGGGGGGGGCTGTAAGGGGAAACCAGCCCCCTCCCTCCCACTAAGAAAAATTGGGGGTGATTAGCCCCCCATTTTCGCCAGTGCACGTGGTTACTCTTGGTTACACAATGGGGAAGCCAACAAATAAGGAACTTCAAAGTTTTTCGTCACAACAGTAATCCCTCAATTGTGTTCTTACGAGAGAATGAAAATGTTAGGAGGCAATGTTACAACATCGTAAAACTTTGCCAACATTATCGCTGTGATGATTTTTCTTGTAGCATCTTTGCGGTGCGGGTAGCCTATGCAACGCTTTCGCGTTTTGTGTTGTATTATTGAAGAGGAGGCAAGCGCAGAACAGGGACCGTATAATATAACATCACTTTTTCATGCTTTTATTTTGCTGTGACTTGTTGATGCAGTTACAGATGAAAACGAACAAACTTTTTAAAGACCGATAAAAGCATTTGCTACATTCGGAAAACCATTTTCTTTGAAAACGGTGTACCATCACTGCTTCTCTGTCGAAGCTGTCTAGAGCCGATAAGTGTGATGGGTGGTTTTTCGCCTTTAAGCTTTCCCGTACTTAAACCCTAGAAATCTCACCGCCTGCTATAAGTAGCTGCTGCCTATGTGATTGGCAGCTACCCTACTTGAATTACATTTGGAAAGAGATGCTCTCGAGATTCGTGACGTCATTTACCAAGCAGGCAGTTTGTTGTACATAAAAAACTTTAAATGCTGAAGAATCAATGGCACACAATACGCTGTATTGGAAGTTTCTTGTTCTTCTATTTTTACGTGGTCTTGCATAATTGGGCATTCCTCAATGGATCATTTTCGCGTCGATTGTTGCCAAGCGCAAGAAGCTAGTGCTGTGTGCATGACAAAGACTTTTTACACCAATTGTATACATCTAATGACCATTTAGATGAGAAGCAATGAGGGTAGTTTAACGTGATAAAAGCCCACATTTGTTCTTCCAAAGAAAAACTTAGTTTACCCCTGTGTATTGGCGTGTATTAACCCTGTGTATTGGTGTGTATATTGACTTGTATTGGCGTGTCCCTTAAGGAATTTTAATAGAAATACAATGAGTGTGAAAAATGTAGTATGCCCCTAACGCTATGAATATGCATTTTAAACTAAAAAGGTTGAGAATTTATTAATAAGTAAATAACAGTAACACAACAATAGCAATATTCTTATTAATTGAATGCTCCAGAAACAGTGTTCACACTATTACCAACAAGTCAAATTATGATACACACAAGCGTGAGTATATCCAAGAAAGTGTGATACTCATTATGAAAAACTATTACAGCAATCATTCGTTGAAAAAAACGTGCTTGATCCCTCAGTCATGGGAATCAGCCTATAACGCTAAAAAAGGCGCCTTTACAAGGGTAATTAAAAATTTACTGTACATTGCCGAATGTATGGTTTGGTGTTTGGCAGCGATACTCCCGTTCAACGTGGGTATATCCTCCATGACGTTTGGTACATCTTTCTCCCGACGACTAACATTTATGAGAAATTGATTGGACAAACCATAGTGGTATCTGCTGATGTTCACCGCCAAAGCTTAATTGGAGAAAGAGGCGTGATAGCAAGATGAACGTCGCACATTGGACGCGGAAATCGGGCTAAGGGCGATCTTCTTCCACCTGTTAATTGATTAGACTTCGTATATATATATATATATATATATATATATATATATATATATATACATATATATATATATATATATATATATATATATATATATATATATACATACATATATATTGTGAGCATTATTACTCGTTCTATCTTTTCACCTGTACGTACTCATCATCACCAATCCAGCTTAGGTTGTGGGGCACATACTAGAGATAATAAAGAAGAGTATTGACGGTACTTGTTACGTCTGTACAGCCGCTTGTGACTGTAGACGATTTATTAAAGGACAGGAAACGTGAACAAGTTCAAAAGCGTAGCCCAGGCGTTGGAGTCACTCCTGGCCAGCGTTCGACGCCAGGCTCGCGCTCGTGCCACAGCGCCAGTGCCGCCGCGCGCACTTCGTTAATGTCGTCTTCTAAGGCGACATGTCACTCTTCCTCCCTTAGACGAAGTCTCCATAGCGGTCTGGAGGTCGCCTAACCTCTGGTGGTCGCAGTTGCCGAGTGGCCACTGCCTGTGACGTCGACGGTTGCGAGGGAGTGTGATCTTGCATCTCGGGCGATTCAGGCGGTTGAGCAGTTGAGCTCGATGGCGTCTCTTCTGGCGTTGCGTCCAAAAGATCGTCAGCTGCGCTCCAATCTGTCCGCGATTGGGTTGTTTGTCTGGTCTGACTCGTTTTCCTCATGTGATTGAGGTGACGCCGAACCTTTCCTTGGTCGCTTTTTACAAGCCAGGATCGTGGTCCGACGCGGCGCAGTATTTCGCCTTCAATCCAATCTGGCTTTTTCAAAAACTGCCGGATAAGCACTCTATCCCCTATAGCGAAGCGGCGTGATTTTTGCAATGCCTCCTGGCTCTCAGGACTTCGCTTATTCGTCTCCCGCTTAAGAAGATCGAGAGGGCAGAGCAATTCTCGTCCGAACATCGCTCTCGCCGGTGTCATACCTGTGGTAGTGTGTATTGTCGTGTGCTGCCGATACAGAAATCTTGCAAGTCGGCACTGTATGGACTTGTCTGCATCTTTCAACAGCGCTCTTTTCAGCTCCGCCACATAGCGTTCTGCCTGGCCGTTTGTTGCCGGATGATATGCTGGTGAGGTTGCAGCCTGTATGCCGTTCGACGCATAGAACTGCTTGATCTCGTTGGAGATGAATGCTTTCCGTTGTCGGAGATGACCTTTCGGGGAATGCCGAACGTTGCAAAGAGGCTTCGGAGCACGTCGATTACAGCCGCGGATGTTGCTTGTGTCACGTGCCGGACTTCCACCCACTTTGTGTATGCGTCCACAACAACTAAGTAGGTGCGTCCGAGTAGTGGCCCCGCGAAGTCAACGTGCACCGTGTTCCATGCTGTCTGGGGACGGTCCCACGTAGGAATAGGAGCTTTGGGTGGGCTCTTTTGCGTTGCTTGGCATTCACGGCACTGTCGCACCGTTTCCTCGATCACCTTGTCCATTCCGGGCCACCATACGTAGCTCCTTGCGCACTTCTTCATGGCTACCATGCCTCTGTGACCAGCATGCAGAAGTGCCAGAACACGGGATCGTGCTGAGCTCGGTATGATCACTCGGGATCCAAGTGTGATGCACTCGCGATGTAGTGCTAGTGCGGTCGCTCGTCGTCGGTAAGGAGCAAACTCATCTCCAGTGAGCTTCTCCACTGTACCATCCTGCACTGCCTTGTACAACCTCTGCATGATGCTGTCTTGTTGTGTCAGGCGTGCTATCTCGGCAGCAGTCAACGGAGGTCTCGATAAAGCTTCGAACAATAGTACGTCACCTGGAGGCCAGGGTTCATCGAGACGTTCTTGTAATGGCAAACGGCTCAACGCATCCGCGTTTTGATGGTTCTTGCCACGCCTGTAGATTATGCTGTAGTCATACGCCGATAACTTGATGCACCATCTGGTCATCCGTGGAGAAAGGACTTGAGCCGTTGGCTTTTGTGGACCCAGTATGCCGAGCAGTGGTTGGTGGTCAGTGACGAAAGTCACCTTTCTTCCCGCAATATACTTGTGGAACTTGTGGGCTGCAAACACCACAGCAAGGCCTTCTCTGTCCAATTGAGCATATTTGCGTTCTGCCGGCCCTAGCGTCCGAGATGCAAAAGCGATTGGCGCCTCTCTATTCTGGTCATCACGTTGAGACAGAACAGCTCCTATGCCATATGGTGAAGCATCACAAGAGACAAGAAGCTCCTTCTGTTCGTCGTAGTGTGCCAGTACGGTCTGACTGAGCAGCAATGCCTTAAGCTTGTCAAAGGCTTCTTGATGCTTTGTCTCCCATCTCCACGTGGCGTCCTTCTGAAGAAGCTGGTATAGGCAGCTGGCAACTGTTGCCCTGTTCTTCAAGAATCTGTCGTAGAAAGCCAGCATTCCGAGAAATGATTGAAGCGCTTGTTTGCAGTTTGGTGCTGGAGCGTCCGTTATGGCTCGAACTTTCTCTTCGTTTGTGTGGACGCCTGTCTCGTCGATTCGGTGTCCCAGAAAGAAAACTTGTCGCACCGCAAAGCAGCACTTGTTTTTTCCGAGGCGCAGATTGTAGTTTCGTAGCCTCTTCAGCACTTCTTCCAGTCTCTCGGCGTGTTCCGTGGCGTCTTTCCCACTGATGATCACGTCATCTAGGTATGCGCACACGCCTGTGATGCCTGACAGCATTGTCTCCATAAAACGTTGAAAAATGGCTGGGGCTGCAGAAATTCCGAAAGGCAATCTCTTGACCCTGTATAGTCCCTTCAGCGTGTTCAGGGTCAATATCTCTGCTGTCTCTGGCGTCACGTGAAGTTGCTGGTACGCTTGTGCTAAATCCAGGGTGCTGAAGACCTTGCCTCCCCTCAAGTGGCTGAGCACTTCATCAGTTGAGGGAAGTGGGTAGTCTGCCTTCTTTGATACCTGGTTCACTGTGCAACGGTAGTCGCCGCATATTCGCAACGAGCCATTCTTCTTTCGAACCAGTACGAGAGGCGTTGCCCAATCCGAATGCTGTGCTGGCTCGATTATGCCTTGACTTTGCAGTCGATCCAATTCTGCTTCTACAGCTGACCGGAGCGCGAAAGGAACCGGCCGTGCTTTTAGGAACTTGGTTTCGCTCCTTCCACGAGGTCTAGTTGTACCGCTGGACCGATGTGTCCTGATATGTCCTCGTCGAATACAGATTGGTACTTGTCGAGAAGCTTCGAAACAAGTTCATCGCCGGATACATCATTGATGCCCGTGATCTGTATACCCAGGTGAGGAAACCAGTTTCGTCCAAGGAGGTTACAACCTGCTCCCTTGATGACAACAAGTGGTAGTGTCATGGTTTTGTTTCCGTGCGTAACAATCACCGTTGCACATCCGAGAACTCGAAGAGACTGTCCTGACCATGTGCGTAGGAGCATGTTGTCGGTCTGAAGCCGTGGTCGATCATCTGTCCACGTAGCTTTGAACGTGACCTCACTGATGAGTGTGCAGGCTGCACCCGAGTCGACTTCAAAATCCAAGAACTTGCCATGTACGCGTAGCCGAGTCATGACCTTCTGTGTGCTGAACGCGTTGGTTACGGTGTTGAGCTCGTAAAGGGCCACGTCTGATGAGTCCTGCTGAGTCGTCACTGGTGCTGAGGCAGCTGTCGAAGTTCCTTGTTGGGGATATTCGATGCTGTTGCTCGTTTTTGCTTCTTTCCGCTTTTTCAGACAGGCTTTTTCAATGTGTCCGCGTTTCTTGCAGTAGTTGCAGGAGACTGTCTGGAACTTGCAAGTGTCCGGATTATGTAGCGCGTTACAACGCCAACAGCGTTGTTTCTTCTTTTGGGCAGAGGCACTAGAGTGACCTTGGTTGTCTATCTTGCATGTGCTTATGCAGGATTCGTGAAACTCTTTAAATTCGGTTTTCACGCGTTTCTGGTCTTCGATGGCGTTTTCAGCTCGCAGTGCAAGGTCGAAAGCTTTCTTGAACGTCAAGTCCTTTTCTGCGAAGAGCCGTTGCTGGACCTGCTCGTTGCGAAGACCGCAAACGAAACGATCACGCAGCATGACGTCCATAGGCAGCATTGTCGGATTCGCTGCAGTGTCTGCGCTTGTCCCGAAATTGCAATCTGCTGCTAGCTTCTTGAGCGCCGTGACGTAATCACTGACCGTTTCGTCGTGCTTTTGGTCACGTCGCTGGAATCGTGCCCTGCAGAAGACCTCAGACGGTTGTGGATCGAAGTGAGCCTTGAGCATCTTGACTATGTCCTCGTAGCTCACTTGGTTGGGCTGCTTGGGTTGAACGAGGGCGCAGACGATGTCATAAGTCTGTTCCCCGCACAGCGTTAGCAGATGAGCACGTTTCTTCGATGCGTCCGTAATCTCGTTAGCCTCGAAGAAGAACTGTAGCCTCCCATACCAGGATCTCCAGGAGCTGGGGCTGCCGCTGAATTCGGGTAGCCGACCGAAGTCGGGCGTCGCCATGTTATTTCCTTGACGTCGGTGGAGTGCCGATGAGTCGATCCAGTCTTCCTCGTCGCCAACTGTTACGTCTGTACAGCCGCTTGTGACTGTAGACGATTTATTAAAGGACAGGAAACGTGAACAAGTTCAAAAGCGTAGCCCAGGCGTTGGAGTCACTCCTGGCCAGCGTTCGACGCCAGGCTCGCGCTCGTGCCACAGCGCCAGTGCCGCCGCGCGCACTTCGTTAATGTCGTCTTCTAAGGCGACATGTCAGTACTGGACGCCATCTTACAAGTGGTGGAGAGTGCTGCCCGAATCCTGTGTCCTCTCGTACTCTCGGACAACCCCAGCGTCTTCTAGAAATCATCCCTGGAGCTCAGTTCAGGCCGCCGCTTAAATGACCTGGTTCGGTAATGTCGCAAGCCGACCAGCCCAGCGCAGAAGCTGCGCCACCGCTCCCACCGCCAAGAAACTCTTCTCACCTGGTCACGAGCCCTCAAAAGGATCCTCCGCTGTTTGCAGGGCGTCCGGGTGAGGAGGTGGAAGACTGGCTCGAGGAGTATGACCGCCTGAGGGCCATCAAAAACGGAAATGAGCCTGCGAAACTCACCCACGTTGCCTTCTACTTGAGCGGCGTCGCTGAAACGTGCTTTTTAAACTACGCTACAGATTTTTCGACATGGCCATCCTTTACGCGCCAGCTCCGCCAGATTTTCGCCAACCCGTGAGTGCGCTCAGATATCGCCAAGAAGAGGCTTGGTGCACGTGTTCAATGCCCTGGCGAGTCTTACACTTCTTACATTGAAGATGTTCTCGCCCTTTGCCGCCGCATCGACAACGATATGGCAGAAAACGACGTTGTGCGCCACTTGCTAAAAGGCATTGCGACTGTCACTTTTAATGCGCTTGTGGTGCAGAATCCCCAGACCGTATACGATGTTGTAGCTACCTGTGAGCGCCTTGAGGAGCTTCAGCCCACTCGGGTGCAACCTGATATGCCTAATTTGAGCTCGAGTCATGACACGACAGAGCTGCGTGCATTGATCCGCTCTATCATCCACGAGGAACTTCATGCACAGGTTTTCACCTCGCCACCTTGATATTCTAACGATGCCATCTGCTACTAGTTCACGCGACGTTGTGAGGGAGGAACTGGTTTTGATCACAGACACACCAGTTCCGAGCTCACATCCCGTGCCCATACCAAGTTATGCTCCCGTCGCTGCTACGACGCCTGCGCCCACCAAAGCGTGGCCTCGGTGACTGTCGCACCTGTTCCGAGTTCATAACCTGTGACCATGCCGACTTATGCTCAGGTTGCTGCTAGGACACTTTCACCCCAGCAAAGCCCAATGCAGCTACCAGCGCCCGAAGTACATGGTTCGCTCAACTCACTCGCACCGCGACCATCTTCCCAGCTTTACACCTGGCGCACTACACGACCTACTTGCTTCTATTGCGGCACCCATGGGTATAATTCAAGGTTTTGCCAACGCCGTCAACAAGACGAAAGACGAAGCTACGACGACTTTGAACGGGACGACTTCTACTCCACTAGACCACCCTATCGCCAACTGTATCAGAACAGCACACGCCGGTCGCCGTCTCCGCAGAACTTTGGCTCAGTTAGCAGTTCTCGTTTCTTACGTCGTCGCTCACCTACACTGATGTGGCGTTCCTCCTCTCCCCGTTCGACGTTCTACTTCGATTCCCGACCACCAATAGGAAAACTAAACAGTGCAACTTCGGGAGGGAAAGCTGCATTTTTCAATCTGCGTCAAAATCCTCCGAACCGTCCATCAAATGTTTTATTGGTGTATCTTGAAGGTATACAGCCAGAGACCCTGGTAGACACAGCGCATCACTTTCCGTAATTCGTGCAGACTTTTGTGCCCGCTTGAAAAAAGTTAGAAAGCCATACGATGGCCCTCCTCTTCGTTGCGCAGATGGACTACCTATTCAGCCTTCAAGTATTTGTACAGTCCGCGTTTTCATGGATGGCATCCTTCACCACATTCAATTTCTCGTACTTCCTTTGTACACTCACACAGTCATTTTAGGATGGGACTTCATTTCTTCGACATCAGCTTTCATATCGTGTCGTCAGCGAGTAATTCATATGTCAGCTACTGAGAGTTCATCGGATGTCGATCCATACAGCTTCCGTTTCCTTGCTGCCGCGGATTGTTTCATTTCGCCAGGAGATGAACGAGTTCCCACGATCACTTCGGATACGATAGTTAACGGTGACGTGTTCATTGCACCATCAAGTCGCTCCAAGCTTGCGGGGCTTACCATTGCACCCGGCCTTGTGCGGTTTAACGAAGGTAAGGCATTGGTCACCGCCTTGAACCCAACTTCTTTGCCAGTGATGCTGTCCCATGGCACTGACAGCGACAGCGAGCCTTTTTCGCCGGTTACTCTTCACGCAGAATCACCGCCTTCGTCTGCTACAACTGATATCAAGGCTTCCACTTTTGCTTTAATTGCTACCATAAGCCCTTGGCTCACTGCTGAGAAAAAGTGAGACCTCTTAGACCTTCTACAAAAGCGCAGCTTTTCGTTTGACGTACATTCCAAAGTTTTAAGCCACATCTATGTTGCAGAGCACAGCATCAAAACTGACGGCAGCTCCATTGTACGCCGCCGCCCATACCGTCTGTCTTTGGCGGAACGGCGACTTATTGAAGAAAACGTCGCCAACATGCTCAAACGGGATATTATTCGACCTTCATCCAGGTATTGGTCGTCTCCTGTGGTGTTGGTCCGGAAAAAGGATGACTCTGTCCGCTTTTTTGTTGATTACAGAGCGCTCAATAAGATAACGAAAAAAGATGTATATCCCTTGCCACGCATAGATGATGTCCTGGACTCCCTACAAGGCGCAGAATATTTCTCCAGCCTTCACCTCCAATCCGGGTATTAGCAAATACCTATACGCGAAGCAGACAAGGCGAAGACAGCGTTTGCAATGCCTGACGGGCTTTACGAGTTTAGCGTCATGCCTTTTGGCCTATGCGATGCTCCAGCAACATTCAAGCGCATGATAGATGCTGTCTTACGTGGTCTCAAGTGAAAAACCTGCTTAAGTTGTTTACACGACATCGTAATTTATTCTTCTACTTTTCCTCAGCACCTTAAGCGTTTGGACAAACTTGTTATATGCATTTCGAACGCTGGGCTTCAGCTCAATACAAAGAAGTGCCACTTCGCCAGCAGGAGCATCAAAGTATTAGGTCACCTTGTCAGCAAAGATAGTGTTTTACCCGACTCCGACAAGGTTGCTGCCATATTTAGTTTCCCACGCCCGGGCAATCAAAACAATTGCGAAGTTTCGCGGACCTGGCGTCTTACTTCCACTGCTTTATCAGTCACTTTGCTGCCATTGCGGGGCTGTTACACAAGCTTCTGACGTCAGGAACGGCCTTAACTTGGACTGACGAGTGCGAGTGTGCTTGCCTAGTCATTAAACGTGCTTTGACATCAGACCCCGTCCTCCATCACTTCAATGAAAGTGCACCCACTTTCCTGCACACAGATGCCAGCGGCCACGGAATCGGTGCTGTCCTCCTCCAGCGTGACAACACTTTACGTGAGCGAGTAGTTGCGTATGCCAGCTGCGCACTAACACCTGCGGACGAGAACTACTCGATAACAGAGCAGGAATGTCTTGTTGTCGTTTGGCCCATCCAGAAATTTCGACCTTATCTAGATGTGTGGACGACACTTCACTGTGATTCCCGACCACCATGCCCTATGCTGGTTGTCCTCACTGAATAATTTGTCTGGGAGTCTCGGTCACTGGATACTCCATTTGCAAACGTACACTTTTGATGTTGTGTACAGGTCTGGCAAACAGCATCAGGATGCCGATGCTCTCTCTCGCTGCCCTCTGCCACTTTCATCTCCAACCACGCCTCCTCCATGCCCCTCGGGTGATCAAGTGGCTTCCTCTGCACTCACGTTATCACCTGTGGCAGTTGCTGGGTCAATATCTTTAAATATCAGCGCTCAGTTTGCCGCGTGCCAACGTGACGACCCATACTGTAACCACCACATCGGGTACTTCACTGACTCGCCTTCTACACCTAATGCCAGTCTACGTCGTCAGCTACGGCAGTTCAAGCTAGACAACATTGTCCTGAAGCGCTTACTTACATTGCGAATGGGCATCGGTGGGTGCCAGTACCTCCCCGTTCACTGCGAAAACAAGTTCTCGAAGCACTGCATGACGACCCATCAGCTGGACACTTAGGATTTCAGAAGACCTACAATCGCGTTAGAAGCCATTTCTTCTGTCCTGGTCTTTCTACCCTTGTGGCTATCTATGTCGCTTCTTGTGCACTTTCTCAACGCCGGAAACGACCAACTTCTGCTCGTGCTGGATTATTGCAACACATTCCTTGTCCCGATACACCTTTTGACGTTGTCGGAATAGACCTCGTCGAACTACTTCCCGCAACGCCAGCGGGCCACCGCCGGATCGTCACAGCCGTCGACCACCTCACACGATACGCGGAGACCGCTTCTCTACGCACTAGCTCCGCCTCAGACGTTGCCGCCTTTCTTTTAGAAGCCATTGTGTTGCGTCATGGTGCACCTCACACGGTGTTGAGTGACCGGGGCAAGGCTTTCATGTCAACAATTCTTGACGAAATTCTAAAAACCTTGTGGCATAGTTCATAAGACGACATCCGCTCACCACCCGCAGACAAATGGCCTGACAGAGGGATTCCACCGTGCTCTAATCGACATGATATTCATGTACATCGGACCGAACCACGATAACTGGGACAAAATCTGGCCGTTTGCAACGTTTGCACACAACACCGCTGTTCAACGAACCACCGGGTATTCACCTTTCTTCTTCGTCTATGGCCGTGCGCCGACATTTATTAACGCCTCTTTCTTCAATGTAAGGACAAAAACGTCCACGGCTATGCCAAAAAATTTCGTCTCCAGGCTCGTTGAAACACGGCAACGTGCTCAATTCAACACAGAGGCCAGTCAACTAGACCGCAAGCGACGGTATGACAGCTTTTGTCGAGACGTCACCTTCAGTCCTGGAGATAAAGTATCACTTTGGATGCCTGTTCGTAAACGCGGATTGTGTGAAAAGTTTCGGTCACGCTTTCTCGAGCCTTACGTTATTAGGGAACGAACATCTGTCAATTACCTTGTCACTCCAGTTGAGAGTTCCTCGGACCGTCGTTACCGTGCCTCCAAGATAGTCTACGTTTCACGCATTAAACCCTTGTTCTCCGTACCTTTCCCACCTAAGTCTCGGCCGGGCCAGCCACTCCAGTGCGCGGGGAAAATAAGTGTGAACATTATTAATCGTTCCATCTATTCATCTGTACATACTCATCATCACCATCCAGTTTAGGTTGTGGGGCACATACGGAAAGTCTTGAGGGTACTGAATGCCATGCCATCTTACAATATATATATATATATATATTTCATTTTTCATTGGAACGCATTACCTGCAGAAGTAGTGAATGCTGCCTCGACGGCTTCATTCACTCAACAGATAGAAAAGATTAATTTCACCATATAAGTGATATATGCTGAAAATAGTGTCATTTGAGTGCAAATAATCCGGCTACAAATGTTGAAAATATTCTTAGTTGAGCACAGTTCTGTTGAACAGCAAGAAAATATATTTGACTTTTCTGTACTTGATAGTTATGTATTCTTTCATTTATGCCCTGTACTCCAGTGTATTACATGTTATTGCTTGAATGTATTGTCTGTATCCCACTCCTGCATGGGCCCGGGTAGGACCTGCAGTATCTGTAAATAAAAGAAATAAAATAAAAATAAATAAATATATATATATGTATATACATATCTGAAAAGTGAGGTAGGTTTGCACCCCTTCCACTCGCAAAAGTGTTGGTACGCCACTGTTTCTGCTAGTGCTATGATGTTGTGTTTGTCAAATTCCTAATTCACTGCAATATTTCATTATTTTAGGATGCAGTGTTTTTCAGCAGCTCTGGGTAGCCTGTTCTGATGTTGCTTATCACATTCCCGATTTTTGCAATATTTAAGGACCATCGCATGTCTTCTGAGTCAGTTGTGAAGTTATGATTCTTCCTTCTTTTATAGTCTGTAAGGCTGGGTACATTTGTTATTAGCCTGTAAAGCCCAACAAGTCACTGAGATGCACTCTGCATACCGTACATAAAATGGTTAATTTGGGTGTACAGAGCCTAATAAAGTAGCCCATTGTGTTTTGAATGCCTTGAAAATTGCCTTGTGATCACAAACTCTGTGGTGAAGAGTGTGTTTTTGAGAAATGATTGTGGTCTCTAAAAAGATGCTGAAAAATTTAAACTTTTAAAATGGTAATGATTTGCTGAAGCTTCATGAGGTAAAGTCTGATCTGTTAATCTTATCGTTCTTCAGCCACCGACAAACGTACATTGTCTGTTTAAATATTGTCTATAAGTGCTCTAAATTGTTGTATAAACAGTAAATCAATCATTTCACACAGTATCGTATACATGTTCACGTGCATTTAAATTACAGCCACCGTATTATGCCACGCCATGCAGACGGTGCAAAGGGCCCATTTTCTGGTCTGTATAAAAGGTGGCTACTTACAGGACACGTCCAGGATAGTGACTTTGAGGTGACTGAAAAGCGGCGGCCAAATCGTGACATTTCGGAAACATACAGGACGGTAACAGTTGCGAAACATTCAGCACGACGCCTTGAGGCAACATAAAGGCGACGGCCTAATTGCGACAGTTGGGAAACTTACAGGTTGTGTCCTCATCTTGCCTCGGGAAACCATGCAGTACACTTACAGGACGTTGCCATTTTCATGTAAGTAATAATAAAATGACTTATTTATAGTGAATGTATAACATTAGTGAACTGTCACTTATGCACTGTCAGTGAACGCAAAGCATTTTCATCAACACAAATGAAAGCCTAAAACAGAAAAAAAAGAAGTATAGAAAAAATTGTGAAATCGCAATGTATTTTTTGTGCACGACATAAACTCGTTCGAGCTCGGTTGTTGCTGTTCAGTTTTGTGGACAATGCAGGTTCCTACACAATTCACAGTTCACATTACTCAAATGCCATTGAATGTTGTATGGATAGAGATACTGCCTCTGCAAATATTCGCAGAGGCCAAAACGGCGAACAGGGAGAACACTTATATTCAGCGTTCTGGTCTATGGGGCACTTCTCAGCAGCCAATTTTTGTAGCTTTACGCAGTGCGCAACGATGTCCACACAGCAAGGGCCTGGATATGCACGACATGCTTGTGGAACACTAGCTTGACTATTCAACCAAATTCCCTCAGAGGACCGGCAGTTCATGGTCTTACAAACAATTTGAGGTATGAATTTATTTGTTGTTTGTCGATTGATCATTGAATAAATGGTTTGAAGGTGGTTGATGCAAGGCTTAGAAACCGTTTTTATATCGTCTTTAGCCCGTTAATTCGGCGTCTAGTCAACGTTACTAAGGAAATATTTATTGGTTGTCGATGGCCGATAGTCGATAGATTCTTGGATAAGTGGTTTGAAGATGGTCGACACAGTGCTCGGAAACCGTTTTCGTACCGTCTTTAGCACGTTGATTTGGTGCCTATTGAACGTTATTTGAGGAATCACTATTGGTTATTGGAGGCCAATAGTCGACGCATTGTTGGTAGCTGGTATACAGGACGGTCTAACGACAATCAATTTACCGTTGGTAGGTTCTATCGACTTTTCGCAATAAAATATTTATTGATGGCTGGTACAAATTTTTGTAAGACACTACGGCGTCTCTCATAATAATATGGTGTTACCCCACATATCAATCAACTGTTGGCTTCTTGATTTGTAGGCGATGGCGTGTGTAGTGGAACTTACCCAATTACTGTGGCGAATACGCGGTCATAACAGTTTTCTGATAAGCCACGCACATTTCTTTTGCACAGAGGGGGTTATTGGGCTACGTGTTGCCTTCATTTATTGTGGACCAGTAGCGAGCAGTGTGATCTCCCTTATGAAAGTCGCAACGTCCTGTAAGTGTACTGTATGGTTCTCCGAGACAATAGGACGCAACCTATGTGTTGTCCAAATGTTGCAATTTGGCCGCTGCTTTTATGTTGCCTCAAGGCGTCATTCTGTATATTTCCCATCTGTTACCATTCTGTATGTCTCTCAAATGTCGAGATTTGGCCGCTACTTTTATGTCGCCTCAAACTGTCCGTTTTCAATGTTTCCCATCTGTGACCGCCCAGTATGCCTTCCAGCTATTGCGATTTGGCCGCCGCTTTTATATTGCCCCAACGTTTCCATCCTGGATGTGTCCTGTAAGTCGCCACCTTTTATGCAGACCAGAAATTAGGCTCATTGCACCGTCTGCACAGTCCCAATGTGCAGATAAACACCGAGGGACATCCACTGGACAAACGATTCCGGATGTCTCGGTCATCCACTGGTCGTCCGCAAATCGCCGATCGGCGCCCAGTGGACATCTGCTGGACTCTAAGGCGCATACTAAGTGGCGGTCCAGCGGGAGTCCCGCGGGTGTCCTGGGCGGATGTGCGGATATTCAACGGACATATAGGCCGTTTTATTGTTTCTGTAACCTAATCTCTACTAAATAAGCATTGGGCAAATCACAGACCATAAGTCGGCACCTAGTCGACCATTCATTTTTATTTATAATGCTTAATTGGTGCAGCTGGTTATATATGATAGAGGAGGTTCGGTGCAAACAAAGGAACAAACAAAACACAAATGGTGTTTGTCTTGTTTTGTTCACTTTCATGCGGCAACGAGACAAACACTATTTGTGTTTTATTTGTTCCTGTGTGTGTCTTTTCACTGCACCTCTTCTATCTGTATGACCAGCTGCACCAATCAAGCATTGTAAAAGAAATGAATGTCCAACTAGGTGTCCAATCATGGTCGGTGATTTACCCATTGAGTATATGGTAGAGTTCGCACACCACTTCCCATGAGAACTTACTGACTATAAAGAAACTTGCATCGTTCCGCACCTTTTCACATGTATTTATTCATACAAAAGAACATCTTTCTATGCTTTGTAAACTGCTATATTGCAACTTCCATTAATTGAAAAGTGTCATGGCTTATGCAATCACATTTCCCCGAAACAGCGTGTATGTCTCCAAGGTAAAACGATTTGGCCCCCGAATTTCTGTCTCCTCATAGCATCCGTCATGTATGTGTCCCATCTGTTACCATATCGTATGTATTAAGACTTAACCATCTGGTTAAGTTGGAAGACTTAACCATCTTTTAAGTCTTCAATGTGCCATATTTTTGCTACCATGTTTATATCTGCTCAAGTGTGTGTATTGTATGTGTCCTATAAGTAGCCTACCTTTATGCAGACCAGAAATTAGGCCAGTTGATAGCCTGTATGGTGCTGCATAATGGAGGCTGTTATAAGTGGAATGTATATCAACAAGCATGTGAAACTGCAAAATGATTTATTTATTTTCATCTACACTGTACAGTTTAGAGAATGTTACATACAATATTTGAACAGGTAACGTACGTCAGCTGGTGGTAGAAAACAAATAAGATTAACACAGCAGCGTTACCACAATGAAGCTTGAACTTATCATTGTCACTGTAAAAGGTTTTTACTTTTCAGCATTTTTTAGGTAATTGAGAGTACATTTATTTCTAAAACACAAACAAATATTTTACGTAAGAAACACATCGCAACAGTAACATCTGCCCAGAGGGCTCTTTTCAAGGCATTCGAAACACTATGGAGAGTATACTTAGATAAGATTTGCACACCCAAATTAGCCATCTGTTGTATATTAATATGGCAAGTAAATCACTGTGACTTGCTAGGCTTTCTAGGCTAATGACAAATGTATGCAGCCTTACAGAGTATAAAAGACAGGACAATCCTAAGATCAGAACCAACTCATGTGGCAATCCTCAAATATTGCAACAAATTGAGAATGTGATATCATTGTAAATTACGAATGTGACAAGCACCGTCAGTACACTAGCAGAGCAACAAACTGCACTAATTAGCATCCATTATTTACAGCAACAATACTGAAGGCCGCGGAATCGAACCCCGGCTGTGGTGGGCGCAATTTTTATCGGAAAAGATAGGCTTGAGTTAGACATAGTTGCATTTCCAAGGCAGTCAAAAATTTTGAAGTCTTTCACTATGACATCCCTGATAATCATATATTGTGGCTTTGAACACTTCGAACCCGGCAATTAGAATTCTTATTAGGTATTACGAAAATGAGGGAAGCAAATATCATCATATATTTTTAAAAATGTCACCATTCCCCTTTTAATCTATGGACCTAAGTAACAATATTACAGAATGCCTTCAGTCAGTTATCATTAACAATGTCAAACATAGTTAAGTATCACTAACATATCACACATGGTTAGATATTGACAAAATTAGGTATGATTAAGCACGACTGTAAGAAATCTCTTGATTGCACTTATGGCATTAAAGTCCAAAAGACAATAAACTAATGTTACAATGACATGTTAAAATAAAATATTTAGCCAATTTCGGAATGAAAATAAAATCATTGATCTACTACTGCCTTATCACAATGCAAAAGGTTCAGTTTTAAAAGTGACTAATTGCACATGACACGCAAGTACTGAGGGCACCTTACCAAGTATAGTTTTGACAAAAACTATATGCTGTAAAACACTTTGGAAGCAGCGCTGACACATTCAAATATGGGCTTTTTACTTGCTTTATTATTCATCCCTAAAAATAGAAAACCACCTTTTGGATCAGTTATGTCTTCAGGAGGACTTTAAGTAAGACAATATTGCTGTAAGTTGCCTTATAAACTAAGAATAACGAAATTTTGGTGGCTGCAATAAGTGGGTATCTTTGCACAGAAAAGTTTGTGGCAGTTGTGGTTCTACACACTCCCACTTGAAAAAAATTATTCGAGCATGTCTATGCTTCGAGATATCCCACTCCGAATTTAAATTGTGCTTTTCATCATGACACATATGAGGCAGCGAGGCTCAGCAAACTATTACTACCCGGTGGGACGAGCAGTCACGGCTAGCTATCACCAGCCAGTAGTAAAAAGGTAACCATTATAACGATTGCCTATGGCTTCGACCCATGGTCAGAATATATGCGGCCCATCAAGGAGCTGTAGCTGTGTGCTAGTGCTCACTGTCCTGCATGCGTAATGAGGCAAGCCGCAACTAAACATACTTGCAGGATATCTAAGCACAGGCATGCAAAATTTTTTTTATTCATCAATGCAGAAATGCGACTGGCTCAAATTTTTAATACATGCATAGGGGCCTGCTGCCTTTAATAGCTGCAATATTGCATCTTCTTCAATGACACGGCTGACAGTGATAAGTACTGTTGCACATTGTGTCCCCCTGAACACATAGCTATCTGCAAAGGTGGCTTTTACACACATAGCTTATAGTACTGACTTTTTTAAAGAAAAACAAAGGGTTCAATTTCAACATCCTGAACATGTGAGCTACTTCAATAAAGCAACCAGGTGGCCGAGTGAACTTCCATTTTCATAGAAAACAGAAGACATGTGCAGCTGTTGTACATCTGAAGCCAACATTTCTACGAGGTACCACTGATGACAGGCTTGTCCAGAATTTTTTCACACTCAGTTTGCAAAAGGAGCATGCATATGCTGCGATAGAAACACAGAAAAAACATTTTAGTGACACGAGTCTCTTGGCAAAACTAAAAATTTTCAGTCTTTTCAAAATCATTTGGAACAACGTTTCTTAGCAGGGTGTACACAAACTAGAAATGTTACAAGATAAACTTTCTTGATGTTCTTCACGAACACAGTTGCAACCTTATGAAATATTATGATATTTCCACATCACACATATGTCAAAGCCATGCTTATAGCGCTCGTGCATATTGCGTTCACATGCAAATTCAATGATGCCACAACACACACATGAGGGCATGCAATTTCATCAATTTAGCCATTGCAGGTAACATATAAAATTAAAATATGAATTTGACTTTACATGCAACTAATGTAGCTTTCTTTAAGCTGCTTACATTGGAACGATTATGTCTATAATGTCAGATATCATAGTCGCTAAATTACTATTGTTTGCTGCGAAGCTATGGTCCTTATTTTAAATGATTCTTGTTGGCTAAAAATGCAGTAAGCCTCACTTAAACACCGCAAGCTATGTAATGAAAAAAAAAAAAACGTGGAAATACGTTTAGCAAGGTTTCAACCCTAAGGTTGGGTGAGGCGCATACAATATTTAATAAACCAAAACAAAATAACGGAATACAAACTCAGTGGAAACAAGCAGAGTAAAATCTGTGGTGCTCGAACACTTGGACTGATGACCGAATTTGTGCTCGCACGGTAAGGTATAGTGATTCGGCCGCATATAGCCACGAAATATTTGGTTCGACAACGCAGTTAACGTTTAACGAACAACGTAAAATGCACGGGTTGTGGCCGCATCAGGTAATCTATGTTGAAGGTTTGTACCGCAAGTTTGGATTTTACTAAACGAGCTGCATCAACACCTAAGCGTAAAGCAACCTTTGTGAGCCCCACCTAAGACGATGCAACACGCTGCACACGAACACGAATCCACTCAAGTATATCACGGTAGTTTAAAGAAGCGTGCCGGCGCGGATGCACACACCGGCATACATTCGGCCACTCACAAGGGAAAAAAAAGCTTCTTTGATAGTAGC
Source organism: Rhipicephalus microplus (assembly GCF_013339725.1). Classification (NCBI taxonomy): domain Eukaryota; kingdom Metazoa; phylum Arthropoda; class Arachnida; order Ixodida; family Ixodidae; genus Rhipicephalus; species Rhipicephalus microplus. Next base: position 109,142,765 of record NC_051168.1, on the reverse strand, counting down.
CATAATGGATAAAAATATAGTAGCTGTTTAAAATAAAACGTACAGCGTATCAAACTTCTGTAGACACGTTCACTTCAATAGCACACAATAAATATGGCGGGCTTACGTACCCTAGCATTGGTCAACGCCTACAGCTAACAAACATCCCAGAATTACTAAAAAATTGTGGTCACTCGCGAGCAGGGCCTCCTCCAACACCACTGCCGACAGAGGCGGGCGCCATACCATCTCAGCTCAAATCTGCCACCGAATTCCCGCTGCGCATGGATGCGCTCCCTGCTTCACACTCAATACAAAAGAAAAACTCCCCCATGCCTACGTTCGCACAACCTTGACTTTACCCTGATTAAATGCTACAGACGAACGGGCTCGCCAAGTACACAAGAGCTCACTTATCATGCACATTGTACGAAATACGTGGCGAACGTGGTGGTAACAGAGCGCCGACCGCAGCAATGTGGTACATACCTGGCGAGTGCTCCACGGTATGAAGCCACACGTCGTCGCATGAGTGTAGCGCATCTTCGTAGTCAGCAGCACTGGCAGAACACAAAACACGAACACAGAACGCAAGCACACTTCACACACGAGAAAAATCGCCTCAAACACCACCCTTCAAGAGGCAGTCAGGCGGTCGTCGGTCGAGCAGCGGGTAACACGTCCAAACAAATAAAGCGGTTACAGCTGCGCAGACGCACACCGCACTTGCGCATCCTAATTTCTTAATGCTGACGAAAAAGTTTTGTTATGGCATTGAAATATCTAAAATATATGTACATATAAACTGCATAAGTACGTAAAGCTTGTGATAAATTGAATTTTTAAAAAAAGAAAGAAACGTGGATCTTTAAATGCGCGAAATTAAAGCTTCCATTCCAAATACACACTAAACGCGATTCGGAACAAACAAACGAACAACAGCGGGAATAACAACCACAAAAGATTCATATATTGTATAATATAAATATACAATTGTTGATATACACGCGAGAATATATTGCGACTGATATGGCTTTGTATCATAGAGATACCAAAGTATACGATGCGGGACGCGGTGTGTGCATATATATATATATATATATATATATATATATATATATATATATATATATATATATATATATATATATATATATATATATATTATGCAAGGCATTCGAAACACTATGGGCTACTTAAGGAGGTTCTGTACACTAAAATTAGCCATTTCATGTACGACATGCAAAGTGTATCACAGTGACTTGTTGGGCTTTACAGGCTCATAACATATGTTTGCAGCCTTACAGACTATAAAAGGAGGAACAATCAAAACTTCACAACTAACTCAGAATACACGCCACAGTGACAAAACATCAGGAATGCAATAAACACCAGCACAAGCTACCCGGAGCTGCTCAAAAACGAGTACATGCTAAAATAATTAAATATTGCAGTAAATTAGGAATGTAAGAAACACAACATCAGAGCACTAGCAGAGATGCCTGGTTGGCACCAAACTGTTCTACTTAACATGCATCCTTGAACTTATGACTACAGTCTACAACCAGCATACCCTTCACTTAACCCTTGACTGCTGATCTGAAGGCCGCAGAGTCAAACCCTAGCTGTGGCCGCAATTTCAATCGAAGAAAGAATAGTTGAGACCTGTCTGTTTAGAAATGGCTGTAATTAAAAAAAAACCAAGTGGTCAAAATTACTCAAGCCCTCCACTATAGCACCCCTGATAATTGAAAAGCGGTACTTTAGGCAAAACGCCTATTTTTTCTTGCGGTATATTTCAAGCTTCTTTCACATATAAGCACGAACTAAGGGATGGAAAACACTTTTTTTCATTCATTTATTGTGCTTGTGTTGCGGTTCCTATGTTGCGGTTGCGTATGTGCCGATGCCTAGTGCCTATGTTGAGGTTCGTGCCTTGATGAGATTTTCAGTGCTTAAAAATGCCTTTTTTTGTTCGTCGAGTAAACGTTTTGCTTCAATAAGCTCTTCATATGGAGCAAAACAAAAAGCACTTGGTGTGGCCATATTAACGGGTACACGTGCATAGCCAAGTAGTATTTTTTTCGTTGATGCTTTTAACCACTGGTAAGGTGCGATTATGATTCGACGTAAGGTTGACGCGCACATACACAGTGCTTTATCGGTCAAAACAAATCATAAGTCAACGCACTGCCACCGCCAACGTACATCTACGCTCGGCCATTGCACTCCGACGCATGTGACATTTGCCAACGCCCCGATGAGATCGCACTTTAAACGCGCTTTTACACGAGCGGGGCTTGTATCCGAGCGAGGAAAACCGAGGTTTGCACCTATAGCACTTGCAGGCCCCCTAAATGATTTCCGTCGTTCGGTTCGAGAGTAGGGTAGCATGGTTCTGTGAGCGTGGCTAGAGTGTACTGCGGTGATGCGAGGAGCGGCTAACTCGAGTGTATCTACTGCCCCTTGAAGATCCCTGTCGCTAGGCTCGAGAGTAGTTCAGCTCGGCAGTTGCATTTGGGAGGATAGAGTACAGTGTATCTAGAACGTCCGCCAAGCAGCCGAAACTAAGCTAGCCTAGCGCTGCCGACTACTGCCTACACATAGGTTTTTTTGCCATTTTTTTTCATAACGGCAGCTGTCGAAAGTTTGCCGAGCAATGCGGAATGAAGAGAAGCCGTAAAATTATCTTCTCAGACAATAGACGAGTGATCCACGGCGCTATTCTGTCGATGAAGAAGCGGTCCATGTGAGAAACCGGGGACCAATAATTGGAAAGGTCAACAATATTTTAGGTTTGATGTCCACTTTGAAGCACGCATAGGCATAAAGCTTTCAAACTTGGTTACGCAACTGCCAACTCATTCAAATAACCCCTGAGTCTGCCCAAATTACATGTATTTTGTCGTCATTCCACGGGCAGACAGAATCATTTTGTTATTTTAATATTTTCATATGTGAACTTGCATGCACAGAACTCGCATGCACCTATTGCACAGAATGCCGTCATATGTGAAAGCTTCACTGACACAAACCACTCTAAACTTTGTAGATTATACTGTATATTACTCGAAAATTTAAACTTGTCGAGTAACATCATACAATAAAGGTATAAGTGGTAGAAGTATGCGTCAAGGGCAGGATCGCTATCACGTTCAACGCTTAAGGGTGGGCTTATAAATACCCTTTTTTTGGACATGAAGGAAAGGTTCGCCTCGTCCCCAATAGACCCGTCGCTGACAGAGTAGCCTCAAAGCTTCAATCTGCCTTGCAAAAAATCCAATATTGTATGTGCTAAAGCAAGTGTGTAAAGTTTCGAGTGTTGCTGATTGAAATATTCTTGATGAAATTAATGCATTGAAAGTGCTAGGCCACAAGGACGCTTCACTAACTTCAGAGGACGTTGAGCGTTCTTTTTCGCATGAAATCAAATACTGACTGGAAGCTAACACAATTCAAGGCCGAAAACCTTGCGATGATGCTGGTTTGCCACTATTTTCATAGCCTTTCTTTCTATGTCCAATTACCTTAGCTTTATCTAAATATTTTAAATTGTTGTGCTTTTTGCTATTTTTTTCATGAAAGATATAAATCTAGCTTTCTTAAAGAACAGAATTTGCCTGCAGTGTTTGTTAGAAGTTGAACATTTGTCTGGAGCACGCTACTGAAGTAATTATTAACTGTGCCTATATATGCCTAAACAGTAGTTTTTTATCCCAATTTACGCCTAAAGGTTCTTAGGACCTATTAGAGGCACCTATAACATTATTTTTGTGCCTAAAGTTCCAGTCTCTACTGATAAATATATCGTAGTTTTAACACAAAGTAAGCAAATATTGTTCTTATTACACTTCGCAAAAAATAAAGAAAGCAGACAATATTAGGGAGTTGTAATATGAGGTTGAAAAAATTCACCCCCTCGCCCCCCTTCCATGGGCTCAAGATACAATATTCCAGAATGTCTTCTATCAGTTATCATTACCAATGTTCAACATAAGTATGTATCAATATGAAATATCACACATTGTTAGGTATTGGCAAAAATAGGTGTGGTTAAGTATGACAGTAGAAGATAAATTGATTGCACCTATGAAATTAACTTCCCAAAGACAATGAAATAAGTAAGGTTACGAACTAAAATAAAACGTTCAGTGAAGGTTACAGTGAGACTAAATTATGTGCTACTTTTTTTATCAAAACACAAAAAGCAATTTTTTCTAAATGGCTCATTGCACATAAGACATCAATTATAACATGATTTGCGAGTCTCGAGGGCAAGTCACTCAGTAGATCTTAGACAAACTAAATATGCATTAAAAAGCTTAGTAAATAGCACTGACACGTTCAGGAATGTACTTGTAGCTGAAGCTAAATTCAGCTCCAAGAGCAGAAAAAAAAACACTTTGCCAGATAAGTTGTGTCCAGGGGGACAAAAAAAGAGAGAAAATGATGCTGTCCGTTGCCCAATAAATTAAGAATATTGAAACTTTTGTAACTGAAAGAAAAGGGTATGTCTCTATTGGAAAGTTGGACGCAGTCGTGCTTCTACACAGTCGCACTTGAAAATATTTGAGCATATGTATGTTCCTAGATATCCCGTTTCAAAATATATTGTTGCTTTTAGTGATTATGCATATTAGACAGTGAGCATCAGCAAAATATTACTCCCTGGTTTCACGAGCAGCCAGTTCTTTCTATCGCCTGCCATAAGTAAAAGGCAGGCGATTACAACGTTCACGCATGCCACTATCACAATGTTCACGCATGCCTTTGACCTATAGTCAGATTAAATGTGTCGATAACATCAGGGAATCTGTCCTAGTTCTTGCTGTCCTGCACACAAAATGATGCAAGCCGCAACTAAACTTTCCAGCAGGATATCTGAGTACAGGCATGCTAACATTCTTACAAGTGAAGTTATGTAGAAATGTGACTGGCTGCTATAATAAACACCAACGTGGCATCTGTTGCGGTCACTAATAAGACAATAAATATTTTTACTCAATGGCACCACTGAGAGTGATAATGATGTCTCACATTGCGTCCCTCTGGATACATAGCTATCTGCAAATATGGCTTTCACATACATAACTTACAGCGCCAGCATTTTTTTTCAAGCAAAAAAGAAAAGGATAATTTTCAACACCCTCAACCTTTGTGCTCTTTGAATAGAGCTACCAGGTGGCTCTGTGAGGTTCCCTTTACACCGGAAACAAAAGCCAAACGCAGCCGCTGTTCCACAAGCCAGCATTGATGAAAGGCTAGTCTGGACGTCTTCCACATTCTCTTCCTATGAAGGGCATGTGTAGCCTGCAAGGGAAAAAACAATTTGCTGCAATTGTCTGGTAGCGGAGCTGAATTTGCCACTTCTTTTAGAATGACCAGGAACAATGCCTTTTAAAGGAGCAGGATGTACAAAAAACCAGACATACTACAACAAAAACTTCCTTAATGTTTTTGACGAACACAACTGCAACCTTACGAAAGAATATGCGATTTTCACATTACAGATGTGTCACAAATCATGCTTGAATAGTGCTCCGGCATAGTGTCTGTGCATGCCGATTCAATGACAGGAAAGTAGACATGACGGTATGCACTTTTGTCAAGTATCCATTGCCGGTAGCATGTAAATAAATTATGAATTTTATTTGAACACCGCCAATGAAGCTTTCTTCCGCAGTCTTACGTTGAGACTATTATACTTATTTTAGTAGAAATTGATTTTTACAAAATTATTATTGTTTGCTGCTGAATAATGGCCATTTGTTGCAATAATTCCGTTGGCTAATTAGGCAGTACCCCTCATTCAATTCTCACATACCTCTTATTACAGGCTGTGTTATGAATGTATGAAAAAAAGTGAAAATGCTAAGACATACAAGGCATCCCTCTCGAACTACATACCATCCCAAGAACGCATGCAAGCTTCTGCAACAATCTCCGGTAACCAGAATCCTGGAAGATAAGCTTATGGCCACGATTTAGCAATATACAATAAACATTACATGAGACTGATTTCCGAAATTGTATATTTGCTTCAATGCAAACAGCTTAAAACATGCAGTGTTTATTCATGACTCTCAGATAAATACTTTGTCCAGTTTACATTTTAACAGCAACACGTGCATGACTTACGCATGCATATTGTAAAGTATATTGTTACTGCGAGTTTTGAGTGATAAATGAAATATTTGTTTGGGCAAACACCAGAGATCCCTTCTACAATTGCAGCGCATGCCTAGAGAGTTTACTTAAGCTTGTCATCTGGAGTGAAAGCAATTAAAACAACGTGCTGGCCACAATATAAAACAAATAAAAGCACGACATTTTGGCCTCCATACAGGTCCCTTGCTCACAAGCGACAAACATTCTGCTTTTATTCCTCGTCAGTGTGTTGTTTTACTTTGTTTTCATGTCTGTTCCTGACCAAATAGGTTCAAGCCTGTCATCTATTGAAAAATTTTAGTGGAGGTGGTGGTGTAAACTGTTAATATCGTTTGTACATACAAAAGTGTTTACCAAAGTTTTAAAACCAACGTTGGGCGAGGCGCACGCAATATTGAATAAACTAAAACAGAATAATGGAATACAACCATAGCGAGAACAAGCTGAATAAAATCAAATGTGCTCAACCTCATGGACTAATCATCGAATTAGGGCTCGCACAGTTAAGATACAGCGATTCCGTCATAATTAGCCATGAAAGGTTTGTTCGAAAATACAGTTCAAATTTAATGAACGGCTCAGAATTCACAAGTTCCAGCTGAATCAGGCAACCTGTGTTGCAGGTGTATGCTGTAAGCTCGGATTTGATTAAACGGGGAGTGTCACCATCTAAACGTAAGTGCAAGCTTTGCCAGCCCTACCTAAGACGTGAGAACATGCTACACGGAAACACTCAACTTGAGTAACACAGTAGTTCAAAGAATCGTGCCGGCACGGATGCATACACCGGCATACGTTTGGCTACGCGCCAGAATTTGCGATAGAAATTAAAAAAAGGACGTACAGCTTATGAAACTGTTTTAGACTGGTTCACTCCTATAGCAAACAATATGAACAGGCGTGCGAAAAAAAAATCAACGAACAGATCCAAGCATACGCGTCCTAGACGTGATCAACGCTTAGAGCTAACAAACGTCGTCTTCGGCCAAGAATTATTTACCATCACGATTAATCCATCACGAGTAGGGTTCCCTTCCAACACTACTGCCCACAGAAATGGGCCCCACCACAGCTCTGCTCAAGTCTGCTGCCGAATTCCCGCTGTGCAAACGTGCCCTGCTTCACGCACAGATCCATGCTTCAATAACAAGAAAAAGCTCTCTCGCGCTTAACTTCGCACAATTTTGCCTTCATCCTGATGAAACAATACACACAAACAGGTTCACTACGTTACCAGATTTCACTTATCGTCGACATGTTATGAAAAACGTAGCCAGGCATTGTTGTCACGCTCTCAGTGTTAACAAAGCGCTGACAGCAGAAATGTGGTACATGCCTGACGAGTGCCCCACAATACGACGCCACACGTCCTTGCTTGAGTATAGCTTATCTTCGTAATAAGCAGCACTGGCAAAACACAAAAAACACAAATGCAGAGTGCAAGAACTTCTCAAAACACGCCAAACATCCACGTGCCTCAAGGCCCCCACTAGTCGCCTCAAGGCCCCTACCAGCACGTCTGAAGAGGTCCGATCAGGTATCTTAGTTACAGCTGCTCAGACGTACACCGCACTTGCACACTAAAAAAAACTTTGTTATTGCATTTAAATACGAACAGCATACGTAAGTGGCTGTGTTCCAATTCTTAGCACGCAGACAGTCTACAACAATGTTTTTAGAACTATAGGTAAGTTGCAAAACTCCCCGCGTCAGCCGACCAGTCATTCGGTGCCGGGACAGCTTCCCGTTTGGTCGCGCTAGCAGTGCACCAAGCTTCTGCTAGCAGAGGAAAACGCGTAGTCGCCGTGGCAAGACGCCGTAGTGGCCGTAGAAAAAGAGTTTCGCCAACAGTATATTATCGGTGTTCTTTGTTGTCCCACAGCATAAACGTAATACTGCGTAATATTTAGCGGTGCAAGGCAAAGACAGTGTAATTATGGCCTTCTGAGGTGCCCACTAGAAACGATGCTTGAATAATAGCATAACATACAAGTATGTCTGTTAGTTGCTAACTGGTGTACATTCGCGATCCATTTTATGGCGCGAAATACAGAATCACAAAATGTCCCGTACTCTCTTGTGACTGTGTTTTTGTTCCTTATAATAAACTATAACAAGGTGGTGCATTAATATGGCTTTCGTCTAGTTCCGTAGTCACCTTTTTTCATTTCAGTCACAATCTTTATCCACTTAGACCATCCAAAATCTGCGCATGCGGCACTTACTTGAGCATGTCTTCCCGCTGCTTCTTCTTGAGTTCCTCTAATAAAACCTGTTAACACAGCTTAAGCCATAGCCTCGAGCAGGGACCGAACTTAGGAGGTATTGGGAAGCTAGCTCTTTGCAGTCATTACTCACGAGGTTGCCTGCTGACGAATTGTGACAACGTCAACACAATTTCAGCTTTTCAATATCCTTCTGAGGTTCTGCCGATTAGGTGATGGTATTTACATTGCCAACGACTTGGCTAAGCGTTGGTGATATGCCGCTAGAAAGAGAGAGAGAGAGAAAAGACTCTATTCGCGGAATCCTGCATGCAGGTAGTCTCCGGCCTCAAAGGGCTCGGGGTATTTTCTAGTGCTTTAGTTTAATAGAGTCCTAAAGAAACTAGGCCTTGATCTCGAGGGTTACGTTTGGCCTAGCATGAGATACTTGGGTCCCTTCGGCCCAGTTTGACGGGCCATTGGTTCTTGTTCTCTTCTGCCTGGCCAGCGCTTCCTCGAGCCGCTGGATTGCTCATTTACGGCATTGGCAGTCTACAGAGCAAATCCATCGCTCTATCTGTCAGGGTAGGATCTGCTAGAAGACGAGCTTGGTATCTTCGTCTTCGCTCGTTGCGCCTCTACCATTGACGTCTCCTTCACTCGCTGTTCCGCTGGAGGCGTCACTGTCACTGCTCGGTTGCACTACACCATGACACCGCACAATATGTTCGAGTGTCGCGAGTTCACAAACACTGAATATAGGGATTGAAAACATCTCCGCGCCGATGTGGCGTGCCAACGCCTGGGTTAACACGCACTTCACCTGTAAGTGCTTAAGTAACACCAATTCTGTACGAAAGAGAACTCTATGCGGCGCTGGGTAGACTCTTCTGTCCTCCCTGAATCTTCTGAGATTGCCACCATAGTCGGTCAGGGGTTCAGTCGAGTTTTCTTTGTTGTCTTCCGTACGAGGAGCCATGTTGCCGTACCGTCATTTGATGAGTTCACAGTTGGCTGCGTATGCTTCTTCGTTGTGGTTGACCGCATTTGGCAGGTCCCCCACGTGAGCGGGAAACCATTTCATGGAGATGGTTGGTCCGGTAGGCGAGCCGTCCGAGGTTCGCGAGGCTCTGGTGAGCCCTACAATCCGTTCAGGTTCCCTATAGATCGTGCTTCTGGCGTAGTTTTCGATCGCTGTTTTAGAGTCACTCAGGATCGCCTTGATGCCAGGAACTCCCATCGCCTGACCTATCGCCCCTTCCTCTGCTTGGCCCGGAGTCTTCGCTCATACTGTGGCCGCGTTGATCAGCTCTCTAGTTGACGCCCGGATGACTGCCGCAATGAACACTTCTTTTCTCGTTGAGTGTTTGGCTACGTCTACGAACGCAGCCTTCTCGTTGCTCTGGAACTGTCTTGCTACGGCCACCGCCCTTGCGTTGCGCCGCTCCGTTTCACGCTCTGGGTGGACATTCTAATGGTGACTGTCATGTATTCTGCGACGACTACGCATTTATCCACAATTTGTACCCGTTTTCTTATTTGATCACTAGAAACACCACAAGACGTCCAGTCTCGCCATTCTGAATAACTTTCTGTCAGCATGCAAGAAAAGATTTTCTATGTCTTGAAGCGAAATAACGCCACTCATTGAGGACAAGTCGAGACTTACTTTCCTGTCTTCGGGCTCAGTGCTAGGAGATAGTCTATTCTTTATCGCCGATAATATTCCGGAAAGTCTCCCACTCCTATAGGGCAGCTTTCGCTTTTATGTCGCGGGTTTTGCAAGGTAAGCGGGCAAATTTGGCAATATCCGTGGAACGCATCCCTCAACGAGGTCCCTTTTTCCTTTGCTGATTTGTACCTTCTTACCATTGATGACGTGAGTGAGAGTCTCCAGGATATCCTCCTCACGAAAGAGCATATCACACACACATTGTGTGTCGGGCAGTTTTCGTCCGCACGGAGAATATCGTGATGCCACGCCTCTCACTGCCCAGGTCCACGCGGGGCACAAAAGAAATGTCGCGGTGTCTGATATCCTTAGCCACTCGTACAGCCTCGAACGCAACATGTGGGCATGATGAAGACACGCAAAACATGCAGAGCACAACAGGGCTCCATGAAGCGCAAAACTGTTTACGCAGAAATAAGCCTCCACGGAAAGCGACGCACTGCAAAATGCACAGCCGTAGTAGGTTACGGGAGTGAGCGGAGCGAGCATGCAGTGAGTGAATCCGGATGCGACAGCAGCGTCACATTTGTCGCTGGCAGCGGCGGCACCGCGCAACACCGCTCAGTTTTGCAGCTTACCTAGATCTAGAAGCGTTGGTTTACGCAGAGTGATTAGAAGACAGCACCGAGCACATGCTGTCCCAGAAATGGACCACTTCTTGACGGCTTATACACTATGATGCGCCACCTTGCATCGAAAAGAAAAGGCCGAAATAATCAAACGTAGGCTTTATTTTCTGGCTTATTTCGGGTTAAATCCAGAAAAATAAACGTCACTTACGTTGAGCTTCTGGAGAAGCATCTGCTTGCGTGAAGATGACCATTGCGGCGAGATACGATCTATCTGAGTGATTCGCTGAGCTGCCATCTTGTTTAGACAGCAAAGTATAGCCTGTATCTTATTTGTCTACAATGTGATCTTTTCGGAGCTTTCTATATTGCAGGCTGCGTAAGAATTGGAATGGGACTTAAAATGGCCGCCGTTCATTTAGCTGTCTATTTAGCCATCTACGGTGAGTATTGAAACACCCAGTATATGTAGCCAGGGTCCATCTAAGCACCTTCCAGATTGTTTCACGTGGACACCTCGTGGCGGCGCCACAATGCGTCGAAAATTGTGGACTGCGTGTGCAGCGCTGAGTGAGCATTGGTGTTTTGAAGGGACGATAGTCTTTTTTGAGATAGTCTATTTGGTCTTATGTTGGCTTGTGTGTCACACAATCCAGCCACCCGGTGAAAGTTTAAGCACATCTTCAATGCCCAGCCAGCTTGATCTGCTAGCTGCATTCGTGCATGTATTACGCATATTTAGGCTAAAAACATGTATTACGCTTATTTGAGATAAGCATCAGTATGCAAGTATTAGGTTGTGAGTTTGTTTATTTCTGAAATGCACAGTTACATAATACTAAAGAACGCAGTGATTATTACGCTGCGCTGACAATGTCACGCTGAAACGAAAAGCGGTCATTTCCTAGCGGTGTTTCACTAAAACGACATCGTGCTGACACCGGCAAGTAGCTGCGCGTTCTACGAAAACTTCAGTTTTGTGCAATTGCTGCCAGATGACGCGCATATCTTCTGCAGCGTAGAATTATTGTTTATGCTACCTTTAGGCAGCAGAGTTGCGCCAAAGTACGCCACCTATAGTTCAAATATTTTGCGAGAAAGCCACTCACCACGTGCGTAGAAGCAGCGCCTACTCTTCAGAGTGCTAGCGTTGATTTATTTATCATTTGGCTTTCTTTCTATTTTATGAAGGTATGAGTAAAACTCGGTTGCTCCGGTCACGCCTACTAGCCTTGGTTTAATGCTTACATTTTTGGTATGTAGCTATGACACAAAGTGCGTCGGCTCGTTCAACCAGTAAGGTATATATTTATAGTTGGTCACACTATAGCTTCGTCTTTTGTTGCGCTGTTTTCCAATTTACAGATAGATTTTTTTGCACTTTTTAACACATTTGGGGCAGTTAATACTGAATTTTTTTCGTCGCGTTGGGCTCATTTATTAACTGTGGGAGGAAGCCAGCTATAATAGTCTTCAACTTAATCAAGCTGGACAGCGATCGAGAGTGGCTGTGCGACGCCGATGTTAGGCCAGGCTCTCGTATTACGCTCCTAGTAAAATCGCGGCTCACGACAGCTGATGCGAATCGTTGTTCAAGAGCCCTGTCACTTCCAACATTCCTTTCGCATAAGGTTTGAAAGCTGCATTATATTTGCGGGCCAGCTGCAGCACTTTGCATATTCGTATAGTTCTAGTTCAACTTCAACCTTTATTTTAAGCGCTTTACCCGTAAGATTAATTTGGACGCATACAGCCGACACAAAAATGGCAACTCTACATGTATAAAGTATTCACTGCATATGCGGGTAGTACTAATAGAACAAGCTTTGCAGTGCCGTGAATAGATGAAAAGAAGCTAAGCATTTATTTTTCCTCACTGAACACTAATCTTTCTGCAGCAACGCCCACTTTCTCGCGTGTATTCACATGAGCTGTACGTAGTTGAAATCAATACAGAATGCACTTTCTACCACATTTATTGTGGCAAAAAGGCAACACGCTTAATTGAATTAATTGATTGATATGTGGGGTTTAACGTTCCAAAGCCACCACATGATTGTAACCGACGCCATAGTGGTGCACTTCGGAAATTTAGCCCACCTGGGGTTCTTTAACGTGCACCCAAATACGAGTACATGGGCCTACAACATTACTGCCTCCATCGGAAATGCAACCGCCGCAGCCAGGACTCGATACCGCGACCTGCGGGTCAGCAGCCGAGTACCTTAGCCACTAGACCACCGTGGCGGGACAGGCAATATGGCAAGATTGCCGAAAAAGCGCGGCGAGAAGAACAACAACAGCCGACGTCAATTACGCTTGACCTGCCAGGAATATGTAAAGCATTCACGTCGTCTAGGTAGTGTTGACTGCTCCGCAGTACAAATGAACCACCTATGACCACGTGATGGCGCTCGGTGAATGGGGGCGCAAAACTCCGGCAGGCGGAGTGAGCGACTCCCGGAAAACAGTGGTGCAACTCTGCTACCGAAAGGTAGCTGTACAGTAACTCTAACGCAGCGTCTACTCACAGTGGCCCGCCCCAATGCGATCTCAGAATAAAATACCATTCACCTATCCTCGCACGCAGATTGTCAAATAAACATTTAATTCTGTCTTTTCAGACATAATATTATTTTTGGATGGCTTTTGCCAGCGAAGCAGGCAGATAAAGCACAATTTGATTTCGCCTAAGGTTGCCGCAGATGTGCAAGCTTTGCCACTTCGTGTTTGCTTCGAAAATGACACATTATATTTCAAAGATTATCAATAAGTATTCATATGCGCGTAGTTTTAATAAAGGCGAATCATTTCTTAGTAAGCTTTGTTGACTTTGAGCGTATCTATCTATCTATCTATCTATCTATCTATCTATCTATCTATCTATCTATCTATCTATCTATCTATCTATCTATCTATCTATCTATCTATCTATCTATCTATCTATCTATCTATCTATCTATCTATCTATCTATCTATCTATCTATCTATCTATCTATCTATCTATCTATCTATCTATCTATCTATCTATCTATCTATCTATCTGTCTGTCTATCTATCTATCTATCTATTTATCTATCTATCTATCTATCTCTATCTATCTATCTATCTATCTATCTATCTATCTATCTATCTATCTATCTATCTATCTATCTATCTATCTATCTATCTATCTATCTATCTATCTATCTATCTATCTATCTATCTGTCTGTCTGTCTGTCTGTCTGTCTGTCTGTCTGTCTGTCTGTCTGTCTGTCTGTCTGTCTGTCTGTCTATCTATCTATCTATCTATCTATCTATCTATCTATCTATCTATATCTATCTATCTATCTATCTATCTATCTATCTATCTATCTATCTATCTATCTATCTATCTATCTATCTATCTATCTATCTATCTATATCTATCTATCTATCTATCTATCAGCGTACTGCTTAGTGCTGCTGTAGCCACTTCATCAACTTTATATAAAAAAGCACTTTTAAAAGTGATCGTAGGAGCAACGTTGTGAAAATCTTGGTTTGTATCACGTAATTTTTGGTGGGCCACTTGGTACAAACGCAGCGAGAAACAGCGTGCCTGTACGACACAAAACAGTGGCGGCTCCCAGCAATGGTAACAAGATACTATGACTGAGTGACAGCTGATCGCGAAGGTTAGAGCCTTCATGACACCTCAAGACGGCAACACCAGGCAGCAGCTTAATCTGTAGTCCTTCGCGGCGCCTGCAAAGCGCTTCTTGCCATTGCTTCAAAACATGGCGCAGAGATACCGGATGACGTGATAAGTCATGTGTTATCTGTGCAGTTCCTCTTATTATTCTCAATTATTTTCCTGTTCATTCTCTTATGTAGTTTCTCCTAATATTCTCCCTTTTGTGGTTTCTCCAATTACTCTCTCTTCATTGTAATGAGTAAGAGGTTAAGACTAAGAGAATAAAATGGTTGTAATATTTTTGATTTATCAACAGTGCTAAGTTACCGAGAAGTAGATGGCATTATTTACCCCATGGGCACGACCCTATTGTTCCTCGGTGAATTTCTTTCACACGACTTCACTTATCCGCCAATATTTCTACAGATTTCTATAACGATCTTTTTGTCTGTCGTCGAAGCGGCGAGTATTTTCTTTCCCTCATGATATCAACCTCGAAGCCTACTTCAACGTTTTATATATTTCAGGCATCAACCATACTTTATTTGACAGCCAAGTTGTTGTACTCCGCCATGGTTATGGGGGTGCCACCACAAGAAAAAAAAAGCTGGTTGCCATCCGAGCTTTGCAACCTTTATTATCTAGCGATGTTGTCTCAATTGCCATACATGGTGAATAAGGGGCAGTATATTTTATTATTACTTCAGAGTAGTAGTAACTGTGATCGCTTTGTTGTTGTGATGGATAGTAATTGGTTCTACTGCGATAATGTTTATTCGAACAGAGGAGTCGCAACGAAGTCGTGACGGAAAATGGGTGAACGGCAAGTCTGGCAAAGGTGGCACATGTTCTCGCGCCATCAGAGCACGGGGTTCTTCGTTCTCTTTTGAAGGCGCGTACGCGTTAGTGCGTATGCTCCACTACAATACCCCCGGGCTGAATAGTAGCCATCCTGACGACTCAGGGAGTAAGCACAATGAGGGGGTCGTAGTAGGGCTTGAGGCGGTCGACGTGTACGGTCTCACGACCTCGACGGCGCAAGTCTGGCGATTGTGTTAGGGGCTCGATGATGTAATTCCCCGGCGAGGTTGCGTCAATGGCACGGTATGGACCATGGTACGAGGCCAGAAGCTTAGAAGAAATGCCAGAAACGTGCGGGGGCACCCAAAGCCACACAAGAGCGCCAGTACGAAACGTAGGCGCTATGTAGTGAACGTCGTCATGTCGGGTCTTTTTTAGACCTTGAGCCTCACTTGTCATAGACCTAGCCAACTGACTGCAGTCTTCTGCGTATCTGGCGACTTCCGAAAGCGGGGAGCACTCCGATGCATCAGGGCGGTACGGGAGTATGGTGTCGAGTGGGTGGGATGGTTCGCGGCCGTACAACAGAAAGAACGGGGAAAAACTGGTAGTCGCTTGCGTCGCGGTGTTGTAAGCGAAGGTAACAAAAGACAAGACAGCGTCCCAGTTAGTGTGGTTGGAGGAGGTGTACATCCTCAGCATGTCGCCAAGTGTGTGGTTTAACCGTTCAGTGAGACCATTAGTCTGTGCATGGTATGCGGTAGATTTCCGGTGGATGATGTTGCATTCAGCGAGAATAGCTTGGATGACCTCCGACAGGAACACTCGACCCCTATTACTGAGTAATTCGCGTGGAGTCCCATGGCGGAAAATGAAGCTGCACAGAATGAAGAGCGCGACTTCGTGGGCGGTCGCTGCCGGTAGAGCTGCAGTCTCAGCGTAGCGTGTCTGATGATCGACGCCGACAATAATCCACCGGTTTCCAGAGCGACTATATGGGAGGGGGCCATAGAGGGCGATACCCACGCTGTCGAATGGGCGAGGCGGGCACGAGAGCGGCTGTAACATGCCAGTAACGGGCCGCGGAGGTGTCTTATTCTGTTGTCAAGTGGTGCAAGACTGAAAGTTTTTCTGCACAAAGTGATACATTCCTCGCCAGGAATATCGTTGGCGCAGCCTTTCTTAGGTTTTCAGGACACCTGCATGAGCACTTTAGGAATCTGCATGAAAATTCATCCCAGATGTCCGACCGCATATGAGTTGGGACATCAAGGAGCCACTTCCGACCACCAGGCATATAGTTGCGGCGGTACAGAATGTTGTCTCGCAAGGAAAAGTGGTCTGCTTGCCGGCGTAGCGCTCTCGTGGAAGGGACAGCAGACGAATCGGTAAGGTAGTCGAATAGCAATGCAAGGTATGCGTCTTTACGCTGCTCCGAAAGCATGTCAGTGGTGTCGATTGGTGACAAGGTGGCAAAAAGGGGCGACAGAGAAGCCACATCTGGTGTTAATGGAGATCGCGATACTGCACCGGCATCCGCATGCTTGCGACCGGAACGATATACGACATGGACGTCGTATTCTTGCAATCGAAGTGCCCAACGTCCCAATCGTCCGAACGGGTCTTTCAAGGTGGACAGCCAACATAGAGCATGGTGGTCTGTGACCACGTCGAAAGGACGGCCGTAAAGGTACGGGCGAAACTTTGTCAACGCCCAGATTATGGCCAAACACTCCTTCTCTGTTGCGGGGAAATTCAATTCAGCCTTCTTGAGAGCGCGGCTTGCATAGGCGACTACGTATTCAGCTTGAGTGCCTTTCTGTTGTGCCAAAACTGCACCGAGACGAATGCCACTTGCATGGGTGTGAATTTCTGTGGCAGCAGCGGGGTCGAAGTGACGAAGAATAGGTGGTGAGGTCAGCAGGCGGCGCAGCTGGCGAAATGCGTCGTCACATGCAGTAGACCATGAAAATATGCCTTTGCTGTTGGAAAGCAGACTCGTGAGAGGTGCGATGATGGACGCGAAGTTGCACACGAAGTCTTTTAGTGAGGTGGGCATTTCGAAGTCAGTGACAACTCGAAGATGATCGGGATCTGGAAGAACACCATTTCTTCTGATGGCATGTCCCAGGATGGTTAGCTTTCTTGCTGCGAAGTGGCACTTCTTTGTGTTATGTGGTAGGCCTGCAGAAGTTAGACACGTCGAAATCTCGTGGAGACGATCAAGATGTGTCGGGAAATCAGCTGAAAAGACAACGATGTCGTCCAGGTAACACAAGCAAGTTTTTCATTTTTGGCCACGCAAGATGATATTGATCATGCATTAAAATATCGCAGGCGTGTTGCAGAGCCCAAATGCCATGACTCTGAACTCATATAGGCCATCCGGCGTTACAAAGGCTGTTTTAGGGTGATCATATTCAGCCATTGGCACCTGCCAATACCCAGAACGCAGATCTACGGATGTAAAGTACTCGGCGCCTTGTAAACAGTCAAGAGTATCGTCTCTTCGTGGAAGCGGGTAGACATCTTTTTTCGTAACATTGTTTAAGCGGCGATAGTCCACGCAAAATCGTACGGTGCCATCTTTTTTCTTTACAAGAACCACAGGTGATGACCAAGCGCTTTGAGAAGGCTGTATGACTCCACGTTTAAGCATGTCATCTACTTGCTCCGTAATGACGCGGCGCTCTTCGGCGGAAATGCGGTAAGAACATTGTCGCAGAGGCGAATGTGAGCCGGTGTCAATAGTATGAGTGATAGTCGTGGTGCGGCCCAAAGCAGGTTCTTGAAAGTCGAAAGAAGAACGAAGCTTGTTAAGGAGCGCAACAATTTGGCGGCGATGCGAGAGGGGAAGGTCTGCGTCAATAGCATTGTCGAAGGCTGTCGAGCTTGATGGCTCAGACGCTGAGTGATTGCAGCAATGTGACATGGCGTTTCTTCGGGAAGAATAATACCATCGATATGATCGACAGGTTGCACATATCCTAACATTTCACCACGAAGTAAGCCGACGAGGTAGTTACATTGGTTGGTAACCAGCATTACGGTTAGACCAGACACAATTGTAAGAACAGCAAATGGGAGAACGATGCCCTTGCGTTCAGTTAAAACCGGAGATAGCGTAAACACCACCGTGCCGTCAGGTTGCGCCATATATGAATGGCTAATAGGGACCAAAGCTTCAGAAGGCAAGGTGATGTCGTCGTCAGCGATGAGTTTGCAGAGCAGAGGAGAGCGGTCGGGTGGTGGAAATTCACATGTTGGCACAAGAGACACTTCGGCACTGGAATAATCGATGATAGCTTCATGACGTCATAAGAAATCCCAACTCAGGATTATCATGAGAGCAACATGGTAGAACAAAAATTGGACCATGCACAAAGCGTCTTGAATGATGACGCGCGCCGTGCACACAGCCGAGAGATGAATGCATTGCGTGCTAGCCGTGAACAGTACCATGTCACAGAGAGATGTGGTCACTTTTATCAGTTTTTGACAAAACTTTGCGTTCATCGCAGAAACAGCAGCCCCAGTATCAATTAACCCTAGTGTGGCGACTCCCTCAACATCGACATCAACAACATTTTCATTTTGCGGCAAAAATGGAGGCCTTGGGAATTGCGCACAAGTTGCAGTTCTTGCCTCTGGAACTGCACTGATTAGTTTCCCTCCTCAGGAGGTGGTCGATGACGCATGGGCGATGGCGATCGGCGACGAGGGGATGGGAAACGAGCAGTCGATGGGTGGCGATCCGAGTCGGAGTGCCTCTGTTCATATGCAGACGTGGTGGTCCGCTGCGGTGCGTAGGTAGGAGCTCCGAAGTATGCGTGGGCTGGTGTGAGACGGCAGCGGCAGAAGCGTGCAATGTGGCCAGCGATGCCAGACGCGAAGCAGATAGGACGATTGTCTCGGGTGCGCCACTCATTAGATGAACAGAAAAAGCGAGGTGGGGGCCTGTAAACTGGAAGTGTGGCCGGAGGAGGTAGAGCTGATAAGGAGACTGCATGCGGGGGGGGGGGGCATGCGTCCACAGCTGCGTAGCTGAGAGGTGAAGGTGGCGCAGGTGGTGCGTAGCCGGCAGTTGAGAGATCAGATGGTACCGAAGTGCATGGGTAAGAGGCCAGAACTCTAGGGAGGGCATTGTAAATTTCAGTGCGTATGACCTGCTGCATATTCGAAGGGAGGCTTGTCGTGGGCGCGTCGCTATGCGGCAGCAGGGAGAGCTGTCGGGTGACTTCCTCCCTGATGAAGTTTTTATTCTGGTTCGACAGAGTTCCTTGGCGAACGTTGCCATTTGCGAGTGTGACGGCCGAGATCGAATCTGGTGATGCGACACTTTGTCGGGTGATGGAACGCTGACGACGCAATTCATCGAAGCTCTTGCACAGGCTTACGAGGACTGCCACTGTGGTCGGGCTTTTCGCTAGCAACATCTGGAATGCGCCTTTCTCGATACCCTGAGAATATGTCGAATTTTCTCTTCTTCAGGCATAGATGAGTTAACACACCTGCAGAGGTCGAGCACATCCTCAATATAACTAGCAAACGTCTCGCCAGGCTGTTGGGCTCGGTTGCGTAGACGCTGGTCATGGCGGAGCTTGCGGACCTCTGGTCGGCCGAACGCTTCGATCACGAGGGTCTTAAAAGTGGACCAGTTGGCGATGGCGGTTTCGTGGTTAGAAAACCAAAGCTTAGAGACGTCAGCCAAGTAAAAGATTACGTAAGTGAGCTTAGAGTCGTCATCCCACTTATTGCTGGCGCTTACGCGTTCGTACTAGGAAAGCCATTCTTCTGCATCTTGCTCACCACTGCCGCTGAAGATTGGTGGGTCCCGTTGACGGGTAGCTGCTGGGCAGATAGACGTGCAGGCGATGGTGCTGGCTGTGCGGAGATGGGCTGGTTGGCGTCTGCGTCAGTCATGTTGTACGATGGTCTCTCGGCCAACTTGCGAGAGTGGAGCTCCAGGTCTGTTTGGGGATCTCAGCAACCTCCACCAAATGTGATGACTTCCCTTTAACCAGAGAAGTCGCAACGAGTTCACAAAGGAAAATGACCATACGGCAAAGTCTGGCTAAGGCGGCACAGGTTCTCGCGCAATCAGAGCGCGGGGCTTTTCGGTCTCTTCCGAAGATGCATACGCGTTTGCGTATGCTCCACTACAGAACACATATTTGGGTGGCGCGAAAAGATATATATGGGCGAAGGAGAATAAACAATGCGGGCGCAAACTTCCAAGGGGTAAAAAGAAGACCAAAGCGGCTCTATAAGAATAGACAACAGCCTGACACGTGCGTATATATCACAACGAAAATAAAGGATACCCCTCCCTATAATAATCTACAGTAACAACGCCAAATACAGAAGATGATGATTATAGGGACTGAGGTTAGGTCCCCTATAGTCATGCGTGTGGCGGCGAGTGAAAACAGAAGAAACCTGTTCAGTTAAGAAACCTGTGCAAGGTATTGTGCCCATGAAAATGGAAGGAGAACGTCAGCCAGCGACTGCGATGTGGTGGATGAGCCGATGTTCTGAAGTTCGACATCTGTAAGTTGCGCCATGGCGATTTCCTCGCATTCAAGTCTGGGTGCTGATATATCATCGATACGTGAGAGGGCATATGCAGCCGCGTTGACTGTGCCTTTAATGTATCGAACGTTCACAGTGAGTTTGGAAAAAAGTTGACGTGAAGTATTTCTCGTGTGGTATAAGTGTCATGAGTACCGCGAAACGCGAATGTCAAAGGCTCGTGGTCCGTAAGCACGTGAAAGCTTGAGCCCTCCAGTAGGTGTCAAAACTTTGAATTCCCAAGAATACCGCAAATAGCTCACGACCGAACGTGCTGTAGTGCGTTTCTTCCGATTTTAGTTTCTGCGAGAAGAACCCGATTAGATACCAGCTGTTACGTTGCGACTGCTGTAACACGGTGCCGACAGCCACACTAGATACATCGATGATAAGACGCATTGCTGCAACATACAGAGGATGTATCAGCAGTAGGCGTCAGCCAGTGCGTTTTTGGCGGATCGGAAGGACGATTCGGCATCAGGCGTCTACGTCAAAAGAGATGGCGGAGCTTTGGTGGCCTTGAGTGGGTCGGTGAGCGATATGATCATGTAGGTGATGTTGGGGAGACACCGGTGGTGAAAGTTGAGCAGCCGAGAAATTCGCGGAGTTTTCGAATAGACGTTAGCCGAGGGAAGTCGCTTAGAGCTTTGATTTATTTCCCAAAAGTCTGATACCTTCGCTTGTCACACGTTCGAAGAACTCGCTGTCTTCAACACCAAAGGCCGACTTCACAGGCTTGACGAGAATGCCGTGTTCCTGGAGCTGAGAAAACAAGAGGCGCAAATGGTTGCAATGATGTTCGGAAGAAACACTTGCTCCTAGAAAGTCGTCCAGATAAGCAAATACGAATGGTAATCCACAGGTCACATTGTTGATAAACCTCTGAAATGTCTGAGTAGCGTTTCTCAACCTGAACGGCTAGCGAGCGTACTTGAAAAGCTCGAATGGTGTCGCACTTACTCTTGGGAACGTCCGCTGGCTGAACCAGAATCTGGTCGTAGGCCTTCACCAAGTCTATTTTGCTGAATATTATCTCTCCCGCGAGGTTGGCAGAGAATTTATGAATGTGAAGGAGGGGATAGCAATCAGGAGTGGTGCGTGCGTTGAGAGCACGTTAGTTGCCGCGCGGGCGCCAATTCCCTGGGTCCCAGTTTGGTACCATGTGCAGAGTGTACGACCAACTGCTCGACGAAGAACGGATGATGCTCAGTTGCAGCATGTGGTGAAATTCTATTTTGGTGATAGCAAAGTGGTCACCAGCGAGGTGTTTGGGTTGGCAAAATACTGTAGGGCCAGTAGTGACTACACGATGCGTGACACTGTGGCGGACAGGCGCTCAAGGTTGGAAGGTTTCGTGATGGCTGGAAAGTCAGACACAATTTAGGGGAACATAGTTGATGGTATCTGTAGCGATGTTTCAGTACTACAGATGTTGGAGGTGCGCGAATGCACTGTATGGACCTGCTGGTAGTACTGTCGACGAGCCGATGTGGCGGAGGTCAAAACTGAGGGCAAAATGGGTCAGAAAATCAGCACCCGAAATGGTCATGAGTACGCCTTCAACAACGAATATCCATCGGAAGGTGCGCCGGAGACCAAAATAGATGTTAAGAGAGAGCTGGCATTATATGTTGATAGGAGAGTTGTTGGCTACTTGAAAGGGTGAAGTTTTTGGACAGCGTTGCTAGTATAGTCGCACCGCAGGAATAAAACTCACCTCT
Source organism: Rhipicephalus microplus (assembly GCF_013339725.1). Classification (NCBI taxonomy): domain Eukaryota; kingdom Metazoa; phylum Arthropoda; class Arachnida; order Ixodida; family Ixodidae; genus Rhipicephalus; species Rhipicephalus microplus. Next base: position 109,120,364 of record NC_051168.1, on the reverse strand, counting down.
GCACCTGTGCCCACGAGAAACTGATCAAATGAAATCATTCATTCATTGTCCGGCAATAATGCCAGTGACGTAGAACAGGCGGCTTGTTGTATGGCAAGAATCACTGGCCGCCTTCAGTGTCTCCGTAATGTGTTTCCTTGCCAGCCGCAAGGAGGCCGGCATTAATGTGTGCTGGCACTGAAGGTGCTGTGATACCAGCAGTATACGGGTCAACGAGGACCTGAACAAGTGTGAGATCTTGGAGAAGATGTGAGATGGCAATTGCAATCTTGTCCAAGAGGGCAGGACGGTGGCCATAGTGCAATAACAGTCTTAGCAAGGCGATCGATTAATTGCGCGAGGCGAGACTGCCGGTCTTAGAGTTGTGACAGCGTAACGGGAGATGTTGTTGTCACGTACCTCTTGCTGAATAGTCAGTGACGCGGTAGGCCAGCTCCGCCAGCTTGTTGAGGGGCGGGTGGTCTGGTATGGTAACCAAGGCGATAACCACATTCAGTGGCAGGCGCTGAAGAAACAGCTTTCGCAGCAGTGGACTGTTTGCGTCTAACCGACAGTCACTGAGAAGTCACTTCATGCGACGCAGAAACTCTGACGGTCACCGGTCCCCGAGCTTCTCCTCGTTGAGAAGCTGTTGAAGATGCCTGCTGAGGGACACATACTTGCGTTGAAGCATCGCTGCTTTGAAGTGGTCGCAAGGGTCGGTTTCAAGCGGCGCACCCACAAGGTCATGGAACTATGCAACCGCGTCCGCTGGTAGTGCGGAGACAGCGTGCTCGCACATTACTTCGCTTGCTGCGAAGTAAAGCGCGAAGGGCGAATTTGGCCTCGATGTGTGTAAATCCGGCTGCAGTATTCTGTGGCCAAAATGATGGCAAGTGATTCTGCACCGTGACGATGCCTTCCGTGCCGATCGCCGGTCTGTCATTCGCGGTCTCGTCTACGACGCAGTGCTCGCCTTGTGGTACTTACGTCAGGGTCACTACGTTATAGAGACCGAGGTTACATCCTCTATAGCCATGCGTGTGGGGGCGAACAAAAACAGGAGGAACCTGCTCACACCGATGGCAGGAGCAGAACTGAGCTTTATTTTATTTGAACCGAGGAGCACGCGCACGAGCAACATAAGCGCAGGGGCATGCACATGCGCCTGAGCGCGCCAAAATAATATGCGGCCGTTGATAATGACGGCCGCTATAGTAACTAACCATCTAACCAAGGTCAATAAAGGCATGCGCTCAGACAAGAACCAAAAAGACAGTGGAAGGTCCGCATTTCGACTATGTTTCAATACCTATAACCATCTAATAACTGCAGCGGCGGCTGCATTTTAGATGAAGGCGTGATTGCTGTATAGGCCTGTTTGCTGACATTTGGGTGCATGTCAAAGAGCTCCAGGTGGCCAAAATTCCAGGAGCCCTCCACTACAGCGTTTCTTAGGAACATATGGTGGTTTGGGGTGTTCAACCTCACATACCCATCAATCAAAGACTGCAGCTCCTTAGGAAACAATGTCAGCAAAGGCATGCTAGCGCATTTGTCATTTCCAGCGATGAAGAAGGGCTCCATAATTTACCTTTCCATTTTGTTGTTTGCCTTCTATTGGATTTCAGTATTTTTTATGTTTGGCGTACATTCACATTGCCAACAAAGCAAATATAGGGGGCCATTCGTGTCGGTACGGATGACTAGTCTGTGCTCCTTCACCATTTCAAATGAATTATGGGGCGATGATCTATCTTTATGCCACAAAAAGCGTCTTGCCAATCCTTGAACATTGCACTATTTGGGATTTCGCCTTTCTACGGTTGCTTTTCGAACCAGCCCAGTAGGGAGCCAGTACGTACAGTCGAACGAGTGGTCGCTCCAGGTGCAGGGATGTTACATGTCTTTTGTATCCTACCTGAAAGTGAACGCAGACAAGGAACACCTATCATACACCACAGTGATACAATCAGTTCTCTGCTGCTTGAAAACCATCCCTCTTTTCGAGTGAATTGGTAGCTTTCAGATCGCGGCCTAGCCGAGGAAACAGGTGTGCGTCTTAAAAACGGTTTGATGGCTCCCGCAGCATACGTGCCAGCAAGGCAACGGCAGACTATAGATAGTGACTTGTTTTTACTAAAGGTTACGAAGAACGCGCCCATTGCACATATCCGCACTATCTGGAACTGCAGCACCAAATACACCTGACCTGAGTTCTGTACGTAAGCTTTAAATTCTTATTTCTCGAAGTCGTAAGCAGCAGTCACACCATCCTTTATGGAAGCCCGCATTCTGCATTCGATACAAGCGTGTGTACTGCATGAAGAAGCTTTTTATATACTTGTCGTCGTTACACCCTGGAAAATTTAATTTACAGGCGGCAATTTTTTGAGTGAATTCCCTAAGTGTGGTGAAAGCTATGCAAACTCTTAAAAAACTCCGCCTTGATATCGCTTAATTCAGTATTATGCAGTTTACAAATCCAGAGATCATGTTCTACATGTCTAGGTGCGAGGGCACCATGCAACCAAGGTAACGTGATGGTGGACCAGCTTGCTGCATCCATCCAGGAAAGCGTTGTCAATTCTTCCATGCACCTCTCAGCGTATGACTAACAGGCTTTCCTCAAACGAAAACTGAGAGCTCATTGGCAGAACAGAATTGATAGGTACGTACAAAAAAACTACCTGTAATCAAGCCATTCCTTGGTAAGCGGTCGCCAGTATTAAAATAATGCCACACAGAAGTTGCACTAACAAGGCTACGAGCAGGACATACAATCAGCACACAACCATACCTTTTGTGTGGTGATGATTCTCCTTTCTGTAATAGATGTGAGGAATCACTCACTGCTAATTACATCTTCATCCACTGCAGTGAATTCAACTCTATTAGGAAAAAAAGCATTTTTCATTAGCATACCGAGAACACACCACTTCATTGTCGGCTGTTCGTTGGAAAATATCCGTTTTAGGCACAGTGATTGTGGTTTTGGAAGAAATTCATAGCTTTCTCATTATACACAACCGACTACGTAGCATATCCTCTCCACAGAGCTTGTTGCTGCGGTAGCTACTACCAGAAGCACTTGCCTTTCAACCTTTGGTTTTAAAGGCGTTGATGAGGCATTCGTGCTATTTTACGATCACTCACTTGTATATACCGTGGTCATTGCAATTAATTGCACACCCATATATCATATCGCATACCACTGTGACAATTTTAAAGTTTATGCACACATCTTATATTTTTATAGAGCGTGATTTCAGGCATATATACAGCCATAATACACCCTGCCATCACCATCATTCGTGAACGCCTTTATCGCATAAAAGACATGGTGCTCTTTGGCCACCCATAACCCTTGGGCCAGGAAACTCCAATAATCATTATCATCCTCTGCACTCAGTGCAAAGACAAACAAATGAATGAAGCATCTGGTTTGATGACATCGGTCAACGGTGTCGACCATCCTTGGTGATGACGCGTTCCAAAGTAACTATTGTAATGCAGCATGCGCAGAGGTATGAATTCGACCTTTTCGTACTGTCAGTTCGTTGAAAAATGGTTGTCACCAGATCTTGGATAATCCCAAGTTTTGCTAAACTCAGTCTATCCTGCAAAGCACACCAGAGCTAAAATTTAGGTAGGTATTCAACTATCATCCAGGAACAGCTTGTGGACAGCATATTTTGTTACTGAATTTACGGAGTTAGTTGAGCGGCTTATGCGCAGCTCGACACCAACCTAATGCTATATAAACACAATTGACACTAACCTAATGCTATATAAACAAGCCTAATTAATACAAAGTCAGTAAATGTAACTAGTCTTCTCCTGTGCTGGACTTCTCTAAGGTCATAGGCCATAATTAGCATCGCCTTATTTAGGCTCATTGTGATCAGCTAAATTAACGGACACCACGATCAACTATACCTATTTAACTTGACCTATACTTACCTCGATTTAACAAAGCTTATTTGGCTTAACATCAAAACAACAAACTGGACTACACCTATGTAGTATCAGCTGTATTTAACCAACTTATGTTTGACTTTGAAAGGTTACACCATGCTAAACTAGGTGTCATTAGTTTTAACTACTTTTATTTTGACCTAAATAGACTCATATAAGGTTTGCTTTACCTAAACCGACAAACGCAAGCTGGCCTGATAAAACTCGACTTTCTAAGCATGGCTTCATTAGTTTACGCGGTGCTAGCTATGCAGTAATTTATTTGTGTGGAAAATGACGTGAGCCTGGAGCTTGAACAGGGCTACGAAAAAGAACAGCGCAGATTCTATGCAGCAAAGAAAGCGACACCAAGCAGTCGTTTCGGCTACGACTGCTGTAACAGCGTGAAGCAAAGCGACAGGAGAGGCTAGCTGGTGCAGGAGAGGCCAGCTGAGCCAGCTGGTGCCATGGAGAGACCAGCTGGTACCGCATCAGGTGCCATGTCAGCAGATGGTGCGTCAGTGTGTTCCGCACCGTGATCCCATGGCCTGCATACCTTTGCTCACGCCTCTATATTGTAACCATACGCGAGAAAATGGCCATATGGGCTATCATACTCTAGCGCGTTGAAGAAACAGCTGTCTACTATCAGCGCACAGCGCAAATTGTCGTCGATCATACCTTACCACTGATACCATCTCAAGAAAGTAATTTCAAATATGCCGTCGACTGGCTCGAGCCTTTCGAAATGGTTCCCAAATGAACAACTGCATACGTTATTAAAAGCCGTATTTTTATGTACATCGCTATTGAAAATTTTGGGAACATATCGCTTGAATAGCGTTTGAAGTTGAGCGTGTTGGTACACATTCATAGGAAAAAAAGAGAGGGCCAAAACAACGACTGAACAGAGGAAACAGGGTGAGCTTAAATCATGAAACAGGCCTTCCGCAAACCAATTTGCAAGAAGCTTCTCTTACTAAGTCTAGCAGTTGACAACTGCAGGTTTTCCCTCAGCTTTTTCCTGGTTCAGCGGAAGTCATGCTATGGAAGCTGCAGCAATTTTCGACCAAACTACAAGCATTCGACCAAGGAGGAAAATTTGTGGTAGTCTTTTATATACAGGTGGTGTACCACCGCATCAAGAAAGCGGCCGCACGTGCCAGTGTCGATGTATTTCGTTTATTAGGCACCCACGAAACTGGGTCTAGTATGCAAAAGAGTGAATAACGCCAACCCCGCTAGTCACGAGTGCGCAAAGAAACATGTCAGCTGCTTTGTCCCTTGCAAACTTGATGTTCTATACGAGGCTCTCGCATCGTGCGGCAGCACCTATACATTGGAGTCGCTGTCTGAACGATTACTTGTGTGAACATTCTAACAGAATTCCAGCTAAATTAGATAGCATTTGAGCAATAATATGTACCGAGTGTGGATGCACCCCAAACTTTCAGCGGACGGACATCGTTTGCTGACACCGTGATAAGTGCGCCCGCGAAACGTTTGAAGCCTTCGCCATGCATCTCATAGGTCCGTCATGAATGAGCTCCCCATCTACCACACTTACTAACAAAGAGATTAACTATCTCTGAAGTTGAGCGTTCTGTATTTCAACGACAAACGACGGCATGTGTGCTTGTGCTAGGAGAGTCTGCTCGCTGTCCTCCTTTTTTCAAATTTCCAGAAGCGTTTACATAATCGCATTGCACAAGTAAACCAAACCTTTGGTAAAAACAGCTGGTTCTGTTTAATCACTCTCGTCTTTGTTATTTTCGTGCTGCCTTTTGCTGTGAATCCATCGTTTGAGATCCAAGATGCTGCACTGACACAATAAAAGAGATTTTGTTGGCAGTTTTTCAATGTCAATGCCAGAGTGTTCAGTCAATAAAAAGCACAGCGTGTTTAGACGTGCGCATTTAAGGCCCGAATAATGCAACGCGCTTTTGCACAATAGGAATGAGCGGGTTTTTGTGAGTTGCGGTCGTCTTGATTTTTGAATCTGAGGAAATGCACCAGCTTTCTGGGGTGATTGAAAAAACGTTTAACACGCTGAGTACGAACCCGCTGACAGAGTTTGTAGAGTTCCTAGAATAAAACAATGCTATTCAAAAGACGCTTAGACAGTATGCCAGGTCGTTGAACCATAGAGTTTTCTGTTATACACTAGAGGGAGCTCTGGCGCTAGTGTTTATGGAAGCTGCAACGCACGCCGCTTCAGCGAGTGTGGGAGTGATGGGAGTACACACTTTTGTCTAATCTATGTACTTCTGGCCTGCTTTTGGCTCCGTGTGTATTCGTGTGGCTTGAAGCTGTTTTCTCACGAAACTAAAATCAGCAAATGTTCAGTGGTTGCGCTTCATCACTTTAATCTTATAGCCTTACCTTTTCACATCGGGTCACGAAAATTAAAATGGTTGAAACTTTCTTTCAAAACAAAACCAAAGCACAGCAGTAAACGAAGCCACAAGTACAATTCGCCACCCGCAAGTACCAAGACAAGGCAAATGTGTGTACTACCCATCATTCCCATGGTCGCTGAACGATCGAAGCTATAGAGTACCCTGTAGTTAATTTTAGGAAACTCTATTGTTGAACCCTGATGGCACGAAGTTTAGCACATTGTGCTTAGGCACTCTCACCGCCACCTTGAGGGATTTCACCAAGATTTTCGTGATGTGGGTGCTCCAATAGACACAGACAAGCTTTGCTTTTGTGTAGAATGGCTTACCATTATGGAAATCATGCGCACCAAGGTGAGACACAGGCTCTCGTTTCTGAACAGTACCAGGAACTAAAGTACGGACAGCACAGTAAAACAAATAATATAGAATAAATCCACTGCATAGCGTATTTGAATGCCTTCACTTTGATGGAGACACCTATAGAGATGGGGGCAAGTCTTTAAGTCTTGCAACCCACTTATCTCCGAAGAAGCCTGATTGGTGAACAACAGGTGGTTACCATCGTGCAAGTGTCTTTTAATTCTCACCAAATGCACCTCATCAGCTACACGCTGAGTGTGCGCTTAAAATATTTTCTTGAGATACTTCAAAGAAGAAATGTCGGCCTGTCTGTTAGCTTGCTTGGAACCCAATTAAACCACCTGAGGAAAGTTTAAGCTCTTCCTCAACGTCCAGGTGTCTTCATCTGTTGACTGCGTTCACGCTTCTGAAAATTATCCATAAAAGGCAAATAATAAACATATTTGAAGTAAACATCAATAAGTAAGCATTAGGCAGTGTGGTTTTTATTTTTAAAATGCACAACTACGTAATTCTAAAGACTGTAGCGCTTAACTACGCTGAGCTGACAACGCGTTCCATCAATAAAGAAAGGGGTGTTCCCTACGATTTGCTAAAACTACAAAATGCTGCCACCCACCAGTGGCTCTTTGTTCTAGAAAAGCTTTCGTTCCTTGAATATCTCAGCCAGATGGCGTCCAGATATTATTGAGAGCCTCCGGAGAGACAACTATTGTTTTTCGACGACCTTTGTAAGCGCAGCACGCAGATACGCAACCAATGTTTATCTGAAGTGCTGGGGATGAGGAACTTAGGTATACAGCGCAAAGCCAATTCGAAGCTGCAAACTTGTTTTCTTTTCTGATTTAACCAAGATTTCTTTCAAGGCACTCTATAACGCCTCTGGAAAATTGCCGCAACTTCCGAAAGCTATGTCGGATAATTTTCGTCGGTAAAGCCGCTTGTTTGGGGATATCAGATATTATATGTAATAAAGTCGACGATATAACGCCATCTAGAAAAATAAAAATGTCGTGCGAGAATCGACAACATCTAACATTGCACAGAATGCCAGCGATGAAGCGCACTAGTCAGTTATGAGGATTTAAATTTTTTGCAAGGAAAAGAATGTTTATATCCCCAAGACTGAGTAGCACATTCTTGATGGTGAAGTTCAGTTTTCTAAATCCTGCAAAAGGATGTGATACCAAAAAAGGATTGAAAAACATTTGCAGCGTTACGTTTCTATGGGATTTCATTATCAATTCATTTTTTGTGTGTGAGAGCCTTCGTATTGTGTTGACTATCTAGTGATGTCACAAAGGAAGTTATATTGTCAGTTGTATATATTGACATTCTACACATCGAACAATAAATGCTATGTGATCACAAACCCTCACATATATTTTCGCTGGAGCCCATGGTGATCACTGCGAACCGAGGTAAGAATGAAAAAAAAAAGAAAAACCAAAGCATGCATAAACTAGTACAAATACATGTCATCTCTGTACAAAACAAATTATTGTGAGAGAATTCATACGCAAGAGTATAGTGGTTGCACAATAACATTATCTTAGGTAGCAGTAGGAATATCGCTCAAGAAGAAGGGGTCTTGTTGGTTGGCCTTTTGTGTTGTTTTGTTACGTTTTGCTCCTTGGTACCATTCTTGTCACTACCAAGTTTTCAAAATATCGACGAAGAAGTTGCGTCAGCGAGCGTGCCATTATAAATGGAGCTATGTAAGAGCACAAAAAATGATCGACGCCCAATATGACAGACATCCCGCAGTGGTCAGCTTGCTCATCCAAAGCACAAATGCGAGAAAAAGAGCAACGCTGGTTTACTCACGCTATTACTCCAATATTAGGAATTCCCAATGAGCCCAAGCCTTTGTTTTCGCTCAGCGTGAAAATGAGAATGAAACATGTGTCCCTACATTTTACATTAGGAAATTTGTTGCGGTCTATGTCTGCTTGCGTAAATGGCTTGTTTAGTTAGAAAAGGTTGCTGTACATTCAAGCACAAGATAGGCATCTCTCATAATCGTATGGTGGTTTGGGCACGATAAACCCCGCACACCAATCAATCAATCAATCAATCAATCAATCAATCAATCAATCAATCTGTAGCGCCTTGATGCGCTGCTCGTCAAGGAAGAAGAAGTTGGCATTTGGGCCGCGCGGCGGGTGCAGCGCGATAATAAAAAAATCAGTTCGAAAACTGAAAGCTGCCCTCACTGCTCATCAGCCAAGGGAACGGTGGCTCGACCACCTCCCTTTCGTACTTCTGGGCATCCGATCAGCATTGAAAGTGGATCTCGGCTGCTCATCAGCCGAACTGGTCTATGGCGTTTCCCTGCGTCCTCCAGGAGAATTCTTCGAGCCATCGTCGCCACCTTCCACTCACGATGCCTCCACGTACATTAGAGAGCTGCGAACCACGTTTCGGGACCTTGCTCCTGTGATTCCTGCCGACCGACACCCCCAGTCTGTCTTCGTCAGTCAGGATGTGCATGACTGCAGTCACGTCTTCGTTCGGCATGACCAAATACGGCCATCACCAACACCAGCCTATGATGGCCCATTCCGCGTACTCCATCGTACACCTAAGACGTTCACGCTGGACATCAATGGCCGTGAAGACGTCGTGGCTGCTGATCGACTGAAACCTGCGTATATCGCCGCTCTCGCGGCCGCGGGGTTTCAATCTAAAGTCTGGGTGCCAACATCCAAGCATGTCCACTGGGCGACTCCTCTGGCGATTCCTACGGCTCTTGCTCTACGGGGGGGGGGGGAGCCCTGTAGCGCATTGATGCGCTGCTCGTCAAGGAAGAAGAAGTTGGCATTTGGGCCGCGCGGCGGGTGCAGCGCGATAATAAAAAAATCAGTTCGAAAACTGAACGCTGTCAGGGCTGGATCTTCCTCGTGTTAGCTCCGACAAATCAATCAATCAATCAATTATTATTCAATCAATTAATCAACCAGTCAATCAATTATTATATCAATACATCCGCCTCTACGTCTGTTCATGCGTCCACCCATGTATCTGTCTGTGTGACCGTTCGTTCATCTATTTAACACTCCAAGTACCACCATCTCGCATCTTTTAATCATATGTTGCCACCATTGATGAACGAGCCGCTGTGGCTCATACCCGTTTTGGGCTACGAAGAAGAAGAGAACGTTCTCGTTGCTCTGGTTCGGGTGAACTCGTGGCTGCAGGTCTTGTTTTTCTGCTCGCGACATTACTGGTGGAGGTGCTGGGTACGTGTACTTCGGCTGTGTCGGCCATCATGGAGACAGCTACATCTCCCAGAGCAAGAAGCAGCCGCCGCCTGCGTGGGTTACCCCCTGAATTTGGTCCCTTGACATCGACACTCAGAAAGATGGCAACTCCGATGACAAGCCAGGCGGTCCAAAGCAGCGATGCCCATGGTTCTCTTCTCGCCCATGTTTTTCATGCGCCACAGACACCAAAGCCGTTCCATGGAGATATTGCCACCTGGCCATGAACTGCGGCGAGCACGAGCCCGCATCGAGGAGAAAAACGAGGAAGAAGTTTTTGGGCTAGCGCGCTCTCGCCGAGGCTCTTGTTTTTTTGGTTGTGGTGTCCCTGACCTGCGCCTCTGTGACTACGCGGTATTCTTTACCTGAAGTCCCTCTTGTTCACGCGCGACAACTGGTGGAGTCGCTGGGTATTCCCAGTCAATGATCCAAACGCCTCCTGGGAGCCCTATACCCGCAGTCGCAACACCTGTCCACCGGGCCAGCCGGAGAATCCGAGGATTGTCCCCCGAGCGTGAACCTCTACCGGAGATGGCATCAACTGCACCACCCCAGAGCGGTACGGAAAATATTCCGATGGCTAATTACACGCTGCAGAAGCCACGAGTGCCGAAGGTGTTCCGCGGCTCCATGTTGGAGGATGTTGTGGACTGGTTGGCTCACTTTGAACGCGTTGCGGCTTTCAACGAGTGGACCGACGCCAACAAGCTGCGGAATGTATATTTCAGCCTTGAGGACGGAGCTCGTACTTGGTACGAGAACCGCGAACCCTTCTCGTCGTGGACGATGTTTTGCCGTCAGCTGCTGGCAAGTTACGCTGACCCCCATCGCCGTGAACGAGCGGAACGGGCCATCCAATCACGCATCCAAATGCCGAACGAGAGCGTGATGGCGTACGTGGAGGACATGACGAGCCTTTTCCGTCGCGCTGACCCAGGTATGGGAGAAGACAAGAAGTTGCGCCACCTAATGCGAGGAGTTAAGGAGCAACTCTTCGCTGGTCTCGTGCGAAGTCCCCCGAATACTGTGGCAGAGTTTTTAACTGAAGCAACGACAATGGAAAACATGCTGCAGCAGCGATCAGCTGTGTACGACCGCCACGTGAATGTTGCCTCGCCGGTGGACCAGATTGGAGTTGCGGGGAGTAACGTCAATCTCGAAGCTCTCTGCGACCTCATCAGATCGGTGGTACGCGACGAGCTGCAGAAGATTCACGGGCCGCCTCCACCTGCTGCGGGATCCATCTCCAGCCTTATCAGGAGTGAAGTACAGCAGGCTTTGCAAGTCCCGCTGTCCAACGATGCTTCCCCGCCTGTACCGATCGAGCCTCACCGTGCATCTTATGCCGAGGCTGTGAGCTGTTACGTCGCTCCTGCATCGTACGCCGAAGCTGCGAGTCGTTACGCTCCTCCACGCCGTTTCGTACACCCTGCACATCGCGATCCACTCCCAGCAGTTCAACCAGTCCAGCATTTCGAGAATCGGCAGCTCCTCCCGCGGAAATCGGACGTATGGCGCACACCGGACAGGCGGCCGCTGTGCTACCACTGTGGCGAAGCCGGACACGTGTACCGCGAATGCCAGTACCGTCGCCTCGGACTTCAGGGTTTCGCCGTCGACTCACCCAGGCCAAGATTTGGCGAAAGACCCAGAGCGATTGAGGAGTACCTGTCCGAGCAGCGCATGCCACTGCTCCCGCGGCGCCAGTCACGATCACCATCTCCAAGAAGGTCTTCGTCAAGTGTCCCGAACTACCCAGGGGCGGCGCCAGCACGGCCGCTCAGCCCTAGGCGGGAAAACTAACGACAGCGACCTTCGGGGGCGGGGCCGCTGATAAACGACACGAACAAGGGCCCCAATCCATGCGAGTACGTACCAGCAGTGGTTCAACGACGACAGCTCCCGAATCAGAAAGCCGACTTTCCCTAGATATACCTGTAGTGCTCGACGGCCGCCACGATATTACAGCTTTATTAGACACAGGGGCCGACTACTCCATCATGAGCAGAAAACTGGCGACGTATCTCAAGAAAGTGGGTACGCCGTGGTACGGGACACGAATCCGTACAGCCGGCGGGCACGTCGTCACCCCTCTCGGTATCTGCACGATTAGAGTCGGCATTCGCAAACGCACATTTCTCTGCAGCTGCCTTATACTTCCTGAATGCTCCCGAGACCTCATCCTAGGCGTCGACTTTTTACGTGAATACGGTGCTATCATTGACCTCCGACAGCGCACAGTGACGTTCTCTACAGACAAAGCAGAAAAGCCTGATGACAGCCATCTCAGTTCGCTTCGTGTTTCGGCCGACATAATCACGTTGCCTCCACGTTCAAGCATCCTGGTTGAAGTCGTGTGTGACGAGATACGTGACGGTGAGGCAGTCGCCGAAGGCAACTTGACACTTTTGTTTAGCATAGGTGTCTGCGCAGCCCGCAGCCTCATTACGCTTCACGACAGACGTGCCACGCTGCTTGTGACAAATTTTAGTAATGAGCAGCGGCACCTGTTTCGACGCACCGCTATCGCTTTCGCCTACCCCATCGAAGACGTTGCTGAATGTTTTTCTGCCGCATCAATAAATAGTGGGCTACAATCGACATCGACCGGCGTTTCTAAGGCTCTTGAAAAGGTGGACATCAATTCGAGCCTCACGCAGAAAGAACGCGCAGCGCTGCAGGAGCTGTTGCTTGAATTTCAAGAGTGTTTCGCTTCATCCTCAAAGGTGCGTCAAACGCCCCTTATGAAACACCGGATTATTATACACACCGATGTCTCGCCCATAAAGCAACAACCCTACCGAGTTTCTGCCAAAGAACGTGACGCGATCAATGCTCAAGTCGAAGAGATGCTTCAGGATGATGTTATACAGCCGTCCAATAGTCCATGGTCATCGCCAGTCGTTCTTGTAAAGAAAAAGGACGGAACGTTGCGTTTCTGCGTGGACTACAGAAAGCTGAACGACGTGACAAAAAAAGACGTGTATCCTCTGCCACGCATCGATGATTCACTAGACAGACTACGGCGAGCAAGGTATTTTTCATCCATAGACTTGAAAAGCGGATACTGGCAGATTGAGGTTGATGAAAGAGACCGAGAAAAAACTGCTTTTGTTACACCGGACGGCCTGTATGAATTCAAGGTGCTTCCCTTCGGCCTGTGTTCTGCACCAGCGACATTCCAAAGAATGATGGACACTGTTCTTACCGGTCTGAAGTGGAACACCTGCTTAGTTTATCTCGATGATGTCGTCGTATTTTCGGTCACTTTCGAGGAACACTTGAAACGTCTGCAGGCTGTTCTGGAAGCACTCCACTCTGCGAACCTCACGCTGAAGCCAGAAAAATGCCACTTTGGCTATAAAGAACTTAAATTTCTGGGGCATGTTGTGAGCGCAGACGGTGTGCGACCTGACCCCGACAAGACAACCGCCGTAGCCTCCTTTCCCGTTCCCCGTGACAAGAAAGCAGTACGCCGCTTCCTCGGTCTGTGCGCCTACTATCGTCGCTTCATCGCCAATTTTTCTAGAATTGCCGAGCCTCTGACTCGTCTCACACGTGACGACGTACCATTCGTTTGGAATGAAGAACAGAACGCGGCTTTTATCGATCTACGTGAGCGTATGCAGGCACCACCAGTTCTTGCTCACTTCGACGAGGATGCTGCCACGGAAGTTCATACCGACGCGAGCAATGTAGGTCTCGGCGCCGTGCTTGTCCAACATCAAGAAGGCACCGAGCGCGTGATAGCTTACGCCAGCCGTGCCCTGTCTCGCGCCGAGATGAACTATTCCACCTCGGAGAAAGAGTGCCTAGCAGTAGTGTGGGCCACTATGAAATTCAGGCCTTACCTCTACGGTCGTCACTTTAAAGTAGTTACTGATCATCACTCATTGTGCTGGTTAGCCAATTTACGAGACCCGTCTGGGCGTCTGGCACGATGGAGCCTTCGTTTGCAAGAGTTTGACCTTACCATTGTCTATAAATCAGGCCGCAAGCACGAAGATGCTGATTCCTTGTCACGTGCACCTACTGGAGTTTGTGATCCCGACAATGACGATGACTGCGGCTTCCTCGGAGTCCTCACTGCAACAGACTTGATCGCACGACAACACGATGACGTCGAGATTCGCGCAATCATTGACCAACTAGAAGGACGCAACACACCCGTACCTCGGCACATCTCTCGCAATCTCTCTTCGTTCTGCCTGCGGAACGGTGTCTTGTATAAATCAAACTCGAACGGCAATGGGAAGGCCTACTTGCTAGTGGTCCCATCTGACATGCGAGACGACATTCTTCTGGCCTGCCACGACGAACCCACATCCGGGCATCTAGGTTCTTCACGAACTCTCGCCAGAGTTCAACAGACGTACTACTGGCCGAGACTTGCTATGTACGTCAAGAGATATGTGAAAAGCTGCCGTGAATGTCAACGCCGCAAATCTCCGCCACTGAAGCCTGCAGGCCTGCTGCAACCAATCACACCACCAAGGTCGCCGTTCGATCAAATAGGCATGGATTTACTGGGGCCGTTTCCTCTGTCATCTGCCGGTAACAAATGGATAGTTGTAGCGACAGATTATCTAACGAGATACGCCGAGACAAGAGCCCTGCAACGAGCTACAGCTTCCGATGTTGCCCAGTTTTTCGTCGAACAGATCGTTCTTCGCCATGGCGCCCCGTCTTGCGTCATCACTGATCGCGGAACAGCTTTCACGGCTCAGCTCATTGACGATGTATTCAAGCTAAGCTTCACGAGCCATCGCAAGACGACGGCGTATCATCCGCAGACTAACGGCCTGACGGAACGACTTAACAAGACCATCGCCGATATGTTGTCCATGTATGTAGACGTTCAACACAAGACGTGGGATCAGGTCCTTCCATACGTAACATTCGCCTACAACACTGCCATCCAAGAAACGACACGATTCACACCGTTCCGTCTCGTCTATGGGCGTGAGGTCCAGACCATGTTGGACGCTATGTTGCCACACGATTACGACGGGTCGCTCACACCTGACGCTGAGCAGCTTGCTCAGTTTGCCGAAGAAGCTCGACAGTTGGCACGCCTGCATATCACGCAACAACAAACTGCAGATGCACGCCGCTACAATCTTCGCCATCGACAGGTCGAATACCACCCAGGAGATCTAGTTTGGGTATGGACTCCGGTTCGCCGCCAAGGGTTGTCCGAAAAGCTCCTGAGTCGCTACTTTGGACCCTACAAAGTAGTGCGTCGCATCAGTGACGTGAATTATGAGGTGGTTCCATATGGAACCATGTCACCCCAGCGTCGAAAGCACTACCCAGAGATTGTTCACGTTGTACGGCTCAAGCCGTACTTCGTACGTTAGTGGGACCGTGCCTCAGCCTTGTTCTTTTGTTGTTGTTTTTTCTTAAGTGTGCCCACAGTGTGCATGTCTGCTTTACTTCCGCTTATCCACTACCATTCGCGCGAGCATCGGGGCGATGCTTTTTTTTTTTTTTCAGTGGGGGAATAATGCCACCTGGCCATGAACTGCGGCGAGCACGAGCCCGCATCGAGGAGAAAAACGAGGAAGAAGTTTTTGGGCTAGCGCGCTCTCGCCGAGGCTCTTGTTTTTTTGGTTGTGGTGTCCCTGACCTGCGCCTCTGTGACTACGCGGTATTCTTTACCTGAAGTCCCTCTTGTTCACGCGCGACAATATCTTCGAGGATGTTGATTACTGGCTCGACCACTTTGATCGGGTTGCCTGTATCAACGAATGGGGCGATGTTCGCAAGCTGCGCCGAGTTTACTTTTACTTGGAGGACTCTGCGAAGACGTGGTACGAGAACCACGAGGGCTCCTTTGAACCTGGCAAGAGTTTAGCCGTCAGCTCCGTGACGCCTTTCGGAACACCGAGAGGAAGGAAAGGGCTGAACAAGCCATATCCTGCAGAAACCAGCGGCCGAACGAACGAGTATCCCTGTTTGTCGAGGACATGCTTCGGCTCTTCAAGCGCGTGGACCCTGCCATGCCCGAGGAAAAGAAGGTGAGGCATTTGATGCGCGGAGTAAAAGAACAGCTTTTCGCTGGGCTCGTGCGCAATCCACCAACGACAGTTGCCAAGTTCATCAGTGAGGCGACCACTATGGAACGTACGCTGCAGCAGCGGTCATCACAATACGAACGCCAGATCCCGGCCACGGAATTCTCTATTGGCTTTGACAGCGAGAGACAGGCCCTCGCAGACTTCATTCGAAGTATTGTTCGGGACAAACTGCGATAGCTTCAGGCGGTTGGATCCCATCTACCTGTGTCTGCCCTCGCGGATGTAATCGGACAAGAAGTCCGGCAGGCCGTCACACCCCTGGGCCCCAATCGCACCATCGATTCCCGAGGCCTCAGTCCTGACATACGCAGCGGCATTGCGATCCCCTGCGCCACTGGCTACAGACACTGCTATGCAGCCAAAGTACCAGGCTATGAAGCCATTCTACGACACTGCTTCGAGCCCACCTCTCAGCTCAAGGTTTTCGAGCCTACCCACCTATCTGCCGTCTATCTCAAGACAAAGTAGTAGCAAGGCAAGCACGTGGCAAACCTTGGATAACCGTCCGCTCTGCTATCACTGTGGCGAAGCGGGTCACGTATACCGGAACTGTCAATAACGGCAACTAGGTTTCCGCGGCTTCCACCCTGATGCCCGAAGCCCGCACTACGGTGAGCGCCCCCACGAAATCGAAGCCTATCGCACGGGCGAACGTACTCCTTCGACTATTCAGCACCACCAGTCGAGATCACCATCGCCTCGCCGGTCTACGTCACCCAGTGTGCCCTCATCGTCTTTCGCTCCTTTCAGGAGCCGGTCACCAAGTCCCCGCAAGGGAAACTAGGAACGGCAACTTCTGGGGGCGAAGTCGCGGCCCGGCGAACTGTAAAAGACCCTCATTCGATGCAAAGACCAGACGAGGATCATTCCAGTTTTGCAGTGTTCTCTGACAACAGAAAGATCGTTTCTGCCGAAATCGCCGTCTTCGTCGATAATCATGCTGTCAACGCCCTCGTCGACACCGGCGCCGACTATTCCGTAATAAGCACCGCACTTGCATCTGAACTGAGAAAGGTTACCACATCATGGCAAGGACCCCAGTTGCGCACGGCAGAGGGCCATCTGGTGATGCCTACCGGTATGTGCACGGCACGCGTTCGTATACGTACGTCGACATTTGCAGGCTCTTTCCTCGTATTGCGCGTGTTCTCTCGGCCAGTCATTCTAGGATTGGACTTCGTGAATACGGCGCCGTCGTCGACCTCCATGAATTACTTGTGTCGTTCGAGGATCGTTTTTGCGCTGCAACTGACAGCACACAATTCCGGAAAAGAGCACTTCGTGTTACCAACGATTCTCTGAATCTCCCACCTCGAAGCAGCCTCTTTGTCGAAGTAGAATTGGGACAGGACATGTCTGACGCGGTAATTGCAGAGGCCAACTTGTCTCTCCTTATTTCGCGACAAATCTGTGTTGCCCGAGGAATCATTCAGCCTAGCAATAGGTATGTTCACCTGCTGGTCACGAACTTCAGCGACGAATATCGCCACCTAACGAGACACACTGCCATTGCATATCGTGAAGAACTTGCCAATGCCGATGGTTCACACACGTTAGCTTTATTTTCATCGAATGGCCACCCTGACGAGGCGTTCGCGAGCACTCTCGACGTAAACGAGAGACTACCTTCGTCTCAACGAGAAAGCTTTTTGCGTTTACTCGGCTCATTTCAAGACTGCTTTGCCACTACGTCAAAGGTTAAACAGGCACCACTTGCTCAGCACCGTATCATTACGAAACCCACCGAAAGACCTATCCGACAACACGCCTATAGGGTTTCGCAAAAAGAGCAAAACGCTATACGTGACCAAGTCGAGCAGATGCTTCAGGACGACGTCATCCAGCCATCAACCAGTCCCTGGGCTTCGCCAGTTGTGCTAGTAAAGAAGAAGGATGGTACGTTGCGTTTTTGCGTTGATTACCGTAAACTGAACAAGGTCAACAAAAAGAACGTTTATCATTTACCCCGGATAGATGACTTGTTGGACCGTATACGCAACGCAAATATTTTTCTTCCATGGATTTACGTAGCGGCTACTGGCAAATCGCAGTGGATGAGCGCGACCGCGAAAAGACAGCGTTTATTACTCCCGACGGCCTGTACGAGTTTAAAGTGTTGCCTTCCGGTTTATGCTCAGCGCCAGCTACTTTCCAAAGAATGATGGATACGGTTCTCACAGGGCTCAAATGGCAATCATGTCATGTTTGCCTTGATGACACCGTGGTCTTTGCAGACACGTTTGAACAACACGTCTAACGCCTTCATGCAGTACTTCAGGCAATCAGAACAGCGGGGCTTTCTCTCAAACCCAAGAAATGTCATTTTGGATATGAAGAACTAAAGTTCCTTCGTCACGTTGTGAGCCATGCCGGCATCTGCCCAGATCCGGAGAAAACCCGTGCTGTGGCCGCATTTCCCGTGCCCACAAATAAGTGCGACCTACGTCAATTTCTGGGGCTCTGTGCGTATTACAGGCGCTTTGTCAAAAACATTTCGAAGATTGCTGAACCCCTCAACAAGCTTACAAAAGACGGTGTCTCGTTTGTTTGGGGTCCCTATCAGTGCCATGCGTTCGACACCCTCCGAAACGTCCTCTAGGCTCCGCCTGTACAGGGTCATTTCGACGAAAGCGCTGACACGGAATTACACACTGACGCCAGCAACGTTGGACAAGGAGCGGTATTAGTTCAGTGCCATAATGGCGTAGAGCGCGTGATTGCTTATGTGAGCAGAAGGTTATCCCCAGCGAAAAAAACTATTCTGCAACCGAGAAGGAATGTCTCGCTGTTGTCTGGGCCATAACAAAGTTCCGCCTATACTTGTATGGCCGCCCATTCAGGGTAGTTAGCGACCACCATTCCCTTTGGTGGCTCGCAAAACTCAAAGATCCCCCAGGTCTTCTAGCACAATGGAGCCTTCGGCTACAAAATTTCAATGCCACCATCGTCCACAAATCTGGGCGGAAACACACTGACGCCGACTGTCTCTCACGTGCACCAGTCGAAAATGCCAACACTGACCTTGAAGATGACGACACTTTTCTTTCTGCCGTATCAGCAAGCCGCTTGGCTGAGCAACAGCGTCACGACTCGGAGATCATTCCGCTCATTGACTACCTGGAAGGACGCAATGGGTAATATGCGAAATTAACAGCGCCATCTAGTGAAAGCAGCAGGTACCATATCCGCCATTTTGATGCTGGCGAGGCTTGACCACTACGCGCGGGCGACCCACATGCGAACGTACGCGTTTCAACGCTTCGACTGTCGCAGTCAGATTTTTTTGCTGGCGAAATGCCAGTACACTGCTGTGTGCCGCTGTGCAAGCAGCGCGGAGTCACAGACAGTGATGGGAGCAAGGTATGTGGCATGAATTACGATTTTGCAGCGATCATATAAACGCAAAACAGGGTATGGCGTGCACAAGCTTTATGGGCACAGTCTTGGATGCATGCATCTCCGCGGTGCGCGGGCTGCACGAGAGCAATGCAGGACTAACGATTTTTCTGTGATACGCGGGCAGGCCGTGTTTTTATAGGTTTGTTAGCTTTGCGGCTAGGTGTTTTCATTACGTCGGGCCTCTACACGACAGTGGTGGTCTTCGATTTCCCGTCTCGAACACGCCGAGAATCTGTGCGGCGTTCAAATTTTCTTATGACTTCGGGGAAGCCTCGGACTACCCGCGGACTATCCGCGGTGAGTCTGAGATGGTAAATCGAAGAGCCCCGGTGATTCCCTGCAGTCGAATAGAGAGTCCGCCACTGCAGGTGGGTTAACAAGTGTGACAGAACCGAACTGTTAGGACGGGCTTTATTGTGACGAGATTACACCATGTAGGTAGACGACGTGTTATTTTTTAAGGTGATTGCGCACAAAGACGTGCAGAGCTTCCGCTACTCCGAGTAATATGCCGTACATGCATCCTAGAAAGGTAGCTCGGTTGCTTGTCCGCGTTCAAACTCCGTTGTGTCTGCAAGTACGGTCACCGCGCAGCAATAAAACAGTCATTCGGAAGATAAGGGCTATGCCCACTTTGGAACAAAAAAGTATCTGCTCAGGCACTGAACTTCAATTCCCCAACGTGCGCGGACGCAACTTTTTGATTGCGGGCCTCTCTCACTAATTTTCTTTTACCAACGAAATAAAATCGAAAAGATAGCGGGGCGCACTGCCATAGGTTTCGAAAACTGGCACCATGAGTATCGCCAGGGCTTCACTGAATGACGTTCTGCACGAGTTCAGAGCGTGGCAGTCCTATTTATTCGTAAAACGGGATTCATTCTCTGCATGTTGGTCACTTTGGCTCAGTTGCGTTGCAGCTGTTTTTTGTGTTGCAACTCACCTCACTTGAAAAATGTTTCATGTTGCATTATAAAACATACAGCTGTGGAGACAGCTATAACTTAGTTGTATGGGATTCAGAATTCTGGCTGCCTTACACTCGCAGCTCCTAGAAACCTTTGAAGCTACTTAGATATAAAAAAATAACTGATTTAAATTCCCCCGAGTGTCCACAAGTGACTAATGCCTCTTAAGGCTTGCTGTGAAGGGCCATGTCAAGGAAAGGCTGCTAGGAAATGGGAGTGTGCACAGAAAAAACTGAGGGGGAGGGGGTCACATTACAAGTGCATCATTAGTCCTGCATTGCACATATAAGTGTGACCTCTATTCCCCGTGAGATGAATTTGTGATAGTGCCTGTAAACAACAATCGTTTAAACAGCTAAGAGAAACCTAGCTCATGACGTCGCACTGAATGTTTGTTTGCTTATATCTTGTAGGAATCCTTCCACCGCTTTCCGAAAGATGCAATGACATACATGTGCAAGATTCCTAAACAGTTTGTCCACATCACATGTTCGGGCACTGGGAAACGTCTTGCTGTGGCCATCGCAGTAGCTCAGCACAATGAAGCAAGTGTCCAGGAGTCGTACGGCCTTGCTAGCGAACGCGTTGCCGTCGACCACTTGCCCACATTAAAATGGCGGTGGGGTCGAAATGCACAGTGTTGCCAGAGCACAAAGCAATTTCGCATATGGTCCATTCCCGCCCTCCTCGAAGCTTTTCACGCTCGCTATCCTCCTTTTGTTTCCGCGATGGAGTGCTTTACAAAAAGATCTTTAACCCTACCAAGCTAAGTATCTGCTTGTTGCGCCAAGTACGCTTCGCGGTGACATTTTACGTGCGTGTCATGCTGAGCCATCGTCCGGACACCTCGGCTATACGCGCACGTTGCAACGGATTCAATGCTCCTACTACTGGCCACGACTCGCAAAGACTGTGAAGCACTACGTTCGCACATGTCGCGACTGTCAGTGACGTAAGATTTCACCTGTACGACCAGCGGGACTACTGCAACCAGTAGGCCCATCAAAGGCGCCCTTCCATCAGATTGGCAAGGACTTGCTGGGGTCATCTCCCACGTCTTCGTCAGGAAACCGGTGGATTGTGGTCGCTACCGACTACTTAACACGCTACTGTGAAACGAAGGCGCTTCCAAAAGCAACCGCAGCAGATGTCGCCCAATTTTTCGTGAACAGCATCGTCTTACGTCACGGTGCTCGAGCTGTCGTCATAACTGATCGTGGGACAGCTTTCACCGCAGAGAAGCTGCAGGAAGTCTTGCGAATAAGTGGCACGGAACATCGTAAAACAACGGCTTACCACCCGCAAGCAAACGGGCTGACTGAAAGACTCAATCAGACAATTGCAGACATGCTGTCAATGTATGTGGACATCAATCACAAGAACTGGGACGCCATACTTCCCTACGTAACTTTTGCGTATAATACTGCTGTTAAAGAAAGTACCGGTTTCACACCATTTCGCTTAGTCCACGGTCGCGAGGTCAAGACGATGCTCGACGCATTGCTCCTGCTCGACAACTTAGGAATACGCCGCACCGATGCCGCCAAATTTGCGCAGTGTGCAGAAGAGGCCCGTCAAATTGCTCGTCACCGTATTCAACCTCACCAAACCGCAGACGCACGCTGCTACAATCTTCGTCACCGTGAAGTTATTTTCAAGCCCGGTGATGAAGTCTGGTTGTGGACCCCTATCCGACAACGTGACCGTTCAGAAAAGCTTCTTCGCCGCTACTTCGGCCCTTACAAGGTCGTACGACGTCTCAGCGACGTCACATACGAGGTTCTCCCAGAAGGCACTTCGAGACGTTCCCGTTTCACCCCGCAAACTGAAGTCGTTCACGTTTCACGGCTGAAACCATACTTTTCGTGCTGTGAATATCCAGTGAATGACCTAGTTTATTCGTCTCTCTCTTACATTCTTTCCTATTTTTCTTATTTCTCATTTAACTCTTGGCTCCACAACCAACTATGTTATTCCGCCTTACGCCATTCAATTTGCTTGCATGATAATTTTCATCTCATTTTCTTTCTTTTTTTGCCTTCATGTACAACATCGAGACGATGCTTCTTGGGAGAGGAGGTAATGCCACCATTGATGAACGAGCCGCTGTGGCTCATACCCGTTTCGGGCTACGAAGAAGAAGAAAGCGTTTTCGTTGCTCTGGTTCGGGTGAACTCCTGGCTGTTGGTCTTGTTTTTTTGCTCGCGACAATATTCGCGACAATAGAGGCGCCGCGACAATAATTTGCTCGCGACAATAGAGGCGCCGCCATCCAGCGGACATTCCAAGGACTAAACGAGAGGTGGCACACGCACACTTTCTTACAGCTTGCGCTTCGGGCCTACTTCCCACCTTTAACCACCTCGAGTTCATGGTATATACTTTATCACTGTATTCATGGCACAGCGGCCCAACGCTCGCTTAGCCTTTCTAAAACCAAAGAGGTTACGCCCAGCGAGTATAACGTAGCAACCTTTTTCTGTCAGATTGTGCTCAATGTACATGCCAATGGCTGCTAATGGGAAATGAGAGACGGGAGAATTCGGCTTTTACTTTCTTACGGCTTGCGCTTCGTATCTACTTCCCACCTTTAACAACCTCAAGTTCATTCATGGTATATACTAGTTCATTGTATTCATGGCACTGTGGCTCAACGCTAAACCTTTTTAAAACTAAGGAGGTTACACCAAGTGAGTATAACGTAGCAACCCTTTCTTGTCAGATAGTGCTCAATGTTCATGCCAAAGGCTGCTAATGGAAATTGCAGCGTGCTCGTTAACTAACAGCCGAGTGCTCCTGTCCCTCATTCCTTTATAGCAGCCATTGACATGTACATTGAGCACTATTTTTTATTGTTCAACAACGCACAGAAGCAATCTCTCACCGGAACCACCTTGGAGGTCAAAATGTTACTTGTTACGTACTACAACGGTTACGAGAGACGAACTATTGCCGCTCTAAGGAGGAGGAGGAGGATACAACTTTATTGCAAAAAAAATCAAAGCAAATGTGGTTGGGCCCGTAGACGTCAGGGAGCCCCTTGGCCGACATCTCTAGGCCGGCCCGGTGCACCAGCCACAACTGGCCGTCCGAGCCAGTGACCCGAAGGGCGGCCTCCCACGAGGAAAGGGAAGGGTTAGGAATAGGGTCTACCGCCATGGGCTTTGGCCAGTTCCACAAGCAGTGGAAAAATTAGCCCGGGGTGCCCCGCAGGTGGTGCAATGTGGTTGGTAAAGAGGGGGGTGAAATAGGTGGGCCAAATAGGGAGAAATCAATGCTTTTGTCGGCAGCTGGTGCCAAACTGAACACTGATTAGGGGTGAGAAAGAAGTGTGGGGCAGGGAAATCTCGTCTGCCGTTCCGGTAATACCTCGTAATCTCAAGGTAGGTGTGGATTCCCTTTGGTGGTTTTCTCACGGGTTCGGGTGAGTGATCCCCAGGGTGCGGATGGAAAGACCTCGAACATGCGAATGAACGCGCTCATTCCCGGGGATACACTCATGGTCAGGCACCCACGTGATAGTCACCGGATGGAGAAGTGAAGGAATGATGCTCAGTATGTGTGAGACTGTCTTTGGTGCTATGCCTTGGTGGAAGTATCAATAAGCGCTCTGGGAATCAGTGCAAATTTCTGTAATGGGAGAATCTGTGGCCGCATGCACTACTGCTAGGGCTAGTGCAACCCCCTCAGCCACGTCGGGGTGTGCCGTTTTAACGGATGCGGAAACGCTAATACGCCTGTCTTCTGTCATGGCAGCAGCCATGGCCGTTCCTTCAAGTGGGCCTACCGCAGCGTTGACATAGAGGACGGCTTCGCGATTTTCTACCTTCGTATGTAATAATCAGCGCGTGCCTTGCGTCGGCCTGGATGGCGTTGTGGATTCATGTTGCGCGGCAATGGTTTGAGTTGCATGTGTGCCGCGACCCTTATTGGAATAGGTGACCATGCTTCTTCGTATCGCATTGTGTCACTTGATTCAAGCCTCAGGATTCGGAGCAGGTTCCGCCTTGTAGGTGTCCGGGAAAGGCGCAGGAGCAAATTGCTTCTCTGTGCTTCTATTATTTCTTGCACTGTATTATGTAGACCTGTCTTTAGAAGGAGAGAAGTTTTTGGTGCGCATCGGCAACCTCAATGCGGTTTCAACTGCCCACCTGATTAGACTGTTAGCCCGATCCATTTTCTTTTGAGTGAGATGGTGATACGGAAGATGATAAGCAAGGCGACTTACCACCAAAGCTTCAACAATTTGCATGGTGTCTTTTTCAGATGGACCATGATTGCGCGAGGCAATCCGGTGGATCAGTGCTGAAATTTGCTTCATCTACTTAACAAGAATATTCAAGGTGTAGTTTCGTCTAAGTTTGATTGTATGTGTAGACCCAATACCCTGATTTTATGTACTCTTGGCACAGGTTGACCATGTACGTGCAGGTCAATGCTTGGGTCGTGCATGCGGGGTTTAATTGTAAGTAACTCCGACTTTTCTGGTGAACAGTGGAGGCCCATTCTACTAATATACCACTCAGTGACGTTGATTGGAGTTTGAAGAACGTCTTGTGCCTCCCCAATAGAGGCATGGCCTACCCGCAGAGTCATATCATTGGCGTAAAATGCATACTGTAATTTAGGAATATCAGGAAGCTCTTTGGCCAATGGGGCCAAGGCTACATTGAATAAGAGTGGCAATAGGGCAGCTCCCTGGGGTGTACCCCTGTTTGGGAGAAAAAAAGTGGCGGATGTAAGTACCTAATCTTACCTCGGTGGTGCGGTTTTCCAAAAAAGCTTTGACATAATGCCAGGTCCTACGACCACAGCCAGTTGTGGCCAATGCCCTGAGAATGTGTTCGTGACCTACATTGTCGAAAGCCTTTTGTATGTCGAATGCGAGAATGGCTCTGGTTTGGGCTGTCTGCCATTTGGGATGAAATAGAGCCTCTTTAACCTGCAGGAGGACATCCTGCGCCGATAGGTTGGGGCGAAAGCCAAACTGGGTGTTGGGAAAGAAATTGCTAGCTTCTAAATGTGGCTGTAGTCGACGGAGAACAACATGCTCAAAAAATTCACCTGTACAGCTCGTGAGCGAGATGGGTCGTAAGTTTTTGAGAAGTAGTGATTTGCCTGATTTCAGAATCAGATTAATCTGTGCATGTTTCCAAACACAGGGAAGTGTGCCCTTGCTCCAGGGTTCGTTAAAGAGATCCGTGAGCTGCTGTAGAGACACGTCATCTAAGTTTCGGAGGATCTTATATGTTATACGATCCGGCCCTGGTGCCGTGTCCCGGGTAATACAAGCGAGGGCCGGTTTTACCTCTGCAAGCGCGTTATGTGCATCCAAGCTTTCGTCCGGATCAGGAAGTGTGAAAGGTAGTGCGTTCAGATCCGCCGGTAGGGGCTGATGAATGTAAAGGGTTTTTATGTGTGTCCTAATGTCTGTGCCTTTTCGCTCTTCTAGGTAAATGAGCCGTTGGGTAGTGGTGTGAATGTGGTTTTTGGTCGACGTGAGATCTAGAAGGACCCTTAGGATGTTCCATGTACGTTTTGTGCCAAGTGTTCCTTTCTGTGTCCGACATAAGTTTTACCAATTGGCTTTCGCTAGCTGGGTGGCATACTGTGCGGCTTCCTGTGTGACTGCAGCGATACGTAGGCGAAGTATGCGGTTTAGCTTCTGACGCTTCCATCGTTTACAAAGGCTTCATCGGGCCTCCCACAGATGGAAGAGGTGGGGGTCAACTTGAGGCGCATTTAGCGTGTTCTTAATCTTTTTACCAGACCTATCAACAGCATCTTGTATCCTTTGAGTCCAGGACTCTAAAGATTGCGGAGTGGTATCCTCCGCCGCGATATGTGTGCGGAGTTTATCCAAGTCAACGAAGGTCTGCATTTTAGGTAGAAAAGTTTAGAATTTTGCGTTATGACAGTTCGAATCACATGGTGGTCGCTACCTAATGTATCCGGCAGAACTTCATGTGTTTTTACTATTACATGTGCACTAACCATCATGAGGTCAGGCGTGGTATCCCTGGCGGTGCTAATGCCTATTCGCGTTGGCAGAGTAGGATCAGTAATTAGGGTAAGTGCGTGGTGCATCATGGCGCTATGTACAAGGTTACCCTTCGGTGAGTTACTTATGTAACACCATGCGGTATGGCGTGCATTAAAGTCAACTACTATACTGCGATGTGT
Organism: Rhipicephalus microplus; assembly: GCF_013339725.1. Taxonomy (NCBI): domain Eukaryota; kingdom Metazoa; phylum Arthropoda; class Arachnida; order Ixodida; family Ixodidae; genus Rhipicephalus; species Rhipicephalus microplus. The sequence goes on along the minus strand of NC_051168.1, from coordinate 109,093,773 downwards.
GGACCGCGTTTGAGCAAGAATTTCGGGTATGCCAGTGCCCTTATCATTAGGGGTGCTGTATATGTTAATTACCAAGAGTCCTTTACCCAATGTGTGATTCGACGGGATTACCTCAAGAGTAGTGTACTCTGTTTCGCTCTCTGATGAGCTTTTCGTAGGGGTCCGACCTATGAATGGAAGGGTTTTATGAATAATAATAGCGGTGCGCGGTGTTACCGATGCCACCTGATATCCTTGCAGAGAGAAAGGGACAGACCCCGTCTCCTGCAGAGCCACTATATGAAATAGTTCAGTGGAGTGTTGAATGTAGGAGGCCAATTGAGAGTGTTTTTTTCTGATGCTTCTACAGTTCCACTGTCATATGATGATATCAGATGAATTTTGATTTCCAGATGGAGAAGGCAAGCCTGCTCTTCCGGGATTTTGTCGATTACTAGAATTCGCCATGTTGCGGCGTTGTGGGAGTGGAAACTCCCGATTGTGGGCTGTTCGCCTGCGCCGTGTGCTCAGAGGAAGCGGCGGCAGGTTTGCGTTGTTTATGCTTACGGGTTGGTGATGATTGAGCTTCCATATCATACAGATGATTAATTGCAGCCTCAACTTTTTCCATGCGGTGACTAAACGTAGTTTCCATTCTCTGGAGGGCCTGTTCTTGTTCGTTAATCAGTTGTGTTTTAACAGCCTCGAGGCTATCACTTACGAACTTTAGAACTAGTTGTGTGAGGGCTTGATTGAATTCTGGGGTTTGGAAATACTGGGCACACGTCTGTTGAACGAGGGCTGGTGAATGGGGTGTTGTTGATCGCGAAGTATTTTGGGAGCCCTGCTCAACGGGCGACTTACCAGGGACGGCCAGGGGGTCCTGCCGTCGCTGTAGCTTCGACTGTTGGGCTTGATCTAGGCGACCTCCTGCAGCCAAGCCAGATGAACTTGATGCCGCTGCCCTGGCCTCCAAGCCAGGTGCATGGGTGGGCTCTCGTTGCGGGAGTGCTGGCCACGTATTGTAGCTTTTCGCACTGCACTGCGAAGAAGGCGGTGGGTAGTTTCTGGATGAAAGCGCAGATGCCTGGATAGGTGGAGGTGCTCCGGGTTGAATAGGCAGCGAGGTCTGCTTTCCATGCTTTGGGGTTTTTGAGCGCTTGGATCGAGCACTCCTACTATGGCCTTCGCTGCTGGCGTGCTGAGGACGGCTGCTAGGTTGGTTGTTTGGTGGCAACTGTTCAGAAAGTTGTTTCAGTGGAGGATTACTGGGCTTTTCTAGGAGCTGGCGTTCATCTCTAAGAACACGGGGCCCAGGTCTCCTTTGTCGAGCTGGGCAACCCAGGTCGATGGTGGGGTGTTCGTCGGAGCCACAGGTTTAACACCTAGGGACGCAACCATCCTGGTGTTCACTTGGGTTGAGAATGCCACAATTTCCACACCGGTGTTCCTGTGGATATGGGCAGATGTCGTGTCGGTGGCCAGTTCTGAGGCAGCAGTGGCACACTTGGGTGACTGGTCGGAAAGGTCTGCATCGAAATTCCACGCCTTGAAAGTAAACGTATCGGGGAACGCGCTTTCCCTCGAAGGGCGTGCTCCATTCGTCCCGAATGGTCACGCTTGAATAATATTGATACTTTGGGGATAAGTGACTGTGTCGTTCATGAGGGCGTCCTCTGTGGGTATAGGGAGGGCTCCTGTGATTACTCCCTTGCAGAAATTATCTGGGGAAGCCACGTAAGCGGAGACTTCATACAATCTGCTGCCGATCTTGAGCGTCTGCACATGGCACAGCTGTATCGCGAGGTCTGGGTCTGAGGTGCTGACTAGGACGATGTTCTGCTCCTTGCGTACTCGTATCCGCGCACTCATGGGCAAGGGGGCTCGGAGCACGGTTTGTATAGCAGCGCGCAAGGGTAAAACCACTTCTTGTTCGGGAGATATGCCTCCTCTTATACGAAATATCACCTTGTGGTCATCTACGGGAAGGCGTGGCAGGCGCGTCCGGCCAGTTTCATGTGGGTGCTCGCGTTGGTGGTATGTGGCTGGTGGCGTCACGGAGGCCTCTTCGGCAACAACCTTCTTTCAGCGAGCGTCGATCACCCGAAACCATGGATCACCCGAAACCATTTGTTGGACGCTTCAGCAACGCCGCTCGGACCGGGGGTAGAGTCGCTGGGCCCGACATTGTCCGTGGGTTCGAAGTCGTCAGCATCCATGCAGTTGAGTTGGTCTGGTGAGTCAGAATTGATGGTGGTCGTCTCCGCGAATCTGGCCCCTCGTTGGTGAGGTGAGTACCCGCTGTATTACGTTTGGATAGTGCATATTTTGTAAATTTTTTACTTATGCATGCAATGGAAAGCAGTTTGAGCAAAGTAAACACGCAACTTGCACAGTACAAAAATGAATCGGACTTTGTTCGGCTACGCCGGGTTACGAGAGCGAAAGCTGGTTGACATGAGTATGCTTGTTTATCCTCGTCGTCGAAGCGCAGTTCACCACTCGCATGATGTGACTATAGCCAAACGTGTGGTTCTGCATGCATTCACGAGCTGCGTTTCATCGGTTTCCGAAGCCGTCGCCGCATTCGTCGCGGGAAACACCAGGCCCGTACTTCACCAACAGATGCTCGCGTTCGCGTTTTCTTTTGCTGGCAGATGTTCGCGTTCCTTCAGTTCCACCTCGGTCACTGAGGAAGGGCGTTTGGAAAAGTAGATAGACGAGAAGTTCGAAAGAGTTCGCTTTTTCCGTCGAAACAAAATTGAAACACCGCAATAAATGAAGCCACAAGCGCAGTTCACCACACGCAAGTACGCAAATTTGTGTACTAACCGTCGTTCCTATGGTCGCTGAATGATCGCAGTGCCAGAGTCCCCTCTAGGTATTTCAGGAAACTATGGCTCAGACAACACCACCCTTTCCTAAACAGCCGCACGCGCGCTCTAGGAGGAAACTCAGCGACGTGGATACGGCCGCGCTGGCGCTACACACCACCACGTTCGTGGCGCCGCCTGTGCAAGCGCATAGTGTCTTTAATATAGTGAACTAGAGTTATAGTTCAGTATAGCCATGGCATATTTCCTACAGATGTGCTCTTTTGATACAGCCATCATGTCAAGTTAACGTCAATTGTGGTTAGTTGCCATGCGCTGAAGGTAACCTATGCATCAGTGTCCCGGGTCAGCATTCTCGCGAGTATCAGCGCTTCATATCAGCTTCTGGTGTTGCTATTACGCATGTTAGAGTTGGAATCGTTGCGCAAGTGCAGACAACTGTTCACATGAACACCTGAAACTCTTGAACATATGTCTGTGCCTGGAACAATATACATTAATTCAGCATCATTTCATGGCGTTTCGCTCAATAAAAAACTGCACCGTGGTCACGCTCCCTCCGCATGGTTCGCATAATGTCTATTCCAAGGCACATGGCATCTGCCGAATTCTTTTCTTGTTTATTGTAGTCACAGGTGATCGACCTTTGTCAGTGTGTCGTTGGTCGAGAGGTGTATTTTAGTTGCCAAATAATTATTTAAGGCCAAGTGTGCGTACATTTCGTCACAGTGGCGAGCAATCAAAGCAAAATGAGTCCCGTACCTGGGTTAAGATTTTGTGTAGCCCGTTCATCAAGCACAAGAAAGCTTCGGTGGTCATGTGCTTTTACAAAATTGAATTGCTCAAAATTTTCGTTTGTGTGCTTTTAGAGGAACGCGGAACGTCAAGATTCTTGATCTCAATTAAAGTAACATAAAAGCTGTGGTTCAGCCCAGAATATAGGCCGGGAATTTTCCATTGCGGTGCAGTGGTGAAATGCAGGTTAACGCTGATTTACATATTTATTTACAGTTTTACAACGTACTGTAGGAGGTTGCTTGAAGCAGTTTTAGAAAAGAAAGTGCCCTACAAAGAGTAAATGTAAGGTGCCAAGTGACGTTAATAGCAGCAATGTCATATCACGCAGACATAGAAGCACAGCAGCGTCCCACCACGGAAACTTCTTGACCAGAGAGTACTGTAAGAGCTTTCAAACATTAAAAAAATAGGTCAGAATGCTTCGCAATCATTATGTTCATCATAAGCCACATTATCCAACGATCTGTTCAGCTACGTGGAAGAGTGAAAGGCAGCCCCGCAGACTCAGAGTGCAGGTTTCGATAAGAATCGCAGGACCTAGAAGCAGACACGCACAGTAAAAAGCGCTTGTTTAAGCGTTAGTGGGGTCAATACATTAAAACACAAATACGTGTTAACTGGAGCTGTTTTGTCTAACATGAGTGCAGATGGCCTACTACCTCCTCGTGTTCGTAGAGTGCTACACCTGCCGCATTGTTTTCTGCTTGGAAGACTGAAGTACGTCGAAGCTAACTTATTGTGAAAGTGCGCTGCCTGAAGCATTTCGACATATATTTCTAAAAACTGTTGATAGTCGTGACGTCAGAGCAACAGTAATTTGATATCGTTAATCGTGAGATGTCTTCGTTTATACACTTAGGAATTCTCTGTTTCCTCTCCCACGTTTGTAGTCAACGCCCCAGCATGTCGAAAAATTGATGACACCTTTGTGGAAGTCTCTGTTGCATGCTAACGCCTCTGTCGCATATATTTTTTTCCAGCGCTATTACATGACCGGCAACAAAAATAAGTTGATACACTTGTAACCCTTTAGCCATAAACCACCAGTTTTAGTGTCATTCATTCGATAAATATGTTGCGGTTGCGAAACAATTTTGTGCAGATGAGGTTACCAGAGAAAAAATCTGTAGACTTGACTCTCCTTGTGTGAATTATTCACGCAGTCAGGTAATGTAAAAGCAGTAATTGGTGGAGTTTAACGTCCTATCCTATGTTTGCGAGAGACGCCGTAGTGAATGACTAATCAAATTTCTACAACATGTAGTTTTTTAGCGTGCACCTAAACTGAAGCACACAGGCATCGAGCATTTTCGCTTCCATAGAAAGTGTGACCGCCGTGGCCAGGATCGGAACCCGTGACCTTTGGGGCAGCAGCTGGGTTGCCTTAGCCACTAGACCTCCGTGGCGGCTTCCATGCAGTGTGTTAAGAAGCTATTTATCACCAGCACTTCGTCCTTATGAAATGACACTATTGAGACTGCCATTATTCTTGTCTGAGTTGTTACCGTTACACGATCGATTTGAAGATTCAACGAGGAGTTATCTGTAGAGCTGCTGAGCTTAATATAAAATTGCTGACGTAGACCACCAGCATGAACAAATACTTGCTAAATGGGGAATGTTTCTGACTCGCGTCGCCAGACGTGACTCTCACAGCCGTCTGACTCACCATTTTATGATTGACGGAAGTAGCTGAAATCTCCGGCTATATTAACGCCCAACTTTAACTAAGTAGAATAGAAATAAAAGCTACACCAGTAGCTCACAGCTGTTGCCATATCATTTGTTTTCTGTTAAGCAAGTAGCTTCGAATGAGGTTTAGCACGGGACCAGTAATGACAGAAGACTCCAACTTAAAAAAAAGATGTTATAATTATTATTATCAAAAGCTTTAGTAAAATCTAAGAAAACCGATGCCACAAGATTTTCATTGTCAACTGAGTGATGAATGTAGTCAGTTAGCGATAATAAGACTAAGCTAGTCGAACTTCCCGTACGAAAACTGAATTGGCAGGGATTCAACAAACTGAACTTTTTATATAAGCATTTATTGTTTACGAAATAGTTTTTCCACAATTTTAAAAATTGATGATAGGATAGAAACAGGACGATACTTAGGCACCACAGATTTATCATCTTTCTTGTATATCGGAAGAATGTCTGCCGTTATTTAGAGAACTAGAAAGAAAGCCGCTTTTGAAAACGTGAATATATTGTAGCGAAACGTCGGGGTTGTTCAAAGTTAGGCGCATCAGACGACCAGGGAGACGAATAGGTGTGGGTGAAACTCCGCGGAGGCAATCGAAGAGACGTCAACACGATGATTTCGGGGAGCACTCATTGGGGGTTTATTTAGCTAACACAACTTCAATTTACAAAATGCACTGGGTCACAAAGACAAAACATAGAAAATGGTGACATACCCCACGGCCTGCATGGCCTGGTCTCCCGTGGCGAGATCCGCTGTTTACCCTGACTCCGCTCTGCTCACTTTTCACATTCAAACATCCTCTTTTTAACCCTTGGTCGCACAAAGAGTCTTCACAAAAACCAATCACATGTTGGGACTCACAGCATCACAACCAATCACAGAAACACTTTCATACAAGGCACTACATTTGTAAAAACGTCGTCACCGAAGGAAACACGCAAAGGGAGAGAGGTTCTCCGCACGTGACACTCTCTCCCATGCCAGGCCGTGCTGTCCAACATTACTCGTGCCGGCCCCATCGGCCGACTTCAGTCGGCGGCCGTTCCCACGCTCGGGCCTCGTCAGTTCTTTCGTTAATTGTTGCTTCCTAGAAGCGTCCTTAAGAGCGATGGGTACATTATTGCTTACCAGGTGTACATGCGACAGCAAGGCGCCCCGACATCCTAACAAGAGCGCGGGGGAATATGGTCGTTTACCGGCCGCCACTATGTCTCGGTCAGGCTAAGTGGTCGCGTCCCCATGTCATTCTCAATGACACGCGTGCCGGTTAACAATGGCTTAGGCTCAGACGGTGGCGCCGGACCGGCCTCTTGCTAGACGCTTTTCCGGGTAAGCTTTCCCCTTCTAATGCCGAACGGGGCGACCTTGACTGCTCCGTTGGTAAGCCATAAATGCAGCGTGTAGGCGCCTGTCTCAGGCTGGAAAACACGATTTACCCCACATTCCATTAAAGTCAAAAGCCGAAGCGCTGTAATGGCCAGAGAAACAAACCCAAAGGTAGAAGAGTACAAAGAAAGACTTAAAAAAGAAGCAGAGGAGTTGGTTTTGCACAAATTTCCTGAGAAGATACTGGAGCTGGAAACCTTGCTCTCGCGACACCTCCCCCCTACGAAAAAGAGTGCCCCACTCGTTTTATCTGCAAAACACGACAAGAAATAGACTAATTATACAAAAAGGTTTTGCATTCAACAAGTGTGTGAGATGCTTATTTAAAAACACTTATGCAGGTGTATAACAGGTGAGAGGATTTAAAAAATTTACATAAAAACAACAGATGAAAAACAAAACAAAATCATTGGACACAGAAATATATGGGTTCACTCATCGGTACTGCAATACAATTCAGTGTCCGTTTCGTAAGCACTGACATTCTGTTGTGCGTTGTTATTACTTGAAAATGTCTTCCAGTCCGAGTAAAGTTCAGTGTCCGTGTCGTAGCTTTCGCACTGCTGTACTGGAACACCGGTCTGTGCCCCGAGTCAACAACAAATATCAGGATCCTACCTCTGACTGCTCCACTATGACGGAACCCCATACCTTCTTCTCTGCTATGTCTACCCCCCAAGCTAAACCATTCGTTGGACCACCAGTCTTTAGAGGCGCGCCGGAGGAATCTATTTCCGAGTGGCTACTTCGCTACGAACATCTAGCGTCGCTTAATAATTGGGACCAAGCCACGAAGGTGAAATTTCTATATCTGGCTTTAGACGCAGATGCGAAAAAGTGGCACACCACTCAAATTCTAACCGGTGCTCCTAATACATGGGAAGAATGGGCGACGCTCCTAAAAACGTCCTTTACGAGTCGCCACTCAGTCGAGATCGCGCATTTGCGGCTACAAAACCGCACCCAATTGCCGTCCGAAACCCCCGAGCAGTACTACTATGACGTCATACAGCTGTGTGCAAGAGTGAACCCGTCCATGACGGAAGATGATCGGTTGCGGCACCTTATGCGCGGTTTGCGTCCGGATATTCTGGAGAAGATGATAATCGTGAACCCGATCAGACGACCAGGGAGACGAATAGGTGCGGGTGAAACTCCGCGGAGGCAATCGAAGAGACGTCAACACGATGATTTCGGGGAGCACTCATTGGGAGTTTATTTAGCTAACACAACTTCAATTTACAAAATGCACTGGGTCACAAAGACAAAACATAGAAAATGGTGACATACCCCACGGCCTGCATGGCCTGGTCTCCCGTGGCGAGATTCGCTGTTTACCCCGACTCCGCTCTGCTCACTTTTCACATTCAAACATCCTCTTTTTAACCCTTGGTCGCACAAAGAGTCTTCACAAAAATCAATCACATGTTGGGACTCACAGCATCACAACCAATCACAGAAACACTTTCATACAAGGCACTACATTTGTAAAAACGTCGTCACCGAAGGAAACACGCAAAGGAGAGAGGTTCTCCGCACGTGACACTCTCTCCCATGCCAGGCCGTGCTGTCCAACATTACTCGTGCCGGCCCCATCGGCCGACTTCAGTCGGCGGCCGTTCCCACGCTCGGGCCTCGTCAGTTCTTTCGTTAATTGTTGCTTTCTAGAAGCGTCCTTAAGAGCGATGGGTACATTATTGCTTGCCAGGTGTACATGCGACAGCAAGGCGCCCCGACATCCTAACAAGAGCGCGGGGGAATATGGTCGTTTACCGGCCGCCACTATGTCTCGGTCAGGCTAAGTGGTCGCGTCCCCATGTCATTCTCAATGACACGCGTGCCGGTTAACAATGGCTTAGGCTCAGACGGTGGCGCCGGACCGGCCTCTTGCTAGACGCTTTTCCGGGTAAGCTTTCCCCTTCTAATCCCGAACGGGGCGACCTTGACTGCTCCGTTGGTAAGCCATAAATGCAGCGTGTAGGCGCCTGTCCCAGGCTGGAAAACACGATTTACCCCACATTCCATTAAAGTCAAAAGCCGAAGCTCTGTAATGACCAGAGAAACAAACCCAAAGGTAGAAGAGTACAAAGAAAGACTTAAAAAAGAAGCAGAGGAGTTGGTTTTGCACAAATTTCCTGAGAAGATACTGGAGCTGGAAACCTTGCTCTCGCGACAATATAGTGCAAAGTATTTAAGAAACGAAAGGTGCAACGATTTTCAGGTCGAAAACTGAAATGTCTTTTAAACCAGCACTGGTGTATTTCAAAGATGATACAGAGTGCCCTTCATCGGCAGTTGCAGGAAACAGGAAGAAAGAGCGATTACATCGTGTCATCTGATACGCAGAAGCTGTTGGACGACTGTTCTATACGTTATAAATGTAGTCGCGGAAAGAGTTGGCTATGGTAGAGGTTTGTTTATAAATTTCCTTTTGTATTGATAATATTATATGTATGAGCAGTCTCTGGGAAATAAAAAAAATTGAGTAACTTCCACTGCTTCTTAGGGTTTTCCTTATGCTTTGCGAATTCGTTTTCGCAATATAGTTGCTTTGATTTCTTTAGCAAACTGTCCAGCACATTACCATACGAGCACCCAAACGAACATTGAGAGGTTTTTTTATACTTTCTGCATAAGTATCTGTTTTCTCATACTGGTTAGCAGACCTTTCGTTACCGATGAATTGCGTGTAAACTTGAAGTGTTTATTGCATTTGATGGTAGTTTGTGTAAGTGCGGACAGCTTAAGATTGAGGAAAAATATTCAAGAGCTAGTTCTGGGACTTCAATGGATGATACATATGACCAATCTGTACCTGATATAGCACTAATGAAGCCATCGCCGTCTAACTTCGAGGAACAGTAGGTTAAGTTGCTATGAGGAATTTCAACCTGAACTGCGACGAAAATAGGTAAATGGTCTGTGATGCGGGTATCTATAACAGCCTCAAGTGGAGAAGGTGCAGTGTTTGTGAAAGCCTGATCAAGAGGCTTATAGCTTGTATGTGTAGAATAACTGATGGAAGAAGTAAATATTAGTCAAAAACCGAAACCAGCTATATAGTCAGTATAGGCTGTGGCAACGCAGTTGTTTTTGTCAAGTAAGTATAAATAAAATCTCACCAAAACTTAGAATTTGCTTATGCTCGATAGATATGCCATGATGCCATAAAAAAGCTTGGATATGCCACTCAGGAACTCAGGAACAGATGAAGATGGGACAACAAAAGTGTCATTTTGCAATTTCTGCTGTAAACCAGCTTCAATTCACACCAATTCAATGTGATGTACAGTGTCAAAGTTTATAAAAGAGAACACAGCGACGTGTAGCCCACGCGCTATGGCGGCTAATGGCAGCGCGTCCAAGCGGGAGCAAGAGCAACCACAGTCTGTTTTCGCGTTATCTCGTGGCGAGCGAAACAACTAGTCGTTGCTGATATCAAACGGCAAGATTGGAACCTCTGCCCCTTCAAGGCGATTACTGGCCCGCGCGTAATCGCCTCAAAGCGGGAGGGTTTCGCAGTCTTGCCGCTGGTTCTTTATCAACAAAGAATGGTGGTTTTCCTCGCCGCGAAATAACGCGAAAAGAGACTGTGGTTGCTCTTGCTTCCGCTTGAACGCGCAGCAAGCAGCCACCGGAGCGCATAGGCTCAGCGTTTCCATGCTTCCTTCATAAAAGTGGTGCCACCAAGTACCACCGTCGATAAACTCCCTCGCCCCCACTGGCAACGACACGAGGCACGATCCGACGGCAGTGTGCAAGTTCCACGTGTCAGGAAAAACATACAAGTAGGAACCGTATACAGCCGTCGAGAAGTGGCTGCGAGACAGTCGCAGCGAGAAGGCAGCGTGTGCCCAGCCTGGGCCAAGGTTAAGTGATTTGATTGATATATGGAGTTTACTGCCCTAAATCCACCATATGATTATGAGAGGCGCCGTAGTGGAGGGCTGCAGCAGTTCAGACCACCTAGGGTTGTTTAACGTGCGCGCAAATCTGAGCACATTGGCTTCAGCGTTTTCGCCTCCATCGCAAATGCAGCCTCCGCAACCTGTATTCTATCCCGTGACCTGAGGGTTAGCAGGCGAGTACCATGGCCACTAGACCGCCGCGGCGGTGCAAGAAGTTAAGGGTGAGGATTATTGCTGTCAGTAGGCTTAAGCGTTAAAGTATGCTTGATCTACAAATGTTATTCTAGTTATCGAGCGGTCTCCGATGACGTTTTTTTTGACAAGACAGTAAGAAATTCTACGCTGTACACTAGGAATAAACCGTTGTAAAAGGCAAAGGAAAAAGAACGTAGTTTTAGAACGATAACACTTGAAAAGAAGAAATGAAATGTAGGGCACTAAAAACTAAAACGAAACGAAGTCTCTGCTGCATTTGCAACGCCTACGTGAAATAGCACTGTAGGAAGATAAATCATACCAAACAACAAAAGTTATACTTGCCCAAGCTACAGAAATATGTTGCATCATTGCGCAGACTAATGTGAAGCAATAGCACAAGGTGGTGTATCATTCGAGCTATGGCTTTCTTCAGGGAACTGCATTATTTTTCTCTCGTGAAAGAAGTTTCTTTTTGAAAAATAAAGATTGTGTCATGATTTCTCGCCACCTTTCATAACATAAAAAATAAATCGTATGCAATCGAAGTAGTTAAGCAAATGTTTATTTCGTCATCTTTTCAGCAACTTGTGCTTGAAATCTCAGCACGAGTCTAGGCTATTCAAGCCAACATGTGAGCAGACATAAATGCAACCGCGCCAATGCAATTTATATTTTATTTAATGACCTATTGCTCCCACTACAGGGTTAAAATTGGCCCCGTGCAAAAGAGAGTGCGCCATCAAAGGGGCAATTATTACCTCATTAGTAAGTGAGGTAAGTACCTCATATGTGAGGGTCAGCAAACTAAACACATTTTTTTATCATCAAGATACCATGCATAAATTACTTGCCGGACCTCCGTTTTTAGGTTCTTTAGTGGTTTAAAGGGCACCAATGATTCGGTGTAAGCGGTTTCTAATTTATTGACACATGCGGCAGTACCTTACTATTTTCTCCCATAGAACTTAGCTTACTTAAAAGACAAAAAACTGGCATAATTTCTTGGCACTGCCACTTGGAACCGCAATTCGCCAAGTCCTAATGAAATGAAATATCTGACGAGATGCATAAACGGTATGAATTGGCATGTACTTTCACTACGCTACAGCTGCGAAAGCTGAAGTTGTTTTAACAGTTCTAGGCGAAAAAATTGGCAGATCCCACGTACCAGAGGAATCGATGATATGCGAAACCCTAATAAGAAATGTTGATATGTCACTTTTAAGTTTGCACAACGTTACAAGGTCAAGGTAAATGAAAGCGTACATGACTTCCGTGCCATGATTATCATGTTTAGATGTGTCGTATACCTTCGTCATCTATTCACGTCACGTGATACCAATTTCAGTATATGTGAAGCTACTGAAACCACCGCGAGCACGCTATTAGCGTGGTATGTCATGTGCGTACTTGACACGCGTGTCAAGATTATCATGTTTGCACCAGTGATATATTTCGTCATCCACTGACGTCACGTAACACCAAAATCGGTATATGTGGAGCTAGCCAAACGGCCGCGAGCGCATGATGAGGGCCCAATGTGCTCCTATGTAGCGTGGACGCGCGCGCACGCTGGACACAGCGGCGCTACGTTAGCAAAGCGCGAGCATTCTATAATCTGACGTAAGGCGCAACCAGTGCGACCAGCGTCCGTCGGCGCGGCCCGACAGCAACCGGCGCTAAATGCGACGTGCTGCATTCCGCCCCGATGCGTTACCCAGACAACACTGCGTCTCCCTCTTTTCGTGATGGAGGGATGCTGGACGTGCTCAAACACGCATGCGTCAAATCAACGCAGCGCAGCACGCGCCAGCTTGTATATGGTCAGACCGGCGCCTGGCGTGGCAACGCCAGCGTGACGCAACAAAATGAACACCGGCCAGCACGCGCACCACATCAAGTCGAAATGTATTGATATTTTGGCTGTGACATGTAGTGACGCTCTCGCATGACACGCATCTCTTGATTATTATATCTGCGCCAGCCAGATACGTTCGCCATCCATGGACGTCACGTAAAATCAAATTTGGCATATGTGAAGCTAGCGAAAGGGCCGCGAGCGCATCATGAGTGTGGCACATAGTGATGTTGGTACATGACACGCATGTCGTGATTATCATGTTTGGATGTGTCATTTACCTATGTCGTCCGTTCGCCTCGCGTAATACCGAGTTTAGTACCTGTGAAGGTAGTAAAACGGCCGCGCATCACGAGCGTAGCAAGTAGTTATGTTGTTGCATGACGCGCATCTCATGTTTATCATGTTTGCACCAGTGTCACACCTTCATCATCCATTCACGTCCCGTAATACCCAATTTCGCTTAAGTGAAGCTAGCGAAAGGACCACCAGCGCATCATAAGCGTGGCATGTAGTCATGTTGGTATTAGACACGCAGCTAATGACTATCATGTTTGAAGCAGTCACATACTCTCGTGAACCGTTCACGTACCGTAATACCAAATTTGGTATATGTGACGCTAGCGAAACGGCTGTGAGCGCATTATAAGCATGGCATGTAGTCATGTTGTTATGTTGTTACATGACACGCATGTCATGATTTTCATGTTAGGGTCCATCGCTCGTGTTCACCATGCAATCATATCATACCATATTAGTTTTCCAACATGCCATGTGAACGAAACCACCGCAAGAGCTGCAGGACCATGAAATGGAAATCATGACATTCATGTCATACATTTATTGATTTTTATGTCTTGACTAGTCAAATATGTTCTTCATACGGTCATGTTATGCCATACCAAATTTGGTATCGATACCATTATCCAAACGGCCAGGAGAGCTAAAAGTCGTGGGCGGCTATATAGATAGATAAATAGATAGATAGATATATAGAAAGATAGATAGATAGATCCCTTGTATATATGTATGTATGTATGTATGTATGTATGTATGTATGTATGTATGTATGTATGTATGTATGTATGTATGTATGTATGTATGTATGTATGTATGTATGTATGTATGTGTGTGTGTGTGTGTGTGTGTGTGTTTGTGTGTGTGTGTGTATGTATATTTGTAGCAGTAGTAGTAGTAGTGTTGGCCACTTCTAGTTTAGTCCTTAGATTGTCCGCTGGATGGCGGTACTTGTATATGATGAATAATTGCATGATGAAAAGAGCTAGATGGCGGTATATGGACTGTTCATTGAATGAATTGATGGAGAGACAGACAGACAGACAGACAGACAGGCAGACAGACGCACGCGCTGATGGACGGACGCATGGACGGACGATAGCACAGATGAGCTGACGGACGCTTCGCCCAATTCTTTATCATTCACTCCGTGTATAGACGCCAGGCTCTGCCCAGGTGGCGCTGTGAAAAATGCTGCCACCAGCGGCCCCATGGACGCGCTGGCCATATATGGGTAGTGCAAAACGAGCCGTCTGTGTGTGAACGTGCATAAGCCCTCCTTTTTCATTGGTCTTGAGGCGCGGTTTCCTGAAAGTTAAGGACCTCGCAAGCTGCTTTCTTTGATCCAACCTCGCTTGCGAAAAGTAGGAAACTTATCAAAACGAACTGCGGGTACGATGCTAAATATGTTTCAGTCATTTCGGCGTAGTCTAACTGGCACTTTAAGTGCAAGCGAGCATCGCACGGCATATAGTTTGAGGCAAAACCCTGAAGTTCGTTTTGTAACGCCTAAATGCGTTAAAATTGGGAACACGCATGATGCCAAATTGACGAAATGCATACACGAGCAATCGATCTAACGATAAATGGTACGAAGCTCGCTTTATCAGGCACAAATAGTCCTTGCGATTTCGCCTTTGCAGCTGCATTGTCCATCGATCTACACTTCCTTTGACGGTGAACTGCTTTACTACGCATGCTAGAACGTTCCGTTGGCGGTTGTCGTCCGTTTGTTCATTCTGCAAATGGGGATGCATGCGAGCTTACTTTCTCGATGTACACCGAAAGGCTAAACCGAGGCCTATAGGATAGCTCCAGAAATCGCGGATACCAACGGCTAGAAAACACTGACTGTTGTCTAGTTCGCGATTCACCTGTATGCGCACGTCTACGCATTTCCTGGGTAAAGGCGGAACTTAGAGCCTTCAAATCACTCAGGTGCAACGCTGTGCAATTTCAGATTATCGGCGGTCGGGGCGTGTGTGACGTTAATCGCGCACCTCACCTTTCTAGCTGCCCGGCGCCCCCCTCAATCAGAGCTTCATAATTAAATTTACCGCGGTTATCCGTCAAATCTACTCAAAACAATTACAGGAGACCTACATTATCACACTTTCTCATGCAAGCGACTGTGGATAACGCGAGTATTTCGCTAGGCCAACACGTTCGCAATGTCCCGAGTCCAGCGCTTTTGCCGCTATGCTTCGCGAAAACTGCGGAAATCAGTAAAACTGAAGTCCTTCACGTCCGTAGCTAAGCACAATGCAACAACGGTGTCGCCTGTTTTTTTTTTTTTTTGCGGAGCATGGAGCTGTTGTGTCTGCTCTTGTTTTTGCCAGCCTTCTGGCGAGTGAACCAGCGAGCATGCACTTCATGGCAGCTCGGTGCCGCGTCTGACTAGCCGAGAGAAATTTGTAGCTTCTTTTCTATGTGTTAAATACGCAAGAAGACCTAATATTTAGTTCCATTGTTCTTTCGTACAATGTAGTTGCACATGGTTGCGCAGCAAACTGTGCAAAGAGTCGGGCTTTGCACTATCTAGAACTGCGTCGACAGGTGGCGCTGCGTCTTCACAAAACTTCTGAGTCTAACAGTTTACATGCTGTTATTTTTTTCTGTTTTGAGATGGTGTTATTGTTTTATTGCCTCTTTACCTTAGCCTTCTCACATGTCGACAAAGAAGCGTTTGTTTAAGGTGCTCTGATATGTAGCATTAGTGCTGTTCATTACAGTCTTCGTAAAGCATTGAGGTGTTGGTGTAGCCATCAACTCCGATAACCGCGCAGTATCACGTGACGTTGCTGGGGCTTTGGTAACGCGTACGCCATTTGTTGGGCTAACTGTTGGGTTCTTACTTTGTGGTGTTGTTTTTTTAGAGATACCTAATTTCTGTAGCAGAGACGCGTTCATGAAGACAGTTTTCTGATAGGCCACACAAATTTCTGCGTCACATAACGACATGCCGGGCTAAGTCTTGCTTTTATTTTTTGTCGACCAGTAGCGAGCAGTTCCACTTTCGTCGTATCGGGGACGCATGCCCTTTTATGACAACCGCAGGAGTTACTACGGACGTTGAAAATTAAAGGCTCGACCAAGAGCGTCTTCGCTGTTAAAAAGACAGCGTAAAAAGTACAAGTATGAGGAACAGCTTTATTCGATACGAGGTCGAACTGGCACACAGTGATAACGGTATCCAGAGATAAGAAAATTATACAAATGATGATGACATGCACAATTGATAAAGAAGAGTCAGCGACTGTGCTCACACTAATTCCCCGTCATGCTGGAAGCGGCCTCCTGGCCACGCTTCTGAGAATACTAATAATTGCGTAGCATATACCGCTTCAGTCGAGAAACATGCACAATTTCTGTCCCACGGCAACGAAGGTCGGAGGGAGCTTTAAGTGGTGAGGTACAGTAATTAACGGGGGGACGTTTGTTCAATGACCATATAAGGTCCTATAAAATGACTGAGGAATATTTAACATGAGCTGGGGACACGCACGGGTGTCCAGAAAAGAACTTCGTCTCCCGGAGAAAAGGTGACAGCACGGTGAGTTGAGGCGTAGCGAGACATGCCAGCTTCCTGGGAGATGCCAGTGTTGTTTCGGGCCAGATGACGGCAGTGCTTGAGGCAAGACAAAAATTGTGCGGATAAAGGGCCGGCTTAGGTAGCAGGAGTCGAGAGGAAAGAGACGTCCAGAGTTACACTTGGAGAGTGACCATAGACCAGAAATTAGAGAGAATAGCCGGTGGTGCGTTGCGCAGCCGTATTGCGGGCGAAAGTTACGAATGGCAAAATGGCTTCCCAGTTCGTGTGGTCAGAGTTGACGTACATGGCATTCATGTCCGAGAAGGTAGGGTGAAATTGTTTTGTCTAGCCATATGTTTGTGGATGATAAGTAGGAGTTGTCTTGTGGATGGTGTTGGTGGCGCGTAGAGCCTCAGCAATAATAAAAGAAAAAAAGTGGTCGCTCCGCAGAACACGTGGAGTTCTATGGCGAAAAAAATGGCAGCATATCTACAAAGTGAATGATAGAGAGTGAGGCGAAGCATTCGTCCGTCCATTCGTTTTTGCTTCCGTCCGTCCATGCGTCCGTCTGCGTGACAATCTATGCGTCCATCCGCCCGTCCATGCGTGCGTCTGTTCGTGCGTCCGTTCCTTAGTTCGTCCGTGGATCCGCCCCTGTGTCCGTTCATGCGTCCATCCATGCATCTGTCGGTGGGTCCGTTCGTCCATCTATTCAACACTGCGAGTACCACCATCTCGCAACTTTTCATCATATATTCCTCATACAGAAGCACCGCCATCCAGCGGACATTCCATGAACTAAACGAGAGGTAGCACACGCACAATTTCTTACGGCTTGCGCTTCGGGACTACTTCAAACCTTTAACCACCTCGAATTCATGGTATAAACTAGTTAACTGTATTCATGGCACTGCGGCCCAAGGCTCAGTAAACCTTTATAAAAGCAATGAGGTTACGCCCAGCGAGTATAACGTAGCAACGTTTTCCTGTCAGATAGTGCTCTATGTACATGCCAATGGCTGCTAATGGGAAATGAGAGGCAGGAGAATTGGGCTTTTACTTTCCCACGGCTGGCGCTCCGTATCTACTTCCCACCGGTAACGACCTCGAGTTCATTCATGGTGTATACTAGTTCACTGTATTCATGGCACTGCGGCTCAACACTCGCTAAACCTTTCTAAAACTGAGAAGGTTACACCTAGCAAGTATAATGCAGCAACTCTTTCTGGTCAGATAGTGCTCAATGTAAATGCGAATGGCTGCTAATGGGGATCGCAGCGTGCGCGTTAACTAAAAGCCGAATGCTCCTGTCTCTGATTCCCTATTAGCAGTCATTAGCAGTCATTGGCATGTACATTTAGCAGTATTTGTTATTGTTCAACAACGAACAGAAGAAACCTCTCACCGGCATCACCTTGGAGATCAAAATGTTATACTTGTTACGTACTACAACGTCTACGAGGGACAAATGGGTGCCGCTAAAAAAAGCTGTGCCCCTAAAAACATGTTACGCAGACGAAAATTGGCTACTTCAGTGGCTGTACCAGCGTGCAGCGGGGCTGTTTCCGCGTAGCACGTCATGTGGTCAAAAGCGGTCATGATCCATCTATTTCTATTGGAGGTCACTGGATGGGGGCTGTACAAGTCTTTCCCGACGACATTGAATGGCAAAGCGGGACCAGGAAGAGGTTGCAGAAAATTAGAAGGAGCAGTAGTGGGTACTTTTTGACTTTGATATAAGGCACACAAAAACATATTAGGCAATAGCGAATGAGAGGCCAGGCCTGGTGAACCGATTGAGTATTTGTCGTACGTTTTGTTATAGCTGAGATGTCCAGCTGCAGGATCATCGTGGAGTGTCTCAAAACAACGTGGTATAACGGGGACCAATTTGTTTCCTTTAACGCAGTAAATATAGCAATGTAAAACACCATCGTGAAGTTTGAATTGCTTAAGTTGTCGACGAAGTCGGGCGTTCGGAGGAGAGGATGTGCTTTCCAAGCGTGCTAACATGTAGCGGCAGTAGGAGTCAGCGCGTTGATGCGACACAAGGGTAGGTGGGCGGCCAGATTTTAGCCAACTGAGACCCGCGATGGGTAATGCCGCGGTGGAAATTGGTGATGGTGGGCTATCGCAGTTTGACAGAGGGCAGCGAGAGAGAGCATCAGCATGTCGGTGCTTTTTACAAGACCTGTAAACATAATCGAAATTGTGCTCCTGTAAACGAAGCAACCAAAGACCAAGGTGAGCCGATAAGTTGTTTGGTGACGAAAGCTAGCACAATGCGTTGTGATCGGTGCAACACCCTCTAGACTAGCTGAGGCCTCTCCACTTCCTCCTCTTCTTAGCGCCTACGTCACCCACTACGATGGAGCTGCTTCGCCGTCTCTCGACCCGGTTGCGGGAAGCTGGAGGCACGCTTCCCTTCCGAAGGAACCCGTCTCCATCGCTCCGTCCCGCTACGACTGGTTTTTTTATATTGGCGCTACTGTGCACACGCGGAATAAAACAATCCGGAGTGTCAAATTTCGGGAAATCCTCTGTAGCGTTTTTCTTTAAACTTTGACCTCAAAAATAATTCATTATTGCGTGAAACACGTGCGTATCAGTAAAGGTAGCCGTTTGGAACGTTAAAATTGAGCTTTACACCACGTTTTGTTCTTATTTTTCATATTTTAGCGCAATGCTGAAGGGGGTGAAGGCATCCGCAGGATCATAAACGTCAGTAGACAGGCGGTTCAAGTGGCGTTTGGCTGATTTTTCGAGCGGTTGCGTTGTGAAACTGTGTTTGTGTGTTTTCGTGCTCTGTGCTTCGGCGAGGGTGTTTGCATATTGCCTTATTAACGATGGCGTGAGTGAGTTCAGCCAAGAGTGTGTGCATCGAGTGGGCAAGCTGTAACGATGCCTGGGCATCGCTGTGTACCGCGGTGCCGCGAGAATTGTGACGGTGAAGAATCTGTGCGTGTGTTCACGTTCCACTCGGACCCTAGAAGAAAAACTCAGTGGATGAAGGCTATTCACCCTGCGGATTTCACACCAGGAAAGCGATCAGTGCTAAGGCTAACTTTGCTAATAAGTGCTGTTTTCTACACTTCCTGTGCATTGAATAACACCACGGGGATTGATGAGAGAGATAACGAAGACGCCTGCTCTAGAATAAAAAAAATATTTGCGTGGCAAATATGAGGGACGGACCTTGTATAGATGACAATAAACACCACGCGTTTCTTGAGAAATATTCAAAATGTCCATTACTTTGCTGCCGTGAAGATGAGCGACTGCTTCTCAACTTAAAATACTACGTTATTCTATCTTTTTTATTATCTTAGGTCTGCGAGCGCCAATTCAGACCATCTGACATGGTAAGCACAACAAGCTATGTGGATACAAAGACCAGAAGAGTAATTGAAGCAAAGCAGAGGCTTGTCCGTCTTCGACCTGACGCTGCTCCAAGCATATTGCCGAACTGTCCAGCTTATCTTTTCGCCACAGCCACAACCACATCTCGAAACGCCGCACATGAAAAGAAAGCTCGTAGAGAGGCAGCTTTACTGCAAGAAGTCATCAACCTGTCCATTGAGACGCATCTCGAGGAAGAGCAAAACAACAGAATTGACACTTTTCAGGAACTCTTGAACTGCCTTCCGCATTTCAAGGTTTCAAAATTCTGGACAGTTTTTACACAGAATGACTGTGTACTCTTCCTCAACCTGACTTTTGATGATGCCCCAGCTATCACAAAATCAGATAAAATAACAGAGGACTTCTATTTCAGGCTGTCTTTTCGAGACATCGAGCTCACCAAACTTGATGGCATCGACATTCCCAAGACTCTGAATGACATTCGGTGCTTGACGCGTTTTCTGGAAGCTGTTGAGGGATTTGATGAGACACCTACCTTGAAGTCTGAGGAAGACAAGACTAATAGCATACTAAAGCTACAACACCTACTTAGTGCTGCAACGAACATTCGGCTAAAGAACGATTATAAAGTTAAAAACGATCAATGTGTCCAAAAGAAAGGGGCCAAAAAGCGGACGCTGAAAACCTTAAAACCTTGACGGTTCGGAACTTTCGTTTGTCTGTAAAACGTCACGTGCACTTGACCATTTATATAATTTATTAAACACTTTTGTTACACCCAACATAGTTCATTTGTGTATTGCTGAGTGAAGTAAATATATATAGTTTAGAAAGAAGAGTGATTTTGGTTGCTGTAAAACAAGTAGAAGAGACGCATACGCTTAAAATATATATATATATATATATATATATATATATATATATATATATATATATATATATATATATATATATTATATATATACACGCTGCTACTGTCTTACAATATATATATATATATATATATATATATATATATATATAAATATATATATGTGTGTGTGTATTTGAGTGTGTGTGTGTGTGTGTGTGTGGGTGTGACGCTATGATGACTGGGTGACATAGCCTGGTTCATACGCCATGTTTATTTCATTTTGCACTTCTTTCTTTTCGTCCTCTATTAATCATCGCTTCATATGTCACACGATTCCCCCTCCCCCCGCAAGAAGGCATGAATAACGAACAAGAAAAAGTAAACAAGGAGAGGTTAAAAAGTCACAAATGTCAAACTTCACAATTGGTTCTATGCTCCAGAGGAGTCCCGTAAAATTTCAAAGACTTCAGGAGAGAGTGCAGCAGTCTGGTTAACACAGGAGTTCGGGTGAGCGAGGCTGACTGTGGCGTTCAGGAAAAGATAACCACGTCTTGCACAACTGCACTGACCATGACACGGCTTCAGCAGCTGCGAAGAACTAACGAGGTTGGACGTTCTTGTAGCCATTGAAGGTCAGACGTTGTAGGCGCCGAGTTTTCTGTCGTGGGTGCTGTAATTTGTGTCGTGGCTGAGAGAGAAGCATTGCTTGCAGCTAGCGTTTGCGAGAACCAAAGTTGATGATACGATGTCTGTGTTCCTACATTTTGCAAATGGTACACTCTGTTTCGTGGTTTTCTGTGGTGGTATCTCCGTCGGTTGGATTGTACATGGTGCCTTGATATCTGGTACAGAAGACTTCTTTGACGTTTTCTTCTACGAATATGGCTCAGATGTTTACTTGATCTTTCCTTTTTTTGGTGTCGTTCCTGACGACAATCCTTAAGCTGCAAATCTGCTTGTGTTCTTATTTTAGTTCGTCGTAGTGCTTGATGTAACTGCCGTACTTTCCGGAGTTCTTTGAGTTCTTGATGACACTGCTGATTTTACAGAATCTGTCGAGGTGGTACTCCTTTAGTAACACGAGCCTGCTTTTCTTTGATAGTTGGTGTGACCAATAAATAGTTGGTAGTTGTTGGGTTGTCCTGATTCTCAAAAGAAATTAAAGGTGATGCACTAGAATTGACAGAAATATCTTTGGAGGCTTCTGCTGCACTGTTCACTACGAAAGGCTCTTGCGCTTGGCAGCGTACGATGTTCTATTTGCCTGAGCCTTCTGCTTTGTTTACACGGTCTAGTGTGTGTGCACCACACGGTGATGAATGAACCCGTCCGGAAGGAGCATGGCTTGACAGGGTATTTTTGTGATGCGTCAGGTCGTCTACCGTGGTCGCGGCGTCCTTATGAGGCAAATGGTGAGCGATAGGAGCGGTTGAAGAGCTGCGTCATGGAAAACCGCGTGGTGGACCGCGTAAGCGAGAAGAAGAATAAAGAGCATCAGGTTGGTGAGCAACGCCTCGCGTCATATGCTGGAGCGAGGACTTTCGAAATGCCGACTTTCGTGTAGAAGGGAGGCGTGCTTGATGGTTAGGTTTTTCCCAAAACACGCATGGTCTTCTGAAAGTAAACTCATGTGCCACTTCATCTTGTGGCAGTTGTCGATTCACGTTGGGCTTTCGATTGCTTGAGGACTGCTTAGGGAATTGACGATAGTGTGCGGTTTTCTCCAGATGGTCAGCAATGAGTAGGTCTTGGTCATAGTCGTTAAAACTAGTGATGATCTCTTCTTTGATCTTTTGCCATGACTCGTCATTTTCAAAGATGTGGCTGAAATAAAACCTAAATACCCTACCGGAGATGTAGTCAGTGAAGTTGGTGATCATCTCCCGTTCCGACCAGGATGCAGCGGTGGCGTGGAGCTCGAATAGTTTCTTGTAGGGGTCCGTAGGGGAATAGTCTTGTAGGGGTCCGTCGTCCGCTGATCCGGTGTACTTGGGGATGTCAAGGTCAGCCGATGGTTCTGTCATGATGCTGGTCGCTGTGTGTAAGCAGGAGATGATCCCGTAGTCGATGTATGGTCAGGACGTCTTGTGGGAAACTGCGTCAATGATGAGACACTGATGAAGTGGCTGGGAGGTCTTCATCCTGTCGACTCGCGTGACGCTATTATGAACGGACGACGTGGCCTGGCGCATACGTCATGTTTATTCTACTCGGCACTGCTTCCTTCTCGGCCTCTACCAACCATCGCTTCATACACACACACACACACACACACAAACACACACACACACACATATATATATATATATATATATATATATATATATATTTATATATATATCGGCACAAAACGAGGATGAATGGAGAGCTTGCAATGGGCCATAACTACGCGAACGAGTGGCTCAAACAATGCGGAAAACGGGTTCTCCGTGCCCTTCGTGGTGTGGTGACGTTACTGAGAAGGGGAGAGGCCTTAGCTAGTCTAGAGGGTGTTGGTTGGTGACGAATGTGAAGTGGCGGCCAGATAGGTATGGGCGAATATTTTGTACCATTCATACAACAGTGAGGCACTCTTGTTCGGCTATTGTGTAATTTTTCTTGGAAGCAGTCAAAGCACGACTGACGTAAGCGATGACATGTTCACGTCGGCGTTCTCTCACTGCAGTAGAACGGCACCGAGACCATGACCACTTGCGTCAGTGTGAAGAATGGTGGGTGCACCTGGATCGAAGTGACATAGTACCGGGTTGGATGTCAGGGTTTCTTCAACGCCAGGAAACCTTTCACAGTCTTCGGACCAGACGAATGCCGTGTTACTTGCGAGAAGTTGATAGAGTGGAGATGCAAGCTTTGCGAAATCGCGAATGAATTGCCGAAAGTGGGATGCCAAGTCGAGAAACCTCAAGGATTGCGACAAGCTTTTCAGGACCTGGTCGCGTACGGTCTTTGCTGACTTAGTGCCCTAGAACCTTGATTGTCTTGCTTGCGAAGGTGCATTTTTTCGTATTTAGCAGTAAACCAGTTCTCTCAAGGCAACCTATGACTTCTTCGAGACGTTGCAGATGTTGCGAAAAGGTAGACAAAAACACTATGATGTCGTCGATGTAGCATAAGCAGGTTTTCCACTTCAAGCCACGCAGTACGCTATCGATCATACGTTGGAAGGTAGCAGGCGCGTTACAAAGTCCGAAAGGCATTACGTTAAATTCAAACAGCCCATCCTGAGTGAAAAAAGCGGTATTCTTGTTGTCAGATTCGGACACTGGTATTTGCCAGTAGCCCGATGGCAAGTGAAGGCAAGAAAAAGGCTCTGAGCCATGCAACTAATCTATTGTGTTGTCGATTTGTGGGAGATGGTGAACATCTTTGCGCGTTATTTTGTTCAGTACCTGGTAATCAACGCAAAAACGTACTGTTCTGTCTTTCTTTTGCACCAAACAACTGCCGAGGACGTTGTACTCGACGAAGTACGTATTAGATTCCGTCGAAGCATATCTGAGACGTTTTTCTCGATTATCTTGCGTGCTGCAAGAGACACGTGGTATGGGCGCGAGTTAGTAATTCGGGAGTTGTCATTCTGAATTCGGTGAGTCGTGGAAGTTATCATACCAAGGACAGCAAAATGAACGTCTAACGAAGAGAGATGTCGGTCCGATAAATTCAGCAATTCTTGGCTCTGGGCTGCTGTGAGATCAGGGCTTATCCTCACCGATAAGGTAGTGGGAAAGTTGAGTGGCGGAAAGCTTGGCTCTGGTAAGTCTTCTTGACTCGGAAGGGCAATAGCTGCAACAGAATGCGGGTCAGTAGCGCAAGTGACTGTTGATACAAAGGGTACCAGTAGTGGTTCGGGGATCTGATTTAACACAGTAGTGAAAGCAGACCCTTCAAAAAAAAAAAAACGGGCAACGCCTGGAATGATCCGAATGCCCCGTTGTACCGGGTAACTTTAAGGTAGTAGAAGCACGTCGCCATCCACAATGTTGATGCAATGAACGCTAACTACTTCTTCTCGGTATGGCCAAGAAACAAAATCAGAGGGAAGACAAGGCGATTGTGCTGTTCGTGTTCCGATAAAGGAGTGTCAGTGGGATTGAGGTGGATGAGGAGCTGACGACAAGGTATAGAAGCGCATGCAGACGACAGGAAATCCCACCCCGAAATGAGTTCGTGGGTGTGCTCACGGCAAACTGCAACGGCAGTATGATGACGAATACCATCTGTGAAAATCCGAACTGTACAATGAGCGAGTGGAGGAGTAATGGCGTTCGTCTCAGCACGAAGACATGGGCCCGAGTAAGGTCTGGTTCATTTGCGGAGACAGGAGCAGAGGTGAGAGCAAATCTTAGAAATAGTAGCGCCAGTATCTACTAGAACTTCGACGAGTATATCTTCTAATAACATGATTAACTAATAACACTATTAAAGGTTGTGATCGTTCTCGTTCGCTGCAGCCTGCCTTTGAGCTAGAGAGTATCGCGTGCGCTGTCAAGGCCGCATGGAGGCGCCTGCGAGATTGTTTTGCGTGGACACAGTGAGGCGGTGTTACAATGCGTCAAAAAATGTGGGTATGAGCTTCGTTCATACCTTAGTTAGCTTCCACTTTCATTGGCTAATTGACTGTTTGTTACGCAGTGGGGCGAGCAGTGTCCCTGTGGCTCTGGTGGCTACCGATGGGGGCACTATCCCGATGAAGAACCCAAAGGCGATCTAAGTGGAGCTTCGAAAAGCCACTTCACAGATCACCGAGGTCCGCCAGTTTGGTCACAGATGCATCCTGTGCTCTTCCGCAGATCAGGAATGCGTTAGTGAGATCCTGCAATGTTCCGAATTTGCTGAGCATCCGGTAAGTTCGTTAATTCCAGCACACCTCACATGCTCGAAAAGATTGATTCGTGGTGTAGACACAAGCCTGACACCTGCAGAAGTGCTAGATTTGTTTTCGGTGGTGGGTGTGATTTCAGTGTAAAGGTGCACCTGTTCAATTGACAACAGAAAATGCCCAATGTAATCGGTGATAGGTACCTTTTTAGGAACAGTCCGACCTTCAGAAATTAAGGCACGGCCACTGATGTATAAGGTAGAGCCACTTTCCCCCAAACCCATACAGTGTTTGGAATGTTGGTGATATAGGCATGGCATCAGAGGGTGCCGATCAGTTCTTAGATGCAGTTGGTGTGGACAAAACCATGACAGTAGTGAGTGCAGCTCTCAGGCAGAGTGGTGCTGCTTATGTAATAGGGTGCATCCTGCAGACTCTGGAGACTGTGCAGCAAAAGAACGGGAGCATGCTATATTGGATTTGTAGAATGGAAGAAGTGACGTTTCTGCTTCTCTCCGAGAGGTGCTCTCGGAGAGAAGCAGTTGCAGAAATGCAGTAGAGATCCGAAGGATATGCAGGTGTTGCAGCACGTAATATCACCGCAATGGATGCATCTCTCGCAACATCTATCGCAGAGGTCATAAAGAAGGCTACGGAAAAGGCAATGGAACGCCTCGCAAACAACCATGTTGAAAACTTGACACAATTGATTTCAAGTCAACTGTTCCTAATTATTGGTGTAGCTTATACGTACAATCGGGATCCTCAGGCATCAGTGGTATCACAGCGTACGGAGATAGACAGTGCGACAGCACGTCAGCGATCAGTTTTTTCTGAAGTAGTGACTTTCAAAACTGCACAAGAGGATGATCTCAGGGATGATTCAGAAGCGTGTGCATATATTAACTCGTACTCTCATGAGGCTCTGAAGCGAACCCGATCTCCCTCATCAAAAAGTTATTTGCATAATTCGAAATTAAAAAAGTATCTGTCCAAAAAGACTTCTTTGAGAAAATGTTTAAGAAAGACTTTTTGCGAAATGATATTTTAGACGAAGAAGTTTCTGGTACGGTTCTGTCATGAAAATAGATTCATAAACCATATACAGTGGAATTGCACATCAATTGTTTCTGCAGCCACAGACGTAACATTTCTTTCTTTCACACCTTTCTCCGGATTAAGATCACTGCAAGAAACCTGGCGTTAACCGGCCAGAAGTTTTACCTGAAAAAGTTACCGGCTATTTCTATTAGACTGACCTAGTATAGGGGGTGGACTTGCTGTCTTGATAGCAACAAAGTTTAGTCACGAAGCTAAGATCTCTTATTGGTGTATGACTCCAGATTGTGAAATTTTGATAGTAGACATAATATTACCTGACAGTTTCGTGTTATCGTTTGTAAATACATATTTCCAGACAGGGTGCAAGACACACAAAGTATAGACGACATGTTCTCCACCTGCAGAAAAATTATAATAATTACTAGAGACTTCAATTCAAATTATATGGCTTGGGGTTTTAAAACAGATTTAAGCGCAAAACGCTTGTGCGAATGGGCTATTGACAAGAATTTATCTTTATATTCGCGCGCTGCTACTTTTGTCCGAGGTCTATCTAAATCTGTAATAGACGCGACATTTTCAAGCCCATCTCTAAATATGTGTTTGTGGCAAACTTTTGACTGGGCTACTAACAATGACAACTTGCCTATTAGTTTTGTTCTCGAATTTCCTAGAATACTTGTCGCCGAAAAGGTCGGTTCATTCCTCAACTTTAAAAAAATTAGAAAGAGACTTGAGGGTTACTTTGATTCGCTGCAAGGACATGCAAGGTGACATAAGAACTATGAGTCTGTGTTCAGTGTTAAAAAGATCAGTGAAAGACGCAACTTTTAATTCAAACTCGACCACAAGAAATTATTTTAGTCCATGGTGAACTGAAGCGTGTATGACGAGCTATAGAAGACGTAATGCTGCATGAAAACAACTGGTGGTCAACGATGTCAAAAAATTTGGTGCAATTATAAATTCGCAAGAGCAGGCTTCAAACGCACTATAAGTACAGCAAAAGATGGCTATGATATGAAACAATTTATTTATATTTCTAGGGCTAAAACAAAAAAAAGCGCTTTTCAATTTTTAAGATCGCAAAACATGTTACCATGCACTGAAAATATTGACTCTTGCGTTCTTTCCCTGCGTTAACTCTCTGATTTAGTAGAAAATTTTGCGAAAGGGCTCAAGATAGATTTATGTAAACACTGCTACTTCACAATGTGAACCCAACGGCGGGTGAGAATATGAGAAGGTTACTTGAGATAAGCTGCAGGGATAATGAGGCACTTATGTCCTCTAGTACTTGGATTAGACGGGGTAACCAATGCAATCATAAAAAGTAAAGCTACAGATTTTTCCAACTGAAGTACTTGATCTGGTGAACTTTTCTTTGACAAAAGCTTGGATACCTGCGGAATGAAAGATGTCTAAAGTGAGTCCACTTCGCAAAAAGAAGAAAAACACGATTTGCTTTATACATTGTAAGCCGATATCAATCACGTGTAATATAGTTAAGCTAATTGAACGAGTTTTGCATGCCAGGTATTGAAATAAACTGATAATTACCTAATTTTAAAACTAGTCAAATTGGTTTTAGATCTAAATTCTCAACATGTTTGCGTCTGTTGGTTTAGAGAGCCGATTACAACTGGCTAGGCGTTGGCGCTGATACTGTGCATTAGTTACTCATGATTCGGCTAAAGCGAACGATAAGGTTGAGCATTCAATTTATTAAAACAGATGGAATATCACCACTTCCACAAATGCAGCACAGCGTGGGTTTCGGAGTTTTTAAGAGGGAGAGAATATTGCTGCTTGGAAGATGGGTACTCATAGAATAGATATAAGCAGACACGTGGCGTACCACAGGGGGCTGTCCTGTTGCCAGTTTTATCTAACATCTTCTTAAGCTTCATTTCATCAACTAAGGATATTCAGTTATATGCGTACGCAGCCAATATTGCTTTCTTTTCAAGTAATACCGAGATTCAATCCCTATACCAGAGTTTACAAAATTTTCTCAATAAGACAGAAGGATGGCTCAAAAAACATTCATATGATGCTGAACGTAATGAAAGGTGCGCTTCTTGCATCCTCTCCTGCAGCCTATCGACATCTCGTCAATATATAGTAATGACCTCATTCCGCAGGAAAATTCTCTTAAATATTTGGGCATCCTATATAATGATACATTAAATTAGAGAAGCCACATTGATGATATGTATTCTAGGACAACTCGCGCCATGAGGTGGCACGGAAGCTCGCGAAAGTGGGTTTAAGAAGAGATGCGCTAATAATGATATATAAACTTTATGTGTGAACTATCATGGAATTCATATGTGTATTATTTTCTGGCAGTGTAGCTTAATAAATGAGACATCTAATACTGCTGAAAAGAGAAGCGTTGCGTTTGTGTCTGGGTCTCCCAAAGTTTGTTGCAAACAACGTGTTGTATATGGAAGCTCGCCAACCTTCTCTGCCAAATAGGTTTAAAATTACTTGCGAGAATTCTTAAAGATATGCAGTTCACACCAAAGACACTCATTTTACGTTTTCATTCAAGAACCCACTTTATTCTTCGAAACACACTGGTCGCGACTACACACCCCACAAATCATATTCGCACAAGCGATGCTACAGCAATTGAATGTAAAAATGGAACATATTAGTCTAATAGACAACCTAAAGTGATTGCTTAGCATAGAATATAATGATATTTTTTTTCATAACGCGAAAAAATTGGCACATAGGCAAATAAAGGATCAGTTAGCAGATTATCTAGCTCACCTGAAAATAAGCAATATCATTGCAACTGATGCCTCTGTGTCAAAAGAAAAGGCTGGGGTTTCTGGTGTTGACATGTTCTCTTCTTCTTTTAACTGCTCCTTTTCGATTCGACTCCCATATTATACCCCTGTATTTATTGCAGAATAATCTTCTTGCCTTACGTAAATTGCCCTCAAGTTAATCATCAGCAGTGATAATCACAATTTCATTATGAATATAAAGCACTTTCTGTGGCAGCGAATGCAGAGCTGATGAATACGTGTCGTCTTTTAACACCAATTACCGTAAAAAAACTGCATTTGCTATGGGTACCAGGCCACCGCGGAATATATTTGAACGAAATGGTGGACTATTTAGCAGCAGTATTCGTGAGTGGGCCCACCGTCCTAGTTTTACCAGATGCGGCTTACGTGTCAGCGCTAAGGTTCAGAAATGCTTGTTTGCAATGAGCAATATGTAATTTAAACAAATTTAAACATTTCGAGCATTTAGGATATTGCTGGAATGAACAGTGGTGCGTATCTCGCCAGTTAGAAGTCACTTATACCAGATTGCGCTGTACAGTTCGAGAACTAAATTATTACCTTAACAATGCTCGACTCAAGGCGTCACCGCTGTGATTTCTTCGCAACGAAATTGAAACAATTGAGCATTCTTTTTTTATTTTGTTGTCGCTACTGCTACCAGAAAAAATTTTTAGAAGCTCCATTACAAAAGTTCAAAATACAAGTAAATGTACCAGTACTTTTATCACTTGGCAGCACTTTAATTAGTTACTGCTAGAGAGATATATGCTCCACTGTGTTTGATTACAATAGAAAGAAACGAGAAAAAAAGGAAGGCAGGGAGGTTAACCAGATGCTAGTATCCGGTATTCTACCCTACTCGATTACAATAGAAAGAAACGAGAAAAAAAGGAAGGCAGGGAGGTTAACCAGATGCTAGTATCCGGTATTCTACCCTACTCGATTACATCAATGCAACAAAAACATTACCGTGCGAGTGAATCCTAACCTTTTCAGATTTTTAGTTTATAATTCGTATCTGGGTCTGTCAGAAAGAACCGACGATGTTAATGCTTGCTCAGCAACCATTTTTGTGTGTTTGCAGTTTTATCTCTAAACTAAATTTTCAGATTGGTTTTAATTTCATTTTAGTTTTATTTAGGTATCCTAACGCCCGGTTCTTAGCCCATCACCCTCTATGGGTGAGCGCGATCCATCTGAGGTCATCAGCATCAGCATCAGCTTATGCGGCGCTGGGGCGGGTATTCGTGTTTTTTTTTGTAATTGTGCTCGCAGGCGTGTGAGCTTTCCTAATTTGTCATTGATTCAAACATAACAAACTTTATTGGGAAGGTGGTTAATTATTATTCATGTGTGAGTTCATTTCTTTACATTGGGTCACAATGAAGACTTAAATGAGTGCCTGACATTACCATAAAATATTTGTCAACCATATTTGTACTGGGATAATAAGCTTTGCTGGTCATCCAGTTTCAAAAATAAGTGCTGAAAATTTTATTGAAAAGTATTTAGAGAAAACTAACGTAATGAAAAATCAAGTAAACATTTCATGGTTGGGACTGGAATCAAAATCGGCCATTCTGTGCCGCGTGAAGTGTTGTACCACAGATAAAGGCCACCTTCGATTCTTTTACTTATTCAGTAGCGCACAATAACACAATGCTTCAAATCATTTTGGAACGTAAGAATACAATTAAAGAATATCGGAAAACAAGCGAGGTTCGAAGCCACAATTTTCCATTACAAAATACGTCAAATCGCACCGTCACTCCACCATGGATATTTGCTTACGACTGAGTCGCGTAGAGCTTTTCAAACAGAAATAATGGTTAGGAATAATTTGTTGTGATTATCTCAATCATCAGCCAGATCATCAGTTATGTCTGTAGCTAGTAAAGATAGCACATAGCCACGCAGATACGTAGAGAGCCCTTAGATACAGTCGGCTTAAGTTAGAATCGTATACAACGGGGCAAGCACTTCAATGAGGCGTTGGTAAGATCTATTGAATGCAAAACAGTTGTACGTGCTCTTCGCGGCTCTTGTGTCTAACATGACGGCACACGGACGTTCGCCTCCTTGCAGCACTTGGAGACATATGCCCAAAGGTTAACAATATTACTACGTCAGTGGGGATGGGGGTAATTTTATGGCATTGTTGATAGCGAGATGCCTTTGATTTCATCCTTTGGAATGTTCTGTTGTTCCTCGCACTTCTGTAGTCATTGTTTCGACATGCGGTGAGATATATGATGCTCTTTGTGTACTTGATAAAAGTCTATCTACTGTGATGGAGCTGTCATCGCAGATATTTTTCCTGCACAATCACTGTATGGCCAACTAGCAAAATTTTTTAGTTCATTAGAAACCCTTTAGCCACAAATGATGAGTCGTAGCATTCGCCATTTACACATGCGTCAGTTACAGAATAAATTTTATGAAGATGAGGGTCCATAGTGAAAATACTGCATTAGAGGCCCTCTATGCATGAAATATTTGTATCGTAAATTGGAGATGCTATATATTGCCAACACTTCGTGCCAACTGAGATCAGTTTATCTTACCCGAGTTTCCACTGCTATCGAGCTCATTTGACAATTGATGGTTAAGCTATCTCCTAATTTTCCTACCGAAATTCGTGGAACTTTGCTGAAGCACGTTACGAGCACAAAAATATGGCTGTGAAGATGTCTGGCTTGAATTGTCAAACGTGGCTTTCAGAACAGTCTGACTTATCATTACATGATGGACCAAAGTAATCCCACTATATTATGGCAAGTGTGCAACTTTGCGCAATCGTAATTTAGTAATAAAGGCACAATTAGCTTCCAGTGGTAGCAGTGGCACATGTCTCACGTGTAGGATAGCGGCGTTGCTGTAGTGAACGTTTGTAGGGACAAAGCACAAGTGTCGCACTTTTGTTTATAAGCATTGCATTGAGAATAACTAAAGCTCAACATCGGGCTTAGTGGAACCATCTACAGAAGTCTGAAACGTTATCTTTATATTGTTAGGACACCATACATACGCTATCTGACTAAACGAGCATTAGTAGTAACAAAACATATTCTGCACCACGAGCATATAGAAAAGATAAACCCACGAAAAGAAACCTAACGTCTTTAAGAAATAACATCGAGGAACAATAGGGATGGTGTAAGTGCTTCAAAATAAGTCTGTCCAGCCCCACAGTATACAGGGTGTCTCAAGTAACTTTAGCCAGAGTTTAAAAATATGCCGGCACTCGCAATT
Source organism: Rhipicephalus microplus (assembly GCF_013339725.1). Taxonomy (NCBI): domain Eukaryota; kingdom Metazoa; phylum Arthropoda; class Arachnida; order Ixodida; family Ixodidae; genus Rhipicephalus; species Rhipicephalus microplus. The sequence goes on along the minus strand of NC_051168.1, from coordinate 109,061,116 downwards.
ACTACACGAATAAATTAATGTTGCTCACCGTTACCTGGAGTTAGTAGGAGAATTTTTGGTGTTCTCAAATATTGTTTGACTAGATCTGTTTAACGAACTAAGTTCTGAAGGAACGAAGATGTATAAAAAGTTTCAATGGGAAAGTTGATGATCAGTTCTCAAAACGTCCGAATTGATAGTTTTAAACCATATCTGCTAAGTATTAGTGTTTTCTGCTAGTTACAAATACCCGCGAAATACAGAAAAGTACAACGTGACAGACTCACTCGCGCGTCAGTGCGCACGATGATTCTAATGCTTACTAACGTTCGCGTACAAACGACATGCTTCCCTCGCACCGGTTCATGACAGCGATGAGCAGTCGCAGCGGTTATCATTCATGTGGCCGATAGCAAAAACGTGTCATCGTAAAGCAACCACTATCGTTGCGGCCCTGCCGATACAACACAATGGGGCAATAGCTATGACCGTTCGTACGTGGAACGCTAGGGAGCACTAGAATCATTGTAGGCACTGGCGCATGAGCGGGGTTGTCACGTCGCATTTTTGTATTTTGTGGGCATTTGAAATTAGCAGAAACACACTAATACCTAACAAATATAAAGTTCAAAGCCGTCAAATCGCACTTTTAGCAAACTAATCTACAACTTTATCATTGAAATTTTTTATCCATCTTCGTTTCTTAAAAATGTAAGTAAACAGATTTATTTACACAATATTTGAGAACACAAAAATAGTCTAGCTCCAAACAACAGTGAGCGATATGTATTTGGTCGCGTCGTAATTGCGTGTGCCAGCATGTTTTTAAACTCTGGCCTAAATTACCTGAGACAAGATGTATATGGCGTTAAAAGCTGCATTTTTCTAGGCTCAGCCACCAACACTTGTTTCAAAGGTAGCAGAAATGTGACACTTCAGACGAAGATGTCAGTAAAAAAGGCAAAAAATATCATTAATACCAATCTGTACCATGTACGGCGCAAAATGAAGACCTGGCACAATGAACTTTCCAAGGCTGTGCCCGGTGCGAGTTTATTCCATTTCAGTCCTCCAAATTTATTAATTTCCCCACTGTACGCAATCTTTTGCTGCAATAGGCTGCGCTGCCTGAACACATGCCCATGGCCGTGTATGCGAGCCTGTGACCTCTTGATATGAGAAAAACTTTGAACTGTTTATTCAACTCAATCTTTCCATATTTTACCGGACGTCACAAGTGGCCATCCTATGTTTGTCCTTATGACGTCACTCACCGAAGTTCTTCCTAAATGCGATTCATACAATGCTGAACGAAATTCAGTTTGTAGTAGTTTCATAAAAGTGTGAAGATGTTTAGGTGCACGGAACAACGACCTGTTGCCAGAAAGCTCCAAACCTGGAATTGTCGATTAGCAACTCTGATGTTCTAACAATTTAGCTACGGCGCTAGAGGAACCTCTGTTAAATGGCAGTGCTTTGGACGCATATTCGAGTGTTTCAGATTCGGCAGCGACCGGCAGCAACGTTGTCTTTTCGTTCGTCCATCCACCCATCCGACCGTCCGTCCATCCGTCCGTTCGTCCACATGCGACTAAGAACTCCTATTAACTGTTTCATTAACTGTATATCAAGCAAATTTTAACCTGGTCATATGACAAACTTTGCTTAAATCTTGGTTTGCCACACATTTCTCGTGGGCGAGTTGGCACATACCGAGAGAGGAACATCGCGCCTTCAAGGGACGAACAGTCGGGGCTTTTAGCAATTGAAGTGCGGTACTAGGAGCGAGTGGCAGCCATCCGTGAAGCTGCGAACGTTCGTGGCACCTCGTGAGTGCGTCCGCTGGACGACAGTTCAATCTGTAGTCCTTCGCCTGCAAAGTGCTTCTTTCTCTTACTTCAGAACACAGCGCACAGATAACGCAGCACGTCAAACGGTGGGAGCTGCTGTGCTGCGTGTTATGGACTGCAGCACTCTCCCCGATCCACGACAGCCATAGACAAAACAACTGCTTACCAGGGGCAGTCATCATTGTTCGCCAATGAGCTCGTTTTCACCAGGCGCTTTAAGTGACCCATTTTGATCAACCAGCACAATACATGACACCATCTTGGTGTCAATGGGGTGGTTTCAGTAACCGGACAAATATCGAAAAAGGACGGTGTCATCGGGCTGTTTGAGTAACCGGAAAAATACCAAAAGGGCAAAAATAAAGCTCATGCATTGATCATTGCAGAATATACGTTAAATCACACGGCACGAAAGAAATGTGTTTTCAATCAGCACTGGCTATGAGATCGGCCAATTCTGTTTGTTCTGTGATCCCGTGTGCTATACTTCTACCTCATGTTGTTGCACCTATTATTTTATGCTTTTTGCAGCTTGAATCGCTGTTGTAGTTTTCTCGATGTCCTGTAATAAATGAGAAGCATTTCTTTACGTTTTGTAAGCATTTTTGGCGCCTATATGAGTATCTATCTATCTATCTATCTATCTATCTATCTATCTATCTATCTATCTATCTATCTATCTATCTATCTATCTATCTATCTATCTATCTATCTATCTATCTATCTATCTATCTATCTATCTATCTATCTATCTATCTATCTATCTATCTATCTATCTATCTATCTATCTATCTATCTATCTATCTATCTATCTATCTATCTATCTATCTATCTATCTATCTATCTATCTATCTATCTATCTATCTATCTATCTATCCATCTATCGATCTGTCTGTCAGTCTGTCTGTCTGTCTGTCTGTATAGCCGCTTACGTCTGTTTGCTCTCACGTATACCCCTTAACTTAGCGTGAACCAAAATTAGTATGGGAGGGTAAGATGTATTATGAATCTGGCGCGCAGCTCGACACATGAATAACTTCACAATCCTGTCGTATACGCCGTCAAACACTTCCCACCAAACAGTGTCACATACTCACGGGCGGGTATTGGCCACTGGCATACGGGCATGTGCCACAGGTGATCTGAACTTATCACCTACCTAAGAATGACGAGAACACACATGCAAAGAATAATTGTCGGGGTCCCAATAGGAATAGAACGCAAGCATTCTGGTGGGCAATCAAGCATTCTACCACAGAGTCATGCTAGGCATCAGAACTGCTTTTCAAGTAGACCCCAATATTCGTGAATTGTCAGTTGTGGTCGTAATGCTGCTTATCTGATTTTATAAAGCTTAAGTGTGTATTCATTTGATACAGCCGTCACTGTGAGTTAACGTCAATTGTAGTTGGGTGCCATTCGCTAATGTTTATTTATATAGCCGGGTCCAGGGCTACTATGCTCGCGAGCACCAGCGCTTCATATCAATGAAGCAACATTAACATTAGCAGCCCCAAAAGCCGATGGCTTTTGGGGCTGCTAATGTTAATGTTGCTGTTGGCATCGTTGCAAAAGTGCAAATTGGTTGTATCAATATCTGCAATTACTCAACACCCGTCTGTGCGTGAAACATTTCAAATATGTTCAGCGTCATTCCATGACATGTCGCTCAATAAAAAATTACAACCCGGTCACCTTGCCTCCACACGCCTCGCATAACGTCGACTCCCAATGTGCGTGGAACCTGCTGTAGTATTTATTGTCTAGGTTTCTAGCCAAGACGTCAAGACCAGCAGAATGCAACAGTTTCAATACTTTCGCTTTAATTATAGCGCTACGCTACCAAGGCTGAGATAACACAATCGGCCGTATGAGCACCATCCCGTTGTTATTCGGTGGATTTCTTCCATATGACTTGACTTATTCTCCATTTTGTGACGCGTATTGGCATAGATGTCGAATGATTCAAAGGTAAAGATTTATATAACGACCTTTCTGTCTGTCGTCGAAGTGCCTAGTATTGTCTTCACCATTGCATACCCACTTGAAACCCTATTGCGATGCTGTTAGTTTTACAGTCGTCTATCATAGTTTATTTGACAGCCAAACTGCCATCGCCTGCCATCGTTTTTGTAGTCTCACCACAAGAAAACAGAATACAAAAGTGGCTGCCATTCAATCCTAGCACCCTTGATTATCTAGTGAGACTGCATCACCCACCGCAAAAGGTGATAAGGGGGGTAATCAATATTATTACTTTAGAGTAACAGTAACTATGATCGTTTTGTTGTCGTTGTAGAAATGATTCCGTGGCACTCCTTCGCACTTCTTGAACAAACTCAGTGGTTTGCTAAATGAGTTTGTGTTTATAATCGAAGGCAGTATACATGAATGGTCGTTTGAGTTCATTCGAGCCCCGCCGCGGTGGTATAGTGGCTAAGGTAATCGGCTGCTGACCCACAGGTCGCGGGTTCCAATCTCGGCTGCGGCGGCTGCATTTTCGATGGAAGCGAAAATCTTGTAGGCCCGTGTGCTCAGATTTGGGTGCACGTTACAGAACCCCAGGTGGTCGAAATTTCCCGAGCCCTCCACTACGGCGTCTCTCATTATCGAATGGTGGTTTTTGGACGTTAAACCCCACATATCAATCAATTGAGTTCATTCGAAGACTTTTTGTGAACTGAAAAGTAGCTTGCAACCTTATCTTTAGCATGAACACGTGGAAAGGTTTGCGCATTGTTCGCGGACACATTAACATCGATCCTGCTTCTTTTATGCTTCCCTAGTGGCTCTCCTTATTGAAATGAATACTCAGGTTTGCACTGTATGCCTGTTGCGAAGAAAGGTATAACGTTAGCTTTGAGTAGTTGAAGGGCACTTGATCTTCTCCTTTAAGGGTAAAACGCGATAACGTAATCGGGCCGTGGGCGCTTCTTTTTTACGTTTGCTAGCCTGGTTTTGTTCGGTGCGCAGAGGAAAATAATAATAATAATAATAATAATAATAATAATAATAATAATAATAATAATAATATAATAATAAATTTGTTATTATATACTTTATTATAAGTAATAATATGTGACATTTATGTCTCAACACTAAGATGATTATAAGCGACGCCGTAGACAGATCGTGAAATTTCAACCATTTGGCGTCCTTTAACGTGCACCGACAACGCACAGTACACGGGCTTTCTAACATTCTGCCTTGATTGGAAAGCAACCGTCGCGGCTGGGATCGAACCTTCGACCGTCATGTCAGGTTCTCTGAGGACGGCTCGACCGTGTCGCAAGGAAATGAATGTCCGTGTACATTCACATTGGACGTTTCAAGACTTCCCAAATGCCTAGTGCAAGTGCAGTTGTGTGAAATGCCAGTTCATCACCATTCATTCTAGTTGCGAATGAGCCAAGAACTCGCTACGCCTCCGTGAGGCACGTGTGGACCTACGCAGGTGCTCATTTTAGCACTAATGTGTTGATGCCGTGGCCTATTATCTATCTATCTATCTATCTATCTATTATCTATCTATCTATCTATCTATCTATCTATCTATCTATCTATCTATCTATCTATCTATCTATCTATCTATCTATCTATCTATCTATCTATCTATCTATCTATCTATCTATCTATCTATCTATCTATCTATCTATCTATCTATCTATCTATCTATCTATCTATCTATCTATCTATCTATCTATCTATCTATCTATCTATCTATCTATCTATCTATCTATCTATCTTTCTATCTATCTATCTATCTATCTATCTATCTATCTATCTATCGAATTAGCTGTGCAGTCTCTTGGGATTCAATGTTTCATCTAGGGTGTTATGAACTCCTAGCTGCATAAGCCATTCAGTGCTTGTCCGCACGGCGCTGCCCAACACCCTCTTTACGCTTTTTCGGATCAGAGTTTACAGCTTCTTTTCAAATCAACACCAAGAGTGCATGGCAGCAGCGTACGTTGTAAGAGTCTTGAGGAATGCATGGAAGATCCTCAGTAGATTGTTCTCTCTAAGTCCCCCTTTTCTGTTCAAAATTCTATCAATCAACCTGATCATGTTATCAGTCTTGGTTGAAATCTTAGCGATGGCTTGTTCGTTGTAACCGTGTGACTCCATAATCAAGCCCAGCACTCTAATAGCGTCATCTCTCGGAATGGGGGCTCTACTTCCGGTGTGAAGTACAATGTCTACCGCTTATAAAGGCTTCCAGTTTTTCGGCCTGGCTCCTTTTCTATTGGGCCTGTATAAAAGCAGCTCCGATTAACTCAAGGAGCACTTCAGCCCTGTGCCAGCAAGGAAGAGCTCTGTCTAATCGATGGCTTCCTGGAGGGCAGTCTCTAGCTAATCTTCGCTACCTCCGGGACACCATACGGTAATATCAGCGTGAAGCGTATGGCTGATGCCCTTCAAGTTAGATAGCAGTGTGGACAACTTGCGCACATCGATCTTAAAAAGAAGCGGGGATATCACCGCTACTAGCGGCGTGCCTTTAGGGCCCAGTGCTATGGGAGATGAATGGAGGTCTCCGATATTGAGCGTGGCGTTTCTGGATATGAGGAAAGAGCTGACGTATCTGTAGGAGGTTTCGCCCAGTCCAAGCTTTGAAATGGAGTTTAAGATGTGTGCGTGAGAGATGTTATCAAAGGCTTCTTCCAAGTCAAGACCCAGGATACCTTTCACGTTTCTTGTGTTCGAGTCTATGATTTGATGTTCGGGCAGCTTCTTTGTGTCCTGTGCGAACAAACACGAACGACACGCAAATATATTGTATAAAAAAGACCTTTCTGCTCGATGTACTTAGAGACATGGTTGTGAATGATGTGCTCCGCCGCCTTGCCAGCAGAGGACGTTTGCGTTGTGGGCCTAAGATTGCGTAAACCTGTAGGTTATCCCGGCTTGGGAATGAGCACAACCGACGCCATTTCCAACAGTCTAGTACAGAAACTTTTCTCTATTAGTGATCGATCTCATCGGTAAGAAAATTGATGAATTCTGTTTCCAGGTTCCATAGGGCCTATTGAAGATACCATCCGGCCCCGGAGCCGATCGTTTGTTAAGGTTTTGAAGAACTTGCCATACGTCGCTAGTGGTAAAGGGCTCTCCGAGCTCATTGCAAGTGGATCCAATGTAAGACGGATAGTCTGAACAGCTCGTGGAGCCTGTCTGGCGACTGTCATAAGACTGTCTGATGGCATGTAAGAGTTTAGAAATGGCTTTCCTTTGAATACACTTGAGTGTGCTCAGATTTGGGTGCACGTTAAAGAACCCCAGGTGGTCTAAATTTCCGGAGCCCTCCACTACGGCGTCTCTCATAATCATATAGTGGTTTTGGGACGTTAAACCCCACATATCAATTGAATACACTTAAAATTCGACTCGTTCAAAGGGTGGTTTAGCAAATTCAACTTCCCTCCTATTCTCATTTAGCCATCAACATAATGGCACATAATCCCACTGCTGCCTAGTGAGGGTCTAGCAGTGATCCACGATGGTCAAGTTCTGCAATTATCTTGCGGAGCTGAAGACTGAGCCTCTGCCCCCGTCCACCTATCCAATAATAATAATTTCTTCACCTCTAGGAGCTGTGCAAGGCAGCTGTCCATCATATACGTTTCCAAATCCGCCTCTATCTTTTTTGTCGCCTCACTAACGTCTCCCTTGGGCTGTTTGACCCATTGATCCAGGCTTGAGGTTGAGTCTTCAGCTTCCGCACGTTTTTTTTCTAATATGCCAGAGGTAATCCTATTTTGTAAAACTAAACTCTCTTATGGGCTTGCCCTTTACACTAATATGGGTTGCTAGGACATTATTCTCACTACACAGATTTACATGCAAGTTGTACCAAGTAGCATATTCAACATTTTTTACAAAGGTAAGAGGTGGTGGGATGTCCCTCGTGCAGGAGTTACTGATTTTTGTCTGAAATGCTGGGTCCGTGACCAGGGTGAGGTTTGAGTTCGCCGCTGTTTGCCAAAAATTCTCGTCCTTACGGGATGACCACTGATAACCCCAAGGCCGATGAGGAGCGTTGAAATCACCCGCAACAACAAGCGGGGAGATACCGGTCCTGGCGGCAGGCCTACTCGAGAGCGCCGCAAATTTCACTCTCGAGTCATTTGGCGAACTATAAATATGAAGGATGAAAACACCACTCCTGAAATGAATTCCCAGAATAATTTCGACCAATGAGTGTTCCACCTTACTACTGCTCATAAAAAGATCATGCGAGATTTAGGTGTATCCCTTAGATAAAAGCGTGCAAATGTCCATTCGTCTGTCTCCTTGAAGAGTGTGAGACGTGTAACCCGGCAATATGACAGAATTTGAAAGGGTCTCCTGAAGCAAAATAATGTGCGGCTTTTCAAAGTGAGAACGAATGAACAGCTGAAGAACTGCCTTTTTGCGGGTAAATTCCCAGCAGTTCCACTACCAAATCCTGAACTCCCGAGGCGGACGCGCCGTGGTTAGGCTCGAAAGATATGTGCCTGCGTTTGAGCGCGGTGACCTTAGCGTCCAACATAGGGACCTTAGCATCCAGTGCGCTTAACTTGTCCTCCAAGATATCGACCTTAACATGAACCAATGCGACTGTTTGTGTTATTGACTGGAACATATCTCTGATCTCCGTTTTAAAACTATGCAGTTCCTCATTAAGTGCTGGTCTCGTCAAAGCCCTCTTTTTGGCTGGATGAACAGTACACTGCACTTTCATGGGTTTTCCGACGGGCGTCTCTGCGGGTTTTTACACGGGCGTTTCGAGTCTAGTTACCAGAGGAGGTTGTAAAGCCTAACTCTCAGCATTATTACCATTCTTAAGTGCAACTATTTTGACTCTAAGTTGCGCAATTGCCTTCGTTAGTGCAGCGTTTTCTCTTTCCACCTGAATAATTCATCATTGTTCTGCTGTGGTAGCATGCCCCCCGTTACCTGTTTCTGGGATCCATTGACGCGGTCAGCCCACTCGGTCGCTTGGGCAGCAGGCACCTGAATGCTGATGGCCGGGCCCTGTGATCGGGAACAGCTCCAGGACTGGGAATCGCTTGTGAATCGGGGCCCGTTCCTGTATCGTCGGGAGCGCCCCTTTGAGCTCCTGGACTGGGACCTGGACTCGTCGGCCAGTTTGGACAGCTCATGTATCCGTGGGAAGAACTTGTCAAAGTCGTGGCTTTCTCTTCTGCACTGTTTGGCGATGTAAGGTATCTCGAATCTTCGTGTACAGGTTCTGTCGGTCATTAGATGAGGCTGTTCATAGAAGGCGCACTTCGGTGAGCAAACGTGCTCGTCACCAGGGGAGGTCATTCCGCTAAATCGACAGATAACATTTTCTGGAGTGGAGCACACATCGGCTCTGTGGTCGAGTATATCACAAATATAGCAGACATCCAACTGCCGTCGGGAGAGGGTGCATTTGTTTATGCTGGGACCGCATATGACGTAATTTGGGAGTTCTCGAACAGGCCGCGAACGTGGAGTTCTTCGAACAGGCCGCGAACAGACACATACTCTGCTTGATCGAGAATTTCTTGAGAAAAAGATCGGCCGTCTTAGATCTGTAGTATCTCCAACAAGATCCCCAGATTTTACTCCGCTGAGTTTCTTTCTGTGGCGACACATTGCAGTCTACGTCTACACCAAAGCGATAACAACACCAACTGAAGTCTAAAATAGCAGATGTGTGCTGCTCTATTACTCCTGGAATGCTGCGAAGCGTGATAGAAAATTTACTGGCTCGTTGTAGGTTGCTTACAGGGGCTGATAAAGGGCTGTCAAAGCATGTTGTGTAACTGACAATGGTGCTTCAATAAACGTACAGTGAACTGTGCAATTATGCTGGTTTTTCCAACACCTAACCTTCCTATTATTGAAGAGTTAGCTTGAAGAGCACAGAACGCTTTTTATTCCTTCTGTTTATTTATACGAAGTGAGCTCTAAGATATGGGTACTAAACATAAATATCTAAATACAGGCGAAGTACGAGTAATAAATTTTTTAACATTTCTTTAAGGTAGGGCAACCCTTTAGAGAAACAGTTTTACAATTTTAGACCAAAAGTTACAAGTATGATTCAGGCTTGTAGGGCTTTGGAAAATATAAAGAATAAAATCACCAAATGTCTATAACTGCAAAAAATAAAGTTGTAACAAAAGAAAAAGTACCAAAATATGCATGTTGCGCCAACAGTGATAACTAAACAAACTTTGGCGTGACTCAAGCGTGACTTGGCAGCCATGTAGTGAGGACAACACTCTGTGCGTCTAACCTCCACGATTATCATATTTCGAAGCTTAGGTGCATTATAATAAAAAGAGTTAAAAAGTTTATATTTGGCATGTAAGTTTTGCATGCACTTGGCCATATTACCAAAATTTTTATTTCATTAACATGTGGGGCTTAACGTCCTAAAACCACCGTATGAATATAAGAGGCACTGTTGTAGAGGGCTCCGGAAATTTGAACCACCTGGGGTTCTCTAACGTGCACCCCAATCTGAGCACACGGGCCTACAACAGTATTACAAAAAGTTACCACTTATTATCAATTATTCTGCTTGAATGCACAGCTGCACCTATAAAAAACAGCGCGGAATTTTTCTTGTGAAAGTATTGCTTAGAAGGAGAGCTAATGTTGTTCGCGTAACACCACGCCCTCAAAAATTACGTTTTGAGAAAATTGGTTTTCAAGATTTGAATCAATGTTCATATAACATAGAAGCTTGTACTGCGCCTCAAGTTCGCCAGGCTCACAGCTTTGGGCCTGTTTAGAAATGGTACCAGCTTTTTTGAGCGCAAGAAAAGAAGTATTTATTGCTAGCTTGTTTTGTCTTTATACGTGACTCGTCCCCGTGCTCTACAGTGCGTCCCCGCTTGACATAATGAAGTGAGAACTTGCGTTTGCGCTTTTTTTTCGTCCTTTACTTCGACCTGTTTTGTGAAATCTCATGGCTTTTTCCTCAAAAAGCAAGAACTAAATCTAAAACTTGAAATGACATAGAAAACACCACTGACTGCCGAACAAAAACGCACGCATTTTGACTAGTGAAATGCTCCAACCAAGTGACAAATTTTTTTAATGAAATGAGAAAGTGATGTTCAACGAGCTTTAAAACGTACATAGGTAGTTAAGCGTTACATAATATGTAAATGAAAATATTTATTACGAGATGGTAAGTGTGACAACGGAAGATCAAGTTTCGGTTGCGGATGCATCCATCAGTGGTTGAGAAAATGATGATAGTTTCTGAGCAACTCAAAATAGCTGCATATTATTGTCGCAACGTGCAAAGAGCAGGACACAAGGTTTCGTTTTGACGTTAACAGCAAGGCTCTATTCGCACACAAAAACAAAGCGCAAGAGCAGACGCGCTACGTCTTCTTTCCTCAAAAAACGCCAGGGACTGCCAGTCGTGATGCTGGCTTCTTCCTCCTCTGTTGTGCTTACGGCTTATAACAGTGACATAAGCCTCCATTTCAAGAAGGTATTGTCCCGATGTTTCATCATCAAGACGGGAGGGTTTGTAGTCACTGGCAGCCCACAGGTTCATTCGGACAAATAAGGCTTCACTCGAACCACGTGCATAACTTCTGGTGCATGTTTCTGACGTCTTGAACAATGTGGACTGTCGGGAATCACCTCATAGTAAACATCACTGAGACGCCGGAGGACTTTATACGGCCAAAATTACCGTCTTAAGGGCTTCTACGAAAAAGCACGACGGCGAACTGGGGTCCAGATCCAAACTTTCTCTCCTGGTTCATAGGAGACTGGTCGATGACGAAGATTATAGCACCTTGTGTCATAGTCCTGGTGGCAACGAATACGTACGCGGGCAAGTCGACGGGCTTCTTCAGCAATATCAGTTCTGTAGTCTGCACTTGTTTTAACGTCATCACTTTCATGCGGCAACATAGCATCGAGCATGGTTGTGACATCATGGCCATAAAGAAGACGGAATGGTGTCATGCATGTTGTCTTTTGCTGTGCCGTATCGTAAGCGAAAGTGACATAAGACAGGATGTCATCCCAGTTTTGATGTTCGACATCGACGTACATGAAAAGCATTTCCGCAAGTGTTTTGTTCAACCGTTCCTTCAGACCATTTGTTTGTGGGTGCTATGCTGTTGTATGCCGGTGAGATGTTCCACTTAGGCTTAAAACTACGCGTAATAGCTCGACTGTGAACGCTTTTATTCTCTCAAATATTACTACAGATGGAGCGCCATGCCTCAGAACTATAATTTCAATGAAAAACGAGGCTGCTTTACTTACTGTGCTCGCTCTAAAGTCTTGGTTTTGGCGTAGCGAGTAATGTAGTCTGTGGCTACAGTTATTCATTTGTGACCACCAGTCAAAGTGGGAAATGGTCCTAGAAGATCCATTCCGACTTGAGCGAATGGAGTTTCCAGTACATAAATCGGATGAAGGAGCCCTGCTGGTTTGACGGCTGGCAATTTTCTGCGTTTGCACTCAAGACAAGTCCGAACATGCTGTTGAACAGTTGCCGTCAGTTTCGACCAGTAACACATCTGTCTCACTCGGCATAGCGTTCTTGTGGGGCTTAAATGACCGGATGTCGGTTCGTCGTGGCATGCCTCTAGTACTTTTTTACTGAGTGGTGTTGGGACGACAAGCAAAAGTGTTGCCGCTTGAAGAAAAGTTTACCTTATAAAGGACCTCGTGATGCAAACAAAACGATGCTACCCCTCTTGCGAAGAGCTTTGGCATAGCAGATGTGCGTCCCTCCAATGAATCAATAAGGGCTTGCAACTCGGGGTCGTCTCGTCGCTGCTGTTCAAATATAGACGTATTGACAACACCGACAAACGTCGCATCATCAACATCTTCAGCCTTGGCGTCTTCTAATGGGGCGCGAGAAAGGCAATCGGCGTCTGTATGTCACTTTCCGGATTTATAAAACATAGTCATATCGAATTCTTGAAGCTTGAGGCTCCAGGGCGCCCATCAGCCTGACGGGTGCTTTATTTTCGTCATCCAGCAAAGTGAGTGGTGATCGCTGATGGTTTTAAAGGTGCGGTCATATAAATGTGGGCGAAACTTCATGATCGCCAACACCACAAAAAGATACTCATTTTCAGTGGTAAGGTAATTCTCCTCTGTATGGAAGAGAGCCCTACTTGCCTAAGCAATTACTCGTTCAGCGCCATTTCGCCACTGAAGGCGCACAGCTTCAAAGCCGACATTGCTGGCGTCGGTGTGAACCGCTGTCGGAGCGCCATCGACGAAGTGTCCAAAAACTGGCGGGTTTTGAAGACGTTGTCGCATCTCGTTGAACGCTTCCTGCTGTTCTTCACCCAACACAACGTGACGTCTTCTCGGGTGAGTTGTGTTAAAAATGATGCAACACGCAAAAAGTTCTCAATAAAGCGTCGGTAATAGGCGCACAGGCCTGAAAATCGCTTCACTGCTTTCTTGCCTGATGGCTTGGGAAAACTTGCAACGGCGGCTATTTTGTCTGAGTCAGGCCGTACACCTTCGCTGCTGACAAGGTGTGCGAAGCTCTTCGAAGCCAAAGTGACATTTTTCTGGCTTGAGCGTTAGTCCGGCTGATGGTATCGCTTGAAATACCGTGTGTAGTCACGTGAAGTGCTGGTCAAATGTCGCTGGAAATACAATTACTTCGTCCAAATTTACAAGGCATGTTTGCCACTTCAGTCCTAATAGGACTGTGTCCATGAGCCGCTGAAACGTTGCCGGTGCTGAGCATGAGCCGAAAAGGAGAACTTTAAAGTCATAAAGACCTTAATGTGTCACAAATGCCGTTTTTTATCTCTTTCGTCAACTTCTATTCGCCAATATCCGCTCCGTAAATTCATCGACAAAAAATACCGTGCATGGCGTAGTCGATCGAGAGAATCGTCTATACGAGGCAGTGGGTAAACTCCCTTTTTCGTAACCTAATTGAGCTTGCGGTAATCAACGCTAAAACGTAAGGTGTCATCTTTTTAAAGACAATAGTCTTTCTTGGGGACCTTCGACGCAAAAACTTTGGTCTGTCTGTCTGCACCTTTGTCTGTTTGTCCACCGTTACCGCGAACTGGGTACTTCAAACAGCACGCCCCGCCGCTTGGGTCTAGTGGCTAAGGTACTCGGCTGCTGAGCCGCAGGTCGCGGGTTCAAATCCAGGCTGCGGCGGCTGCATTTCCGATGGAGGCAGAATTGTTGTAGGCCCGTGTACTCCGATTTGGGTGCACGTTAAAGAACCCCAGGTGGTCAAAATTTCCGGAGCCCTCCACTACGGTGTCTCTCGATAATCATATAGTGGTTTTAGGACGTTAAACCCCACATATCAATCAATCAATCAACTTCAAACAGCACCAGCCGATACCCCGAACGGCCGACCCTATCCGCAGCGCCCACCAATGTTGCTGAAGAATCAGCGTTCATACGTGCGCGATTGTCAAATCAAAAGAATTATTGCGCATATCTGAGGCACCTTACAACACGTATATATTAAGCATAGTCGTCTTTTACTAGAAAAGGCATACATAAGCAATTCTAAAAACCATAGCGCTTATCACGCTGCGCTGACCATGCAGCGCTTTCACAAAAAGGCGAGTGTTTTCAACGCTTTGCTAAGAAGACACGGTGGTGACCCTTGACCGTCGCCTTGCGTTCTACACCTTATCACCTCTGAGACGGGTGTGCACACTCGTCTCAGGGTCATGCACTTTGTTTTCCAAAACAAACTGCCAGATGGCGCTCATGTCTCATGTGTGACGTGACTTGATGTCCTCGTTCGCCTCCGCTGCACGCTCTAGGCACTCTAACTCAGCGCCTCAGGAATACCATTAATCGATTTTCTTGCGCAGAACATCAAATATTTGTTTTTTCCCTTTCTCCACACGCAAGACCGTCGTCTTTTAACGACATTTGCAGATTACATGCAGATACGGGGCCAATTTCTTCTTCACCAATAGTACCGGCAATGCCCAAGGACTTTTTGACGGCCGAATAACGTCATCCTGAAGCATATTTCGCACCTGACTTTCTATGGCCTCACGTTTCCGCGGAACTACTCGGTATGGGTTCTGCCGTACGAGTCTGGCCGTTTCATCGGTAATTATGCGATGTTTTGTCAACGGCGTTTGGCGAACTGTGGACGTGTAAGAAAAACAGTCCTGAAACTCATTAGTAAGCTCCAGAAGGCTTTGCTTCTGTTGTGGCTGTACACTTGGGGCAACGTCGACGGATAAAAGAGCTGACCCGGTGACTACGGCTTTCTCCAGAGCCAAGCAGCCTGCAACCTAAGCGAGCTCCTCCATGTACGCGACTGCCATACCTCTTGCAAGATATCAATGCTCAGTACGGAAGTTCGTACCCTGAACTTGCGTGTGTCCACAATGAAGGCCTACGACGGCTCTTGCAATAGATAGGCCTTGGCTGAACAGGAATGCTGGACTTTGTTCAGCGATGTGGTTGAAGTTGCCTGGGTGGTCGCAAGTTACAGCTACGAGAGCACTTGACCGGGGAAGACCGGGGTCACGTGATATTCGAAGACGCGCAGATGTTTACGTCGCTGGTCGTTACATCTCATGTCTGAAACTTGATCTGGTTCTATCAGAAATGTAACTGACCTGTCTGGGATGTGTATGACTGCGCCGTATTCACACAAGAATTCCATCCCCATAATCAGGTTTTTGCAGCACTCGGGCAAAATCACGAACGTGGCAACGAAAGCTGAATCAGCGATGCTTTTTCTGGCAGTGCACTTTCCAGTCGGCGTCATCAGTTTGCCCCCGTCGTTTTTATGTTAGGCCCCGTCCATGTCGTTTTAACATTTTTAAGCCAATCGGCAAGGCTTCTGCTCATGATAGAGAAATCTGCGCCAGTGTCTACTAGCGCTGGCAAGCGAAAATGCTTGCCTGATTTCTTGCCGCACAACATCTCCAACTGAAGCCATCGCACGTTGTTGCGCAGTCACAAGGAAGCTGTGGATCTCCTCGCGAATAAGCTCACGCAGAGAACCGTCACTGCCGGCCGTCAGAGCAGAGACGCTGATAGAGGCGCTGTTTGGTCGGTCATAATAACCACACCGTTGCTGCAGTGCCCGCTCCATAGCTGTAGCCTCTTTGACGAATTCCGCAACGGTCGTTGATAGATTGTGAAGAAGGCCGGCAAACAGCTGTTCTTTGACGCCTCGCATCAAATGCCAGAATTTCTTGGCTTCAGGCACGTCAAGGTCATCCCGTCAAAATAGGCGCGTCATGTTCTCCGCAAACATGGCGACACTCTCATTCGGTGTCTGGACCCGAGGCTCAATGAGTTGCTGAGCAAAGTCACGGTGGTCGTTGTTTAGGAAGGTGCGGAGCTGCTGAAACTCATCCCATGAAGACAGCGTTGCCTCGTGGTTCTCATGCCACGTACAAGCGCTGTCTGCTAAAGCAGTGTAGGCGCGCGAAAGCTTCAGCTTGGTGCTCCAGCAGTTTGTCATGGCGACTCGCTCATACTGGGGCTAACCCGTCCTCGACGTCTTCATACGCTTCACCATAGATTGTCTCCCGAATCTGAGGCAGCTCAAAAGTCAGCTTAGAAGCACCTGCAGTTCTCATTTCTCCAGGTGGAGTGCTTTGCTGGAAAAGTTCCAGGGGAATCCCCTCAGGACTAAGGCCTTGCTGTCGGCGACTGTAGCGGTGGACAAGGGTATCCACTGAAGGAACGGGTGGTGGTGTCGGGCTTGAAGTGCCGGTCCGCGGAAGAGCCCAGCACCTCCACTAGTGTAACAACGGGCAAAGAGCAGGACGCTAAACTTCGTTTCGACGTTAACAGCAAGGCTCTATTCGCACACAAAAACAAAGCCAAGTCAAGTAAAGTCAAGTCAAAAACCTTGACGATGTGGTGCAGGTAGATTGGCCAAGAACCGGATAATTTTCATGAATTTCTTCTTTATAGCAGATTAATATTATTCCATTTACGAGAATTAAAAGAAAGATGCAACAAGACAAATTTGATGGTTGAATTGTAAATAATCTGTAGTGCAATGCAATAAAGCGTTTTATTTGATTTATTATGAATTTGGAAATTTTGAAATCTACCGAACAATGATTTCAACACTTAAACCTTTTTGAACTTTTGACAAACTCCTTCAAAGCGTCAACCATCTTCCCGTCGTGATGGTCTAGGCACAAAGTCGCGAAACAAAGCACATTTCCAGCGTTTAAATCTATTCTGAGAAGGTGGCAAACGGCACCTATAGTGTTTTTACGTAAGGCAGAGAATCTAGTACAATAAATGAGATAACGTTCAGTTGACTCATTTACTCCACAAACAGGACAATGAGGGGAGGCTGCCAGACCAGCTCTGTGTAAATATAAATTCAGCTGTGGAATTTGACAGCGCAGTCTAGTGATTGCGACTTCCATTGCTCGCGTTTGACATACTTTACTATTGCAATATAAGGAAGTCCCCAGTGCACCCGAACCACTTTTGAGCAGCGGCCGTAGGATTCGGACGTCTACTAAGAATCTGTTCTCTCCGCTACAGGTTGGTTCTTGTACTATTACCCCCGCTCGTGTTACATACTCACATACGGCTGCTGCTCATAAGTGTTGCCTTCTGGTTTTGCTTGCACACTATGCCTACTAACACCGAACTTGCTAAGAAAATCGAGCACCTTGAGTCCCTGCTTCATGCTAAACTTGACAATCTTGTTGATGATCTTGTGTCTAAAATATCGAAAAAATTAGAAGATCAGGGACTAGGCAATCTTTCTGCACTTGCCGATAGTGTTAGTTTCATCAGTGACCAATATGATTCAGTGCGCAAATATGTAGATGAGCTGGTGCAGTCAAACGAAACACTGAGGGCAGAAAATGACGAGTTAACCAAAAGATTGCAGATATGGAGCAATACAGTAGGCTCAACAACATTGAAATCAAAGGTGTTCCATGTACGCAAGGTGAGGACTGTGCTGTGATTTTGAAAACCATTGGACAAGTGATTGAATGTCCTATTTCATCGACAGATATTGATGCAGTTCATCGCGTCGCCAGTAAAACAGCTGATAAGTGCATCATCGCGCGCTTTTGTTCACGCGAGAAGAAAAATGAGTTCCTTCGCAAAGCGCGTAAGGCGCGACTGCGTGCTTCCCAGTTAGGACTATCCCGAAGTAATGACAATCCAGTCTTTGTCAATGAACATCTTACCATTGCCAATAAAAAGCTGTTTAGTAAAGCGCTTGTTCTAAAAAAGGAAAAGAAATGGCAGTTCCTCTGGACAGAGAATTGTCATATCAAGGCCCGCAAGACAGAGGACAGCAGGGTATTTTGGATTAATACGGAATCTGATCTCAACTTATTCACGTGACGTTGACAAATTTGGTTCGCTTTTCCCACCTCATAGCTTTCGTCGTTATCATCATGTCATTGCTTCTTGTCGAGGAAACTAATTCTACTTGCTAATTCTACTTGTTCATTGCTGCACATCAATGCGCGTAGTTTGCCAAAAAACTACGATAACATTATTGGATTCACTGACTTACTCTGTCATTCCTTTTCATTTTTATGTATTACTGAAACATGGCTAGGATCTTGTGATGGCAATCTGTACGGATTTTGATCGTTTAACTCTGAATATTGTCACCGCGATTCGGGTCGTTACGGCGGCTCGGCCATATTTATATCGCCCAAGATAAAGTACAAGCGCAGGACAGATCTATCTTTGAATATTTCGAACTGTGAATCTGTATGGATCGAGGCTGCCTTCCCCTCCTCTGTTAATCTAAATAAAGTGATCATTGCATGCATTTACCGTTCTCCATCTTCATCTATTCCGCATTTTCTACATAATTTAGCTGCTGTACTCGACATCACCGCAGAAAATAAGCAAGTTGTTTTGGTTGGTGATATCAACATTAACCTAATGGATACAGATAACAGCACCACCATAGCATATAGTGATTGTTTTCTTGGCTTCGGGCTTGAATCCTTAATTTCATCCCCTACTCGATTTTCACCCACTGGAACAAGCACGCTCATTGACCACGTATTAAGCAATTTTTCGCCAACCCCTAGCGCAGGAGTCATTGACGTGTGCATCACTGATCATCATCCTGTTTTTGTAACTTTCGCCGTAAATCTACCTTGCCTTAACACGTGCCATTTCACATCAACCTTCGATCAGGAAAACTTTATCAAGGCAATTAAAGGCTCTGAGTGGTCTTCCATTAGCACCTTAGAAAATCCTGAAGAAGCACTAGGCAACTTCTGCTCCCTATTCCTAATGCTGTGCATGCAAACACTAAAACTGTTAAATGCAAGAAAATATACAGGTTTCAACGTAATCCCTGGTTAACTCAAGGCTTGTTATTTATTATGCAGAAAAAAGATAATCTCTACAGGAAAACAAAAAAACAGCCATTTAATGTGAATTTGAGACTTAGGTATAAAAATTATAGTAAGATGTTGAATAAACTGCTGAAAAAATCAAAACGACTTTATTACGAAAAATAATTCTGTAAAGCAAGAAATGATCCAAAGAAAAAATGGAAACTTTTCAATGACTTCTTAAACAGACCTCAGGTTAGGAATGTCATTGATAAAATTAGGTATAAACAGCAAATCTGTACTGAGTCCTCTGACATAGCTGAGTCTTTTAGTGATTACTTTTATGAAGTATACAATGATAGGCCCGAAGTATCCTCGTACACCCTTACCCGCTGTATCCATTCATTCTTTCTATTTCCTGTTACCATTGACGAAGTCTACTCTACAATCCTGAGTCTAAAAAACTGTAGCGCCGGACTAGACAATGTGTCGGCGTTTCATTTAAAACTTGCTGCTCCAGACATCTCAGAAGTCTTAAGCAATATAATCAATGTCATTTTCAAACAAGGTATATTCCGAGCTCACTGAAAAAAGCCAAGTTGATCCCAGTATACAAAAAAGGTGATACGACAGATGTCCGTAACTACCGCCCTATTTCTATTTTGTCTTCCATCAGCAAACTTATTGAAAAATTATTTGTGAAACGTATTAATAAGTACCTCAATAAGTTTAGTCTGCTAAAGCCTTGTCAATTTGGTTTCCGGGCTGGTAGTTCTACGAATTTAGCATTGCTATCATTAACCGATTTCTTGAAAACGTCCATCGACAACGGTAATTTCACAGGGTCTGTATTTCTTGATTTCACGAAAGCCTTTGATACCATTAGTCATAATATTTTATTTAGCAAATTAGAGTCCTTGGGTATCACTGCCCCATCCTTGACCTTCATAAAAAACTACCTTCTTGATCGTGAACAATCAGTCTGCATTGGGGGCGTTTATTCTAATGTTAAAATAATTAATCAAGGGGTCCCACAGGGTTCTATTCTTGGACCCTTACTGTTTTGTATCTATATTAATGATTTGCCTGACTGCCTTGGAGATTCTAAAGTTATTCTTTACGCTGATGATACGACCATTTCCATCTAGCATCAATCATTACCTACTCTGATCAATATGTTGAACAAAGAACTGACTAATGTCGTTGAATGGTGTCGCTTAAACAACTTAATTTTAAACCCGCTCAAAACTCAATTCATGGTTTTTAAAACATCACAAAAATGCTATCTTTCATTCCTCAAGTGTTCATTGACAATCATTTAATTCTTGCGTCTAACTGTGTGTGTTTTCTGGGCATAAAATTGGACCCTCATTTAAAATTCACCAATCATATTCTTTACGTTAAACAAAAAACAGGGTTTGGTATAAGATCACTCATCAAATCT
Organism: Rhipicephalus microplus; assembly: GCF_013339725.1. NCBI lineage: Eukaryota > Metazoa > Arthropoda > Arachnida > Ixodida > Ixodidae > Rhipicephalus > Rhipicephalus microplus. The sequence continues at coordinate 109,040,552 of NC_051168.1, read as the reverse complement.
CGTCCTTTTTTTCACTTGAAGCCTTATTGTTTTTATACTTTGCCTTCATACATAGTCACATCACCTATGGCATTATATCATGGGGAAATACATATAACATTCATATTTCGTCTGTACAGCACATTCAGAATCAGGCCATTCGCATTATTACCAACAGTTCATCTTATTCTAATGCTGCCCCACTCTTTCAGGCTAACTGTATTCTTACTGTGTCTGGCTTATTTAAATTTCACCTAATCACATTGTTATATAAACAACTTAACAAACAGCTTGTATTTAATTTAATCGATGCTAGTTTACTCACTAACGCCAATAGCACTAGATTCGCCCACAGTCACAACTTCCTTTTACCTAAATGTAACACCAATTATGGCAAAATGACGTCCGCCTTTGCGGTCATTAAATTGTGGAATAACCTGCCCTATACACTAAAATCATCATCATCTTTTCATGCATTCAAACGTGATCTTAAAAACTTCATCTTGCATAACTAGGTTGACAACGATGATTACTTAACGATTCTTGGTATCCGGGCATGAATTGGCAAAGTCTTTGCAAATTTACGTTATTGCTTTATGGCGTGATCATGTTTTACTTATATAACTTATTACTATTGTTCTTGTGTCGCATTCTGACTGCCTGTTTTGTTTACTTTATGTAAGTTCACTGTTTATTTTTCTTTGTGTTGCGTATTTTACGTGCTGTTATAATTAATCATTTTATTGTTATATTTAACCGAGGGTCCCCCTGCAGTCGCTTGACTTTGGGACCCTCGTCTGCATACTACATTGTACGAATTTTGTATTTTGAATGAATGAATAAACTGAACTGAACTGAATGGCATAATAATTGCTTGAATTCTGGTGTGGCTGTTAGTGAAGGTGTAGAAAATTCTTCTAACAGTAGTTTCCGTCTTAATATAGCGCCTATCAAGAATTGCGATGCCGGTAATACATCAATAACAGGCCCATTTAAAGTTGCCTTAGCCAACGAATCTACCATTTCAATCATATAATTGCCCTTATGTCCAGGAACCCAGACCAGTTTGATCAGATTGAGATTCGAAGGAACTAATGCTTTGAAAGCACTGTGGGCGAGCGAGTTATCATCTGCGGTAAGGGAGGCAGATACTGACAGTGAATCTGTTAAAATTACTTACGGTTCTTACTGAAGCAGTTATTTTACGGAGACCTAGAATTATCGCGAAATATTCTGCTTCAAATATGGGCACAAAATAGGGAAGGCGAATTGAAAAAAAGCAGTCTATGGCAGGAGAAAAAATACCAATTCCACATTTTTCTTTCCTTTGTGACGCATCAGTTGCCATGACTGCTTGTATTTGCGTATGTGCCAGGTAATTTTTTAATAAAGCTTCTAAAAAACTAAGCGGTATCAATTTTGAATTTTCAGAAATATAACATCAAACTGTAATTTAATAGCATTCTTAATGGTACTGATTAAAAGAACAGCATCAATTTGAATATCTAAGTCATCTAGAAAGCGCTGTATAACCAGAATTTGGGGTATACGAAATCTCGGCCGGTATTGTCCAAAAACAAGTCAAGACGGTCAAGAAAAACTGTTTCTAAGCGCCTTACCGGCAGTTCATAGAGCCTAAAAATGCCTGTGTAGCTAACAATTTAAAACGGGTCGCAAGTGAGGGAAGCCTAGCTTCAAGATACAAGATATTGATCGAAACAAGCTTGGGGAGACCTCAGCATAGTCTCAAGGCTTGTCTTTGTATGACTACCAAAGAATGTATATTGTAGGCAGGTGCTCCCGCGCATAACGCACACCCGATTTCAAGCAACGGGCAAATATACATACAATACACTGAGATAAGAGTATTTCTCCGCATACCTAACCGACTATTTTTAATTTTGCTTAATATTACCATCGCACAACTTCCCTTTGCTGCAATGTAGTCAATGTGTGTCTTTCAAGACATTGATTGGTCATAGTTCACCCCCATATATTTCACATTCACTACTTGAGGGATAGGATCCAGGTGATAGGAGAGCGAAATGTGAAAAGGGTCTTCGATTGCAGATGTTAAACAGAACTTTTTTTGACATTTAAATGCAGATGTAAGCTATCAAGCCACTTTTCTATGGCCGATAGGTATGTCTGTAATATTTTAAATAGCCTATGAATGTCCTCTGCTACTGAAAAGAATGCGATGTCGTCCGCATATACATAAGTGTGGACGTCCTGGTGCCGAGGTACAGAGCTCATCAAGATATTGAACAACACCTGGGAAAGGACGGCCCCTTGCGGGACACCTCTTGTTTGCACATATTTAGAGGACGAGATGCCGTTTTTGTAACAATGAAATATTCTTTTGCGCAACAATCCTGCTATTCATGACTGCATATAGTTTGGGAAGTTAAGGTTGTGCAGCTGGTTGATTAACACTATATGCTCAACGCTGTCGTACGCTTTTGCTATATCGAGAGTGCAGTACGCAGCATATTTTCCTTCCCGCTTAGCTAAATGTATGCCACTTTCAAGGTCTATATGGGTCTTCCATATGGAGCATCCGGACCTGAAGCCAAGTTGGTATGGATTCAGAATTTCTCTCTCATTGATGAAATTTGTTATTAGAACGTTCAGGGTTCTCTCAATTAATTTTACAAAGTTTGAGGTTAACGCAATGGGCCTAATGTTTTCCAAAACGTATCCTTTACCCGGAGCTTTCAGTACTGGTATTACCTTTGCTATTTTCCACTTCGATGGGAGCCATGCCGTACCTAAAGAATAGTTGATTATATCCAATAGGTATTCTTGGCACTCTTTATGCATCATTTTCAATATGAACGAGGTAACACCGTCAGGGCCCGGAGCCGCTGATGGCAAGTTAGCTAACACTTGCGATAGTTCATGCCTGAAAACGTCTGTGAAGTCCTCGTCTCTTAGCGCCTGCGAAGTAGGTGGTGATAGTTGGCTGAAAAAACGTTGCTCCAATCCCTTTCCCATCACTTCTAATGAAGCTTTTGTTTCTTCAGCCGACAAATCATAGAGTCTGCATTTATTGATTGCGGAATCATTTTCTTTCCACGTAGGAGTCTAAATAACGCTTTTTATTCTTGGATTTAGAAAGATAATCGAACTTCCGCCTTTCGTAATCTTCTTTTGACTTGTCAACTGTACGTTGAAAAACACCTGCAACGAACTGGCAGTTTTTTCAATTTCGAGGGCACTAATTGTACAAAAGATTTTTCCATGCTGCCTTTCTGCGTCTTCAATCGTCAGTCCACCAAGGAGAATTCAAGTTGTGATTCGCTGACAACACCACGAATTGAGATTTCTCACAGGAATTCTTTTATTAAGAATATAAGCTCCGAGCCTTTGACATCGAGCTATTATCTGACAACGAAGACAGTGAAGAAAGGAAGGAATCCTTAAATTTTAAGTAGCTAATATGCATACGAGTGATAGAGATTGATGAGGCTAACTGAATTTCTATTTAGAAAGTTATCGGTAAGTGGTCACTGTTAGTTGCGCAATCAACGACCGACCAAGATGAAACATTAAGGTTGGAGCTTGTAAAAGTTAAATCTAGCGCTGAAGAAGTATGACTGCATACGTATGTTGGGCTTCCTGAATTCTGACATGAAAAAATGAGTATCTTGGGCTCAATGCCAGAATCAGCTGCTACACGTATCAGTTTTTACTCCCCGTGTGACATGGGGAGTAAAAAGTCCTAACTAAAAAGTGACTAAAAGTTGAAGTCACCTGCTAGTAAAACGTTTCCTCCACATGTGGTTATTAAGCTATCTAATTGCTGAGTGTTATGTGCGCCTGAAGGAAAGTAAGCATTTAATACTGATAAAACCTGCCCGCTCTAGAAAGTTAAGCCTACAACTAATATTTCGTATGCCGGAGAGAAGAACTTTAACATCAGTTAGGCTTTGTGGCAAGTTTGTTCGAAATCATTGCCACTATTCCGCCACCAGTCGTAGGGCGGTTTTGTCTGAACAAACGGTAATTTTTGAAATGAATATTAGTATCAGGAGCAATCCAAGATTCTTGAAGTAAGAATAAATGAGAATTTAGTTTATCACACAGAAAATGTAAATCAGTAAGAGCAGGAAATAGAGAACGACGATTCCACTGCGGAACTCTCAGGGACGCTATTTTGGTATAAGAATTGTTGCGGAGATAGTTTTCTCCAAAATACTTTTTCTAAGTATTTTACTAGACAGTCTTTTTGGAATTCGAGGGAAGGGAACTTGAAACGTCATGGTTCGAAGAAGACCGGCTGCGTTTCTGTGCCCGAGCATCAAGCTCGACATCAGTAGACACGCTTAGGTCTAACACTTCATCTTGTTCAACGTTTGTTATGGACTCTGAGGAGCCTTGGATGTTATCCGCGTTATTCAGTTATTCATTACATACTGCGGTAGCATCACTGGTAGTCGGTATTTTATTGGGCTCAGAATTACCCAAAGCAGTTGGAATCAACAGTTTAGTAATTTGATTACTGAAAACTTGTGCTGTGCATTCGGAGATGCTAGCTACCAATTGGTACATAACTGTAGCCATAGCTCTTCCTACCACAACCTCAACTGCCTGCGTGATATTAGTATCCTGATATAAATGACGTGCGTAACGCCAGCGTAGCTATGGGCTCTCTCCTAACAGCTGCAATGGCTTCCTTTCTAGAGCATCTCCCTTTGTCTAGGATTTCTAGTATTTTACTTCTTCATGACGCATTGGGCACTCTGCAAAATCAGTTGCATGATGTTCATTGCACAAGCAACACAAGTCATCTTGGGCCTTGAAATATTGATTTGAGTGGCGTTCCCCACATCAACGACATTGACCCTCCGATTTGCAGCCACGAGAGCTATGTCCAAACCTCAAGCAGTTCTGACATTGCAATGGGCGGGACGCTAACTGATCTACTCGAAATACTAATGGCCATGCTTTAATTTCTGAAGGACACGACGTACCTGCAAAAGTCGCAGTCTCTGACTCTGTGGGATGTCGTTTGTTGTCAACGAGTCTATTGCACCGGTAAACTGCAACTACACCTGCCACCGACAGCTTCTCGAGCGTCTCCGCAGGGCTTAGTTTTGCGTCAACCCCACGCACAATGCCTTTAGTGCATGCGAGATGTTGCGGTATATACGCACTTGCCGGAATCGAAGCAAAGGAAGAACACTTAAGAAGATCCTTTACAAATTGATGATCTGATGATCTGGCGTGCGACATACAATGCCACCGCGACGAAACTGCCGCAAGTCGGGTATACTCTGGTAGTTTGGGGTCACGGCATGGAGATGTTCTTGTGTCGCCTTAGGGTTATTCAGCCTAATAAAATTTCCACACAAAGGTACCAGAGCGACGGGAATATTGCTCACGCCACTGCGGAGAAACAAATCAAGAGGTAACCCTATTGCAAAAACCAGCGCCACAGGGTACCAGCATCCAGCGCCATGCCTGATTATGTGCCTAGTATGGCGCTGGTACCAGCGCTTGCAAGCACAGGTACTGGGACGCTGAAGCGGCAGCGTCCCAGTACTCTGCACAAAATGGCTTCCCAGGAAGAAAACAGGGGCGCCCATTCACCATAAATAAATAAATATGCAAGTTAAATAACGCGCATTCACTTAAAAAATAAAAATTAAAAAACATAAAACACCACTTTACGGGATTTCAACTCTTTACCTAGAGATCTCCAACCGAGTATGCTACCTACTACACCACGCCAAAACAGTTTTTTTCTTTATTACAAGTTTAGCACAAGGTGCACATATCAATATAAGTCACTATAAACACTAACATTCAAACAGAAGTGATGACAAAATAGTCGCGGAACTATTAGTGATTACAGTGCTAAATTCCTTCAGATTCACCAGGGGTTTGACCCTGGAGAGCCATTCCGGAACAAAATCTGTTGTTTGAGTATGTCAATGTACTGAGCAATGCTTTCGCGGAAAAGCATACGGGCCGGACGCCTGTCAGGGTCACAGTAGTAACCAGCCATTCTTGCCCGCCATAGACAATGGAGGCCAAGCAGCATTATAAGATCAAAAGGCAGTTCTCCTCTTTTTCTACTGTTAAAACCTGATACCCAGTGAATGTAAGGCAAGTTCCTTTTTTAGAGTTCTCTGTAAAACATCCCAGAAGTAAACCCCTTCCCAACAATGCAGAAAAAACGTGATCTATTGTCTCCGGCTTTCGGCAGATCAAACAGTTCGAACCCCATGGCATATAACTCCTCCATCTTCTAAAAAAGTCTTAACCGGTAGTGTTCCGGAGTGTAATTTAAAGAAAAGCTTTTTGTACTAGGCTGAATTTGCATTTTATTAACACGCTCAAGAACATCATTGCTTTTTTACCCCGCTATTAATTAACCTATACATAGAAACTGAAAAAATCATGTCGCATATGTCCTTATGCAATTTCTTTCGCCCGACCGAAAAAAAGGTATTCATTGGAAAACCGAACTGACAAGAACCGGAGACTGTCCGCAACTTCCTTAAAGAAACCTCGCGTAGCTCCCGGCATGCTTACGGTGCTTATTTCAAAGTTAGGCCGAACACGACAAAGGCGTAACTGGCATACCGTTCTTTAGAAGGGGTGTTGAACGTCTCGAAAGAAAATAAAACGATTAACTAGTTGTCACACAAACAGATGCGACAGGCTTAGTCCCCCCTGTTTTACTCCCGGAACAGATTTGTCCTACTACATTTTTCCCAAGTAGACCCCCATACAAACACAGCAAATATCCTATGCAGCTTTTGCACATGTACCCGTGAGCAACACAAAACCTGCATCACATACCATAACTTGCTCATTAAAAATATGTTACATACAGTGGCTCTGGCAAACATTGAGAGACAGTTGCCATTCCACTGCGCTGTCCTTTCGCGCGTTTCTTTTATTTGTTCAGTCCAGTAATCATTGGTGTCTTTGTAGTGCTGGAAAGACACGCCTGGATATTTTACTGGAGTATTAAGTGAACGTTAGCATAGGTATCTGGGGTTGATGTCCAGTCTCTGTGCCACAACCCCAGACACTTTCCCCAATTAACCCGACTTCCTGTAATTTTCCCAAAAATTTTAACAACGGCAACTGCCTCTTGTACACTCCCTCTAGTGGTGCAACACACTGCTACATCGTCAGCGTATGCCAAAACCTTTACCTCGGCGTCAAGCAGTCTGAAACCACGGATGGTCTCGTTTTCTATTATGGCCAAGCATAAGCTGTGTATGTACAATGCATACAAGAGTGGACTTGCCGGACATTCCTGGCGTACAAAACGTTCCAGCCTAATGGGAGACCCCGGGATCTTGTTAATAATTAGTCGTGTAGTAGAGTTCTTATACGACAAAACTATGCCCTCTGTAATCACCGATCAAACATTGACATGTTGAAGTATGGAGAATAACACATCTTGCGGGACGCAGTCAAAAGCCTTTTCTAAATCAAGCTGCAGGATCGCAACATGAGAATTAAAAGCATCGCAACTCTCAAGGACACATCGCATTGTGTGTGTGTTTATCAATAATGAGCGCCCCTTAATGCCACACGTTTGGTGCTCCGCAACTATTTCGGTGATTACGGACTGCAATCTACCTGCCAATACTTTCATGAGTATTTTGTAGTCAGTGTTGGTTAGCGAAATGGGCCTATATGACGAAACTAGTTTTAATTTTGCTTTGTCATCCATCTTAGGTATTAGAATAGTGTGCGTCTCGGCAAATGACGGTGGTAACGCTTTGATTGCGTAGGCTTCCTTGAACACAGCTTGTAACACTGGTGAAACTTCTGTTTTAAAAGCTTTGTACCACATCGCATCGAAACCGTCAGACCCCGGCGACTTCCCAGCGGCGAGATTACCTATTGCATATTCAATTTCAGAAACGGTTATAGGCCTCTCTAACGCTTCTTTAGTTTCGAGGGATAATTGCGCCATCCGGGTCAAGAAAGTGTCCTTGAACTTCGTAACATCTACTAATGCGGCTGCGAAGAGGCTCTTGTAATACCACAAAAAAAGCTTCAGAGATAGTGCTGTTAGTATTTAGCAGAATTCCATTTTCCTCTATTTCGTCGATGTAATTACGACGCGCTCGTGATTTCTCGGTTCAAAGGGCGCGCTTGGTAGGAGTATCCCCCATAGCCCACGCCTCTGCTCTCGCTCGAATAAGGGCTCCTCTGTAGCGTTCCTGCTCTACTAGCTCAATTTGTCATTTCACCGTTCGAATATCTTCCTTATATGCACAGGGCTTCTTGCTTTCTAATGCTATCAATTTCTTAAGCGTAGTTTTGAGTTCATTTTCTTTCATTCTTTCTTGATATTTTAAAGTGCTAGATCTAGATATGGCTTTCATTTTAACGCTTTGCTTCAAAAGCTCCCATTCTTCACCAACATTACAGGCTCCGATCACTTTAATGTTCCTAATTCCCTCAATCACAAAATTATTAAAAATGTCATCCTGAAGTAGTTTAGCGTTAAACTTCCATCAATCCCAACTAAATTTGTTTTCTTTTTGTTTAAGTACCACGTTGCATTGTACTAGACAATGGTCAGAGAAAGAGACAGGTAAGACTGCGTAACTATTGCTTTTAGCTAGCGTCTCCCCTGCCATGTATATCCTATGAAGACGTGCGTGACTGGTTCCCTGAAAATGCGTAAATCGAACTTCGCGTCCTTCTTCGAGGCACTCCGCAACATCATTCAGCTCAGATTCATTCTGCAAGTCATAGAGCACTTCAACACTTCTGTCTCGCACATAGTGGTTAATAATTCTGTCCTTCGGGCTCAATACACAATTAAAATTCCCCAATGAAACAAGCTGCTTTGGTGTCCGTACATGTGTCCTTAATTAACGAAAAGAAAGTTTCTCGGTCTGCCTCCACGTTCGGCGCATAGACACAAATGACGCGCCATTCAATTTCACTAGTACTAAAATCACAAGTCACTGTTCTACCAGAGTCACAAGAAAAGTGACTTTCAACAATCGATCCCGGAATCTTTTTAACAAAAAGCACACAACCGGCCGAAGTTCCATTTGCGTGACTAACTATGGCATAATATTTAGACGTAAACCGCAGCATCATGCCCCGGGTCTCCTCCTCACCTTCCACTTTTGTCTCCTGCATGGCTAACACGTCAATATCTTGGTCAATTAACAAGCGCTACACTTGAGCCTGCTTTTTCCTGGAGGCCAAACCTTGGACATTTAAGGTTGCAAAGCTCAATGCCCCGTGACTAGCCATCGTTACTCACTCAAAAAAGGAGGGGGTAGGCCCGGAGCATGGTGCTTACCGGTACGTCTAGCTACTTGCTAGACGTCTCCGGGGCCACCGGTGGTCCGGCATCAGTTAGCTGCTGGTCCCTTGAAGTGCCGCCGTGGTCGGTTCCACAGGTAATTGGAGACCTCGCTCGCGAGGACCCGAGCGCCGCTCCGATGGTCGCCTTCGCTGCGGTCACTCAACTTTGCTTTCGTGAGCAGTGCCCGCAGATTGCTCCAGCGAACGCTTGACCGCGAGCTCGTGTTGCATCCCGCGGGTCATTCCGTGCGCTGGGGAGGTTGTGGCGTCCTCTCGCCGCTTACGTCGACATGTCCACCACTGGCTTTTGTGCGTCTTCAGTGGAATTCTCTTGCTGGTGTCCACCTTAGCCGTTTCTTTCTTGTCGGGTTCCGACGCTGTATCATAATATTCAGGCAAAACCAGCCCACGTTTAACCAGAGAACTAGCTGCCTCTCCTGCCCCTTAGCCGTGTCTTCGGCCTCAGCGGCGTCCATTGTCTGCTCTTCGATCTCATCGCACGTTGCAGCGCTTGTAACTGCTGCATATGACCGGACGCACTGAGCGTCTCGATGTCCAAATCGGCGACAAATTGAACACCGTGGCACGCTGCAGTCTCGCCGTACATGACCAGTCCATTCGCACATCAAGCATTGCATAGGCCTGCCCGGCGCCACAACTAGGGCCGATTCCCCTGCAACGAGCACTTGGTGCGGAAGGTCCTTCACCGTAACTCCACTCTTAACTTGAGTAGCACGGTTATCGTCGTCGACGCTTTGTCGCTGACGCCGTCGACTCTCCAGCTCTCTCGATTCACTTCGAAAACATTGCCGAAGGCCGCGAACGCCGTCCGCACATCCTCATCGGCGACTCCGTAAAGCAGCCGATGAAGCTGCAGTTTATCTGCCGGTCCTGGGGATCAACGATGAGACACCGGTGTCCCTTCACCTGAAGTTCCTTGAAGGCCAGCAGTTTCTTCGTCGCGTCTTCTCCGTTCAGAGTAACCGCCCAGACGTGATTAATCTGGTACGCTCCTAGTGCTATGACGTCCGTTAGCACTCCAGTGGGGCCCACGCATCTCTGAAGTCTTCAACCCTGTTGGGTCTCGCTCGAACGTCTCCGTGCAAAAACACAGTATTTAAGGCAACGCGTCCTGTTGGCGGATGAGGTAGAATGACTTGGTACTTTTCAGTTGACCTGTTACCGCGGCCCTCAAGGACCGCTGAAGCCGCTCCGACGGAGCCCTGCATCCTGCGTTCGTTCACTACCGTGGCCGAAAGCAGAATTACACCACGCCAGAACGTGCTTGTTGGATAGTAAACAACTATTTATCCGAAGAAACGCGCCGTTCAACTTCATGTTTACAAGTCGCACAGTCAAGACTGACACAATATGCCTTTCCAAATAACGATTGCGTCTTGATTCAACAGTGACGAACGGCTTCCGGGCACCGAATGACGTGCATATTTTAGCAAGAGCGCAAAGTAGTTTGAAGCATTTACATCTTAAGTCTGAAAAATCTCAGATGACTAGAGGAGCCCCGCTGATGGTCAGCTGTTGCTGCCAATGGTCTTTTTTCCTTTGACAGCACTTGCTATTGGTCAACAAGTGGCAGATAATTTACGTGTCTTGTTTGGTTGGTATCCACGCACCCGAGTGAATATTGAGTACTTTTCTTTCACGCAAGCGCCGATGTAGCAGTACACATCTGGCGTGCCAGATTACATACTTGATGTTATATCGATACCTGCAACTAAGAAACTGCCGAAGAAATGACTAATGCAATCGGCTGAAAAAAGTATGCCTGTATGTTAGTTCACAAACGCGTACGAAATCGCCAACTCAAAATTGCGTGTTCTTACGTACGAGTCAGAGAAGTACTGGCTCCTGCGCTCAAAAGGAAGCTTTCGGCGACAGCCTACGTTGCTGAAAGCACGACACATCGATCGTCGCCGCTCCTTGTGCGGGCACCGAACACGCGGATAAATGAACGATTTATGCTCAGGGGTGTCTGAACTGTATTTTACAGTCATTTTTATACTTCAGAATTGTGCCTACCTAAAGTAAAAAGCGCTGGCAGCCGGTACACAAACCGACGTGGACGGCACGATAGGCCCTCGCTGGGATGGGGCACTGGTAAGGCTGCTTTCGAAGCAGCTGAGTTGGGATGCTTGAAGTTTCTGCATTTGAGCTTCGCAATATTTCTAACCGTTACCTAACTGTACCTGTATAAGTGGTCACGAGGATAGTCCAAAACCCCAAGCTCCTCGTGTAGTTCTTGTGCATACAAACCGATGTGAAAACCCACATCGGTAAAGAGAACACGAGACCGTTTATGCACACAAGAAAAACAACTAAATATATTTCAATAAACTAGATAAAAAGAAAGGAATAAGAAGAAAAACAAACAAAGCACACAAATTCGAGGAGAAGTTAACCTAATGACCGCGAAATGCTAAGGATGCGTAGGTTCCGCAATAGCAAAAGCGACTGTCACCGTTCGGTCGCGGCACTCTTGTAACGGCGAGGGTTGATGCGATGGGGTGCAGACAAGGTAGATCAGAGGTCCAAGCGTTGCTCGTGGTTGAAGGTAACTCCGCGCGCACCAATGTCAGTGACCTCTCAGCGTTCGTCCTCTGACGCTGGGACGTAGCCCTGGAAACAGGACGAGTCTGGCCAAAGCCAGATGGTGAGAAGCCTGGCCAACGCCAAACGACGAGCAGCCTGGCCAACGCCAGACGACGAGCGGCCTGGCCAACGCCAGACGACGAGCGGCCTGGCCAACGCCAGAAGACGAGCGGCCTGGCCAACGCCAGACGATAGATGATGCTCGGGTGCCCGACCAGGTGGGAGCCCGCAGCAGCCTTGCCTCAGAACTCGGCCGCCACCCCCGCGTCCTGGTAGCCTGCTTGCCTCCGTCGCGTCCCGGCCACGTCTGCCCCGTTCTTCGTTCGGCTTCTTCCAAACCCGCGTGGGGGCCTCTCATTGGTCCGAACTTCACTTATCACAACATGACCCTTTTTCGAAAAGTTTTTTTCCCAACGAAAAAAACTGCCGGATGCGTGTTTCACCACAAAGGATACGTTCTTGGAGTTCGCATGAACACATGCACACTGGTATCACTGCAACAAGTCTTAAGGAGCACACTTTAAGGAAAAAAAAATCCACTTATGGTAAACAATGTTCCGATGGTTGGTTGAAATGCTTGCCTCCCATCTTTAGCAACACCTGAATTCGTATCTATGGCCGTAACCTGCTCCTGAAGTCGGCACCTGCGTTTTCAGAACCTTTGATATGTTGAATATGAAAGTGTACTCTTGTAGTACTAGACTCCACCTTAGCAACCTACTGTTCAGGTGTTTTGCCTTCGCTAAGTATTGTAGCGGTTGATGATCTGTCTGTACGATAAACTGTACTCCGTACAAAAAAATATGAAATTTTTCTACCGCCCATACTAGCGCTAGCATTCTCGTTCGATAGTCGAGTAATTCTGCTCCCGAGGCAACAGCTGGCGGCTGGCATACGACACTGGGTGCAACAGCCTCTCGTGTTCTTGCATGAGGACTGCACCGATGCATGTGTCGGATGCGTCTGTACGGAGTATGAACACACGTTTTGGGTCTAGTGCCTTCACGATCGGCCCAGAAGCAAGGGCTTGCTTCAGCGTTTGAAATGCTCCTTCTGTTTCAGGAGCCCAACAAATCTTGTTTTTCTCCATTTTTCTGGTTAGCTGAGTTAAAGGCTGTGCTTTCTCCGCATAGCGAGGTATAAATCTCGGTAATACCCAGCTAGTCCCAGAAAAGATCGGAGTTGCTTCTTGGTGTCAGGTAGATGTGCACTGGCTATCTTCAAAACCGTAGTTTCCACAGGTTGAATAGCCCCGCCTCCTAGACGATGTCCCGAGAAGACTATCGACTCCACAGCAATTTCGCACTTCTGAGACTTGAAGGTTAAGCCAGACTCCCGTACTTTCTGCAACAAGCGTTGCAAGGTGTCTATGTGCTCTTCCCAGGTGTTCGTGGCTGTGAGAACGTCATCGATGTAGTGGACTACATTTTCAAGGCCCTGTAGGAGTGTTCTCATTAGACGCGTAAACACCACAGAAGCTGTCTTTATGCCAAACGGCATGTATATAAATTAGAAATGACCGGATTGCGTTGAGAATGCCGTTACTGGCCTCAATGTCCGGCCAAGTGGGACTTGCCAATACCCCTTTGTAAGAACAAACTTTGAGAAGTATCTCTTTGTGCCCACCTCTGTAGCATTAGGTCGGTCCTAGGTATGGGTTCAGCGTCGGAAACCAGTATCTCGTTGATGCGACGGAAGTCGACAAATGTGCGATAGGTGTTATCCGGCTTCTTAATAAGTACCAAGGGCGAATTGTAGGGATCGCTCAATCACACCCAGTCTTAACATGTCCTGAACTTCTTGTTCTACCACTTCCTTCATGGCCAACGGCAAAGGATACTGCGGTGTGTTGATCGGTTCAGAGGTCGTCAATTGAAGTCGGCATTCCAACAGATTTGTCTTTCCCGGTATCTCAGAGAATACATCTTGGTAGGTGGTTAGAATCTTCCGAAGTTCTGTACGTTTGTCTTCTTCTAAGCTACTGCCGATCGGAATCGCTTCTACACCCACAGTCGGCTTAACTGTGCAAGCTGGTAGAGGGGTATCTGTCTCCTCCTCTTTCGTACCACAAAAGATGCGTTTGTGGAATTGTGTCTGGTTGCCGGTCTTCATATCGTTTTAACATATTAATATGGAAAAGTTTGGCGCCATGCCCCAAGTCCAGCCAATAGTCGTAGTCGCCCCTTTTTCCCAATGACCGGAAACGGCCCTTTTCATTCCATCAACAACTTATTCGCTGTTGTAGGAAGCAAAATAAGAGCTCGGTCTCCAACTTTCAGCTGACGGCTCTTGCTCTTCCGATCATAGTGATATTTTTGAGTCGTTTTCGCTCGTATCAGGTTCTCATGGGCTAATTTTAGCGTTATTTCCAGACGATCCCGGAGATCGAGGACATTTCTGTAGGTCGTTTTCACCTCCTCTTCGATCTTTTCTCCAGTCCACAGCTCCTTTAACAAGTTGAGTGGTCCTCGGACGTATCTCCCGTAAATGAGTTCGAAAGGAGAGAACCCCATGCTGGCCTGAGGAACTTCTCGATATGCAAATAGAGTGGTGCAAGCAATCGATCCCATGATTTTGGATCCTCTTGGCATAGCTTGCGCAGCATTTGTTTCAAAGTCCCATTAAATCGCTCTACCAAACCATTGCACATGGGATGATAGGGCGTCGAACTCAGATGTTTGATTGCCAACAGATCGTTTACTTCTCTCATCAGGTCCGACGTGAAGCACGAGGCCTGATCGCACAGGATTTGGCGGGGAAATCCAACGCGGGAAAACATTTCGACCAACCCGTCTGTCACAGTCGCGGAGTCAATCGCCGGCAAACAATGGCGTCAGGATAGCGCGTAGCGAAATCGACCATGGTCAGTATGTATCTGTTGCCCCTATTTCAGACTGGCTTTAAGGGTCCAATAATGTCCCACGGGCCACGTGCTCAAAAGGAGTGTCAATCAGGGCATTTTCTCAAGAGGAGCCCTTTCCTACTTTGTGCTTTGGATACATTATTTGGCACGTGTCACAGGACCCAAACGTACCCTTTAATCTCTTCCTGGACCCCTGGCCAATAGAATGAACCTAACACCCGATCAATCGTTCTTGCTACTCCTCGATGCCCGGACATCAAACTCTCATGGGCCATCTTCAACACTTGACTTCGCAGCTTGAGAGGAACTACGACCTGCTGTATCAATTTGCCAGAGGATAGTCGGTAATTTCGATACAACAATGACTTCTCCATGGCAAAGAAATACTGGGTCGATCCTCTGCCATAAAAAACCTGCCCTACTTTACCCCTGCAAGCTTCCAGGGTCTTATCTTCTGCTTGGGCCCTCTCGAGCTCCCTCCTGTTCTTCTTAAAACTTCTTACGCTAACTGCAGCTGAATCTGGCCGGACGCTTGTGCCCTTCATACTACCAAGTGATGCCTTTAAACGATGGTCTTCTTCCTTCTTATACAAGGTCTCGGCTACGCCGTTCGTAGTGAAGTTCCCTTACGCCAGTTTTTCTTTCCATTTCTTGTCAGGGTCATCAGCAGCACGAGATCCTGGCACATTGCCAACGATGATGTCATATAGCGGGGAGGACATACATTTCATGATACACGTGCCTGAAAAATATGGCGAAAAAATCTCCACCTTCGCCTCTGGTACCGTGATCCGGCTCCCGTCTGCTAAGAACAAGGCCGTCGTGGTTCCTGTCAGTGCTTCATCTGGCACCAAAGAACGCCGAACCACCATTGTATTGCTTCCTGTATCCCGTAAGATGGAAGCAGCTTGGCCGAATATAATTCCCTGCAGCACTGGCATCGGATGTTTTCCTGACTTTGGCTGCGTATTTACCGCACTGGTCACATTCTCCTCCTGCTTGTCCGCAGGTATATCATTCACTACTTCTGCCTTTTCTTCTGGCGACAAGATACAAGAAGTCCTCTTAGTGACGTTCTGCTTTTCTGGTACATACATTAATATCATGCCCCGTTTTGCGACAGTAGTCACAGTATGGTCTTGTCCGAGCACGACATTCTGCTGCCCTGTGACCTGTTTTATCACAGCAAACATCAAGTGGGAGACTTCCCCGCTGTACGTCCGCATTTTCCTGCGGCGCCGTTCTCCGTTTTGTAGCGAAAAAAACAGCAAATTTGACTGTCGTTGGGCCTCTAAAAAATTGTCCGCAGCCTCGGCCATTTTATCTATCTTACGACATTTTTTTCACGTAGGAAAAGCGCCACGTGGTTATGGCATTGAGTGATAAACTGTTCAGCTACTATGAGATCTCGAACAGACGAATATTCTTTTGCTGTCTTGGACTCTCCACCCATCTGTCGAAAAACTTGCCAACCTGGTGCATACTGCTTGCCTGTTTCTCCATCTTGAGGTCTGCTATGCCGGAACGTCTCCCGGTAGCCCTCCGCCGTGAAACGAAAAACGCTGCAGTAATGCTAGCTTGGCTTTATCGTAGTCAAGTGCCTCTTCTGGAGACAAGTGACCAAATCTTTGAGAGCTTCTCCGCTCAGACACAGACTCAGTGCCGTGGCCCACTTATCCTTAGGCCATTCCTGACCGGTGGCCACATTCTCAAATCTCTTCAGATAAGCATCAAGGTCATCTCGGTTCTCATTAAATCTGGGTATGAATTTGTGCGGGTTAACGTTACACGGTTTCTCGCACCTGTTGACCATGGTCCGACGCCGCGGATCCCCTGGCCCCTTCAACCTGAGCAAGTTGAAGACGCAGTTGAATTGTCTTCTGGCATTCGGCCTCAAGTTTTCGTTCCAACTCCGCCTGTTCCATCCTCTCCTTTCTTGCCTCTCGCTCAGCTGCCCTTTCTTCGCGAGCTCGTGCCTAACGCTCATCAAGCCATGCCTTCAACTCATCGCCCTCTAGCCCCATGCGTATCGCTAACGCCGTATATCAGACGTAGTCATTTTCTCTCCTTCTGTAAAAACCTTAATTGCATAAACAATCTCGTCCTGTCATAGCGGACGTCAATTGTCACGAGGCTAGTCAACCCACAAGCTCTCATGTAGGTTCTTGTGCATACAACGGATGAGAAAACCCACATCGGTAAAGAGAACACGAGACCGTTTATGCACACAAGAAAAACAACTAATATATTTTCAATAAACTAGATAAAGAGAAAGAAATAAGAGAAAAAACAAAAAAGCACACAAATTCGAGGAGAAGTTAACCTAATGACCACGAAATGCTAAGGATGCGTAAGTTCTGCAATAGCGAAAGCGACTGTCACCGTTCGGTCAAGGCACTCTTGTAGACGGCGAGGGTGATGCGACGGTGTGCAGACAAGATAGATCAGAGGTCCAAGCGTTGCTCGTGGTTGAAGGTAACTCCGGGCGCACCAAGGTCAGTGACCTCTCAGCGTTCGTCCTCCGACGCTGGGACGTAGCCCTGGAAACGGGACGAGCCTGGCCAAAGCCAGATTGTGAGAAGCCTGGCCAACGCCAGACGACGAGCGGCCTGGCCAACGCCAGACGGTAGATGATGCTCGGGTGCTCGACCAGGTGGGAGCCCGCTGCAGCCTTGCCTCAGGAACTCGGCCGCCACCCCCGCGCCCTGGTAGCCTGCTTGCCTCCGTCGCGTCCCGGCCACGTCTGCCCCGTTCTTCGTTCGGCCTTCTTCCAAACCCGCGTGGGGTCCTCTCATTGGTCCGAACTTCACTTATCACAAAGTGGAAGGTCAATATGCCAGATATGCGTTTACGGAGTGATGATGGCGAGCGACGGCCGTTTTTCTGGCCTCCGCTGGCAATAAAGAGCCGGCGTGTCAGTGTACAGGTATATGTAGTTGTATTAATACCGACAATAAAACACACCCATAGAAATACCAATGCAATCCACTGAAAACGTACGCCAGGAAGTCAGCTCACGAAGGCGTACTAAATTATCAACTCAAAATTGCGTGTTGTTACATATCAGTCGGAGAAGAATCGGCCAAGCTCAGTCGGCAGCTTTCGCTGACAGCCTGCGTAGCTGAAAGCGCGACGTTCGATCGTCAGCGCTCCTTGTGCTAACATCGACACAAGACGAAATAGTTTATTTATGTTCATGGATGTCTAAACTATACAGTTATTCTCAGATTTTAAAGTTGTGTGCACACGAAGCAAGAAACGCCGGTAACATATATACCAACGTGGCTGGCATAACAGGTTTAATGCTCGCTTGGCCGGGCACTGGTACGTATGCTCGGTATCTGCTTAAAAAATTACGTATGTTCGGTATCTGTTAGGGTAGCATCTCTCCCTGCCGTCGAATCAAGCCTTTATATTCAACGACACTGAAACAAACCACGGCACACGCTACGATAAACATGCACGCTGCAGCTGTGCTGGTAGAAACAGTGCTTGCTTCAGTATTCACCAGTTCTTGCAGTGAAAATTCCAGCGCTTCCAGCACTTCGCAGTGTGCAACAGCATCATAGCGGCTGAGCCAGCGCCCCTACCAGTGCGACACAGCTTTTCACCAGTGCGCCCAGCGAAGGGCAAGTGATTACAAGCGTGTACCAGCGTCTTCAGCGTGAAAAGTGCCAAAAGACGTACTGGAATCACGCTGTTTTCGCAATAGGGAGGTCATCATTGTGTAGCGAGGCCGTCCACCTGAACCAATTCTGACCTAGAGAATTCCTCGACATCAGTACAGCCTTAAGACTAGATCAAAGAAACAAATTATCCTGCATGAAATAATGCAAAAACACACAAATATCAGGCGAGAAAATAAAAACTATCCGGTACTTAGCCACTCAACCAGCACCGAGAACCGCGTAACCAGATCAAACGACGCTTGCAGACCAGCGATCAGTCGGCCGATTCACGTCGGAATGCCCTTGTGATGATGATGATGATGATGATGATGATCCTTGACACTCTGGCGCACACCCACAAAGGGGGATCGGCCAAGAACCGGGCGGCAGGATCTTAACTAAAAGGCTAATGGTTTTTCAAAGAAAACGTAATTTTGGGCTGAAAAAAATATAAAAAGAAAAGCCGAAAATCGAAAAAGGAGTATATCTGAGCAGGGAGCGATGCAGGCCATCAGATGCGATTTGAGACAGAGGTAATGGTGGGTCTAAAATGATATATATATATATTATATATATATATATATATATATATATATATATATATATATATATTATATATATATATATATATATATATAGGCAGATTAAGATGGCAATCGCTTTGTTTCAATTATGTATTCAAATACCGCAGAGCAGACGTCCCTGTGGCTATAACCGAATTTAATGCTGCCAAACGACAAAATTACTGCCACATTTAAATCTAATCCCAATTTTTTCAAGTGGAGCTACCAGGTATCTTTTTCCGCTGATGAGAATACCGGCGACAGAACAAAAAGAAGTGATCTATCGTTTCCATTTTTTCGCAAGTCTGACATAAAGGTGACGCCTTTAGACCAACTTTATGCAAATAATAATTCAGTTGAGGAATTCTGCAACGCAATCTTGTAAAAGTAACTTCCAAGTGCCGTGTTGCACACCACTGTCTATTCCAGCGGCATCTTAGATGTGCGAAATCTCGATATTTATCCAATGAGTAGCAGTCGTATTCACGCTAACAGAGGTTTCTAAACCTTATTGCTGTCGCGTAAGCCGTATCAGGCAAAATCGGGATAATGGGACCGCTAAGAGATACTGTGGCTAGTGCATCCGCCATCTCATTGAGATATATGCCACGATGACCTGGTACCCATAAGAGCTGCAGTTTTTTTCAATTGTTTTTTCAATTTGTGATCATTCGCTGAAGAGCAGACGCGCGATGTCGTTTCCTCAAAAAACGCCAGAGACTGCCACTCGTGATGCTGGCCTCTTCCTCCTTTGTTGGGCTTGCGGCTAATAACCATGACATATATAGTATTCGTGAAAAGACAGGGACCTTGAATTTGCAAAAAATCCGAAAGTTTCTTTCAAAAAGTGCATTTCGAAGAGGGGTGACCTACCTTAATTCTTCTGATATCACAACGTCACCCTCTCGTACACCGCAATGTTATCATTGCCACGAAAAAATAAAGCCTAATATCTTCATCATCATCATCATCAACATCATCATCATCATCAGCCTGATTACGTCCACTGCAGGACAAAGGCCTCTCCCATGTTCTGCCAGTTAACCCGGTCCTGTGCTTGGTGCTGCCAATTTATACCCGCAAACTTCTTAATATCATCTGCCCACCTAACCTTCTGTCTCCACCTAACTCGCTTCCCTTCTCTGGGAATCCAGTTAGTTACCCTTAATGACCAGCGGTTATGCTGTTTACGCGCTACATGCCCGGCCCATGTCCATTTCCTCTTCCTTATTTCTACTATGATATCCTTAACCCCCGTTTGTCCCCTAATCCACTCTGCTCTCGTCTTGCCTCTTAAGGTTACACCTACCATTTTTCTTTCCATTGCTCGCTGCGTCGTCCTCAATTTAAGTTGACCCTCTTGTAAGTCTCCAGGTTTCTGCTCCGTAGCTAAGTACCGGCAAGATACAGCTGTTATATACCTTCCTCTTCAGGGATAGTGGCAATCTACCTGTCATAATTGGAGAGTGCTTGGGGAATGTGCACCACCCCATTCTTATTCTTCTAGTTACTTAAATCTCGTGGTTAGGCTCTGCGGTTATTACCTGCCCTGAGTAGACATAGTCTTTTACCACTTCAAGTGCACTATTACCTATCTCGAAGCGCTGCTCCTTTCCGGGGTTGTTGTACATGACTTTCGCTTTCTGCAGATTAATTTTAAGACCCACCTTTCTGCTCTCCTTGTCTAACTCCGTAATCATGAGTTGCAATTCGTCTCCTGAGTTACTTAGCAATGCAATGGTCATCGGCGAAGCGCAGGTTACCAAGGTATTCTTCATTGACTCTTATCCCTAACTGTTCCCATTCTAGGCTTCTGAAAACTTCCTGTATGCACGCGGTAAATAGCATTTGGAAGATTGTGTCCCCTTGCCTTACACCCTTCTTGATTGGTATTCTGTTGCTTCCTTTATGAAGCACTATGGTAGCAGTTGATCCCCTGTAAATTTCTTCCAGAATGTTTATATATACTTCATCTACTCCCTGATTCCCCAGTGTCTGCATGACGGCTGATATATCTACTGAATCAAACACCTTCTCGTAATTTATGAAGGCTATGTGTAGTGTTGGTTATACTCTGAGCATTTCTCCATTACCTGATTGATAGTATGAATGTGGTCAATTGTTGAGTAGCCTGTTTGAAATCCTGCTTGTTCCTTTTGTTGATTGAATTCTAATGTTTTCTTTACTCTGTTAGCAATTACCTTTGTAAGTAGCTTTTATACTACAGAGAGCAAGCTGATAGGCCTGTAATTCTTCAAGTCCTTGTCATCTCCTTTCTTATGTATTAAGATGATGTTAGGGTTCTTCCAAGACTCTGGTACTCTTCCCGTCAGGAGACACCCCGTAAACAGGGTGGCTAGTTTTTCTAACACAATCTGTCCTCCATCTTTCAGCAGATCTGATGCTACCTGATTCTCACCAGCAGCTTTACCTCTTTGCATGGTCTCCAAAGCTTTTCTGGCTACATCTGCATGTCCCACTGCAAATATCGTTTAAATATGACTGTATTTTGTCTCTAAAGAGTTAACAAAGCGTTTATTGAATCTTATACGCAAGAAAAGCGGTAAATGGAATTCTGGAATTCTGAATGGAATTCACGTTGCGGAGGTGAACGAAAGCATCGAGGCAATCTACGCTGCGTCACACATGAACGCCATCTGGCAGTTATCTTGAAAAATGAAAGTATGACCTCTGATATAGCAAGCCCGGTGGCCATGGGCACTCTTGGAGGCCCTATACAGCAGAATGCAAAGCTACGGGTAGGTGCCACCACTGTAACGTCCTAGCAAAGCGTAAAAAAATTGCCCGCAGCCTCCCTCGGGGGAACACTGAGGAGGATGCGGAGCATATAATTGGTTAACGGGGTGTTAAAGTGCGACTTACCTGGGTCGATGGCTAAATTGGTTAACGTGGTTGTGAAATGGGGTGGTAAATTGCGACTTACTTGGGTCGATGGCTAAATTGGTTAACGTGGTTGTAGGAGGGGGTGTTAAATGAGTGAACACGTACACACGTATGCGAAAGGACGGCACTGGTCGAAGGGACGTTGATCATTGTGTTTGTGCATTCGTTGGAATTCATTTCACCGCGACCTTGGACGTCGACGCGCCGTACAAACCAACCGACGAGCGGCAACTGAGCGAGCGAGCGCCGACCTTGAGTATATATACAGCGCGACGGCGCATGCACTGTCAGCTGTTGAATGTTCTCGAAGGAGAAGCGCGTGCACGGCACAGATGGCGACGGCGCGACGGCGCATGCGCTGTCAGCTGTCGAATGTTCTCGAAGGAGAAGCGCGCGCGGCACAGATGGTGGGCGACGGCGCGACGGCGCATGCACGCGCGTCAGCTGTCGAATGTTCGAGAAGCGGTGCGGACGGCGTGGATGGCGCACTACAAGACGCGAGTATAAGATGCTTCCGCATCTAAAACATCCGCCTTATCGTGCATAGGGTTCCATTGTCAGCGTAGCTGTAGTATGGTTACAGTGTCTGGAAATATAATGCCTAGTTTGCTGAGCGCGGGCTAGGAGATGGCTCACAGCTGATGACTGCCGGCAGTGCCACCATGATCCACTGCTCTGCGAGTGGGTGCAGTTGCGTCCAATCCTTTCGCTCCGCAAGCGTTGCGAAGCCTGCAGGTGGCCGAGTCGTGCGAGGCCAACTAATATTTTCCTGCATTTTCGGAATGTTTTTTACGTAATGCTTTATTGTATATGAACTACTCGATTGCTTTCACAGTGCTGGCGCTTTGAAATAAAAAATGAAGATCATTTTGTGGCATCCACTTCGCCATCCGCTACTGCCCACAAAAAAAAAGCGCAGATCGGACGTAACTTGGGAATCATTGCTATGCAAAGTGACTCAGTTGTAATTTTTTAATCAGTGAGACATTCTGAAGATGCGCTAAATATATGCAAAAATTGGATAGTCAACACTGGAACCAGCATTGGCGTTTGGATTTTAGCCGTCTTGGTTGACAGACAAGCCGACTGACAATCAAACAGACAGACAGACAGACAGACAGACAGACAGACAGGCCAAAGTGTTTGTGTCGAAGTATCCAAATAAAAAGCCTGCGCTGCCCGGTATGCTGCCTCTGGTCTCGCATTAGATTGTACGTGGCGGCCGCTTTTCAATGCAAATGCATTTCTTAGGGAGAACTCACACTTCAGAAGTGAAGCCAAAACAATCTAGCAGTAGATTGTACGTGGCGGCCGCTTTTCAATGCAAATGCATTTCTTAGGGAGAGCTCACACTTCAGAAGTGAAGCCATAACAAAATTGTCAGAGTGGTCGGAAAACCATGATGACGCGCACCTAAGTGTTCACATTCGTTCTGCACCTGATGCCGCGGTTACCGTCACTACCTTGAGAATTATTATAATTTTTTTTGCTTTGCGAACCTTTAATTTCGTACCGAATTCTAGTTATTCAAGCTAAGTACTGAGGTAAAAACATCTCACAGCTATTCAAACGTTCTTTCGGGAGATAATCCAGCAGAAACAACATGAGCTAAAGCACCGGCAGTTGCGGTGGATTCAAATGGTTGTACACAAATGCGAGACACGTTGAGGCATGCCGACTCACTGCTGCTGCACCCTCTAATTCCAGAGTTCTCGGCGATAGTAATCCAGTTCAGGCTCTCGATGAACGCGTTCTCGTTGAGGCCATCAAGCTTCGCCATACTGCGCGGGTAGTTTGTGATTTGAGCTGAAGCGAGCCACCACCGACGCCTTTGCGCCATGTTGAATCAGCGGCCGACTGGTTAGGCTGCGTGGTTTGATCTAGCGCAGCCAAGGCTGTGAAGCGGAAGCCGCATCCGGTTTTGTGTGACCGGAATATTGGTCTCTGACCAATTCTTGTGCACCGGCCACACCGCGTGGTTTTCCGGCCACTTCCGGCCACTCCGACTACTCCGGCCATTCCGACTGTTCGCTGGCTAGGCGCCTCTCAAGAACACCCGAAAATGTGTGCTCCAGACACCGCTGTGAAACGCCAACGCGGAGCCTGGAAAACTGTTTGTTCTGTTCATTTTAGTAATTTTTCAAAAATGCACGGTAGCTACTATATTCTGCGGCCACTTTCAGTGGCAGCACAGTTAAAGCTACGTAGGCGGAGCTTTTGTACATGTGTTACTACGCCAATGGTCAGTTTTCATGCGATTTCAGTTTCAGTTTCGCAAGCGCATCCAACATAGACTTTATTGCTCCACTATTCAATATATCTTACATTTTATGGAAGAAAATAAAGTTTTAATTTTTTAAGGGAAAGAACATGGAGCTTTTTTGAAGAGTTGAGATTTACTACGCTAAATAGCTTCCTGGAGGAGTTGATTGGTGATTATTTAGATTAGTTTATTAGCGAAAAAAAGACAGAACATTTAAAAAAGACACACACAGCGCTGTCACTTGTACTTCAAAAAAAAACGTACGGCCGGGCAGGTACTGGGTGATTGGAACAACGCAAAGCCAAGAAACCACTCCCCAAATTTTAGTGCTTACTTGGTCGGCATAATTGGTTTCCTTCTTTTAGAGACGCAAGAACTTTCTCGAGATGCGCACATTATTTTTTAGGAGACGTGAAGGCAACCATGGGATGCCGAAATCTTGGCACGAATCAGTTATGACAGGGCGCCGGATCCTCGTGATAGCAATTGAGTGAAATGCAATGTACTCTGTTTTTGCATGGTCAAAGGGGTAATGCACATGAGTGCGTTCGCTATCCATGCAAAGCGTACGAAACGACACCCTTCGCAGACGCCGACGGGAGTGGTGATGTGGTACGTGATCTTCAGCGTTATGGTATCCACAATATTCGGTGACCGAAATACCGACCACGTATGCAACGTAATTTAGTAAAAAGGTCATTGCATTTACGTACAGTTTTCAATCGCAAATTTTTTCCAAGTAGCTGTTTTTGCTGAAGACTGGCAGGTCACCAGTCTCGCGCTTCGATGTGAACTCGCTGCAACTGAGCGACGCCATCTTTACCGGGGCAGGGAAAAGGTGAAATGGCACAAAACAAAACAAAAAAAAAACTAGAATCAGCAGAGAACGAAAAACCTACATGGGTCACGCTTCCTAATATTAATGCGAAGATTGTTGACCATATTATTTACATCCTTTCTTTTTTATATTTCTATTAGGCTACTGAGTATGAAAAAATAGGTGTTCCTGGACTACACGCAGAAGCGTAGTAAGAAAAGGCGTGCTTAGGCTTTCTAGCCATCGCTGTGCTGCCACAAAATCAGTTGTCACTGAGCAAAGTATCTTAAGGCAACATCAAAATTGGGAAATGACAAACAAAACTTTAGAGTTTAAATAAGACGTCAAATGAAACATTGGCGTTCGCCTCAAACACGATGACAAGCTCTGGAATGCGAGACGCACATTCCGTATTTACGGCAACACAAGAAACAAAATTCACCAAGTCAATCTCAGATCAATTCTCCATTCTTCGATTTGAGTCATAGTTGTCACAGATAAAGGAGATAGCAAAGAAACCTGCTAGCAAAAGTTTCGTAAAACAACTTGAAAATTCCAAACAACCTTATAAAAATTGATTTATGCCCCTGTATCATTTTCAGGAGCGGAAAAGAGGAATTCATTTTTGAAACTTGCCTTTAACTGTGACATTGTTTATCTAAGTACCACTATAGGTACCACGCAGAAACGTCGCCTTCGAGAGATGTACATTGCTTATTAATAGACTCCGAGATAAGCGTGGTACGGGATGCGATTTGAACAACAGATATACTTCTAAGCTGAAGATGAACTCCGAGTGCTCACAAGTTTTCTTATTCAGCTTATATTAATCAATACTTCATGTTATATCTTATCAATACTTCATAAAATGAAGTACTGCAGGATAATCGTTGTATGGATGGATGGATAAATAAATGAACTTTATTTTGTCCTTCGGAACGTGCTTTAGCACGTTGCGGGCAACTCCCACGTTGGAACAGAAAGACCAAGTCTCTCTGCTGCGTCGTGGGCCTGGTAGACTGACCATAGCTGTGGCTCAAGTCCGGAGCTTGCAATAGCACCCTCCCTCCCATTTCGACGGCGGGGCGACTTCCCCACAGCGTTGCGGGAAAATGGTATGTGAGAAAGTTATTGCCCTTGTTTGGGCACTACTTCTTTGTGGCACGTAGGCATTTAAAATTGGCAGATCCCACGTACAGTTGAAATCGAAGATATGCGAAGCACGAATGAGAAGGGTTGATATGTCACTTCAAAATCAGCACAACAATACGAGGTGGAGGTAAATGATGCCGTACATGACTTCCGTGTCATGACTATAATGTTTGGATGTGTTGTTTACCTTCGTCATCTATTCACGTCACGTAATACCAAATTTAGTATATGTGGTGCTAGCGAAACGGCCACGAGATAAAAGTCGTAGGCGGCTAGATAGAGAGATAGATAGATAGACAGATAGATAGATAAATAAATGGATAGATATATAAATAGATACGCTTATAGTCGCCGAAGTTCGCTAAGAAATGCTTCGTATTTAAAATAGAGGTGATGTGGCCTCATGCGTGGAGCTTATATTTATTCTTAGGTTGTTACCGACTATAGATATGAAAACACATACCGCGTTTCTCGATACAGAAAAACGCCATGTGCGGCGAATGATGCGACACACTGTTGTGGATGCTACGCAAAGTATTCGCATTTCCTCGCGATATTCTTCGGGAGGGTGGGGACATTCTACAGTGATAGCTGTTGTGAGATCAGAACACGGGCCACGCGCAGTTTTCCGCCGCTGCCACCGATGGTGTCCGTAACCACATCACACGAATAAAAAAGAAAAGCCTAGCACCAAAGACATAGTGGGGCTCCAGTCAGGGTCCGCTGGGAAGCCAAGCATTTTACCGCTAATCTACGCTGGTGCTTGTGACTTATGGCAAACTTGCCTTAGGCAGGCTTAATGTCAAGAAAGCAATCGCGTTATGATGGCATATAAAGCGTTTTAAAACAGCGAAAGAACAACCAGTAGTCGCACAGTGCGAATAGCGTAACGTATGAGCCGTTCAAAGCTCCAACACATTACAAAAGCTTGTTTTTGTTCCCTTATTAGCTGTGGCGCATACCCATTTCAGCCATAATTTCTCATCGTCGTCAGCAACTGCATAAACAACTGGCACGAAATTCCTTGAAAGTGTTCAGCGTATACCACACTTCTCAGAAAAATGACGAAAAATAGCATAGCGAATGCAAGCCTACTACCCAAAAGTTCATTATTAATGCCTTAGTGGGTGCCAAGCAAGTGTGCTTGCGTAGTTACCCATTGAGTGTTTTGGATAGGCTATCAAACGCCGCTCTTCTAGCTTTCGCTCAGACTGTGCTGCGCCTGCCACACAGGCCTGTCGTTTCATTTTGTCGAAGTTTATAATTTTTTGTTTCTTTTTTTTCTGTATTGAACTGTACCATCCAATGATCGCTTACCGTTCATCGTAGTCACAGAGAGACGGTTCAAGGGACCTTCGTGTGTGAGAAGCTTTTGCTAAGTCGTTCAACTTGCCTTTGAGGGCACTAACAGCGCCGCGTGTTCTGCGGCAATCAAGCGGTATTTCCTAATAATTGCGCGCTTTAAACAAACGCCGAAAAACATGAACCAGGGCCATAATCTTAACGTAAGTAAAAAAATTTGTTGTTTCTATAAAAAGACCACAATTTTTGTATTGAATGGCTTTCACTAAAATCAGTACTTGCAGATTTAATTAGGTAATTTTTGTTAATTACCGTCGTTTGCAGATAAAAAATATTATGACGTGTTACATGCACCTAAGAACAATACCGCGGTAGTTGAAGACGCGTATTGCTCATTTTTTGGTGCTTTTTAGCTGAAGCACCGTGAGTGAGTGTGGGTGGGCATGAGTGTGAACTTGAGCAATCATATTGGAGAGAGACTATAGTGAGTATCAACACATTAGTATAGACACATATGTCACCATGAACATATAGTGAGTATGAACATATGTGTGAGAACATATAAATACGATACGACAAAGGCGAATGTCAGTAGGGAGGTTGTAGTGTGAGTTTATGGAAGTACGAATGTGAGTACGAGCGTATAAAGAGTGCAAACGTATGAATGTGAACGCATGTTAATACCTTGATGCAGGACTATACGCATGAACGGGAGTGAGCACGTGTATTAGCGAGTACACGTCAGATTGAGTGTCGGTGAGTACTTGTGAGTGTGAACAGACGTGAGTACGGACATCAGTGCGTACGTATGAGTGTGAGTACACGTGGACGCGATGGTAAAAGAGTACCTAGCAGCATGAAAACCTGCGAGCATGAGCATGATTGAGTGGCGTGTATGCAAATGAGTGTGAATGTGTCTGAGCCTGCATGGGTTTGACTATATGAGAGCATGGACATGAGTGAGTACATACGAATGTGACTATACGCGAGTACCAATGTGAGTGAGTGCGAAGCCTCGAAGCAAATATAGTGGTTGAGTATTCTCTTGTTGTGACGACCTCTGGTTGTATGTATGATCTAAAAAGTCTGGCATAATCAAGGTCAAGACAAAATTATTTATTTATTTATTTATTTATTTGCAATTACCCTCAGAGCCAGAGGCATTATAGAGGAAAGTGGTACATTTAAAAACACAATACAAACGCTGTGCTACAAATAATATATTAGCTAAAAATAACAGTAGAACTTGTAACTATGCAAGCGAGAATCAGACTGCCGGTGAGAAAGCATGTTCACACAGTAAAAACAACCAAAAAACGTTTTAAGAGCATGTGCTCCCGGTAGAACTATTCAGTGTTCTTAAGAAAATTTTTGTTGCTGAAGAAGTTTTTATAGCCACGTTGACGCAAAGAGGTCCCAAACGTCACAGCTTGTGGTGGTGTCTTTTGTGTGCGTATACGTAGTTTAGTGTGCTGTTTTACGAACACCAGTCAATGAGCACATATCAAGTCGAGTGATCGCTCCGCCACGGTGGTCTAGTGACTAAGGTACTCGGCTGCTGACCTCCAGGTCGTGGGATCAAATCCAGGCTGTGGCGGCTGCATTTCCGATGGAGGCGGAAATGTTGTAGGCCCGTGTACTCAGATTTGGATGCGCGTTAAAGAACCCCAGGGGGTCAAAATTTGCGGAGCCCTCCACTGCAGCGTCTCTCATAATCAAATGGTGGATTTGGGACGCTAAACCCCAGAAATCAATCAATCAAGTCGAGTGATGGTAAGTGCTACAGTACCCCGGTAGTTTGAAAGGGTTCACAGGTGCGGTAGGGGTGGCCGTGGGAAATGTTATTCGAAGTAGTTTTCAGGCTACTTGGCTGCAAATGCATGGCAACTCGTAAATCTATTGTCTTATTCGTCATGGCACACCGAAAGATATATGATGTTATGCGATGTCTTTTATGTTGGTAGTAAGAATGTCTCTAACTCGCTAGCAAATTTCCCAAGAAATGTTTTCTACGCACAGCATCTCCAAAGAGGCTAGCTATATTTCTAATATTATTATGCTGAAGTGGAAACATGCGAAAGAAGAAAGAATAGAACGAAGTGTCCTGTCTTAGAAGCAGCTATCCCATCCCTATCCCTATCTTATCACTATCCGTAGCTTACACGAGTAGTAATGCGAAGAAACATAGAAAAATTTACCCAACACTCGGCCAATCCTCTGCAATGGGCAAGAGCCATGAGAAGAGAGAAGAAGAAGCTCGGTGATTTATTACTCCCCAGGGCAGAGTGAAGTGAACGCAGCTGAGTGGTAATCATAACACCTGAAATCTCAAAATTGCTCAACCTGATTTTTTTTTCGTTTACCCTTTTATGTTTTTTACATTAGTCTTATTGTAATAGCAATTCTTTACACATAGTTAAAATGATAACAGAAAAACTGCACTACACTTACTTGGCCAATCCCCCGAGTGGGTATGAGCCATCATCCCAGGGAAACAAAACAAAACAAAACAAAGGCGGCTGGCTATGGTGGTAGTTTTTTCTGGTCGCAGCTTGCTCGTTCGCTTGCTCTTCAGATGTTGCAAGAATTAATTAGCTGTTGTTGGTTTAATTGATCTATCGTCATTTTTTATACTGCAGTAAATTTTATTAATTGTTTTGTGCCGTTCAGGCCAGACAGGATGCCCTAATCTTCGCCAGGACCAGGGACGTTTGTTTGGTCTGCTTCAACGGACCCGGAAGAGGTGCTAGTGTATCTTTTCTTGCGCAACAGAATGTCATCTGTTCTACTAGCTCTAGTCCCGACCAATCACGGAATCATTCGAATGGAGAACCCGAAAATTATTCAGGCGCAATTACGGTCGGCGACGGCTCATTTCCAGTCCATAACGGAGGTCTTGCAGTTCGGCAGAGGAGGCATACTTTGCTTTTCGCCAGACCAGTCCTGCGTCCTAGATCTAGTGAAGTGCTCGATGTTTGCATCCCAGCCGGTGAGCGCGTTCATACCTTCACATTTAGCATGTACCCGAGGCCTAGTGTGTGGCGTCGGCGCCAACATGCCACCCTTCGAAGTACTAAAGCTGTTTTCGCCAGCAGGTGCAATTTCAGTCTATCGTTGTGAATGGGTGGTTGATAAGAACAAAATACCAACTGATTCTGTAACTGTCCCCTTTGCGGGATAAATCAGACCATCAGAAATGAAGGTTTGGCCTTTAATTTACAGAGTAGAACACCTCTCTTCTCGAAATTGCCCCTGCTGCCTCATCGCCTTCAACTTCCCCGCAGACCACCGATAACGTACATGTGGCACGCTTGAAGCCTTACCACTCTCCTGCTGACGTTGAAATCTAGATTCGCCGAGACGGTGCTTCCGCCGCCGGGAATTGTGCTACATGCATGTTGACATTTTGTGCGACGATGTGCATGTGTGCCTGATGAAGAGGACGAAGAGTGGTCTGCACTCGGTGTTGTGTCTACCGGTCACGCTGCTGCTGCTGCTGGTTTGAAATATATTTCTTCCACAGCCTCGTTTATAGGGCGTCCCTCTTCCATAACAATTACACAAATGAGTTACTTGCGTGCTACTTGCGGTTTTATTTTCCTGCAGCAGAAAACATTTTCAGATGCGTAAAACTAATAACTATGACAACAAGTATAGACATTGTTGCAGTCTGTTGACCAATGAAAATTGCCGGTCATGTCGAGTGGGTAAATTGAAGCCTATTCTTTGAATAGTTCAGAGCCATTTTGAAAATTTGGAAACGCGGCCAATGGCTAATTTAGGCAGCATTGGCTAATCTGGCTAATTCAACTAGCGAAACTGAAACCGTCGCACCAAACAACGCATCAACCAATCACTTCGATAAAGCCCTCTAAGACCGCACTGCTCTTCTTGCCTTAGAGGAAAAGAATAGAAAAGAATAGGCGAGTAGCGCTAAGCTACAACGAAGAGTATAGATTGTTGGTTGATAACAGCGAGGGAAAACGTATCGTCATTGATGATGTTTGCGAAGTGAATAGTAGATGAGCTGTTCGGTCTTTCCGTTTCGCCAGCTAAACAACATGACTTCATCGCTCAGCGGTGACTGCCTGTGGTGGCCTTTCCAAAATTTCAACGTCGCTATTAGCTATTCGTAAGGAGAGCTTGATCTCAACCATTTGACTCGAACTGAAATTTCCACTGGTCAAAAAGGTGATTTGGTTATATGAAGGTTATTTCCGTAAGACGAAAGGAAACGCCGCAGGTAGCAAGAAGATGTCTCTTTTGAGTAATTTTATGTTTTATTACGCGACTGTTGTACATGTGTATGTTTGTAAAACGTTCGTACATATATTGAGCATAATTTCTGAGCATATCAGTCAGCAACAACAACAAAAAATAACCCCTTTTCTTCATATTCTTCGCATACCATCAATTCCAAAGAAGTGATTTTTATCTACAATATTGATGATTAATCTGAGACTCAAATTATGTGTAAGAAATGCTGTTGAACTGCACCATAAAGTTATTTCTTGTTAAAAGCCGCACCAGCAGCCTTGGTAAAACCTTTAGCTACGTAGGAGCGCAATGCCTAATCAACGGTGAAAATGGCTTGCGTCACGTAGCGTTATATTCGTAGCACAAGTGTATGACGAAATTAAACTAAACGTAAGAGTGCTGTTGATGCGTCCACTACATTGAATTTTCAACGTTACCAAGCCTCTACTCTGACGCAGCGCGGTGAAGCAGCTGAAAAGTTTATCCTGCGCTTTCGCATTATGATGAATGTTTAGCTTATGGATGTTTGCGTACAAGGGCCGCTTGTCCAGAGAAAGATTATTAAACATTCAGAAAAAGAGCACGTTATAGAGGACTGGGTAGATATTGAAATATTACTGCTAACCAAAGCAACCGTGTTATTTTGCAGGTAACGAGGCCTGATGTGTATGTTCAAGTATGGCAAAAGTGAAGTTCATCAAAACTACTATTCGCTGCAACAAACTGATTTACCCTTTAGCATGTAGCTTATTCACGGAATTTGTTCGGCAAAAAATAAATAAGCAGCAACACCTAGAAGAGAATTACTATTCGAATGAGGTCACCCCACTGATTAGCTTGCAAACGTCATCTTCGTCTATAGACATCATGTTCACTAACCACATGATTTTAACTGTCATTAGGAACACAATGAGAAAACTCTTGTCATAAAGTTATTAATAAGTAGTTTCGCGTGTGCATCAATGCATAAAAGTAATAAAAAATATATATTTGATAGTTTGTTACACAAGTACAAGATGTCAGCGATAGTTAATTCGAGACTCAAATCATGATCAATCCTCTTAAGGCGTTGTGCGCTCAGATTAGTACCCGGATAGTCATTTATCGTGATTATGTAACTGCCTATTAGGAGTTAAAACTCAAGCATCTACGAATTTTGACAGAGTCTAACAATAAATAGTTGAGGAACACAAAGGTGACTGTCGTCACGACATCTGTAACTCGCTAATATATAAAGGCAGATATGAAACATAATACAGAGGTGTTGATGCAAAGAAGAAAGCTAGTCATTTACGAAGTGACTCGCTAGAACACCGAGTGATAACTTTAAGCCGAATTTTCCATTTCACTGGTGTAGCGCGTATCGTCGAAGCGGTAAGTATCAGACCACGCTGTAACCTAGGCGAATAGCGGTGAAGGTCTAACTTGTCGCGCATATGGCATTGCTTACACGAGTAAATCGGCTTTGTGTAGGCGGCAGAGCATGCCAGTAATGTTTTCACTGATTTTCTATTTGGTCCGTCCCATGATGGAAATGCGAGCAAAAAAAACAAACGAACGCAACAGGCAAGCAATCAAGCACCAAAAAAAAGCCCCTTGTTTATGGTCGGTTCCCATCTTACACTCTCGGAGCGAGGAGCAGCACGATGCTGCCACCGTGAAACCCCGGTGCTGCTCGGTTGAAGGACAAAGTACTTTGATATGTTGCGGTACGCGTTTGTCTAAATGCTAGTTGTGTTGATTCAACGCCACAAGATAGCCACGTACACTGGTGTGAAAAGGTGTACAGCGCAGGTAGCTACTTTGCTATCTTTTCCCACCTCACTAACCTAACCCTCAAAGCCTGGCTTATAGCGCCGAGTCTTCCCGCCGTGCGATCCGACTGCGAGCAACGAAAATGGGAAGAGGCAAAGGTGTAGGGAAGTGACTTTAATTTCCGCTAACGTCAAACTTGGGAAGTGGTGAGGCATGCAGCCCCTTTTGAGTTAACGCGCACGCTCCGAATCTTTATTGTTCCACTACGCTCAAGAGAACTTACCCACAGGCACTAAATTGCAGGTCAAAATCCAGTGCCTATTCAGCTGGTGTGCGACTGATGGTGGCGCTGAGAACCACGCCTCTATGACTTCAGATAAGAGATTCACGGAATATCGTCGGCTACTTAGGCATGGGGCCGTTTAGAAACGATTGTCGTGGTAAACCTTAACTACGAAGTAATTAGGTCGGTTATCTCATGAGTGGTGGCTACCCATGCCATTCCAACAACCGTAGGTTTCTGGTTTTGACGTTCAATTTTAAAGCACAGCCCTTTGTTTTTATGTGCAGCTGTTCAGCTCCACAGCGAGCACTGAGCAATGGTCCTCTGTGTCTCTGTGTATCTGATGACCATTATCACCAAGGCACAAAAAGGCGTGAGATTTTACTACGCTGTGTGCTTCCATATTTCGTTTTCACGGAACTTGTATACTCTAAAAGATATAATGTCGCGAAATCATGTCACGCACAAGTTTTTTTTTCTTTTTTTACACACCCGTGAGTGCTCCTCCGTCGTCAAATGCGCTATTATCGGACAGCGACCATCAGAGTAGAATGCGAGTCTAAGGGGGGAAATTGCACTCGATCGGTCATTGTCTGGTGCCCCAAACAAGCGAACCACCGCTGAAGCCTTCATCATGACCGGGGACCAAATTTTGAGCTCTTGTGTATGAGTCAAGGCTGATTTTAGGATAGTGCTGTTTTCAGAAAGTGTTTTAGTTTTGTTATGGGGCAGTATTTATGTGACCACTAAAATTTGTGTTAAGATTGGTTGAATAGACACTACAAATTTTATGTTAGAGTGAAAGCGCTATGTATGACAGTATCTAAAACAACAATATTATCAGTATCAGTACCCTACTTATTGAAAAGTTAAAATGCACAACAACACAAGCGCCGCAGCAGGACATTTTTAGAATGATCACGAGGACATCAGATGACTGTCTACCCAGACAACCCAAACAAAACCTCAGAAAGTCCTCAGTTTGCCTTCGTGAGGACAATATGACGCCCTCAGAATGTTCTCTCATGGTACTAGAATGACACTAATCCCGTCCTCTTGTCCATACACATAAGAACCTCAGTACATCCTCAAATTAACACTTCAGGAATTTTTCAGTATCTTTTCAGAGCAACGATTGCGCGGTAGGTACGGTACTGTGGGCAGTCATACTACGTAGGACTTGCTTTTTTTCATGATATTTTCATACATCTAAAGAAAAACACCTGCGAGGTCTCGTGTATATATATTGTATCAATCAACACAGAGGTGATAGTGCTGGGCTATCACAGTAAAACAAACAAAGCTCTTGGCAGAAATTTATAAATTTACCAGTATTTAATCAGAACGAACAGCTTTGTCAGGCATTCGAGTCCGCGTATAGTCTGAAAAAGAAAAGCAGTATCAAGGCAGTCACACAGTTCAATCAACCACGTTCGTATTCTTCTTCGAAAGTTTGACACAGTGTCTTCATCACGACGTGTATCGTGCCCAATGCACTCACCAGGGTTAAAAAGGCTCCGCTCTGACAGCCTACCAGTACACTCGGCACGGCCGTTGACTTGCACGAGGCTGGGCAATGTGTCGGATGCAGAAGTCGATCCATTTACTTTGTCACAAGTGATTGCGATTGGCTGGTGTTCCAGGTTGTTTCGAACCACACCTCACCGCGGTAGGCTGGGTGACAATACATTCATGATAAGTCTGAACGTAGAGCAGCCCAGAGCACCATCAACGTGGCAATTTACCTTCTGTCGTCACCTAGGACTCACACTCTCACACATATCTCACTTCTAACCATGCACACAAACAACAAAGGACACGAACCTTCACTGCATCTTCTCTGACAGACCCTGTTTTGACAGTCAGTTGGCTTGGAATAGCTTGGCTACTTGAATATCCAGCATGGGACTGCATGGTCAATGGTTGTCAGCTTCTAGTTTGTTATTACGCGCTACAGCAACGTATAATGACCTATTTCAGGATGTGACATTCAAGAACACACTGTTTCAAATGGGCGTATAGAAATACAAGGTTCGATACCTAAGCCAATTACTACGCGTGTCTCATCAAACGGAATGTTAAATTTGGAAATTTTCTGTCAAAAAAGAAACAAACGAGGCGAAAATATACAATAACTTTACGACTGTATGAAACGAACGTGTGGAGAAAATTTTCACATATGAAATGCATCTACTTGGTGTGCAAAGGTCTTGAGGAATAATATCTAAGTGCTCAGTGCAATGCTTTTGTCATTCCAAAAAGGTCCTTCACAGGACCTTTTCCGGACCAACTGCTGTCCTCAGAAAGCACTCGGAAAGATGTTTGAACAGGCGCAAGTGCATTGCCTTTGTGCTCGCCAAAACGTCCTTAAAGTTACTTTTTCAGGATAAATCGTTGTCCTCCGAGCGCACTCTAAAAGACGTTTCCGGGTCAAACCAGCTTGTGTCGTCCTCAGTAAGTACCAAGGTCAATGAAAACAGTACGAGGACGATTGTACCATATGAGGACGACCTCAGGACATCGAGTTTTGTCTGGGTACGATAGTCACTAGTAATCAACCTAATTTCACTGAATAAAGGACGTTCCGTGCATTAAGAGACACAATATAATACTGCTGTTTGTTCCTGCTTGATTCATAAAAAAAGAATCGCCGGACGTTACAATGGGGAATGCCACGAGCGGTTCTAAAATTCAACTTTCGCATGGTTACACGGTACAGCTGGTGCTATCTAGCGAGGCGCAGTTGAAACAAAAGCGTCTGCATTTCGAAGCCAATGGCGGGAAATTGATCATTGGCCATTTTTGCTGCTGGGGCTCCCGCTGCTTTCAGTCTCCTGCTACTAGCGTAGTAAAACCAGGCAACATTGTGCATGGCAACAGTGACTTCAGACAGTCCTTTCGGTCCGCTTCTAGAGGTGGGTAATTTGAAGTGCGCTTACCCGATGCGGATCACTAAAATGTGGTTTTATTAAAAATGGGCTCTTGCTTGGTACAAAAAAACACTATGATGTTGCTGGACCGTCATTTCAACAATCTACGTCCGAACAATAGTGAACGCTAGTCTCCCTTTAACTTCATTCACCTGATTGGTTCGTAGAAGCTGTTGTCTAATTGGTGCACAATGGCGGTAATCCATGAGGTCCACATACCCTGGCGGGCCTTGACTGCCCCGGGAAGTCTCCGTGTACGTCTTCTGGCTATGCGCCATTCAGGTGGGCGTCTTTTCGAAAAATCCCATTTAAGCAGCAGCGCAGACTTTACATTGAGTGAATGGGCTCGGAGTAAACAGCGCGTCTCACGACCGCTGAAAACGGCACCAGTCATGCATGCCGAGGGGTATGCCATTACTTTCTTTGTTTTATATTTGTGATTCAGTACAGTGCAAATTGCAGTTATGAAAGATAACTAAGCCCACAATGAGTTCTAAAAATATTGTATCGACTTGCCATCGCTTGCCTGTATGGACTTGCTCCCTCACTTCTTCGTCTCGCTGGTCTTCAGATGTGTCTCGTGTAGACACCCAGAAACTTCGAAACAAAGTGGTGAAGGTTGCTTGGTAGCGATATTACCGCTCTAAAATTATGCCCCGAGTCAACAACAAGTATCTGGAAACAACCTCGA
Source organism: Rhipicephalus microplus (assembly GCF_013339725.1). Classification (NCBI taxonomy): domain Eukaryota; kingdom Metazoa; phylum Arthropoda; class Arachnida; order Ixodida; family Ixodidae; genus Rhipicephalus; species Rhipicephalus microplus. The sequence continues at coordinate 109,003,212 of NC_051168.1, read as the reverse complement.
ACGACTTTACTACGACGAAACCCGCTGTCTTCCTCTCCGTCATGTCTACCCCCCAAGCCAGATCTTTCGTCGGGCCTCCAATTTTTAAAAGGTGCGCAGAAGGAATCCATTCATGAGTGACTACTTCGCTATGAACATGTTGCGTCACCTAACAATTGGGACAAGTAAAACAAATGGGACAAGCAAAATTTTTTATTTGGTGTTAGACGGTGATGCAAAAAAAGTGACAGACTACAGAAATTCTAACAGGTGCGCCCAGTTCATGGGAACGGCTGTCGATGCTCTTTAAGACTCCCTACACCAGTTGGCACTCAGTTTAGATTGCCCATTTGCGTCTACAAAAGCAGACGTAGCGGCTGCCCGAGGCACATGAGGCCCCTACGATGATGGTGTATAACTTTGTGCTAAGGTAAACCCGTCGATGACAGGAAGACAGGTTGCGGCACCTCTTGTGCGGTTTGCGTCTAGATGCCCAGAAAGCCCCGCCACGGTGATTTAGTGGCTAAGGTACTCTCCTGCTGACCCGCAGGTCGCGAGATCAAACCCCGGCTGTGGCGGCTACATTTCCGATGGAGGGGAATTGTTGTGGGCCCGTGTGCTCAGATTTGGTGCGCGGTAAAAAACCCGAGGTAATAGAAATTTCAGGAGTCATCCACTACGGTGTCTCTCATCATCATATGGTAGTTTTTGGACGTTAAACTCCACAAATTAATCAATTAGATATCCAGAAAAAAATAAAAATTGCAAACTCGGAAACCTGCACTGCATTTCTCCAAATTTTGCACCGCAATAATCAATCAGCCTTGATGAGACTAGCATGGGGGCCACAGTCAATTGTCGCCCACTATTGACGCGGGATGCAATCGTGGTTTGAAATGGTCGCTCCTCCGACTATAAAGGCAGCCACTAAAGCAGCAGTACAGCCCCCTCCTACGTGTGTCGCCACTTGCGCCGCGGCGAGTTGCGTCGCCCGTGAGAAACCACCGACCACGAAACTGATCTCAAGGCGCTTGCGGACTCCATCGCCTTACTATCCGACTACTAAAATCGTCAAAGACGAGATGTGTCACCCCAAAATGCCTCGGCCACCTAGAACTTCTCGCGCAAACGACGGGCGTCCCCAATCCCAGATTTGCCGCCACATTGGTCACATAGCGCGACAGTGTTGGCAACGGCTTTGTGATAGCAGGAATGATCAAGCGGCGCTCGTTGGGAACCCGAAGAGACAGCACAATCCATCGGGAAATGAGAATAGCCGCGCATAGGGGCTGAGCACAGCCACAGCTGATCAAAGTCCAGTCAGCTCATCACAGCCCCAGTGATGCGTCATTTTGAGCGGACTAATACAGCCACGCTTTCTCGCCTTACTCATCCCGCGCCCGTAGGCGAAGAAACCCTCTTACTGTCTGGTTCTGGATCAGGGGGACGTCAGAAAAAATGCAGAGAGAGGATTCGTGAATGAGAGGCATCATGTAGCATCTAGAACAACCAAACGGTCCTATTGCCAGAAAAATTTAAAAAAAAACGGCACAGGGCTTTCGGCGGGTCGATGGTGCATTGCATCAAAGGGCACAGGGGTTTTGAGATCGCATGACACTCGTTGTCCTGTACAGCTTGACAACCGAGGTTTTAAAATATTATTATCAAGGCATAACAGAAAATCACTTCGGATTCCAGAAAACTTGGAGAGTGAGGTCGCGCTAATTTTAGCCGGATGGGTTTCTGCATGTTACCAATTACGTTGTGACCTGCCCAGAGTGCCAGACGACAAAATACAAACCCGGAGTCCCTCCAGTTTCCTATTGGCATGGCGGCAAAGCGCTTTTGCCCATTGAAACAAGCCTCCCGTCTCAATGCGAGAGCGAGATAGCACTGCAACGGGTCAACTAAACACAAAAGATAAACGCAAAAGGTACCAGCAAGCAAAAAAAAACATGCAGGCTTACGAAACCAAACGACGCTGTGACGTGTATAATGAGGGGGACTTGCTGTATGCATAGGCTCCCCTACAGGCGAAAAGAAAGACAACAAAGCTTTATTGCGGGACAGCAGACCTTAGCGACTTCTGCAGCGTGTAGGCGAAAACAACTGGGAGATGTTACCAAGTGAGAAAAAAACGTCACAGTGTTAATGTTGAGCGTTTATCTTCGATTGCGGTGACGCAGATGATGAATCTGGTGATAATAAGAAGGGCCGCGATCCAAGTGGTGATGTACGAGAGTGCAGAGCGAAGAGTGATGTCTGCGAACTATGTATGCATCGAAGTGTTCAGGTGCACATGTGCAGTGCAAACAGTAACTAACGGATATTATATCCAAGTGTTGTGCGCGAGTGTGGTTTGCGATTAAGCCAAGGGCTTAGTTTGCGACATGGCGTGCGCGGGAGAGAAACCAGTGATCCAGCACAACAGTGTCAAAGCTCCGGCACTGACACTGAAGTTTACGTTCATTGGAAGACATTTCAGAGTGGTAACAATGCACAACAAAATGTTGGGGCTTACGAGGTGGACACTGACTTGTATTACAGTCACGACGAATGAACCGCATTGATTTTTCAGTGTCGTGATTCGTCGTTTGTGGTTTCATTTATGTTATTTTTTAAGAATAATATATTTAAACCTGTGTATATACTTCTCTTAAGCGAGCACCTCTCCTAGTGAACAGAATATAGTTTGTTTTTCTTCATTTTTGTTTATGTGTTTTACAAATAAAACGACTGGGTGACTTTTTTTTCCGTAGGGAGGAAATGTTTCGAAATCATGTCACGCAGGCGTTTTGTCTTTTTCAGCTCCTGTGGGAGCTCTTTCTTTGTCAAATGCGGTATTCTCGGAAAGCTACCATCAGACAAGAATGCGAGTTGAAAGTGGGAAGCTGCACCCAATCGGTCATTGTCTAGCGCCCCAAATGAGCGAGCCACCGCTGAAGCTTTCAGGATGAACGGGCCCGAATCTTAAGCCCCTGTGTGTGCGTCGAAACTGATTTCGAGATTGGGCTGTTATCAGAAAGTGTTACAGTTTTGCTACGGAGCAGTATTCATGTGACCACGTAAACTTGTGTTTCGATTCGTTAACTTCGGCTTGCCTGATTGGTTCCTATGAGCCGTTTTCCGATTGTTAGACGATGGCGGTATTGCACGTGGTCCGCGCACCCGTGGATGCTGCAAATCCAATTAAAGCAGCGGCACATGCTCTATTTTGGGTGAGCGGACTCGGAGTCAACTGCGCATCTCACCACGGTTGGCAAGGGCACCAGTCAAGCAAGACGAAGGGTATGGCATCTATTTCTCTGTTTCGTATTTCTGATTCAGTGCAGTGAAAATTCTAGTTCTTATAGATAGATAAGCCAACAATGAGTGCTTCCTGAAATAATCGTATTGTGTTGCCATCGCTTGCATGTGCGGACTTGCTACCACGCTTCGTCTCGCTGCTCTTCATATGTGTCTAGTTCACAAATCCGGAATATTCGCTAAAATATTACTAAATGAGGAGAATAATATTTGCCACAGTGACATTATTGTACTTGAAATCGGGATTCTGGTAGAAGAACTCTTGAAAGAGCAAATGAGTCATAAGTTCTTAAGCTATATATCTACGCGGCCCTCCAGTTTGAATAGTCGCACCGGTCTTCATGGACATGTGATAGTGTTTTCATGTTTTGAAGTATTTATTTTATTTATTTTCGAAGCACTCCCAACTATCAGCAACATTTGAGAAAGAAGGTGATACGTTGTTTTACAATGTAGTAGAGCGCAGCTTGAAAAGATAAACACCCTGGGTTGTCAGCATTGGAGGGTGCGGGGTTGTTTTACTCGTTTGTTATACACACACACACACACACACACACACACACACACCACACACACACACACACACACACACACACACACACACACACACACCACACCACACACACGCGCACACACACACACACACACACACACACACACATATATATATATATATATATATATATATATATATATATATATTAGATTTGAAGACTAGCTTTGTCTGATAACTTTGCTATTAGACTTTCAAGTTAGGGTAGCAGGGGTTGATCTGTAAACGGTGAAAAAAAAAGGTCGTTTCTTTCAATTCCGCGTCAGTAAACATTTTGTGGTGGAATACTGAGAAACATGCGAGCTTCTTTTCTGATAACGAGACAGGCAGGTAAAGGTTTTCTCTCACTGAGAGGAACATTTTGCTGCCGAAGGTTTACTAAGCTGAAGCTTGTTGCTAGGCTTTCTAAAATATATGAAGTCTCCAGCCAGTTTTAGTTCATTGTTTCTAGTGATAAAACTAAAACGTTAATACCAACCTGACATCTCGGGATCAATTCTGGTCAGGGCATCGGGGAAGAAGGCTATTAGGGTGGCGCACATTTCGGCATCAACAAATGAAAGACTTTTGGCACCACCAAAATCCGACTGCCTAAAGAAAGGTTTCTCAGGTAAGGCCACGAACTTTCATGTGCTAATTGTCACGCTAATTATATCGGCGTGGCAAAACAGTTGCGGGAAAGGGTACGGCAACACTAAAGTGACGTGCGTAACTTCAACGCTGCATGAAGTGCTTTCGCAGAACACAGCGAAAATGTTAACCCTTGTATGAATGTCGATTCCACCCAAGTCATCGACGTGGAAGGTAGGTGTACTAGAATGCAGTTCTTAGTCCTGGCATATCCAAACAACACCTGAAAACATTAAACGCTCAACCGGGACCTTCCAGATTGTATACGTGCATGGTCTACGAAACCAATAAAAAAACGCCACAGAAACAAGAAAGGCGGCAAGAAGGACGATGGGGAAGAAGACATTACCAAGAAAAGTCACCAGCTTCGGAGCTTCTCGAAAAGTAACCCCTGATGAATCGAACAAGTTGCTCCCGAAACTTCAGATAAGTTTTAGGCTTTAGTTTTAACATTTGAAACGTTAGGCTAAATAGGGCTGGTGATTTTATATTGGCACAAGCCACCTTCCAACTAGTGCGCTGTCCGACCCTCACGCCCTCCCAACTGTGCACGGCGTATTTGGAAAACAAATCGCCGATTCGGCAAGTAACACGTGCCAGCACGCACCATGTGACAGCAGCTAGAGGCCAAAAAGAAGAGATGAAGGCTTCAGTGGAGACTATCGTCTAGAGTGGTCGCCGAGACTTTTTTAGTTTCTTTCTTGGGTGCAAGTTTGCTCCAGTCACTTTGCTTCATTAGAGTGTGATGATGATGATATGTGGGGTTTAACGTCCCAAAACCACCATATGATTATGAGAGACGCCGTAGTGGAGGGCTCCGAAACTTTTGACCACCTGGGGTTCTTTAACGTGCACCCAAATCTGAGCACATGGGCCTACAACATTTCCGCCTCCATCGGAAATGCAGCCGCCGCAGCCGGGATATGAACTGCTTCATTAGAGTGTACCTTTCATTGTGCGTTACAAGCAGATGCACAAGCTGGGGTATGAACTGAAGCCCTTCTCAAGTCATGAAACGCAGCCCAGAGAGCTAGAGCGACTCTACAGTGGGCTCACTCCAGTTAAACAGCGCTCCAGTCATCTTTTGCGAGGTGAGGCCCCCGAATTTCCACCTTTGTAGGATACTCTCAGAGTCTCAACAGCCGTGAAAGAAATCTCCGGTGACGTGACTACTCTTCTTCCGCCAGCTAACATTGCAGTGAAGCCCCCACTGACCCTGCAGCCTGTTTTACGGAAACGCCTACGAAGACGAGGAGGATTGGCTAGAATAATCCGAGCGCATTGTGAAGGCTTACGGATGGGAAGCAGCTCGGAGACCGGGACGCGGTTACTTTTCATTGAAGGATAACGCTCGAACGTGGTTTGAAAACCTTAAATCCGCCATGTTAACAAGGAATGACTTCAACGGGAGCTGCTCGCAACCTACACGAGTACAGATTGTGGAGAGAACCGAAGCTGCCCTCCTAGCGAGGCCCCAGCGCAACAACGAAAGCGTGGACATGTACGTGGAGGACATGCCTCGCCTATTCCATCGAGTGAATTCAAACATGAGTAGCGACAACAAGCCGCGTCACCTAATGAGAGGGGTAAAACGTAAAACATGAACTGTTTGCCAACCTGGTTCGCAGACTGCAGCGCACCATTGCTCATGTTAAGCGGTTTATTGGCGGACACTCAGCGATGATTAACGACAGCGACAGTCAATGCGGGGATCGACTCTCTGCGCGAGCTGCTCTTCTTCTTATGAAAAGGGCGACCCACTAGAAGGCGCTGAAGAGGACGACCCACTGTCCAAAGGCTTTACCACAACTACCCCGGGTACGAAAAGGGAGCCGCCTGGCGACCTAACAGGTGGTTACAATGAGCGGGTCATGGTAGGCCTTCAAGCGCTCCACGTTAACAATGTCGCGTCCTCGACGACGCATGTCCGAAGATGGTTCGATGGGTTCAATCAAGTAGTTGACTGGGGAAGTGCATTTGATGACACGGTAGGGGCCTTCGTATTTGGGCAATAGTTTAGAAGATAGGCCAGTTGCAGTAGTAGGGATCGAGAGCCAGACGAGCGCTCCAGGGAGGAACGTGGGCGCAGTAGTGCTGGCGTCAGCGCGAATGACTTTTTGCCGCTCTTGATCATGCGCTGTAAAGGTCCTTGCAAGCTCTCGACACTCTTCAGCAAGCTTGGCTGTAGCAGAAATTGGCGCCCACTCGGACGGATCTGGCTTGTACGGAAGTATAGTGTCGATGGTGTGCGACGGGTGCCTTCCATATAATAAAAAGAAAGGTGAAAAGCCAGTAGTGCTTTGAGGGGCGGTGTTATATGCATAGGTGATGAAGGGTAGAATGTCATCCCAATTTGTGTGATCGGCGGCGACGTACTTGGAAAGCATGTCGCCGAGCGTACGGTTGAAGCGTTCCGTGAGGCCATTCGTCTGCGGGTGGTAAGCAGCAGTTTTGCGGTGAACAACGTTGCACTCTTTGAGAATGGCTTCGACGACTTCAGACAGGAAGACGCGGCCTCGATCACTGAGCAGTTCCTGAGGTGGACCGTGTCGTAGCATGAATCGTTGGAGCAGGAAGGAGGCCACATCGCTCGCTGTAGCCGCAGGGAGAGCGGCCGTCTCGGCGTATCGCGTGAGGTGGTCCACAGCAACAATGGCCCAGCGGTTACCAGCTGACGTTAGTGGAAGTGGCCCATACAAATCGATGCCAACGCGCCCAAACGGCCTGGCAGGGCAAGGTAGAGGTTGCAGACCTACCGGCGGCGACAGTTGCGTTGAAGTTTTGCGGCGCTGACATTCTATGCACGAGCGAACGAATTTCTGCACGTAGCGGTACATGCCGCGCCAAAAGTACCGTTGGCGAATGCGGTGGTAAGTCTTCGATACTCCGGAGTGCGCACATTGCGGATCAGAATGAAAGAATTCGCATATGTCAGAGCGCAGACTGCGAGGTATGACTAGTAGCCACTGGCGGCCGTCACCGTTGTAATTGCGTCGGTGGAGGAGGTCGTCGCGAACAGCGAAATGGTGGGCTTGACGACGCAACGCGCGAGTGGATGGAGTGGATGGATCAGTCAGCAAGTCTATCAGTGAGGCAATCCATTGATCCTTGCGCTGTTCAGTAGCAACGGCATGAAAGCTAATGGAAGAAACGGCAAGGTGGGACGCTGAGTCGTGGGCATTGTCGTCAGGCAAGGGAGACCGCGACAGGGCGTCGGCGTCAGCATGTTGCCTACCATTGCGGTATAGCACGCGGATGTCATAGTCTTGCAGGCGAAGTGCCCACCGGGCGAGACGGCCTGAGGGATCTTTCAATGACGACAACCAGCATAGTGCGTGGTGGTCGGTGACGACATCAAATGGGCGACCATACAAATAAGGTCGGAACTTTGCAAGGGCCCAGACGATTGCCAAACATTCCTTCTCGGTGACTGTGTAATTAGTCTCGGCTTTAGTAAGCGTACGGCTCGCGTACGCCACGACATATTCCGGGAACCCTGGTTTGCGCTGCGCAAGGACAGCGCCGAGGCCGACACCACTGGCATCCGTGTGTACCTCTGTAGGGGCCGTAGGGTCGTAGTGGCGGAGTATGGGAGGCGACGTCAACAAACGACGAAGTGTTCTGAAAGCGTCGTCGCACTGTGATGACCACGAATGGAGCGGCCCGTTACTTCCGAGAAGCTTCGTCAGCGGCGATATGATAGTCGCAAAGTTTCGAATGAAGCGCCGAAAGTAGGAACACAGTCCTACGAAACTGCGCAGTTCCTTGACGGATGTCGGCTTGGGGAACTCGGTCACGGCCCGAAGCTTGGCTGGATCAGGGAGAATTCCGTCCTTGGACACGACGTAGCCGAGTATTGTCAGCTGCCGAGCTGCAAATTGGCACTTCTTTAGGTTCAGTTGCAGACTGGCGTTGCTCAGACGCGTTAAAACATGCCGAAGGCGTTGAAGATGCGTCGAGAAGTCAGGAGCGAAAACGACGACGTCATCGAGGTAGCACAGGCACGTGTGCCATTTTAGGTCACGCAGAACTGTATCCATCATGCGCTCAAAGGTGGCGGGCGCATTGCACAGCCCAAACGGCATAACGTTGAACTCGTACAAGCCGTCGGGAGTGACAAAAGCGGTCTTCGGTCGAGCGTCCTCAGCCATAGGTACTTGCCAGTACCCTGAGCGCAAATCGAGGGATGAAAAAAATTCTGCTCCTTGCAGGCTGTCAATCGCGTCATCTACCCGTGGTAGTGGATACACGTCCTTACGAGTGATCTTGTTGAGGCGTCGGTAGTCCACACAGAACCGCACAGAACCGTCCTTCTTCGTGACGAGAACGACAGGAGATGCCCAGGGGCTGCTAGAGGGGCGAATAACATCGCGGCGAAGCATGTCGTCGACTTGCTCGTTGATTACACGGCGTTCTGTGGGAGATACGCGATATGGACGTTGCCGCAGCGGTGGCTGTGCGCCTGTGTCGATGCGATGCGTAACGGTGGATGTGCGGCCGAGAGAAGGTTGAGCGATATCGAAAGAAGAGCGGAATTCTTCCAACAGGCCTAAAAGCTGGGAACGCTGGCCCTGCGTAAGGTCGTCGGGTATGCAGGGACCGAATATATCATCGGATGATGAAGCAGATGTCGAAACAGCACCAAGCGTACAGGAACTTGAGCAGTGCATGTCATCGGGTTGATCCATAACTTGCGCGTCTTCGATGGGTTCCACGCTGCCGAGACATTCCCCTCGCACCAACGTAACGCTGTACGGAGATGAGTTCACAACAAAAATAGTGGTGCTGCCGTGAGTGAGTTGCAAGGTCGCGAAAGGAACCAGCAAGCCTTTTTTTATGAAGACACGATGAGATGGCGAGAGGAGTGCAGCGGTGTCAGAAAGGCTTGCGCAGTAGAGCGACACCGCAACGGACGAGTTTGCAGGCACTTGAGTGTCGTCTCTGACGAGTAACTTGCTTGCAGCGGATGGACTGTCGGCCGGCGTCAAAGAGAATGGCGTGAGTTCTATTTCTGCTGGTGCGCAATGAATGACGGCGTCGTGGCGGGAGAGAAAATCCCATCCTAGGATGACGTCGTGAGAGCATGAAGAAATTATGATGAATTCGACCGCATACATCACGTCCTGAATCATAAGGCGGGCTGTGCACATCGCCGTAGGGTGAATACTTTGGGCGCTGGCTGGACGGAGGGAGAGCCCACAAAGCGGCGTGGTCACTTTACGCAGTAATCGGCTAAGTTTTTCGTCCATCACGGATACGGCGGCTCCAGTATCTACAAGGGCATATGCACGAACGCCATCCACAAGCACGTCTATCACGTTCGACGGGCTTTCCTGAGGGCTTCCGCAGTCCGACAGCGTCGCAGCCCTTGCCTCGTGGACTGCGACGACTAGTTTTCCTGGTCACCCTCGAGTGGACGTGGCCGCATTGGCGACAGTGAGCGACGTCGTGGAGATGGTGAACGGCGGGTAGATGGAACGGCGCGGGACGACGGTGACATAGGCGGCGGTTGGTCATAAGAGCGGCTTGACTGGCTGGGAAAGTTGGAGGCGACCTGCGGTTGCTGCACACGATTGCAATAGCGTGCTACATGACCGACGCAACCACAAGCAAAGCAGATGGGGCGATTGTCAGCAGTGCGCCATTGGTTTGCGGGTCGCATCCATGTCGCAGAACGCGATTGGCGAGCCGGCTGCTGATATGAGTGCATGGTAGGCGGCACTCGGGGCACGTGGGTGACGCCGGCGTATGTAGGCGAGACCGTTTCTGCAAAGGCCTGGGGCCTCGCGACGGTTTCGGTGTAATTTAGGGGAACAGTCGCAGAAATCGGTGGGGGCGGCCTTGCAACAACTTGGGCGTAGCTGAGTGGCACAGATGCAGGAGGCGGCTGGTGGTATTCAGGGATGACCTCCGCGATTTCCTGCTGAATGGCTCGGCGGAGCGGAGGTAGAAGTGTACTTGATGGCTGTTGATCATGTTGTGGTGAAGCAAAAGCCAGTAGAGAGACCTGGCGGGCAACTTCCTCACGCACGAACGACTTGATTTCGGCGAGCAAGGTTGCGTGGTCAGGAACTGCTGACAAGGCCGAGAGATCAGCATCACGTGGTGGCGGGCGACGGGTCATTAAGCGCTGCCGCCGCAGCTCGTCGTAACTTTGGCATAACATGATGACTTCTGCCACAGTGCGGGGGTTCTTTCCCAGGAGCATGGTGAAGGCATCGTCGGCGATGCCTTTTAGAACATTCGTGATTTTGTCAGCCTCTGACATGTTCAGGTCGACTTTCTTGCACAAGTCAAGGATGTCCTCGATATAACTTGTGAAGGACTCGCCAGTCTGCTGGGCTCGTTCACGTAAACGCTGTTCAGCCTGCAGCTTACGAACGGCCGGGCGGCCGAACACGTCGACGATAGCGGTTTTAAAAGCGGACCATGTCGGGAAATCAGATGCGTGGTTGTTGTACCACATGCCGGCCACACCCGCGAGATAGAAAAACAGGTTGCCGAGTTTACCTGCCTCGTCCCAATGGTTGGGGACGCTCACGCGTTCGTACATGGCCAGCCAGTCCTCGACGTCGGTGCCATCCGCTCCGGTGAAGACAGGAGGGTCGCGGATGCGGGGGACACCGGGACATGGCGTCGGCGTAGGAGGAAGCGTTTGCTGGGCGGCGTCTTGGTGCATGGTTGGAGGTACGGTACGGGATCGAAGCTCCAAGGGCATCGAATGCGGACAGAAGGTGTTTGAAGGGTAGAGCACTTTCAGCACTCTCCACCAAATTGTTAAGCGGTTTATTGGCGGACACTCAGCGATGATTAACGACAGCGACAGTCAATGCGGGGATCGACTCTCTGCGCGAGCTGCTCTTCTTCTTATGAAAAGGGCGACCCACTAGAAGGCGCTGAAGAGGACGACCCACTGTTCAAAGGCTTTACCACACTCATTTTTGTTCCGAGGTGGTTGCGTTGAGAAGAAGGCTGGTAAAGCACGCAAAAATGCACAACAGTGAGCTGAACATGGCCTCTTTGGGCATAAAAACAGTAGCTTTTGAAAACAGCGTGGAGATATTGTAGGAGCTCGTATGAACTGTAGTACGAGAAGACCCAGTGAAACAACGGTTTGGCCAGAATGCTCTAATTCTTTCGTCGCTGGCCGATGTGGTTAGTGAAGAGGTTCTACAGGCAGTCCCGGAAACGCACTCACGGAAGTCACCCCATCGAAGCACCTATACGGAAGCACCACTACCGCGTCAGCCAAATCGGTCCTTCGCCGACGTCCTACTGCGAGGAACTCCCAGACATGCGGACACATGCGAACTCCCAGACATGCAGACGTCGCAGCCACAGCCCCTATGCAGCACCTGATGTCACAAAGCACAATGCAACCTCTACCCGAGAAGAAACTCAGAAAGGCCATATCTGGCGCACTCCTGGTAGGATACCTCTATGCTACCACTGTGAGAAGGCCAGTAATTTTTACCAAATGTGTCATCGTCACTAGGCGGTACTTCGTGGTTTCGTTGTGGATGCATCTCAACTGCGGATTAGTAAGCGCCCTTTTGAAATCGAAGAATACTTAACACGTCAAGGCTCACGTGGCTTTCAACATCAACCTCTGTCAACAACATCATCAAGGTGTTGGTCGCCTAGTCTTTCGGCAAGCTCTCCAAGACGCCGCTTGCCAAGCCCGCATCAGTGAATTTGAAGTCATCGACCTGGGGAGGCAAGGCCGCTGCCGACGACGAAGCACAAAAATTTCCATCGCTGACTCCAACCGACGACGACCTCAGCCACCGGTGCTGTAACAACGACGTCACTTTCAATTTACGGGTTCTTGCTGATGGCAATGAAGTCATCGCACTAGTGAACACTGGTACAAATCATTCAGTAAAAAGTAGTGAACTGTCTAAAACACCGAGAAACGTTCTGACACCTCGGAAGGCGACTCAACTTTAAAAAGCAGGAGGGCACCTCATCGCCATAACCCCATAAAAGTATGCATCACAAGAATTCGAGTATGGGGTTTCGCTTACGTGGCAAGTTTTCGCGGTAAGCGCTAAAAAATGAATATTGGCATGGGCGTTTTGCAGGCTAATGGTGATGTGATCAACTGCGAGAATGGGTTGTATCAATGTCAAAGAAGAGTGCTATCAGATTCTTTAACGCTGAATAAACGTCTTTGACCCCTACATTCTGGACGACAGGTCGTAGTACTGCTGAGATCAAGCATATCAGTAACAGTAACAAAAATGCGTGAGTGATTTCGAAGAAGTCTCCGACATTACCACGGGCTTGGCACTTCAAAAAGGGCTTCTGCATGGCATGAGGCCTCGTTCAGCTGCCCGAATGATGTACCGACGTCTAGCTCACCAACTTTGGAAATGAAATGCAGCAGATTGCAAAGGCAACTGACATCGCCACTCTCAATGCCTTTGTCCAAGTTATGGAGGTGAGTGTTTTTGACGCCACGGCATCCGGTGTAGCAGATATCGTTCTGTCTTTGCACCTATCGACATTGAACCAAGATTACTACTCGACCAAAAGGAAAAAAATGAGTGCCTCGTAAGGAAATACACCCAATGCTTCTCGATATCATCTGAAGTCCAACGCACACCTGTCGCCAAGCATCGAAATATTGTGGATGAATCTGTGAGGTCTATAAACCAGCATCCCTACCGAGTGTCGCAAAAAGAGAGAAAGGTAATCGGAAGTCAAGTCGAAGAAATGCTTAGGGACGACGTATTCAAACCATGAGCAAGCCCATGGGCGTCGCCTGTAGTCCTTGTAAAGAAGAACAATCAAGCTTTACGTTTCTGCATAGTTTACTGAAAATTCAAAGCCGTGAGTAGCGCGATATTGACCGTCTTTCAAACAATAGTGTCGCTCGAATGGGCTATGAGATGTAAAGTGCTTTTCTTCGCTTTATCTCAGTAGTAGATTTAGGCAAATAAAGTTCGATGAAAGAGATTGCAAGAAGACAGTATTCGTGACACCGGACGGTGTATACGAATTAACGATGGGTTCTCTTCCTAGAAAAACACAGAGTTGGTCAGGACATCACTGTCTTTCAGAACTGAAGGTCATCATTTGACAGTGTTATTGATTTGGTAACAACCGTTCCACTTCAGAAATGGCTCCACCGATTGACAGTTGCAGTATTTCTTGATACCCAAGGTGCATCGAGAATATTCTGCATGACGCCGTTCTAAATGCTCTTGAAAACCATAGCATTGGCGGCCACATGCGCAAAGAAATAGCCAGATTTCTTCAAGAATAAATTATATTCATGTCTACTGCCGACAGTGACCCAAATAAGCATCCTGTCTATGGCAGTGTGCCTAGAGGTAGAGTACCGAGCTCAACATTATTTATTATAGCGCTTGTCCTGGTAAAGAAGCTCGTTAGGAGCGAAAATCTCGGTGTCTGTCTTCGCAGATGGCATTTGCATTTAAACCACGAAACTAACACGTTTGCAAGTATGAAAGAATGTACAACGTGAAGTATCGAGAATGTCTGCATGTCTCAATACCTGCGGACTGCAACTGTCACCGACTAAATGTGCAACCCTGCATTCACAACAAATTCCATGGCTTGTTTCCCCATAGTGATCGATGGGAACATAATAACTTCGGTATCTCAACACGAGTTGCTTGGAGTTATCATTGATAGTAATTTGTCGTGGTCGAAGCACATCTTATCTCTAAAAAACTAGACAGCTTTGTTCAGGTCATTCGCCATAAGTCTTGAAAATTATGGGAACCATTGAAATCATCCATACTGCAGCTATACCAGGCACGTCTTGTTGGATACCTTTGCTACAGTGGTCCTGTTCTGTCCCATATTTGCACATCGGCTGTACGTACACTCGAGAAAGCTCAGGCGTGTGCCCTAAAAATTTGCCTTGTAGTATCTCGATGTGCTTCTACATACGCCACTATTGCAGAAGCACGTGCTGGTCCAGCTCGTGTTTATCTTCAACAAGAATCACTACGAGTACATCTAAGGCTACTGACAAGACATGGACACCATCCGCTGGCAGACACTTTTAACACACGACCCGACGCTGCATACTTCAAAGCTGTTCTGTCACACCGAGCTCTGCTGCCTTCAATTTATGCCCCACTTGTAATCTCCGACATACCATTTTGGGCGATGCCTAAGCCGATCATTTGACTTTTGATCCCCGGGATAAAAAAAATAAAAAATAAAAACAGCTGGTCTTCAGCATTTTGCTTTGTCGTATGTTGCCTATATGTCGCGATATACCGTGCACAATCTTGTAGATGGCTCTTTTACGAGACCTCCTCAACAGAAGTTTTCACTGTGCCTCAAATGGCAATCACTCAACGCTTCAAAATAGCGCACTGGACATCTTCTGCCACTGAGCTGACCGGTGTGCGACAAGCTGCGTGCTTAATTTTACAGCAGAGTTCAGTAAAATGGACATGAATATAAGACTCCAAGCCGGCACTTCAGCTAATTTGAAGCTACATGAAGCAAGACACTGCATACAGTCCTCTGGTGTGTGACACAATGAATATGTCGCAGAGGCATTTCAATCCGGACATACCAGTGCGTTGCAACCGATTCACATTCATTGTGGCATAGCTTAAAATTAAAAAGCTGATGCAGAAGCGAGCATGGCGCATGCTAGCGGTGAACTGATATATATTCACTTTTCCCTATATGACGCCAACGCCATGCCATCTAAAGGTATAAAGACATCTATGCAATGACAGTGGAATTATCCGGATTATCCCCACGAGCACATTTCGAGGGTTGTCTCTTGTCGTGCTTTTCGCTTCCGTTCCGACTACGGAGAGACCAAGAAACGCAACTACACAGACTGTGGCTGGGTGTTGCATACGCGGGACGATCCTTATGCAATATTGGGCCAGAGCAAAATCCTAACTGCAATTCATGTAACACGCCAGAGACTACTATTAACATTCTGTGCGTGTGCCCTTTATAAGCAGTCAAAAGACAATCTTTTAAGTGCCTCACAGATAACCTACACTGCTGAACTTTTCAGAAGAAAAACTTTCGTTGCTTCGGAATGTGTGGATCACGCCCAACGTAGCTTGAAGAGACTGCTCACATTTCTGAGCAAGACAGCTAGGTTTAGATTCCCGTCTTCAGTTAGAGCACCTGATAATGTAGACTTTTGTGCGTGTCCTACACCGAAGAAAACATTGTTTGCAGCGACTCATGGTGCTGTATCACAATCACCGCTTATCATACTCTCCTCTTTTTATTTCTTTTCCTTTTCTCCTTACTCCCGTGACAAGTAGCTGGCTGGAAACCTGATTTTCAGGCCAACCTCTCCTCTTTCTTCTCATAAACACCTTCTTCTTTTTAAAGGCACTCCAAACTGGCCGTTGTTCAGCACCTGGCACCTTCCAACAAATGATGGACAGAATAATCTCTGGTTTGAAATGACAGTCTTCTCTCGTTTCTCTTGATGATGTTGTGATTGTGTCGACTACCTTAGGGCTACCCAAACGACTGCTGGCTGTACTCAACACCAGTAATTCAGTAGATTTATCATAAAATCAAAGGATTGTCATGTCAGGAGTTCGGGCAGATCCGGAGAAGACAGTGACAATGAAAAAATTTTTTTGATAGTTGGGTTGGTCATGACACTATTAGGGCGTGTGATGCAAGGATTATGGAGACAGTGCGGAACACAAAAGAATGTTAGGAAGTTATATTCGGTGCGACACACGTATTACAAGTGCAGTGCTCCACGAGTGCCTTTTCTCCTAGTCCGATGCGCGAGCTTTAAAGAGTCCTAATTTTCTTCATCTTCTAGGTATGCAGTGCTGTATTCTGCTCCACTCGCACTATCAATTGGCGTCGTCAAAATTTCCCAAATCTACAGATAAAGATGGTGCTAGGCGATTCTTAGCATATTACCGATGATTCGTCGAAAATGTTTTATGGATCTCTGAATGGCTAACAATGCTGACAAAGGATGACACAACTTTCATCTGGCTTTGTGAACAGAAAAAGGTGTTCAAAGGAACACGAAAGCGTCTTCAGGGCCGCTCAGTCATGTCTCATTTTGACAAGGAAGCGGGAACGGATCTCCACGCCAACGCCTGGAGTTCAGGGCTTGAAGCCGTACTCACTCAGTGGCAAAATGAACAAGAAGGAGTGATTGCGTACGCTTGCCGCACTCTTTCGAAAGCTGTGGTTAACTACTCAGCGACTTAAAAAGAATGTCTAGCAGTCAAATAGATCATCAACAAGTTTTGGCCATATTTATACAGTAGACCTTTTCGAGCCTTGTTATCATAAACTATGCTGGCTCGTTGGCATGAAGAACCCGCCTGGACGGCTTGCAAGGTGGAGCCAACGACTTCAGGAATACAACTTCACGGTCGTACATTAATAATGTCGCAAACAGTGTGACACTGATTGCATTTCGCGAGCTCCTATTTGACCCACTGTGTCTGCTTCTGCTGAAGATGGGCGAGATTTCTCTTTTCTTGGAGCTGTGGCGACATCATAAGTGGCGCATCATCAGCAATCTGATTGTTTGTCCTTTGTATTTTAACTGATTCTTCTACTGATCAATAACACGGAAAACTTGGCGTGGTTTGAAGGCGTTCATCATGCTGAATAACATCCTATATATGCCTATATCCTATATATATAACATCTGTTGTAGGCCCGTGTGCTCAGATTTGGGTGCACGTTAAAGAACCCCAGGTGGTCTAAATTTCCGGAGCCCTCCACTACGGCGTCTCTCATAATCATATAGTGCTTTGGGACGTTAAACCCCACATATCAATCAATCAATCAAATATATAGAACATCCTATATAACATCCTATATATATATATATATATATATATATATATTATATATATATATATATATATAAATATATATATATAAATATAAATATATATATATAAATATAAATATATATATATATATATATATATATATATATATATATTGTGGGAGTAATAACTCAATGGGCCAATTAGTCTTCGTGAAGGTATGGGATATGGCACAACGGGAGCGTTGTCAACAAGGATAAATATATTTATTTCCCAACAGTTTCGGGAGGGGATAACTCATCCCCTGATGGAGGACCCCTCCCGAAACTGTTGGGAAATAAATATATTTATCCTTGTTGACAACGCTCCCGTTGTGCCATATCCTATATATATATATATATATATAATATATATATATATATATATATATATATATATATATATATATATATATATATATATATATATATATATATATATATATGAGAAAACGTTGAGCCCAATACAACGACAATCCTACTCGTCGTCTCTTCAGTTTCAGTTACGTTCTGAGAACTTGGAGGCTTGCTAGAACTACCCGTGATTGCGACACTTGGTAGTAAGCAGAACAGTATTACAGGCTGAAATAGGTCAGTTCTGTGTAACACTACGTTAGGACTTGTCGGGACTGCCAAAGACGTAAGGCGCCACTGTTGGAGCCTATTGAGCTCCTTGAAGCTATAGAGCCACCAGTGGCATCATTCGCACAAGTGAGAATGGGCTTACTCCGCCCGTTCCCAACTTTATTGTATAGGAAGTGGTGTACTTTGGGGGCCACTGACTATATGACGCGATATGCTACGACGACGTCTCTAGTTAGGGAAACGGCTGTCGAAGTCGTCAAATTTTTCGTCATCAGCATCGAAATGAGTCATGGGGTCCCTACAGTGCTGGTAACGGATCTAAGACTATATTTACGGCTGATTTTATGAAGTCCATAATGTAATTGACACACGCAAGTCACTGAGAAATGGCAGATAATCATCCACAAACTATTGAAGTAACCGAACAACTGCACAAAACGCTGGCTGATATGTTGTCGATGCGTGTAGATGTGGAGCACCGAAAGTGGGAGAAAATGTTGCTGTATGCAACGCACGCTTACAATACAGGACAGCAAGAGACGACCCGTACGACGCCTTTTCAACTTGGTTTTGGCCAGACAGCCACCACAACATTGCAAGCAAGGCTACCGGTATATGACATGTCAATGATATCAGCGACATTATAAAAAGGGCAGAAGAACCAGGACAGCTTGAACGGCAATAGGTTCACTAGCACCTAGAAGTTGAAAAGCATAGATGCAACCTGCATGGAAGAGACCTCCAGTATGCACTGGGCGACAGAGTTTGGGTATGGACACCCGTACAAGTAAGTGGCATTGGGTTCACCAGCACCTAGAAGTTGAAATGCATAGATGCAATTTGCATGGAAGAGACCTCCAGTATGCACTGGGCGGCAGAGTTTGGGTATGGACACCCGTACAAGTAAGTGGCCAGTATGAAAAGCTGCTTTGCCGCTATTTCTGTCCCTGTCAAGTTTTTTGACGAATTGGTTTGCTGAACTACGATGGTTGGAGATTTGCAACAAATGTCATCACGGCAGCGTCAGCACACAGAAATTGTGCGTGTCGTAAGAATCAAACCTGAAAATGACAGAATCAACATTTGTGGACACCTACCCATCCTAATAAAACGCTCCGCCTAGAAGCATCGTGAACGAGTCTAGCAACCAGCATGCTTGAAGCATCTGGACGATGCACCTTTGGAAAGAGGGTAATGGCACAAGCCCCCTTCAAACTAAGCGGATGGTTTGATCGTTACGACCCCCGATTGAGGATAGCGTACTTGGAAAGCATAGCCCGTTCAGCAAGTAGGACGTGGCAGCACCAAGCATGTGACAGCAGCTAAGCGCCACACGCCATATAGAAGGGCAAAAATAAAACATTTATTGCTAATAAAACCTTATAGCGTTTGGACCTCATATTCCGTAAGACCATTGGCTCTTGCCGCCGTCCGGGCTCCGTCGATCAGGGCCTGCTGCTGCACTAGGCCAGAGCGAGAGAGGGTCGCCTCCAACTGGACTAGTGTAAGATTGGGATTGGCCAATATACTGGGAATATTTCGGTACTCCCAAACCATATGAATTGAAGTGGCCGTCGGGGGACAGAATTTATACTACATATTGTACATGGAAAGGTCTGTCTTGGACAATACATGAGGATTTGTAAGTGATGGTGAGTGTAATCGTCTCCATGCTACCTGCGATACCTTATTTAAAGGGGTGCTGACACAAAATTTGGGGGCCGAGATTGCCTGCCGGGTTGATTCTCGTGAACATTCGTATATGATCTGCAAGATATCAACATCGAATATGGCTTGGCAGATACTTTGAAATAATTTTAAGTTTGCGTGAGCAACCGACTTCATAGTGCTTTGGACACCTTCGGAGGTGACCCCGAGGTGACACCCTACTTTCCTCACGTCACCGGGCTGCGTTCAAGATGAAAAGTTATGATGACGTCATAGCCGCCATTTTAGGAGCGAACCTCTTTAAAGCGGCACCCGTTCGTCCCTCGTACCAGTAGTAGTAGTCATAGTGTGTAACCAGTCTTAGATTTTGACCTCAAAGATAATGCAGGTGGGACATTTCTTCTTCGCGTTGTTGAACAGTAAAAAATCGCAGTGTGCGCTTTAACTAAAAGCCGAATTCTTTCTCTCATTACCCCTTAGCAGCCATTGGCATGTACATTGAGCACTATCTGACAAAAAAGGGTTGCTACGTTGTACTCGCTGGGTGTAACCTCCTTGGTTTTTGAAAGGTTTAGCGAGTGTTGGGCCGCAGTGCCATGAGTACAGTGAACTAGTATATACCATAAACTCGATGTGGTTAAAGGTGGGAAGTGCATACGAAGCGCAAGACGTCAGAAAGTGTGCGTGTGCCTCCTCTCGTTCAGTCTTTGGAATGTCCGCTGGATGACGGTGCTTCTATATGAGGAATACATGATAAAAAGTTGCGAGATGGTAGTACTTGGAGTGTCGAATAGGTGGACGAACGGACACATAGACAGATGCATAGGCGGACGCACGGATGGCTGCATGGACGGATGGACGCGTGGACGGACGCAGGAGCGCATGCATGGACGAACGCAGGAACGGACGCACAGATGGACGTGTGGACGTATGAACAGATGCGCGCACGGACGGTCGGATGGACGCAAGGGCGGCCACACACACGCGCACGCGGGCGGACGTAAGCAAGAACGAATGGACGAACGAAAGCTTCGCCCCACTCTCCATCATTCACTCTGTAGATATGCTGCCATTTTTCTCTTTTACCCCGTTAGCTCCCAAAATCAATGATTCTCGGTGGCTGGTTGCGAATGCGTGGCCGTAATGCACGATCTGAATGTTTTGTGTTTGGCGACATTCATGCGCCGTTTACTATTCGAAAGTAATTCTTGATGCGGATCGTGCAAAAGTGCGCCAGAGTTCTGCGTGCTGACGGAGTCAAGAGTTCCACACGCTAAATGGCGACAGTTGCACCCAGTTTTTGCAACTCTCTCAAACCGAAACTGAAACTTATCGATAATAAGGGGCCTGTGATTAATTATCTGTCGCGTTCTTCAGCAAACAATGTGTCGTGTCATGACTAAGAGCCCTACAGCAACGCATTGCAGCAGAAAAACGCGAGGCCGAATGTTTTGTGCCAGTACCCCTTTAAGAGATCAGTAGGTAGGGATCGTTCTCGTCAGCGAGAAGTTGTGCTGTTTATAAATCAGCAGGTGTCCGAGGCAAAGGCATGAGCAAGTTCATTGCCTTTAACTGCTGTGGGCCCTAGCACACATAGCAGTTGTACCCACTGGCACTCTTGGCGAGGGGCCACAGCTTGATGCCAAATTGAATGTGCTAAGCGTTTGACTTGACGTATGGTGAAACTGCGATATGCCGCCTGGGAATAAATGAGGACAAAGATGGCTTTCGGGTTACGCATGACTAACGCTAGTCTCTTTCGTCGATGTGATGTCTGTTCCGGTAGCTGAAATTCAGTCCACGAGTTTTCCCCTGTTAACGAAGGTACCATGGTGCACTTGTGCAGTGGTCTTTCCACATCTACAAAGAAGGCATTTTCACTGCCCCAATATTTGGCATATAAAATGCGTTGCTGGGATAGTTGGTGCATGTCTGAACATGAAAGTCGAACACAAAAAGAAAACAATAGGACACAGGGAACAAGTAGACACGATAGAACGCTCACTACCCACTGATTTAATTAGAAAAGAATGCATGAAAAAAATAGAGATCGTACGTCACAGCTGTGACTGTGCACATCACAACGCTGCTGATATAGAAAATAGGAGGAAAATAACGGCTAGGAGGTTAACCAGCTTATAGGCAGCTGGTTGGCTACCCTGTGCATAAGAGGGGGATGGGGGAGACGAAAGATAGGGAGGAAATAGGGAAGAGAGATAAACACAGCACATTAGGCAGCACACGTGCGCACACTCAGTCATAGTCCAATGTTGTTTTTCGTGATTTGTGGCATTGCTGTTACAGCCGCTTGTTCATATCCGTGTCACGTAGGAATTTCAACAGTGTTTTTGTCGCCTTATGTTGCAATTTTCTCTCTCGGGCAATTGAAAGAATAGTGTCCACAGACATTTGGCTGTTGTCGATGTGCGCAAGAACACACGCCAGTGTCTGTCTCTGGATGTCATACAACGGACAGTCGCACAATATGTGGTGTAGCATCTGTTCGCAATGACAGGCATCGCAGAGAGCGTTGTCGGCCATTACTATAACAAATGAATAAGCACATATAAAAAACTATACTAGATTACAGCATAGCAACTGAAATTCGCACTTCCCCAAACACACTGACGTCTGGCTGACGCAGCAGGGAAACAGTTGCACGCGAACTTTTAGAGGCGTTTCACATGAAATTGAAAGCTGAAGGTTAGGTCAGCCAGACATCAGCGTGTTTACGGGAGTGCCCCGCACTTCTGAACGGTGTTGAGCTCCCAGACGTCGGTGTACGAGGCTCAGAAGTTTGCCAATTTTTCGTTAATCTTACGCACGCATACTCGTATTACCACGAGAACGGGCTGCGGAGAGCTTCGCCCCACTCGTCATCATTCACCTCGTGGATATGCTGCAATTTTTTTTCTGCGATTCTTTAGTAATCAATTAGTTGGTAGTGAGCGTTCTATCCTGTGTACTTGTTCCTTGTGTGTCGTAGTTTTTTGTGCTAGATTTTTACGTTTGGTATAAACTTTGGCTCTGGAAACTCGCCTGTATTCGTGGGGGACGGGGTGCATTTGCGTAGCTAAGGTGGAATACGGACTTGTTTTTGCCATTCCTGCCCTCTTGATAGCTTATTGGTGACCTGCATTTGTGGATTATTGCCACGAACGTTTAGCATGCCGTGATCTGCTTTGGTACGTGCAAGTCGAATAACTTGGTTCGTGTGATGATTTTCGAAGAGCTCTGACGCTATACTATATGTGTACATCGCAAGCTATTTGTCATTCATTACCCGTGGGGGTAAATGGAAACCTTTCCAATTGCACGTGAGTCGTAGTGGACGGTCTAATTGGAGTTAGTTGTTTTTCAGGATGTGCTAGTGCGGAAATATACAAGTGAAGCGACTGATCACAGAGGCCTGTACAAAACGAAATATTTCCACTTGCTCCGCTTGCTTCATGCTGCGGTGTTTGTTAATTATTTATGAGTGACGCTATCATAATAAGATAAAGTAGAATACTATAGTTTATGTTATTTTTTACAGTGTTTGTGTCGATAACAAACAGCAAGGACTCAAGCAGTAATCCTTACGGCACACCAGAAGTAATGAAGCAGGTTCTTCAAGAAGGGTTTTCCACAGTCACAAATTGTGCTTGGTTGTGAAGAAAACGCTCAATCCAGGCAAGCAAATTAGGGTTAACGGCAAGTCTCATCGCTGTATTAGGACACAAAAATCTACCACCAAAGACACAGTGGGGCTTGAACCAGGGTCTGCTGCAGGCCAGCCTATTGATTGATTGTTTGATTGTTGTGTGGGGTTTAACATCCCGAAACCACCATATGATTATGAGAGACGCCGTAGTGGATGACTCCGGAAATTTCGACGATTTCGACCACCTGGGGCTCTTTAACGTACACCCGAATCTGAGCACACGGGCCTACAACGTTTCCGCCGACATCTGAAATACAGCTGCCGCAGCCGGGATACGAACCCGCAACCTGCTGGTCAGCAGCCGAGAACCTTAGCCACTAGACCACTGCGGCGGGGCTGTAGGCCAGCCCAGCTTTCTACTTTAGAGCCACGCCAGTGCTTGGGACTTGTTCGCAAGCTTGCCTTAGGCAGGCTTGATGTCGGGAAAAGAATGGCGTTAATGCGAGTAACAAAGCGTTTTAGAACAGCAAAAAAACAACGAAGCCTCGCATATTTCGATTAAGGTGACATGTGGGTCGTCCACTGCTCCAATCCATCACAATAGCTTCTTTTTGATAAGCTATTAGCTGTGAGGCAGAACCACTTCAGACATAAATTTCTAATCGTCGTCAGGCACTTTATAAACATGCGGCACAAACTTCCTTGCAGTTCTTCAGCGTATACGACACTGCTTATGAGAAACACAAAAAATGGCACAGCGAATATTGGTCTACTACCAAGAAATTACTATTATTAATGCCGTAGTTGGTACTCACCAAGTGTGCCTGCAGCAGTTACCGAATTAGTGTTTAGAAAGGACTCTGAAATTCCACTCTTCTAGCTTTTGCTGTGTGTTGCGCCTTCCGCGTAGGCCTAGCGTTTTTTTTTGCGCTCTTGGCCGTTTAATGTGAAGCGGTAATGTTGCAATCGACGACAGTGCAGACGATTGTGTTGACTAGGGGAGAAAGTGCTGCCCGTGGTTTGTGATCTTTGTCTGAAATTCATATGTCTAATAAAGAAAAAAATTAAAATTAGGAGCTGTTATGAGGATTAGTTTCTCCTGTTAGAGACCTATATACTAACCGCCCGTGCGCACGTCACCAGAATGTTCGAAGAAGAATTTGGATCCAGCACCACACTCCGAATGCTGTCCTTCCTCTTGTTTTCACTGACACTTCCAACTACAGGCCGGGATCGCTGCTAATATATCTGGATGGATATTAACTGCACACTGTCATCTTCGCGTCTCGAATCATCTCACCAGAATAGCAGGGGGGGGGGGGTATCCGGACAGACCTTATGAAGCACTTGCGTAGGTTTAGCGTGAGGGAGATTGGCATGTGCGGACTCGTGTGGACACCTTTTCTGGTTATTGAGTTGCCACCTGGTCTTGGTAGGATTTCTTTCAACTCAGCGGCCAGGAAAGTGCAACTTGCAGGCCGCATGATGGGGCGAGCGCACATTGGAGTGCAACTAAATGTTCAAATACAGCTAGCACTCCAAAATTCAAGTAGAACAGGCACTGTAACGTCTCTCTGCACCACTGTTGCAAAAACAAAGCGTCTCAGCCGAAGTTGTGGTACTTCTTCAAATCACGGCTTCTATTGCTAGAGTACAGTTTGAACATCCCCAATCGGACGATAGAACGCTGCAACCAAGCAAGGCATGTGTACAGTGTTAATGCAACCTACAAATCCTTCCTAGAAGAACCGTGGCCTTTCTTCAAAGTACGCGATGAACTTACAGTTGTTGGCAGTGTGATATAACGTGACGAACGACTTGTCCTTTCAGTGCCACTTACCCTCCTCACGAGGCTCATCCTGGTGAATTGAGAACAAAGCGCGGCTTCGGAAAAATGCTGGTGGCTATGAATGAACCGCTGTGTCGAGCTATCGATGCAAATATGCTGCGTATGCCAGACAGTGAACAGCTACAACCATTGTGATGGCTGCACCATCGAAACCCCTACTATTTCCAGTACAATCGTCACTGAAGTTGGCAATTTTTTATTTTCGATCTACGTCAAAATGCACCACACAATCAAAGAGATGAGATAACGTTTGCTTACTATTATTTCAAGTAGCATAAAGTGCACTTCTGCAGTGGTATTACGACCCACGTAGTAAGGAGCTTATTGGTGCCGGTATTCACACGTTAAAGCTGCATGGACGTAGTCCCGAAAGATAACAGGCCAGAGTTTTCGTCACGCAACTTCAAAACTTTTCTGGATGATCGTGGTATGTTATTATGGCATTTTTGTCTCTACTATGCGCAAGTGAATCGTCGAGTAGAGTGCTTCAGCAGGGTATTTAAAATGTACGTTTAAGTGGGTACACTAGAGAAGCGAGCGTTACAGCAGGTGGTTACAGAATAATTAATGGGGCTCATTGTCGCACGTCGTGTGGCCCAGCTTAAAGTGCACCATCACTCGTCCTGCAAAGATGGGGTTACCATGAGCTTCGCTGGGTGTAGTTGGGAACCCATCAGCTATATCCTTTGCTGGCCCTAGTTCAGACCTAGTTCACCTACGTGAGGGGGTGAAGCAAAAGAAACAATAGAGCAAGCGATACATGGACGCTCGTAGAGGCGCAACAACAACCAGATATTTGGCACTTCGTTAAGGGTCAAAGAAACACAAATTACCATTAAAAGGTCACCAGCAATTCAGTAGCCCATGAAAGGTGTTCAGCAAAAAGGAAGCGTCTTTTTTGCCACCCCGATGACAGCCGCATGTGAATTGCTTCAAAATGGTCAAACGTACCACGAGCCTCTGCTGCACCCCACCTGTGAGGCGAATAGAATAGTACAGCTGGCGAGAGCTGAGCTCCACTTATAGGTGAAGAAATTGTTCTGGATGTGCCTGCCGGTAGTGTTGTGGCTACCACCCGTCAGTCTGTCTGTCTTTCCGTGCGTCTGTCCGCATGTCCGTCAACCTGTATGTCGGTTCGCCCATCTGTCCATCTAGTATACACTCGAAGTCCCATCATTTCGCATCTTTCATCATATATTCATCATATAGAAGTACCGCCATCCAGCACACATTGCAAGACTAAAACGAGAGGTGTCCACCACATACAAGAGACGCGCAAGCTTCGCAGCTAAAAAAAACGCCACTGTGTGCTGTTATATGAGTTGCTGACGTAACTAATTTTATAACCACTCCTGGTCACATGTTCCTCAAACCTGCAATAAGCAAAGTTGCGCTAAGCAATGAGAAATTACGCGCAAGATTCACATTTTTTTAGCACCTAAGGAATGTGACAATTAGATCGTGCTTTGTTTTCTCTTTTGTGAAGCTTACGGGCAATTTTCTAAGAGCGAGGCAGTAGGCAAAACAAACAAACCGTGGAACGCTGCTGGATCATTTCGGTAAATTTATCCCCGACATACAACAACCCCGACAGAAGCGTCTGTGAAAGCAAAAACCGAAAAAAGAGCATAAATTCAAACTTAATTACGATTGCGCAAAATGAAAGCAAGACGCAGACAACAGAGAAGATCAAAATTCCTGCACGACAACAACTATAACAAGGCAGGCCTGTGCGGCTTGTGCCTTCTTTCTTTTGCACCGTCTCTTTTGTTGCGCAGTGATGCCGAAATGAAGGATCACCCGTTGTGTCAGTACTCTGTTCTCATGAGTAGTGTGTGAGTGAGAATTTATTAGGAGGCAAAGAGGTCAGCCTGAGCTTGTTCACTCTAGCCTGCTACTCTACACAGGGGATAAAAGAAGGGGAAAAATAGAGGGATCAAGGATAATGATGGGGACAAGAAGAGGTGGTGCGTATGAACAGTATCCACTTAGCATAGTACCCTACAGTTTAGTATGTAGTGCAGTGCTTTGGTTAAAGTCTAAAACAGCCTTTGTAACAGTTTTTGACACTGTTTTGTCGTTCATTGCTGACAATATGTAACTTTCAAACAATAAAGTTCATCCAGTGCGTGCTAACGTTGCAGTTAGCATGTTTCTTTGCGCCACGTAAAATGCACAGTCACAAAATAAGTGAGCTAAAGTTTGCGGCAACTTGGCAGCACTCACAATTCGGGCTGTCCGCACGGCTGAATGAGTGGGGGTAGTGATGAGTGAAGGTGACGCCCAGGCAAATCTGGTGCAGTATATATGCATGCCTTCGGCTGATTTCAGCTGGAAGACGTAAAGTCATATGTTCTCATGAAGTAAAATAAAACCAATAAAGACGGCTGTATACTGTAGCCTACAAAATGTGAGATGCCTAAATGCAGTACAATGGTAGGTCGATAGACGATCCTCGTTATGGGCTGGCGAAATCTCAAGATGATATAGAGCGATGCAGAACGATAACTTGACCAGTCGTACGTGGACCAGAGGAGTGATAGCCAATTTTGTGGGCGTATTTGCAAAATTCTGTAACACTTGGTTGATACATTTTTTTCGAGGAAGAATCTTACCTAAAAAACACAGCATATTTACGAGGCGAATTTCGACGAGGGGTGCTAAGCGGACGGGCAAATAGATGGACGCGTGGAAGGATTAACACGTGGATGGACGCACGGAAGCACAAACTGACACACAGATGCTTAACTCATCATCATTTACTTCTTGGCTATGATGTGACAGCTTTTTGTTGACAAGCAATGCAATGCAACCGGCTACTACAACGAATATGACGACAGGGGACATACCATTCATAGTGCAAGGAGCTTCGCCCCTAAAAAATCACAACATATCCACGAGGTGAATGATGACGAGTGGGGCGAAGCGAACGGACAGACGAAGGAATGGACGCATGGATGGACGCATGGAGGGGCGCACGGATGGACAGCCGCACGAACAGGCGGATGGACAGACTAAAGTACACTTCATCCTACTCATCATCATTCACTCCGTGGTTATGCTGTCACACCGTTTTTATTGACATGCAATGCGATGCAACTGGCTGCTATGGTGAAAACGACGACTACGGCGACTCGGGAAATACGACCCACGGTGCAAAAGTCTTCGCCTCTAAAAGATGGTTTCCTGATCATAAAGACCTTTTAAGCCGTTCGTGAAACAATAATGGCCATCATAAAAACGCCAGCACATTTGTTTAACGTAAAAATGGGTTCAAGAATGCCTTGACCCATTTTGGCGGAGTTTCGTGTCACAATGCCACGTTTTCAGCCCATACATAGACGGATGTTTATGTCGGCAGCTCTCCTGAGCCCTATTTAGTTGCATCACATATTTTCCCTTTACCGTTGGGGTTCACCATAATTGTGCTATAACGTGCTAGGTCCTGATTAAACATCGTTTAAGGGTGCACAATATTGTCCATATGATGCTTCTGCGCACAAATCACCGATGATTTCAAATGTACTCATCACCAGTTCGTTCACTAAAGTCAGTAAGTCTAACTTTTTACGTATGCCTTTCAGCTCGCTTCCAAGCCATATTGCACTAAGTCATGGCAAATGTAAGCAACGTCGTCTTCCTCATTGCTCTCTGCCTAGACGGGTTTAGCGTGGAGTGTAAGTAAATAAAGTTTGTCTTCTTTTAATCTGTAATTTTATTTCTATAAAAAATAACAAGTGAGAGATTCCGAGGCGCACCTAAAAGTGCACAGCAATTATTATGTTTATGAGTGTTATATATTTTTTGTAAATCAGACTCGCTTTAAGATCTTATACTCTGTTAAACCAGAGACAGTACGTCAAGAAATGGCCGCGTCAACCTCTAATAAATGAGCCAGTGTGATACCCAAATAGAGCATTCAAACAATTTAGCACTAGCCTAACAGAAGTTCATAACAAACCATTACTTTCTTGTAGGTTGCTATAACAATCAGAGATTGGGGTTTTGCCCTCGAAATGGTAGACTTTTTGAAAAAAAATGTGAAAAAACGACGCCGCTCTTGGCTTGCAAGCCATATAGCCTAAAATGCGGCTGTACAAAGTCCACATACCGCCGGCGGTCAGATGGAAGATGTGTGGTGAAAGCAGAATGCGGTAAGTGCCTGGAGAGACTACTACTGTGATATATTTTTGCTGTATATTGTGTTTTGGATATCTGCCACTGTGTCATAAAAGAAAATGTATACCCGATTGTTGCAGTCGAGGCGATTACACGAGTGCTAGGCTAAAAGCTCGGTCACTGTGGTGATAGCCTTGGGACGGTCTCTTATTGCGTCTAGGGCTCTACCTTGCCGTCCATGGGCGGGCGCGTCTCGGCTGAGTTGACGATCGCGGACGCTTTTTAAATGCGAATGCATTTATTAGTCTGGCTATGTAAGCGTCCATCGGAATCCGTACAACGTCCTCTCCCATAGCAACAGCAGCGGACGCACGCGTTCCTAGCGACAGGATGCCTCACCAATTCGCGCTTCGGCGTCGGAAACTGTCAGCGAAAGGTGTGGGAGCGCGCGCTTATCCTCACACCTGTAGGAAGCCAAGCAATGCATCGTGGCGCTGTGACTCCAGACAGGCCATCTTTAGCAGCGCCATCTTTGGTAGCAAAGTAGAAATCGGGGATGTAGATGGTGCGTTTTCCTTCGATCCAAAGCACTGCCGCCCGCTTACGTGCTCGCGCAGAAAGCGCGCGCCTTTGAGTCACCTCACAATGTACCGCATGCAGTGCAGATTCACAAAAATCTTTGTGCTGGACAAGCACTTCCGAGATGTGAACCGAACCGAAGGAATAAAGCTCGATAAATGATCTGTGGGGTTTACCGTCCCCAAACCACCGTATGATTATGAGAGACGCCATAGCGGAAGGCTCCGGAAGTTTCGACCTCCTAGGGTTGTTTAACGTGCCCAAAAAACTTAGCACACGGGCCTACAACATTTCCGCCTCCATCAGAAATGCAGCCGCCGCAGCCGGGATTCAATTCTGTGACCTGCGGGGAGTAAAGCTCGTTAGTCAAGTTTATGATGTGGAGCACATGACGGAAGACCGGGATGCCCGAGTCACTGCGAAATGCATCTCTTGTCCTCCATGATAATACCATGCACGACGCATGCCTCGAGGTAAGTCCCATTCTGCCAACATGAAGCCGTGTACTCTATCGATGTGCTGTGTTGACGTTAATGGAAAGCATATAATAGTTGTTTTGATGTGGTATCTAGCAGTAGCATCTGTGTACTGTCATGTGAAAACGTATGCAGCGTGCTGAAAAAATAAATACAAAGTAAATTTCTAGAGTCAAAGCAATAAAATGTCCAAAAAGTTTTAGAGTTATGTATTCCGTGCCGTGCATTACCTGCTGTCGTCGCCGCGAATGAGCAAGCTAAGTTTAACTTCAGCGAGTGAAGTTGAAGTGCTCGCCTTTTTTTCGGCTCGCATGTCATGCTCGCTCTATCTTTCCTGAACACGGCTGTGTCCTCCGGCCGTTACTTGCTGGAAAAGTGATACAGCTTTACACGCGGAGAGCATCCCTTGGTGTTTTTCGCCTTATTGTGTCAGCCCACAACACAATACTCAGGACCTCGCTGACGCAGCGAGCGTCTCGTTTTAGCGCGCCTAGCTGATGGCACGGCACCTTAGTTCCCGCACTGGGTGGCGCCCACGAGCGAAGCACCGCTCGCATGTGCCCCACGAGTTTTGATAATTTTATGTGATTTTGTTTTGACTTATCTGGACTGTGTTGTTACACTGTGCTCAGGAACATCAGGGCTATCCGTGGATGACAAACGTTTCTCGGTAAGCAGCTTCTTCACACCTATTTTCTGTCGATGACATGTCCCCTATGACAGCGTGAGCAACGCAGCGGTGGTAGAATAGATCAGCACATTTAGTGCGTGAGCAACGCAGCACTAATTGTGCTGCGTTGCAAAGGTACTTGCTGCGCGATCAACGCAGCAATTACCTTTGTTAATAGTTTGTATACTACAGAGAACAAGCTGATCGGCCTGTTTATTCTTCATGTCCTTGTCATCTCCTTTCTTATGTATTAAGATGATGTTAGCGTTCTTCCAAGACTCTGGTACTTTTCCCGTCAGGAGACACCTCATAAATAGAGTGGCTAGTTTTTCTAACACAATCTGTCCTCCATCTTTCAGCAGATCTGATGTTACCCGATCCTCACCAGCAGCTCTGCCTCTGTGCATGCTCTCCAAAGCTTTTCTGACTTCTTCTATCATTACTGGTGGGGTGTCGTCTGGGTTACTGCTAGTTCTTATAGTATTAAGGTCATGGTTGTCTCGGCTACTGTACAGATCTCTGTAAAACTCCTCCGCTATTTTAACCATCCTATCCATATTGGTAGTTATTTTGCCTTCTTTGTCCCTTAGTGCATACATCCGCCTTTTGCCTATCCCAAGTTTCCTCTTCACTGCTTTGACGCTTCCTCCGTTTTTCAGAGCGTGCTCAATTCTGTCCATGTTATACCGTCTTATATCGCATACTTTACGTCTATTAATCAACTTCGAAAGCTCTGCTAGTTCTATTTTGTCTGTTGTACTTGACACTTTCATGATTTGACGCTTCTTAATTAGGTTCTTCGTTTCCTGGGAAAGCTTGCCGGTGTCCTGTCTCGCTACTCTGCCTCCAACTTCCACTGCACACTCCGTGATGATACTCGTCAGATTATCATTCATTGTATCTACGCTAAGGTTGGTTTCCTCGCTAAGAGCAGAGTACCTGTTCTGCAGTGACACTCTGAATTCCTGTACTTTCCCTCTCAGTGCTAGCTCATTGATTGGCTTCTTGAGTATCAGTTTCTGTCGTTCTTTCTTCAAGTCTAGGCGGATTCGAGCCCGTACCATTCTATGGTCACTGCATCTTACCATGCCAAGCACTTCCACATCCTGCACGACTCCTGGGTGTGCAGTCATTATAAAGTCTATTTCGTTCTTATTTACGCCATTAGGGCTCCTCCATGTCCACTTGCGGTTTTCTCGTTTTCGGTAGAAGGTACTCAAAGTACGCAGATTATTGCGTTCTGCGAATTCTACTAGTAGCTCTCCTCTGGCGTTTCTAGTGCCGATGCCTTAATCTCCTACAGCCTGGTCTCCAGCCTGCTTCTTCCGTACCTTTGCATTAAAGTCGCCCATTACTATAGTGTACTGTGTTTTCACCTTACTCATTGCCGATTCCACGTCTTCATAGAAGCTTTCAACTGAAGCGTCATCATGGCTGGATGTAGGCGCGTAAGCCTGTACTACCTTCATTTTGTATCTTTTATTCAGTTTAATTACAATGCCTACAACCCTTTCATTAATGCTATAGTAATCCCCTATGTTGCCAGCTATGTTTCTGTGAATTAGGAACCCTACTCCCAGTTTTCTTCTGTCTGCCAAGCCCTGATAGCAAATGACGTGCCCATTCTGTAGCACAGTATAGGCCTCATCTGTCCTCCTAACCTCACTCAGCCCTATTATATCCCATTTAATGCCTTCTAGCTCCTCGAATATTACATCTAGACTTACCTCACTAGATAACGTTCTAACGTTAAACGTTGCTAAGTTCAAGTTCCAATGGTGGCCTGTCCGTATCCAGAGATTCCTAGCACCCTCTGCTGCTTTGCAGATCTGACCGCCGCCGTGGTCAGTTGTTCCGCAGCTGGTGGGGACTGAGGGCCGTGAGTTAATTGACGAATGCCTACGGGAAGGGTGGCCAGATAATGCACCAGGGTGGCCAATCCTTCTCTGGTGAGATAATCGGTGCGTACCGGCTTTAAGCCGGTATGATCAAGAAGGAGTTTATCTGATTGGTGACTAAAGTCAATGCACGAGTAAAAATTGAACCCTTCGCTGCAAAGTACGAATCCTCAATCTCACTATTTAAGGAAAAAAAAATAAATCTAGTCTTTGGTTCATTAAGTATTACGGCTTGGTGGCGCTAGCCACCGCCCGATGAAAAGGGTAAAGTCATATCCATCCATCCATCCATCCATCCATCCATCCAATCCATCCATCCATCCATCCATCCATCCATCCATGCATGCATCCATCCATCCATCCATCCATCCATCCATCCATCCATCCATCCATCCATCCATCCATCCATCCATCCATCCATCCATCCATCCATCCATCCATCCGTCCATCCATCCGTCCATCCGTTCGTCCGTCCGTCCGTCCGTCCGGAGAGCGACTTCATTGATCGTAAGATACATTGCTCGCGTACGTACGTTATATATTTGGCATTATGTGTACGCCCGAATTTAACGCATTTAGGCGTTACAAAAGGCACGTTGGAGTCAGCGCTTGCCTCGAACTCGATGTCATGCGACACTCGCTTGCTTCATTAGTTGCCATTTGCAGCAACCCCAAATAAACTGAAATATGTTTGTCCTTGTACACGCAGTTCACTATGATGAGCTTCCCGCTATTCTGAAGCGACGTGGAATGGACGCTAGAAGCTTGTCAGGTCCTCGATTATCAGGCAACTGCACCTCAACACCAACAAAAGAGAAGGTCCTATGTACATTTGTTTGCCAACAGCTCTTCTTGCACTACCCAGCTATAGGCTGTGCGGCGATAGGTGCGCTGGTGTAGGCGTTTTTCACCGCGCCACCTGATGAAAAGATGCGAGATGGCGGTAGTTGGAGTGTTCACCAGATGGACGGATGGATGGGCACACGCTCGGACGGACAGACAGATACATGGACGGAACGTCGGATGCATCGATGGACAGACGCACGAACAGGTGCACGGAAAGACGTACGCAGGGAGGGAGGCACGGATGGACGGACGAATGGACGGTCGCACGGCGGTCGGAAACAAGAACGAACGAATGAACGGAAGCCAGGGTGGACTTACAACTGCTTCGTCCCACTCATCGTCATGCACTCCGCGGATATGCTGCAATATTTTAATTGGTGATTGTGCGTGGCGCTAGCTCGCGCTAAAGAGTCATTCTCCAGGCTTGACAATTTTGAGCTGACAAACGCAATGCGTAGATGAGGCGTTAATGATCACGTCTGCCAAAATTGGGAACGCTACGTGCCACATAAATGGGTCAAACTTCAAGATGAATGCTGCTCCCCATTCATTACGTGGGTGCGCACCCAGAGAATGAGGGCATGACGTGTTCGTATGAATGGCCTTACGTACACGGCAATGCAGTTACGTTGGTCGTCGACGTAAACGGCTATGCTCTGACGTTGCCAACAGTGGCACGTCATATGGTGAAAATTCTTTAACGCGACATGCGCAATTTATGTATTGGTTGCTTGATGAGATGAATAAATTTCCAGATAAATAATGAGACGCCATAGGGCGATTTGAGCGTAGTTTTTTGCAATTTCCCCCGGCGATTTGAAACTAGATGCGAGGCTAATGTCCCAGTGTGTCACATGCATTCGTGTCCCCGCGATTCCGCTGTCAGGTCATCGAGCAGACTACAGCCGTGGAACGATCCTACGCGTTCGCGCTCTCACTGTGGTCGTCTATTGCAGCGCCTCCTCAGCCTATTCTTTTACCGCGTCTAAACCACCGTTTCCAATTCATCTCGCAGAAACAGGCAGTACACCTCAAACAACGCTCGTCAAAAAAAGAAAATGAAAAATGGCAGCGTATCTACGAAGCGAATGAGAAATTGTGGGGCGAAGAATCCAACCGTCCATTCATTCTTGCATCCGTACGTCCATGCGCGCGTCTGCGCGGCCACCCGTGCGTCCGTCCGTGCGTGCGCCTGTTCGTGCGTCCGCAAGTCCATGTGTGCGTCCGTTCCTGCGTTCGTCTATGCATCAGCTCCGGCGTCCGTCAATGCATCCATTCGTCCGTGCAGCCATGCGTGCATACGTCCATGAATCTGTCTGTGTGTCCGTTCGTCTACCTATTTGTCACTCCAAGTACCATCATCTCGCATCTTTTCGTCATATATTCCTCATATAGAAGCACCGCCATCCTGCGAACATTCCAAGGACTTAACGAGAGGAGGCAAACGCACGCTATCTTACGGCTTGCGCTTCGTGTCTACTTCCCACCTTTAACCACCTCGAGTTCACGGTATATCTGATTTAACTGTATTGATGGCACCGTGGCCTAACGCTCGCTAAACCTTTCTAAAACCAAGCAGGATACGCCCAGCCAGTATAACCTAGCAACCCTTTCTTGTCAGATAGTGCTCATAGTATATGCCAACGGCTATTAAGGGGGAATGAGAGACAAGAGAATTCGGCTGTTACGTAACGCGCACGCTGCGAGTTTTTAATTGTTCAAAAACGCACAGCAGAAATCTCACACTGGCACCACCTTGGAGGTCCAAATGTAAGACTGGTTACACACTTCGACTACTACTACGACTTCGAGTGACGAACTGGTGCCACTATAAGTAGCTTCGCCCCTAAAAGAAAACACGTCACTTGCGTGCATGGGGCTTGTGCTTGTTCGGGCACGTTATGCGCACGTGACCTCTTGATCGGATGCCGGAGAGGGTAGGGAATAGATTTGGCTTCCGAAAAGTACGTGGAGGAGCGGCAAAGGCTTCGAGCTCACCTCCTCTCATCCTCACTTCGCGCCGCTTCAAAAAAAAAAAATCGTGGCAAAATGTTGCAAAAAATTTGACACCCAACAGCTTTCTTGGTCTAACAAAAATTTTGTATGTGACCTGGTGATTGGCCCTTTACTCACCTGGTTTGACACGGTTTAGTTGACAAGCGCATTGTCTAGACGGGGCGTTCACAATAACATCTGCCAAAATTTCGAAAGCTACCCACCACGGAAAGGGGTCACATTTCAAGATGAACGCTACTCCCACTTCAATTCGCGGGCGCGGGCCGAGAGAATGAGGGCTTATTGATGATTAATTTGGGGGGTTTAACGTCCCAAAACCACCATATGAATATGAGAGACGCCGTAGTGGAGGGCTCCGGAAATTTCGACCACCTGGGGTTCTTTAACGTGCACCCAAATCTGATCACACGGGCCTACAACATTTCCGCTTCCATCGGAAATGCAGCCGCCGCAGCCGGGAGTCGAGCCCGCGACCTGCGGGTCAGCAGCCGAGTACCTTAGCCACTAGACCACCGCGGCGGGGCATAGAATGAGGGCTTAACGTGCACGCATGAGTTGCCCTACGTTCACAGCAATGCGGTGACTTTGATCCGCTAAGTAAACGACTGTGCTCTGATGTTGCCAACAGTGGCACGTGACCGGGCGAAAAATACTTAACACGTTATGCAGCGTTTAGGTAATTTGTTACTTGAAAAGATTATTCAATGTTGACAGAAATTATGGGACGCAATGAGAGATTGTGCATGTTTTTTTTCATATTTTGCCGTTATTGCCACCAGATGCGGGCTAATGTGCCGGCGTTTCGCATGCGTTTGTGGCCTGGTGGTCAGCGCATAGAGCAGACTTCAGGCGTCGAATGCTCCTGTGCGTTCACGCACTTGTAAGGTC
Source organism: Rhipicephalus microplus (assembly GCF_013339725.1). Classification (NCBI taxonomy): domain Eukaryota; kingdom Metazoa; phylum Arthropoda; class Arachnida; order Ixodida; family Ixodidae; genus Rhipicephalus; species Rhipicephalus microplus. The sequence goes on along the minus strand of NC_051168.1, from coordinate 108,966,684 downwards.
GCTCCCATCCCCCGCAATATGGATCCCCGACTACATCAAGGCCGGAGGGAAGCCAGAGTGGAAGCCCTCGAGCGAACGTATTTACACAACAACACTACGTACTATGTTGACACCGCCAACTACGACCATGCAAACAATAAGGCTGTAGCCACAGTCGTATATCACAAACTCACAGAACGTACCAGCGCTTCCGTGTGGTGCCGCAACATCACCGATGCTGAAGAAACTGCCATCGCGCTCGCTCTCGCCCTCGGCTACAGACAACGAAGGTCGCTGACAGTTCTCACGGACTCTCAAGAAGCTTGCCGCAACTACCTACAGGGGCGCATCAGCCAACCCGCTCTCAACGTCATCATGAGCATTACAGACACTGGCGAGCATTCCATTACACATCCACTCAGAATTTGGCATCGGATTATATGGACTCCGGGCCACATGAAACTGGAGGGGAATCAGGCAGCGGATAGGGTAGCTCGAGAGTATGCGAGCCGAGCACCTTCCAACTCCGCCCCTGAGGAACTCGTTCCGGTCCCTTGCGACTATTTGGCCATCCTAAACCATTACAGAGGACTTAGAAAAGCTTATTCGCCACCACACCGAACACTAAATAAAGAGGAATCGATCAGCTGGAGGCAAATTCAAACCGGCACGTTTCCAAATTTGCACATCCTGAGTAAAATGCACCCCTCGGCATACTCTCCTCTCTGCCCATGGTGCTCAGCTAAAGCCACTCTGTACCACATCACGTGGGAGTGTCAGGCCACTACAGCCTTACAACCAGTACAAAATCCAACAGCGGAGCGATGGGAGGAGCTGCTGGCCAGCGAGAATCTGGAAGATCAGTTGAGTCTGATCAACCGGGCCCGCAGAGCGGCTGCTGCAAGCGGAGCCCTGGACTAAGGGCCCTCCCACCGCAAGCCAAGCAACTCCGACTACTCGGAGCTTCTCCGCAGACAATTTCATGTAAATAAATAAATAAATACGTTTTCACTACCACCACCACCGTTCACGCACTAATTGTGCTGATCTATTCTACCACGTCTAAGCCAGTGTTTCCAAGCCATCTCACAGAAACAGGCAGAACACCACAAAGAACGCTGCTCAATAACAAGAACAAAAAATTGGCAGCATATCCACGGAGTGAATGATGGAGAGTGGGGCGAGGCATTCGTCCGTTCATTCGTTCTTGCTTCCGTCCGTCTATGCGTTCGTCTGTGTGACTGTCCATGCGTCTATCCGCCAGTCCGTGCGTGCGTATGTTCGTGCGTCTGGCCCTACGCTCGTCCATGCATTCGCCTCTGCATCCGTTCATGCGTCCATCTATGCATCTGTCTGTGAGTCTGTTTGTCCGTCTATTCAACACTCCAAGTACCACCATCTCGCATCTTTTCATCATATATTCCCCGTATAGGAGCACCGCCATCCAGCGGACGTTCCAAGGACTAAAAGAAAGGTGGCATACGCACACTTTTTTACGGCTTGCGCTTCGGGTCTACTTCCCACCTCCAACCACCTCGAGTTCATGGTCAATACTAGTTCATTTTATTCATGGCATTACGGCTCAACGCTCGCTAAACCTTTCTAAATCTAAGGAGGTTACACCCAGCAAGTATAACATAGCAACCCTTTCTTGTCAAATAGTGTGCAATGTTCGTGCGAATGGCTGCTAATGGGGATCGCAGCGTGTGCGTAAACAAAAAGCCGATTGCTCCTGTCTCTCATTCCCCATTAGCAACCATCGGCATGCACATTGAGCACTATATTTATTGTTCAACAGCGCACAGAAGAAATTTCTCACCAGCACCACCTTGGAGGTCAAAATGTTATACTTGTTACACATTACAATGGCTACGAGGGACGAACGTGCACCGCTGTAAGGAGCTTCGCCCCTAAAAAAACGCCACTTGCGTGCTCGGGGTTGGGCTTGTTCAGGCACGTCATACGCACGTGAATTCTTGTTCGAATCACTAATCTCTATTAAGAAAGTCAGATGGTGCATCGAGCAAACCCGGTTTGGGAGCCTACATGAACGGCCGTTTTTAGGGTGATGTCAGCCTTTGACCCACTACATGCCGCCAAGGCACCGCCGCCCGCCAAAACACAATAGAGGGTTTTAGTACTGCGGAATGGTGCTACGTACGCATCACGCAAGCGCCTTGCGTTACGTGGCGTCGTTTGCCACTAATCGGCTTTTAGTACGCCGTAGTACCCGCGTACGTAAGGAGCGCGAAGCGTGTTGCGCCATCTGGTAGATCAAAATAGAAGTACGTGTTGTTGACAGCCAATGTGAGCCAATCCAAGTGAGATTATGGCCATATTTTAGGCCACATAAATCACACTAAACACTTTTCCCAGAGCAAGGTTCATGTTCTTCACGATGCCTCCCCACTGCGAGAGATCTTGAAATGGGTTGTGCGCGTTTAATTCGTGCAGAAGCGCCAATTCATATGCTATGGAAAAGTAGAGCCGGCCGTTGTTTGCATTCGATGCCGCCATTTTGCAAAACGAAGTCTCGCGCTGTCACGAACGTGTTCGAGAGCGGCGCGATCACCTCATACGTACGCACGCACGCATCTCACGCGTGCGTACGTAGCGGCTGCGTACGTAACGCGATACGTGCGCGTTGCGATCTGCGCATGCGCACTACGCAGAACGTGGCGTCCTTACGTACGCAACGCCGCCACGTACGCAACGTACGCAGTACTAAAACTCTCTAATGTTGCCAGACAGCAACGCCGCGCTGTCGCCCCATCTTGGTGCCCGCACTGCGTCTACGCCCGGTTGCGTTTAGTTCTCAATAATACGGCGTCTAACGTTGCGGTAGCGTGTTAAACGCTGCAGGTGAAGCCTTAGAATGCCTGGATGCTGCGTACCGCTCTGCAATAACCAACACAGAAAGGGGGTGCGAATGTTCCGCTTCCCAGCGAACCCTGGCCGACGACAACTATGGCTGGCTCACGTGAAGTGAGACGGCTGGGAGCCCACCAGTGCGTCTCACATTTGCTCTGTGAGTACTGCGTATTTCGATCACTGTTTTTTCCTGCGGCACACGTATATGTGTTTCGCGGTGTTCGCGAATGAGTAGATAACCGAAGTTGTTGTTGCTGCGTCCACGCATTGCGAATAGGAAGCCCACAAACGCGACGCGTCCGCGCGTTCGTACGGAGACGCGCTACCTAGTATGAGCTGTTGCCACGCTTGCGTTCGTGTCAGCGTAACCTCAGTATTATGTCGCAAGTGTTTGTGTGGGGGCTGCGAATTTTTTTTGCGCTCACTTTGAAAACTGGGTCGCTTACACGACCCTGAGAACCGCCGCTGTCAAAAGCCCAGGTGTTGTGTGTTGTTACAAGGGCTGGGCACCGACGCCGTACGTAGGTATACATGCTCGGTCGGCGGCTGGCTCCAAAATGGCGGCGCACAGAAAACTATGCTGAATTTGGTGGAAGCTGGCAACAGCGTGCCCCGTTGCTCGCTGGTTTTCGCTGAGTTTCTTGAAGGCACTGCTTGAGATGTCTCCACCCTAAAAACGGCCATTCGTGTGGGCTCCCTAACCCGGTTGAAGCCATCGGAAGGTGTCGTTGGTGTACTGGAAGCCACCACCATGAACAGTTGTCTGCTCTGGGCGCGAGAGCTTTTCTCTTTTTAATGAAAAGCTGGCCTGCAGAGAACTTTGAACTTTACGAATCGGCTGGAAGTGTCGTGGTGAAGACATTTTACTCGTAAGTATTTCAGATTTAGATTCTTTTTTACGAATTCTGCGAGAAATTTATGGTGATTTACAGCTTTTTTTCATCGAAGCACGTTGCACGTTGTTGCGGATGACTGCGGCCACGCGACAACAAGCAGGAGAACCCAAGAAAGGAGAAGTCAGGCATGAGCAGTAGAATAATGGGATGATTTTGGCGTTGGGCTCGGGTCTTGAATACGTGACATCTTTCTGGTGCTGAAAAACCCTCGGTCGCGCCCCTCTAAGACTTCTACTTCCGATGGCGTCGTTGAAGCGGCTGGGCAAGAACCGTGGCGTCGTCAGAAACAGCGCGACATGAATTATCGCACTCCTGACCAACGAGCTGCAGGCCTCCGTTCCCGATGCTAGTCAGGTTGACTCCAACGTTGCCAACCTGACTCAGAAGAACGCCCAACTTGTCACTCTAAACAAAGAAATCTTCGACGCGGCTGGTGATGAACACTACAAAGAAAAGTTCGAAGTCATAGATAAGTGCGACTGGAAGGTCTCTTACGCCATGTCCCGAGCGCGTTTCTCCCTCCGAGAGGCCGCCAATAAGGTGACAGCCACGAGTGCTGCGAGGTCGGTGGCTATGTCAGCGAACGTCGACGCTGGTGGTCCGAGCACTACAGCCCTGAGCCTAGTCAGTGACTCTTCTTGAGTATCTGATGTGATTCCCAGTCAAAAAACGATGCCACGTCATGGCACGGTGGTCCTGCGGAAACTACAGATCCCCAAGTTTTCTGGCCCCCATCGTGATTGCAGTCCTTCTGGGACCATTTCAGTTCCACGATACACCTGAAATAAGACCTTTTACAAATCGAGAAGTTCGAGTACCTTCAGCCGTATATGAGCGGTGCAGCAAAGAAGGCAATTGAGGGCATCCGACTAATTGAAGACAATTATAACATCTTGATCAAGACATAGACGGAGTGATTTGGTCGACGCGACTTGCTTGTGAACGAGCACGTTGACCACATCCTCCCCTTAGCGCCAGTCAAGTCGTCGGCAGACGGGGAGAAGTTTTGCTCGCTCTACGACAAGGAGTCTCCACGTTAACCCGTTTGGGCGTCCCACCTGACCAGCACAACGTGATCCTCAACCACGTCTTGATGTCCCGCAGGGCGCGGTTTTGAATCCCGGCTGCGGCGGCTGCATTTCCGATGGAGGCGGAAATGTTGTAGGCCCGTGGCTCAGATTTGGGTGCACGTTAAAGAACCCCAGGTGGTCTAAATTTCCGGAGTCTTCCACTACGGCGTCTCTCATAATCATATAGTGGTTTTGGGACGTTAAACCCACAATATCAATCAATCAATCAATCAATAAACCACGTCTTGATGCAGTGTCTGCTGGTCTATCTTGTGATTCTCTACCGCCAGAAGGTGCAGGAAGCGCCGCAGGAAACGTCCAGCGTCGTGACACCTGAACACAGAATCACCAGGCTGCCAAATTGCTCAATTTTCTGTGCGTTCACATTAAAGTTCGAGAGGAAAGCAGGCCAGAACAAACGCCACCTGGTTTCTCGCGGTCGCTGCCTGAAGAGGTCGAACCTTTGTCAGCACCGATGGGACATACGCCTATGGCGTCCACACTTGCTGCTGAATCTGTTACAGTTACGGAAGAGGTGTGGCCTTTATGCAGCAGTTGCCAGCACACCATCGCGGACTGCAACATTCAACTCTCGGCTGAGGAGAAACGGGCTTGTTGCACACTGCTCGCTGCTGCTACCGTTGCAGCTTGCAAAACACCTGGTGCGTTTTTACCGGCGTGCACACAGCATTATCTGTAGGAAGTGCAACCGACGTCACCCCACTATTCTCTGTGAATTGTTCACAACCCGTATAAACGCGACGACAGTGAACAAAGTTGACCCACGCATTGCAGGGTGAGGCACTAACACGCCTTCAGTAACATCAGCCACAAGCGTCCTTAGCGGAATGAACGCCCTCCTTTTTCAAACAGGACGAGTGTGGATCAAGTGCGGGTCACGAAAGCGGCTCGTTTGCATTCTTCTTGACAGCGGCAGCCAGCGCACATTCATCCGAGCGGATGTCTCAAAGGACCTTTCAGACACCCTGTTATCGAAACCGAAAAACTTTCTTTAGTTACGTTCGGCCACTCGAAGCCCCGCGAAGTCACACGCAGTCGACGAATAGCCTTCACTCTACGAGGCCAACGTACGGACATAGCGATTATGGTGGAGGCCTCGGAGGTACCCAAAATGTGTGCAGTTACCAGTCCATTACTCACTACTGATGTTTTGCAGCTTTTGTGCGACAAGAACTATAATGCTGCAGAAAACTTTCATCTTGACACCTGCCACCCACGGGAAGTAAGCGTCTTACTTGGTTCCGATGTTTACTGGAAGGTGGTGCCTGGAAAGGTTGATCAATTATCCAGCAACCTAACAGCCGTGCATACCAAGTCCGGCTAGACAGTTCAGGGTATTATGGAACGAGAGAAGTTCAGCATCCACGAGCGCTCTATTTCTGCACTGTAGCATGAAGTTTCCTCCAGAATGTGATCTTTCTGCGATGTGGAGTCTTGAAGTCATAGAGCAAGACGCCTGCTGAGGAAAGGAGCAAGGCTCTACCAGAACTTGAGGCATTTGAAGAGGGCATTATCGAACCAAACAGGTGCTACCAGCTGCCACTGATGTTAAAAAATCCAGGAATAGCTGTCGCCAGCGACAATCAATGGTTGGCGGAGCACCGGCTGCAAGCACAAATAAATAGGCTCAAACCACAGCCCAAATTCCTGAAGCAGTATGACAGGGTCATCAAAGCGTCTTCTAACGTGGAGCATGCAGAGCGAGTCGAAGAAGAGCCACTACCAAAAGAAAATGTGTATTATATGCCTCATCTTGCCATCATACGAAGAGAGGCGGTTGCGACCAAACTTCGAGTGGTTTTTGACGCTTATTCGCACGCGCCTGACCACCTTGCCTGAATGATGTATTGTGCAGAGGCACGAGGCTAGGAGGCTGCCACAATGTGCAGCTGCTGCTTACTTTTCAATGTCACCTAATGGTCCTCATCGCAGATATCAAAAAGCATACTTGGAGATTCCTATTTTCCTTGAAGACTGTGACGTGCTGCGATTCCTCTTGGTTGATCGGTTGCCCGCAGATAATGATTCATCTCCATCTGTTGTGACGTACAAAATGACACGGGTCTCGTTCGCAGCCTCGTCTAGCCAATTTTCGCTCGCAGCAACTATTCGACATCACCTAGCATTCTGTGGAAAACGATATCCGGACACTGTAGCGTTACTTAATAGGGCCTGTTACGTCAATGACCTTATCGTAGGACTTCCAAATGCGGACGAAGCTGCCACGGTGTACAAGGAAGCACGCGAGATATTCGCGATTGTGCAAGTGGGCTTCCAATGCACATGCCTTGCGGAAAGTCTTCCTTAGAGACAAGATTACTTTTGAAGACAAAGCCGGTAAGAGTACCCTAATCAATGTCCTTGGTGTACTTTTGGAACGTGAAGGCCACATAATTGTCCTCATGGTGCGCGAAGCGTCTGACTTCGCTGCGAGCAAGCGTTCAACGAAGCGCGTTGTGTTCTAGACTTTAGCAGTAGTGTACAATCCGTTGCAGTATCTAGCTTCATTTTCGCTCAGGCCAAAGGTACTTTTCAAGACTTGTGGAAGAAATGCGCACGAGACCATGTCCTCCCATCAGAAGAAAGAGCAAGCTGGAACAGTTGGCGCACTGAATTGGACAGCGTGAATCTATTCTGTCGACCGTTACGTATTCCTGCAAGCAGCTAATGCGACAGCTTCAATCGAACTACACGTGTTCTGCGACGCCAGTCCCCGAGAGTATGGTACCTGCATCTACGTATGGGCGTGCTCAATGAATGGCGGCTGCAACTCACAGCTCCTCGTAAGCGAGAGCTGCGTGGTGCCACTTAGACATATTGTGGGCATTCGCTATGCGCTTCTCATAATGCATTATCATAATCATTATCATCCGTCTGGGTCTCTATCCTCATTTTCATTGGGTGTCACCACAATCATCATCGTGTGTGGGCGCGCTCTCTTTCAGACTGTCCGTTCGCTGACAGGCCCTTGGTTTGAATAACCGTTGTCTCAACCTAGACCTCATACGTGGTGGAGGTGGATTTTCGGTCCTCGTTCCTTTCCTACCGCGCTCGACTCCCAGGAGTTTTGAAGGTTCAGGCCACCATTTGCCCCCACTGTCCTGCAGCATGTCACACAACGAGCCTGGTGGCACTGCTGCCATCTCTCCCCCATCGTCTTCAGGAGCGACTTCTGTTTACGTACACAGCCACCAGCGTGATCTCCTACTCCTCACCGGTCTTTGTGGAGAGGACGAGGAAGACTGGCTCGATGAGTACAGCTGCATGAGTATTGCTAATCGCTAGGACGATATCGCCAAGCTCCGTTACGTTCTTTTTACTTGACCGGTGTGGCAAAGACATAGTATTTCAACCACGTCATTGACTTACCCGACTGGGCGACCTTCCAGAAACAGCTGTGACATGTTTTTGGGGCACCAGTAGTTCATTTCATCGTTGCGAAGAGGACCATCGATACTCGTCTACAACCTTCCCGTGAATCTTACTCTTCGTACATTGATGATGTCCTTTCACTGTGCCGCTGTGTCAATTCATGTATGCCGGAATCGGACAAAGTACGCCACATCTTGAAAGACATTGGACCTTTTGTTTTATTGCCATCGCTGCACCAAACCCAGCTACCATCGCGGACGTTGTCGTGAAATGCCAGCGCCTTGATTCGCTGGACTCCATTTGGCTCCAACTGGACATTGGCGACCACCACTCCACATCTCACGGTGATCTGCGTGACATCATCCGGGAAATTATGCGCGAACAATTGTGGGCTATGGGTTTCACGCTTCCTTCACCACGTTCAACACAGTATTCGGGAGTTTCTTTCCGTAACCTCATTAGGGACTAACTTACATCCTGACTGGCCATAATATCGCCAAGCCACCTGTTTCTCGCCCTATATCAACCTACGCTTAAGTCGCTACCGCGCCTCTGAACAACGTACACGTGACGATGCCGCCACCATCCTACGCGTCGGTTGCTGCCGCTCCTCCGGTCAACTACTGCTCAATGCCACCTGACCCTTTTTCGTACCACCTGACCATGCAATCTCCAGGTGCCCCTAACGCCTTCTACTCTTCCCGATGGCGCTCGTCACGCCCTGTCTTCTATTGTTGTGGATATCGTGGCCACATATCTTGTTTCTTTTCTTGTGTGGTTCCTAAAGGAAAAGGAACAGAAAAAACTGAGCCCCGTAACTGTCTGCATCAGAGTGTGACACCTCAACAGTAGCTCACAAGGGATGGGGGTAAGGAGGGATTATAAGGATAGGAGTAAAAGGTATATATGAAGAGAGTAAGAAGAAAGCGAGGTGCAGGAACAGCGAGTGACGAAAGTTAAGAGAAGATAGGAAAAGTGGCCACGGTCACAAGAGTCCGAGGATGGGACACCACTCGTCGAGAGCTTTTGTCGGCGTCAGGAGATGGCGTAGGGCAAGTCCAGTCATCCAGAGCGGTGGTGTCGTCGAGGATCGGCGTCAGGAGATGGCGTAGAGTGAGCCCATTTGGCCAGGGATGCGCTGTCGTCGGCGATCACGAGGGCACAAGTGGTTGGCACGAAAACCAGCGAGCGGGTTTCTGCCGAAAGCGTCAGCAAGATGAGCGACGGGGTTACCACATGCGTGAACGGGATTGGCCCACCGGGACCTTTTCTCTCGGTGAGAGTTATTCGTCTTCTCCTTACTGGCCTTCATCTTCACCGGCATCGTGTGCACCGCGCAACAGCCGAAACACGAAACGCCGCTTGCCTTTGCCCTTCCATCGTTCCTCTTCTCCACTTCGGCCCACCTCATTCTCCTCAAATAGTCATTCGGAATACTAAATGATGCAGTTTGTGAAGGAGAAGCTGCATTGAAAATTACAACTGAAATTCCTCCTTGAGGCCCGTGAAACATGTTTTCTGTGGAAGTGGAAGGAGTGCATGTCGATGCTCTGGTGGACATTGGTGCCGCATTTTCTGTTATGTGTGTTGATAAGGGCCAACGTCTGAAGAAAGTGATCAATTTTTACGATGGACCCACGTTGGTTGCTGCCAAAGGGTATACTATTTGCCCTTCCGGTTTCTTACAGCCCGCGGTTTATTAATGGTATCCGCTATCACATTCAGTTCACCATCCTGACTGACTGCTCACACCAATTAATTTTAGGGTGGGATTTTCTTTCTTCTGCATTCGCGGCTATTTTCTGTGGTCAACGCGTGGTCCACCTCACCAACATGAACTGCACGCTCAACGACAACACCCAGAGTACATCGTTTGACAGCTGCGGAGGATGCCGAATCACTACCAGATCAAGAGCGAATTGTAACTATTACCTGCAAAACCCTCGACCTTGGCGACGTCTTGGTCTCACCATCATTGAGTTCCGTCGTTAAAGGCATCGTTCTCACTTCCGGTGTAGTTCGTTTTCGCAGTGGTGCCGCACTTGTCACCATCATGAATACAATATCTGAAAAAATTCGACTTCCTCAGAACAGCACGGTGGCCTGCGAGACAAATCCCGAGCCTGCGTGTGTCGTGCTCCTTCATGGCGTCTCCTCCAAAGATCACCCTTGTGGTAAGCCTGCATATTCTTCCGCATTTGCTGCAGCCATTAGTGAGGACTTGACACCTTCACAAACGCAACAGCTGCTTGCTTTGTTGAAGAAACACACAAGTTCCTTTGATGTTTACTTCTCGACGTTGGGCCGAACTACTACTACAACGCATCAAATCCCCACAGTCAGAACATCTGTTGTGCGCCGCCGGCTCTATCGCGGGTCTCCTGCTAAGAGAAAAATTATCGAAGAAAATGTAGCTGACATGCTCAAACGAGATGTCATTCGCCCCTCATCTAGCCCCTGGTCTTCGCCCTTGGTTCTGGTTCCTAAGAAGGATGACTCCGTGCGCTTTTGCGTCGATTACAGGGCGCTGAGCAAGATCACTTGCAAGGATCTGTTCCTAATGCCACGCATTGACGACACCCTTGATACTCTACAAGGCGTGAAATACTTTTACAGCCTCGACCTGCGTTCCGGATACTGTCATTCCTATGCACGAAGAGGATAAAGAGAAAACGGCATTCGCAACCCCAGATGGACTGTATGAATTCAACGTTATGCCTTTCCGACTGTGGGACGCACCCGCTACTTTCGAGTGCATGATTGATACCCTGCTGCGCGGCCTCAGATGGAAAACCTGCCTCTGCTACTTGGACGACATCGCTATTTTTTCGACAATGTTTGCTCAGTACCTACATCATATGGAAGATGTTCTGACGTGCCTTGCCGCTGCTGGCCTCCAACTAAACACCAAAAAACCATTTCGTCACAAACGTTATCAAAGTTTTAGGCTACGTTGTGACCAAAGGCAGAATTTTGCCAGATTTCCACAAAATTTCTGCGGTGCTTCGCTTTCCGCGCCCCGAAAGGCCGAAGAAGCTGCGGAGTTTTTTTCGGTCTCAATTCCTGCTTTAGGTGTTTTATGCAGAACTTCGCATCAATGGCGTCTCCACTTCACCAGCTTCTTGCTTCCGACTGCCCTTTCTGTGGTCGGATAAATCTCAAACCGCATTCGACCTGTAAAGTGTGCCCTCACGTCAGAACCTGTACTCCGCGACTTTGATGAGGCCACACCGACCTTCCTACATACGGACGCAAGCGGCCGCAGTATAGGTGCCGTTCTGCTACAACGCGACACCTCTTCACAACAGAGAGTAGTTGCATATGCCAGTAGAGTACGAAGTGCGACCAAAAAGAACTATACCATAACTGAGCAGGAGTGCTTCACAGTGGTCTGGTCAGTGCAAAAGTTCCATCCTTATCTCCACGGCTGTCATTTCACTATTGTTATGGACCACCATGCCTTATGCTGGCTTTCCACGCTGAAAGGCTTGGAGTTCATTTTAGTGTTTGCTGGAAGATGTCCAGGAACACTTCGAGAAATCGTGCACTACACACGTCTGATGAATACTCAAGGCATCTAAAAGTTATTGCATAGTTTGTAATAGATAATCTTGCATTTGTAGCGCGGTACGCTTGTTTCCCATGTTTAGATACCTTTTAGGTGATTTTGTGAGTTGTAATTATTATACCTGTCGAATGATGAAGTTTGTGTGATGCGTGTACTGTCTTAAGCGAGAAAACATTATGTTTGTGTTGTTTCAACTCGATCTTTAGAGCACAACGAGCTATGTTGGTGTACTAAAAGAACGTACATTTAAGTTGTGCTTGCTATAGTGGTGCGTTTGAGTGGAGCGGTTCGTGAGCCCTTGGAATCTGCCCGGCGAATGTGAGTCAAAAGGGCAGCAATTATGGAAAGTATTGCGGCCCACTCTATAAAAAAAGAGCCCTCTAAGGTGAAACTGTTCACGTATTTGCTGTAATAAGTACTGTGAGCGCTGACTGTGAAGTTCATCATCTTCACCTGTGCATACAACTCATTGTGATCATCATTGTTGTGATCAGTGTTGTCAGTGGCTGGCTTGCGAGTTTGTGTTGAAAATACGACAGTCGCTTCTTCGTACCGGACGTCGTCTCACAAGTGTTGGAGCGCGCTGTGATTCCAACTTCCTCGTGCTCTACCGGTTACCCAAAGAGCTCCGGTCTAGTCGACGGCTGTGCTTGCCGACTGTAAAGGCGCAAAACGACGCATGACCCCCTGCTGCCTTCGTCACACTTGTCAACCTGCTGGGCCTCACCACACCTTGAGTGCCTCACAGCAAGACCCTCCAGTGTTTTCTGGCCTTCGTGGTGAGGACGTAGTGAAATGGCTGGACAGTTAAACCAGCAAAATGCTTGCAAGTACTGGGACGAGGCACAGAAGCTGCGCTATGTTTCCTTTTATCTAAAGGAGTTCGCTAAGACGTGTAATATAATTAGGAACGTGAATTTCCTGGTTGGTCAACATTCACGGTGCAGCTGTGTCAGATATTCAGCAGTTTTGCAGGACGCTCTGAGGTAGCAAAACAGAAGCTCGCTACCCGCATCCAAATGCCTGACGAATGGTACACGTCATACTTTGAAGACGTGCTGGCCCTGCGCCGCGACGCTCAAAGTGACATGTCGGAGGCCGATCGTATTTGTCATGTACTGAAAGGTATCAACTCCGTCGCCTTTAATTCTCTTGTCATGCAGTGCCCGACAACAGTTCAGGACAACATTACAGCCTTCCAGCGACTGGACGCAGTCTACTCAATGCGCCTTCCACACGCCACCTGTGACACTCGTCTTACTGGCGAGCATGAGCTGCGGGCTCTAATTCACACCATAGTGAGAAAGGAACTTCAAATACTTGTTCCTGCCAGGACACCAACTTTATCTGTCTGCTCGCCCCCTCCTAACCTGCGGAAAATTATCAAGGATGAATTGACGTTGGTGACGAGCGTCGCATGTGTGCCACCCCTTGCGCCCTTACATGTGCCTACGTATGCCAAAGTCGTCTCACGGCATCTTGCACCTACTTTACCTGCACCTGCGAATGTCGTATACGACCATTTGGCCACGATGGCAGTCAAGGCACCACTACAACCACGCTTCCCTGCCTGGCACCTTACGCGCCCTGTCTGCCACTTCTGTGGCACACGAGTACACATCTCTCGCTTTTGTCGCCGGCACCAGTGAGGTGAATGACGAGGTTATTATTCGTACGAGAGTGACCGTGCTCCGATGTCCAACTCCTACGTTCCATAAACCTACCTTCACTCGTCATGATGTCCGCCTTCTCCTCCTTTGTCCCAAGGTGACCTTCGTTCTTTCCGCTCACCCTGCCGTCACTCACCGTCGCCCTTCCGTCATTCTACTTCGCCTTTACGTTCTGCCCAGATGCCCCTCGACAGCCACTTGGAAAACTAGAAGCTGCACATTTTGGAGGAGAAACTGTGTGTCGTCAAAGTATTACAATTCCTCCTGGGCGTTTCACAAATGTACTGGCTGTTTGTGTAGAAGACATTTCGGTTGACACACTCGTGGACACTTGATCTGCAATTTCAGTTATTGACCGTGAAGTACATCATCGCCTATAAAAAGTGAAAACTCCAATTGTAGGTCCGGCATTATCTGGTGCTAGTGACAATGAAATTTGCCCAAATGGACAATGCACTGTTCGTGTTCAGGTCAACAAAATTCACTATCATATACACCTTACAGTGCTTTCTTCGTGAGATCATACAATTATATTGGGCTGGGACTTCCTGTCGTCTGCTTCCGCTGTCATTTCGTGTGGTCTACCCGTTATTCGCAGCACAGACACTGAGAATTCTAGTGCTTACGATTTCTCGTCGCCTCACCTTGTCGCAGCTGCAAAATTTGAACTGCCCCCGGCCCAAGAACGCAACCTCACCATTAAGTCAAGCAGTACCATTGACGGTGGTGCAGTGGTTATCCCTGATGAACGCTGCATTTTCCGAGCAATCATCATCACCTGTTGTTCAGTGCGGTTTTCGCGTGGTCATGCCAGCCTCACTGCCTACAACACGACAACACAGCCACAACTACAGCGAGAGGGGCCCACTGTTGCCAGCTTTGTCGACATAGCACCGGTACGTGTCATCACTGTATCATATCCGTCATCAGCCGCTAAGTGTATGCTACCAGGAGGCTCATCCATTGTGCTTAAAGCCACTTTGAGTCCATATCTTACTCCAACACAAAATAATGACCAAATGGGCTTTTTAACAAAACATGAGGCTTGTTTTACCGTTTGTTCGAATGAATTTGGTCAAACTATGGCCTCCGGTCATCGCATCGAAACAGATGGATCTCGTATCATTCGCCATCGCCCTTACCGTGTGTCGTCTTCAGAACGCAAAGTTATCAAGAAACAAGTCAATGACATTCTCGCACGCAACGCTATCAGGCCTTCAGAAAACTCTTGGCCTTCTTTTGTTGTCCTAGTTAAGAAAAAGAACGGATCAGTGCGCTTTTGCGTTGATTACAGGGCAATGAACATCATTACCTGGAAGAATGTATATCCTATGCCTTGGATGAACGATGCCCTTGGCATTTCACAGCGTACAGAATACTTTTTACACCTCGACCTACGATCTGGCTGTTTGCGCATTTTGATGCATGAGTCTGATAAAGAAAAAGATAGCGTTTGCTACTCCTGATGGCCTCTTCGAATTTAGTGTGATGCTTTTTAGGGTCTGCAATGCCCCAGCTACATTTGAGGTAATGATCGATACGGTGCTGCGGGGCCTGAAATGGAAGACCTGTCTTTGTTACCTTCACGATATCGTCATTTTTTCATCCAGATTCCCACAACACCAAGCACGTATAGATGAGGTGCTCACATGTCTAGCCAAAGCGGGTTTCCAGCTAAATATCAAGAAGTGCCGGTTTGCAAGCGCAGCATTAAAGTGTTAGGCCACGTTGTCAGCAAGCTTGGCATTGAGCCGGGCCCCGACAAGGTGGCGGCTGTGTTGCACTTTCCGAAGGCCACCACGCTAAAAGACCTTCACAGCTTTATCGGCTTAGTCTCTTACCTCTGCTGGTTTGTCCTTGTTTTCGTCACTATTGCGACTCTCTTCATCAACTCCTGACCACAAGTGCATCATATCTTAGGACAGATGACTGTCAAGCTGCTTTCCAGATTTTGATCCCCCAGCCCCTATTATAATACTCACTGACGCAAGTGGGCATGGAATTGGCACTGTCCTTCTGAAGCATGACCAAATTTCGCTAGAGCAACTCGTGGCTTACACGAGCTATACTCTGGCTATCGTGTGGCTATCGAGCTGTACTCTATGTCTATCGTGTGGTCAATGCGAAAATTCCACCTATATGTGTATGGCCGCCACTTCACGATCGTCAGGGATCATCATGCGCTCTGTTGGTTGACCTCCTTAAATAACTTGTCAGGACGCCTCGGTCGTTGCGCGCTCCGACCGCAGGAGTATGACTACAGTGTCACATACCGGTCGGGTCGAAAACACCGAGATGGCGACGCTTGGTCACGCTGTCCGCTATTTCAAAAATATGACGCATCTACCTGCTGCGCAGAAACTCAAAGACAAGAGACCGCGCAGATGACCAGTCTTAGTCTTATTGAGTTCGCTGAATTAGAAGACCTCCTTCAGTCCGCAGACCTCACCTCGCTACAACGTTCAGGCACATACTGCCATACGATCATCGATAGGCTCACCAGCTTGTCCCGTGCTCCCAACTGCTGCTTACGACGACAACTCACGCGTTTCAAACTTCATTAGAGTGTGCTACTTCTTCAAATTTAGCCTCCTCTTGGTAGCCGATGGGTTCCAGTAATACCTCGCTCGATTCGACTCCTAGTTTTAAAAGCCTTTCGTGGTGATCCGGCAGCTGCCCACTTGCGTTTTTATAACACCTACAGTAGCATCCGGACCCGCTACTTCTGGCCTGGCCTCTCCACTAGTGTTTCCAAGTACTTCGATTCCTGTTAGGCATGTCAGCACCAAAAACGCCCGACATCTCTTGCCACCGAGCCTCTCCAACCTCTGCCGTGCCCATCCACTCCTTTTGATTTCGTCGGCAAGGACTTATATGGGACCCTTACACTTACCGCCACCGGTCACCGCTGCATTGTTACTGCCGTAGACCATCTTACTCGCTATGATGAGATGGCAGCTCTTCCTTCTGGCGCTGCCTCCGAGGTGGCCGACTTTGCTCTGTGTGTCGTTATTTTGAGCCAAGGCGCCCCTCACGTTCTCCTGAGCGACCGTGGCAAGGCATTTCTTTCTCATGTGCTCGCTGATGTCTTATAGGCCTCTGGCGCCATTCATAAGACCAACTCGACACAAACATCCACAAACAAGTGATCCCACTGAGCGTTTTCATAGAACTTTGTCAGACATAATCTCTATGCCTAACCCCGTCACAATAACTGGAACACATTACTACCTTTCGTTCCGTTTGCCTCAAACACGGCCATTGACCGCACTACAAGTTACAGCCCGTTTTTTCTTGTGTGTTGCCGTGCACCATATTTTGTTCTAGACACCAGCTTCTTGTCCATGGCCTCTGTCCTGTCTGCGTACCTTCGACAAAAGCTCGCTGCCCTTGTCCAACACAACCACACAATTGCCCACGCCAACACCTCCACCATTAAAGCACAGCGAAAAGTTTGTTTTGATGCGATACGTCAAGTTGTGTGCTTCTAACCAGGCGACGAAGCGCATCTCTGGACACCTGTTCGCAGACCCGGCCTCTGTTAAAAATTTGTTCAGAGATTCCTGGGTCCTTACACCATGCTTGAACGAACATCGGCCGTGAATAATCGCGTCGCTCCAGTTACTTCGGCTTCTGATCGCCGTTGTCGCGGGACCTAGATAGTCCATGCGTCTCGCCTGAATCCTTATATCCGGTGCTCATACTCTTACTTACCGCTTTCGTGTAGGGGGGAAATAGTGTGAAATCTGACATTGTAGTATATATATATATACATATCGTCACGTAGAGTCTGTGAGCGGTCACAACGTGGTTTATTTCGACGTTTCAGCCTAGAGTCTGGCATTAATCAGGATCCTGATCAAGGCCAGACTCTAGGCCGCAACGTCAAAATAAACCACGTTGTGACCGATCGCGGAGGATCTACTTGACTATATGCTACGCTATGGCCACTCAACCACTATATATATGGCCACTCAACCAATATATATATATATATATATATATTATATATATATATATATATATATATATTATATATATATATATATATATATATATATAAATATATATATATATATATATATATATATATATATATATATATATATATATATATATATATATATATATATATATATATATATATATATATATATATATATATATATATATATATATATATATATTGTAGGTCTGATCTTCAGATCTTAGGCGCAGGAGTGCATACAAGTGAATGCAAAAACGGTTAAATAAACACATATGAAGCGTTGCGATGATAATAACAACAACAGAAGGGTACAAGAAATTCATACAAGCAAAGCAGCAAGATAATTAAATAATAAGTGAAAACATGAATACGTAAACAAATGGAAGAAAAAGAGTGTCAGGGTTCATGTAGAACTATGTCAGAGCTATGTCTCATGGACTGAAGGGCCTGTAGATAGCATGATAGCGACGGACATTCCACCACAGCTGAGCGGAGGGAATTCCAATAGGTTGCAGCTGTCGGGAAAAAAGAATACTGAAAATTGTTAGTGTTACTTGAGAACTTGGTTACTTTTTATTACGAAGGGACCGAGTAGGCCGCCGGTGGGAGCCTTTTAGAGATGTGTTCTTTTTCATACCTAAATGTCCCTGATGAAAGAGCTAAAATAGTTTCATTCGTTCATGGTATCGGCGATTTGCTGATTTTTCCAGCTCAGCCATTTCTTGAAGAGATGTGACTGATGCCTCCCAGCTGTATTTATTGAAGAGTAACCAAGCTGATTTCTGCGGTGTTTTCTCTATATTAAAATGTTTATTTCTTTGTATGGATCCCAAACAGCGGCCGAATATTCCAGAAGTGGCTGAAGAAATGTTTTTGGGCTAATATTTTAACTTCTGGAGAGGACACACTTAAGCGCCTCCTTAAGTATCCGTGTTTTTTAATCGCCTTTCTATGTATGTAGGCAATGTGGACATTCAATTTAAGATCGTGCGAAAAGATGACTCCCAGATAATTATAGTTATTTACTACTTCCAGAGATTCATTATCTAAACAGTAAGAAAACATTATGGGGTGCTTTTTGCGACCGTCATTGTGACAGTTTTCTTTTTGTTGATGGTCATTTGTCAGTCGGTGCACCATGTTTGAATGAGGTCCAAAGATTTATTTATTGTTATCTGGTCTTGGGGTGTGGTAATTTCGTGGTATATAATATAATCATCAGCAAAGAGCCCTATTTTAATGAGTATGTTCTGAACGATGTCATTGATGTCTACAAGAAGAAATAAAGGACCAAGAACAGAGCCTTGGGGGATTCCCGAAAGCATAGAAAGGGCACGCGAAGTTTCGTTATCAATGGCCACAACTTGTCGTCTACATGAGAGGTAGGCTTCTATGCAAGCTAGTAATCTGGTGTTGTTAAGTATTAGTTCCTACTTCAATAAAAATTTTCAGTGAGAGACTCCGTCGAATGCTTTTTGAAGTCGACAAATAAATTTCGACCTGTTTATGTCTGTCTGGGGCCGCTACTAAGCTGTGGACCTCTTCGATGAGCTGCATGACTGTAGAGAAACCACGGCGAAAGCCATGCTGCAAGGAACCAATTAAGCATTTGTTTTCGAGGAAACTGGATATATGTTTAAACGTTATGTGCTCTAGTACCTTCGCGCATGTGCATAATAAGGAAATCGGTCTATATGATGATGGAGTTGATGGCAGGTTTCTTTCAGGAATTGATCTAATTTTCGCGTACTTCCAGTCCACTTTAGACAGGGATTTCTTCAACAACAGCCATAAATATTTAGAACACCATTCAGCATATTGCTTTAAAAATGCAATTGGTATACCGTCTCTACCGGGTGATTTCTCGTCATTAAACTTTAGCAGTAGTGCTAGAATGCCTTCTTCAGATACACATACATAATCCACAGCTTCACTATAACCAAATTTGTCAAATTCTGGTGCGCGGTCTACGTCAAGAACAAACACAGAACCAAAATAAGCATTAAGAGGTTCAGCAATTACTGCATTATTTGTCACAGGGACACCATCGATCGATACAGTAGGAGGATAATTTTTCCTTGGTGAATGGTGTCGCCAAATGTTTTCAGGCGAATTCTAAAGAACGTTTTTAAAACGAACTCGTTCGTAAAAGTCTTTGGCCTTTTTAATACTGTTCTTTAGTTGTTCGCGTAGCTCCGATATTTTTTCTGAACCACTTGAGCATGGATACCACCTGTACTGCTTTTTTGACTTAGTTAACTTACGTTGGTGACGTGCGATCTTTTTCGTCATCCAAGGATTGTGCGTGCACTGCAAGTATCGGTTGTGCGGAATAAACTTTTTCACCCAAGTGAAAACCAGGTTTTTAAAAAAGTACCACATATAATCAACACTAGAGGCATCTCACTCGTAAAAAACAAGTAACAAAAAACAAAGAAAAAGTACTATCTAAAACATCCAAAATATCCACATCACTAATACGAGAGAACACCAGAACAATACACTGTTTCTTCGAAAGCTGTGAACGCAAATTCACTTCTTGACTTAAGCACAGGAGCGTTTGGTCCGAGACATCTCTGACTATGTCCACTGTGAGGGCAAGATCAAGAACAATGTCACTTATAATGAAGAGATTCAAAATTGATTGACTATTCTTGTAGGCAATTTTATATACTAGTTGTGTTAGGTCATGTAATCAAACAATGTCTACGAGTGGTTCAGCGGGGGCACAGAGTGCTTAAGGAAAATCACCATCTCAGTTAATTAGTGTAGCGTTGAAATCTCTGGTTAGTACAAGGTTAGAAGCGTGGTTCCGGCACATCAACTCGTTTAACGCCCTCCAAAAAGTACCGTCACTTTTCGGGGGGCGGTAAAATCCGGCAGTTACCAAACGGAATTTCTCGAAATGAACTTTCACCAATACGCATTCAATGCTGGTATTATCTGGTAGTCGTGTAACGCGCAATGAGTCCACGTACAACATAACAACGCCACCACCACGGCAATAACGAACCTTGCGGTAGATACGGTATCCTCGAGGTACGGCTTCCGTGTCACTTATGTCGCCATGAAGACATGTTTTTGTAATAACTATTACATGGGGGCTGTGAGCAGCAGAGCTATGCTTTCTGCGTCAGCTGTTTTCGTTATTATACTTCTGGCATTTAGGTTGAGACATCGCAAAGTACTTCTGAGCTTTTATGTCATTCCGTGATTCTCGCGCCTGAGCGGAGATGACGTCCTGTTGTCCGCCTCTTTACAAGGGTTTGATTACTTGGTACTAGTGCCTTTCTCGTTTCGGCCCATTTGTACAATTCACTGCCAATTCTAATTTTATCATAAACCAGTTTTACCTTTGCCCCATCTCGCCTGTCATCAGTTTCGCTATCCCATAGACACTATCCAACTTTTCTAGTGGCAGCCGAGAAATCCTCTGAGACTGAACTGGTCTTCCCTTTATTTGTAACAGTTGCTGAGAATGGAAACTTTCTCGCGGGGTCACACAGCTTTGAAATCAGAGGGCTTGACTGGTTTGTACGCTGATGGCCAATTCTATGAATTATTTTTACAGAGGATACCTTCACTCCTAATGTATGTCAAGTTATTTTCTCAATGACTTTCTGCGCTAGTGATTCTTGAGTTTCGCGGCTTCGGAACGCAGAAGACAAAACACTGTTCCGCCTGCTCCTGTTCTCAAGCTCAGTCAACTTTTTATTTGTGTCACTGTGTGTTCCAAATGCACAATTTTCGCTCCAAGATCTTCAACAAGTAACACCACGTCTTCGACATTATTAAGCCTGTTTTTCAACTTCTCTATGCATTATCTTTAGGCCTTCAAGAAGTTCGCGCACTCTCTTTTCTGTTTCAAGCCCTGGATTGGGCTTGATATTGCCACAAAGCATCAGAGAAGAGTACATGGTGTATTTCGTTTGATGACTGATGATGATGGCTTGGGCACTAATTTTGCCTTTCGAGGTGTTGGTGGCATGAAGTTGAAGGTAGAGAATTAGGTCAAGACACACGTTAAGTAATAAATGAGTAGTAGTAAGTAGTAGTAGTAGTAGTAGTAGTAGTAGTAGTAGTAGTAGTAGTAGTAGTAGTAGTAGTAGTAGCAGCAGCAGTAGTAGCAGTGTCGGCAGCAACAGCACCAGGTGCAGCAGTAGTAGGAGAAGTAGTATTGATCGAAACGAGAAGGTGCCAGTTGAATGTGAAACAGCCCATATAGACGGCACAAAAGAAATCACAGAATATGCATGGAGTGCATGATGATAAGTAAGGCGAAGCATCCGTACGTCTGTTCGCGCTTCACTCCATCCATTTGTTTTTTCTTTCGTCCGTCCGTGCTCCCGTCTGTGCGACTGTTCGCGCGTCCGTCTATCTGTCGGTGCGTTCGTTCGTGCGTCCGTCTGGGCGTTCGTCCATTTGTGCGTCAATCACTCCGTCCATCTATGCATCCGTCCGTGCGTTGATTCATCCGTCCATGCATCCAACCGTGAATCTGTCTGCCTCTCCATTGGTACGTCTCTCCATCGGTTCGTCCACCTAGTTAACACTCTCAGTACCGCTATCTCATAACTTTTCATCATATATTCATCACATAGAAGTACCGCCATCCAGCAGACATTCCAAGGACTAAACGAGGAGTGCCACGGCCAGACTAGTAGAGGAGTGGCACTCGCGCACTTCCTTAGAACCCGCGCTTCGTGTCTAGTTCCCACCTTTAACTATTTCTAGTTTATGGCACTGCAGCCCAATCCTCGCTAAACCATGCTGAAACCAAAAAGGTTACGCCCAGCGAGTTTTACGTGGCAACCATCGCTGAACAGATAGTGCTCAAAGTGCGTCCTTCTGATACTAGTTTTGTTTAGTAAGCATGAAATTCAAGGCAAAACTTATTAAAGATTATGTCACTGATACTCGTCCCTATTACTTTATTTCATCAGAAACAACTATCTTTTATATTTAGGACTAACGTGCGCACGTTTCCTCTTTAATTCAAAGGAGTTCGCGCGCGGCGCCCTCTAGTCCGGCCGTGAAGGTGGCTACCTAATAGTACGATGCACTACTACTACTACTACTACTACTACTGCTACATGCATCGCGGACGCACGACCCACGGCTGAAGAAGCTTCGACCCTAAAGGTTATTTTTGTATCCTTTAAGCGCGCTTTATCACGTCCGGTTGTATCACAGGTAGATTGCCACTATCCCTCAAGAGGAAGGTATACACCAGCTGTATCTTGCCGGTACTTAGCTATGGAGCAGAAACCTGGAGACTTACAAAGAGGGCTCAGCCTAAATTGAGGACGACGGAGCAAGCGATGGAAAGAAATATGGAAGGTGTAACGTTAAGAGACAAGAAGAGAGCAGAGTGGATTAGGGGACAAACGGGGGTTAAGGATATCATAGTTGAAATAAAGAAGAAGAAATGGACATGGGCCGGCCATGTAGCGCGTAGACAGGATAACCGCTGGTCGTTAAGGGTAACTAACTGGATTCTCAGGGAAGGGAAGCGGGTTAGGGGGAGACAGAAGGTTAGGTGGGCAGATGAGGTTAAGAAGCTGGCGGGTATAAAGTGGCAGCAGCAAGCACAGGACCGGGTTAACTGGCGTAACATGGGAGAGGCCTTTGTCCTGCAGTGGACGTACTCAGGCTGATGATGATGATGATGATCACGTCCGTTACTTAGTGGCTTACCGACAACCTGTGTTGAATTGTCAGTTATTATCAAAGTCTGGCACAGATATTATTTCTGCGTCGTATGCTAATGCAGAAGGAGAGGCAAGGAAAAGCGAGATATCAAAAAATAAAGAATAAAAGCAGAGGGCTTAATAATTCTGAGGTATAATTAAAAATGACGCCGGTGGAATGCTGAAAAACGTGGCCCATCTTTGTCGACGTCGTTCTAGCACTGCTTCGTCATTCGCTAATAATGCTGAACAAACTAGCCCAAACAGCCTGAAAAGCCTGAATGAGGCCAATCGTGAACATCAAGGTAAAATGCGACTTGCAAAATATACCCCAGTGATACCAAAAACGAGTTTCTTTTCAGTGAGGAGTGGCCATGGAGCACTTTTCTGCATTATGTAGAGTAATAGAATCTGTAAATGGTACGATTGTGCATCAGTTAGAAGGGCCGCGTTTAAAATGTTTTTTCAAGATTAATGATTCGTGAGCTGAAGCACTCCTTCGTAGAACTCCTAAAGCTTCTTCATAGCAGAAACAATCTGATGGTTGCGTGGTAAATGGTCTCTAGACAACACTAATAAAATAATTGAGGTGCTGGATATTCAGAATGCGTTAATTTAAGATTTATCGGTAAAACACAACTGAAGGCTGACATTGCGTCAAACATCTCCTGAATTCGACAGAAGCCTACACGACAACTTCATTATATGTCTATTTGTTCAAAGTGATCGAGAGTTGATGAGAAACATAAATTTCACTTGTAATATGCCGCATCAGATGTCACTGGCAGTGGTTCTCTTAAGTGTTCAGAGTTACACCACGGGTAGAAAAGCAAGCTCAGATTACCTGGTTAAAATCTATTAAACGTCATTTGCATAGCTGCGTCTAGCTGCGAGATAGCGATGGCAATGAAGACCACGGATTTGCTCGAGAGGTGCAGCGAAAGCAATAAAGAACACGACAATCTTCGCCACCCGCTTTTGAGAGCGTTTCTACAAGTTCTACTGTCCGTGTTCCTAAACGAACCCTGTGAATTTTATAACCAGTGACACTGGTGGAGGTGCTGAGTACCATCACCTCATGATAGGCACCTTATTGAGAAGCCCTAAGTCCAACCCTACGAGACAGCCATGCGTGGAGACGCCTATGCACGACTCAAGCCGTCGCCTTCAAGTTCCTGGACCAGAATTCGGCCTTTTAGAGAGAGAAACACTACCGACAGCCACCCCTGCTCGAGATATAAAATTTTCAAGGAGATCTGCACATGTGATGGTCCATAATATGCGTATCACTGAACCATTTCACGGCCACCCAAACGAAGAGGCACAAGACGGGCTTGAGCAGTTTGAACGGGTAGGAAAATTGAGCTACTGGAGTCTCAATGAGAAGCTCTTACACGTTTGCCTCACCCTTGAAGACTATGCGAAGGTTTGGTTTATCAACCGCTAGGCAAGATTGACGACATAAAAAGAGTTTTGTCGTCAGTTTCTTGACATCTTTGGCAACGTGTACCGACGTGAGAACACACAACGCCTTCTTGAGGCACACACCCAACTGCTACAGGAAAGTGTGGTGATGTTTGCTGAAGACATAGTGGGTTTTTACCACCGCGCAGACCCCAACATGCCCGAGGGTCAAAATCTGAGCCATTTAACGAGGGACGTCAGAGAGAAGCTGTAGGTTAGCTTTGTGGGCGATCCGCCAACATTAGTGGAAGACTTCTTCATAGAGACCACCGCAATATAGCGTGCGCTGTAGCAACGATACTATCAGCTTGATCACCCAGCCACAGGCGCAGCTCCAGGTGCCGCCGCACTTATCTTAAATGACGAGTTTTTATTACGCCACCTGATTAGACAGATCGTGCGCAAGGAGATTTCGAAGAAGAACGGAAGGTACACATTGCAGTCACAGACGCCCCCACAGTAGGAGTCCGTGGTTGCCTCCATCGCTGAGGTGGCTAATGTTGAGGGCTTGAGGACGAAGCAGGTATGGCGGGTGCTCTTTCGGGTAGCTAGCCGAAAAAATGTCTTTGGGCATTACCGGTGAAAAAACAGAAGGGAGTTTTCGTTTCTGCATTATTTACCGTAAGCTGAACGACGTTGCGAAAAACGGCGTTTATTCGTTACCATAGATAATGGCTATTTGAACAGGCTTCGGCATGCGCACTACTTCTCCCGTCAACGAACCTTAAAAGTAGGTACTGGGAAATAGATGAGCGCGACCGAGAAATTACCACATTCGTGACGCCAGACGGGCTTTATGAATTCAAAGTCTTCCCTTTTCGTTTGTGTTCAGCCCCAGCCACGTGTCAGAGACTTATGGATATCGTTCTGTGCGGTCTGATTTGAAAACATGACTTGTTTACTTCGACGACGTGATTGTTTTTTGGCTATGTTTTAAGAACAACTAAAGCCGCTACGGTCTGTTCTTCAAGCCCTATGGTCCACTGGACTCACACTAAAACTGAAAAAAAAGCCACCTTGGCTTTGAAGAACTCAAGTTCCTGGGACACCTGGTTAGTCGCGAAGGTGTCGGGCCTGACCTTCATAAAACTGCGGCCATCGCGAAGTTCGCAAAGCCTGTTGATAAGAAAGCGGTCAGGCGTTTCCTGGGTCTGTGCGCCTACTATACCGACGATATATACAGACTTTGCGCACATCGCCTCTTCACTCACCCAGCTTGCAAGAGGAGACGTTGCGTTTGTTTGAGCTGAAGAGCCGGAAGCCTTGTTCAACAAGCTGTGGCAGCGTCTCATAAACAGGTAGAAGCTTTCTGCTGGTAGGTTCAGAAACTCTCTAAAACAAATTTTAGAAGCCTGCAATGACGAAGCTGCAACGGGCCACCTCGGTTTCACAAGAACATTGACACGCGTCAAAGAAAATACTAGTTGCCAAGAATCGCAGCAGAGGTGAAAGAGTACGTCCGAACATTGACTGTTTGCGGCGCAAGGTACAACCAGTAAAACTCGCCGGGCTATTGCTTCTTGTGCCAGTGCCAGAAACTCTGTTTGGTCAATTTGGAATGGATCTGCTGGTTCCATTCTCAAACATCGGACAGCGCCAACAAATGGGTTATAGTGACGACAAACTACTTCACCCGATACGCGGAGACCTAGGCGATTCCGAATGGCATTGCAGCTGAAGCGGCCCCGTTCTTCATTGAGAACATTGTCCTGTGAAATAATGCTCCAGATGTCGTCAAAACAGACAAAACTACCACGTTGACAGCCGAGCTTTTGCGCACTGTGCTTACGCTCAGTGGCACAGCGCATAGGAAGGCGACAGCTTACCACCCACAAATGATTCGGCTTACAGAAAGACTTAACATGACAGTCGCTGACATGCTTTGCATGTACGTCGGCATAGAACAAACGAATTGGGACCGAAACTTGACGTAGATCACATTCACGTATAATAAGGTGCGCCAGGAAAGAACGAAAATGACACTGTTTGCACTAATAAGGCAAAAAATTTACTACAATGCTTGACGCTATGCTGCCTTATGATTGCAATAATTCAGAGACAGACGCGTTGGAAGCAAGGCCGCTTGATTGTATCAGAATAATCAATAGGTAGCAACTTGACGCTGAATGGTACAGCCTTAGTCGTCAATTAGTCGCTTATCAACCAGGAGAAAGAGTCTGGATTTGGTACCCTGTATGACGGTGAAGCCTTTCGAAGAAACGTCTACGCCACTATACTTGGACGCTACAAGGTTTTACGCCGTCTTAACGACGTGACGTACAAAGCCATGGCGGACGCCTCCTCCGGTACCAAACGCTGCTAGTATCTGCCTGAGACAGAGCGCGTAGTCCACATGAAACCCTACTATTCAGAGTGACGTACACACTCGCAAACCACATCTCGACTTGCTGAGCACCGGGACGACACTCATTCTGGCAAGAGGGTAATGCCGCGTGCATAGCTGCGTCTTGCTGCGACATAGCAACGGCAATGCAGATCACGGATTTGCTCGAAAGGCACTGCGCAAGCGAGTAAAAAGAACGGTAAGCTTCATGGCCCTCTTTTGAGAGCGTCTTTACGAGTTCTACTGTACGTGTTCCTAAAACAGGGACATAAGAACCCAAGGCGCTCGTATGCTGTCATCGTCTCCTGGAAAAAGGAAGGTAAAACAAGGTATTACATAGCCATCTGTAGCGTATCGAGCCCATCCTCGTGCTGAAATTTAGTCCTATTGCCCTTGATATTCGAGTGTCTTGATGACGATATTGGGTGTGAAACACTTTCAGGGCCTGGGCTGTGGCATGCTTTTCTCGCTTGGTGTAATGTAGCCAAAACCATTTATATGAGTACGAAAAAAAGAAGTGCGCGAGAAATAGAAAAAGACAGGAAAGAAAAAAGTAGGAAGAAAAATAGAAACTGATCGATGTAAACACAATGAAGGAGAAAAATTGTAAAAGTAAAAGAAAATAGAAGGAGACAAACAGAAAAGCAAAGATAAACAAAGCTTCCCAGCACAACACTTAACCCCACAAGGCACCACTCGGTTTGTCACCAGTAGTGCTAAGCTACCTTGATTTTTTATCCAAGTCCTCGAGCGACGTCCTTTAAACTTAACGCAATCCTTTTTTTGTGACGAAATACACACATTGAGTTTGTATAATTAGTAATTTATACAAAAATAGAAAACTAGTCAAAGGCTGCTAAAAGAGTAAAAAATCACAATAGCAATGTTGTTATTTACAAGACAGAGTCGAAAAGCCTTTAGATGAAAATGGGTGTGCTTGTCGGAGGTCTTACTTTCTATGTCATTACAAAACGACACACGGATATGCACCTTACCTATCTTATTTTTTCGGAGATCTGTCGTGAAGAGTGAACGGTTTTATTTGTGTTCGAGTCTAAGATTTAGAATACAAAAATAGGGAGCGGCTGCCGAGTTATTGCACTACCCACAGTAAGCTCAGTACAAGCTAGACGCCATTCATTATAATAATAGTTTCCCAGCTACACGAACCAGCAGAAAGAACTTGAAAATTCAAGGAGTGTTTTCGAAGTTTCTAAATCAGAAAGTAGGACGAACAATGAAGGAAACTACCCGATGTCTGCTGGATACATAACCCGCAGTCGCAATGGTTCCGTGGCGATGCCGCTAATGTACTGATGCTAGATATCTGACCAAGACCCTCTGCAGCCGGTACCAGAGCTCTGGCGTTAAAAGCTATGGGTAGAACCTCTGCCCCGTAATATGAAACTTGACCTCCATCCTGGCCGTAGACTAGCTCGCGCCGTGGCCCTTCATAAACAACACTCAGATCGTCCTGGTGTTTTCTAAGTGGACGTCTCGGGTCCCTCCCCCTCGGGTCACTTCACAGCAGCCGTGATTACAGAGGGCTAACACGTCGATGGCCTCTCCTTTCGAGCAGACACAGTAACGCACGCTGAAAAGATGTCCATAGCTTTGGCCGCCTCTACCTGGACCCCACACGCGGTTTGGAGACAGCGGATGAACCACTGCTACGCTGCCTGCAGACGAACACCTTTATCAGTCCGGCAGTCGCCAGGCACTTTTTGCCGGAAATCAATGGCACCTGCTCGACCTGTCACGTCCTCGCCGACACATATCAAGTCGTAGCATCGTGCCCAGTTAATCCCATCCCTTTCTCATCCCCTTTTCCTATCCCAACTAGAGAGGCTTGGGAGGAGCACCGGCTCGGCTGATCTACCTTGGCTGCGCAACGCTCATTGGTGAAGCGCACACGGGCAGCTTCCAGCTCCACTGGCGTCCCGGAGTAGGGTCTGGCCACTTTAGCACGCCGATGGGTCACGTCGGCACTCTCTAGTAGACTTTTTCTGAAATAAATGCTCTTTACAATCGCCACCTAATAAATACGAAGCATTTCTTAGCGAACTGCGGCCACTTCGAAAGTATCTATCTATCTATCTATCTATCTATCTATCTATCTATCTATCTATCTATCTATCTATCTATCTATCTATCTATCTATCTATCTATCTATCTATCTATCTATCTATCTATCTATCTATCTATCTATCTATCATCTATCTATCTATCTATCTCTCTATCTATCTATCTATCTATCTATCTATCTATCTATCTATCTATCTATCTATCTATCTATCTATCTATCTATCTATCTATCTATCTATCTATCTAACTATCTATCTATCTATCTATCTAGCTATCTATCTATCTATCTATCTATCTATCAAGCCGCCTATGACTTTACCTCTCCTGACCGTTTCAATGATGGCATAAGTATCAAACTGGATATGGCATAACATGACTGTATTAAGAACATATTTCACTAGTCATGAAATAAAAATCATGATATGTATATCAAGAATGTCATGATTTACATTTCATGGTCCTGCAGCTCTCGTGGCGGTGTCGTTCACATAGCATGTTGCAAAGCAGGTATGACATGATTGCATGGCGAACATTACCAACAGACCCTAAAATGAAAATCATCACATGCGTGTCATATGAGAACATGATGACATATCCCGCTCATGATGCGCTCGCTGCCGCTTCGCTAGCGCCAAATATACCTAATTTGGTATTACAACAGGTGAATGGATGGCGAATGTATCTGTCTGGTGCAAACATGATGATAATGAGATGCGTGTCATCTAACAGCATGACTGAATGTCACACTGATGGTGCGCTCGCGACCATTTCGCTAACTTTACTTATACCAAATTTGGTATTACGTGCTGCCACGGATGACGAAGGTATGTGACTGGTGCAACCATGATAACCATGAGATGCGACAGTCGTGTGAGAACATGACAAGCCACAGTCAAGGCGCCAACACATTTCGACGTGGCGCGGTGCGCGTGCTCACAGGCGTTCAATTCATCGTGTCACGCCGGCGTTGCTAGGCCAGGGGCCGGTCCTGCCACGCACTCGCAGGCACGCGCTGCGCTGCGTTGCATGGACGCATGCGTGTTTCAGCGCGTTCCAGCGTGTTCGGCGTTCCTTCATCACGAAAAGAGGGAGACGCAGTGTTGTCTGGGTAGCGCATCGGCGCGAAACGCAGCATATCGCACTTCGCGCCGGTTGTCGTTGGGCCACGCCGACGGACGCTGGTCGCGCCTGGCGTCAGACTAAACAGTGCTCGCGTTTGGCTAACGTAGCGTTGCTGCGACCAGCGTGCGCACGTCTCAGCGCTACTACACTAACGCTTGTCGTGTAAAACATGACAGCATACCACGCTTATAGCGTGCTCGCGGCCGTTTCGCTAGCTCCACTTATACTAAATTTAGTATCACGTGACGTGAATAGTTGGCGAAGGTATACGACACATCCAAACATAATAATGATGAGGCGGAGGTCATGTATGGCATCATTTACCTCCACCTCGTAACGTTGTGCTATTTTTAAAGTGACACATCGTGCTTTTTTCGTGCTTCTCATATCATCGATTCCCACTGTACATGGGATCAGACAATTTTATGGTGCCGAAATTACAATGACGCACGTACGTTTCGCAATAAAAGAAGGTATGTGACTTTCATGGTGAATCACACGTACTTTACCGTTTTACCAAAGTGTCTTTGCAACTCTCTCAGAAGTATTTCCTCACCGCAAGTATTAACTTGAGTAATCACAATATATGTTAGTTTTGCAGTTTTACAGTCGCCATTTTTTTTTTGCAGACAAGGTACCAGAGCCAGAAGTAACACGCGACCAGAAGCCAGAAGTCGCAAGCCGTCCACCTTCCCCTCCCGGTAAAGTTGTTTTTCTTCATTTAATCCTGTGCCCTCGCGAGCCAGGCGTTGTGCTCGTATCTCAGAAGCATGCAATTGGGCTTGAGGGCTGTTATACTTTACAGTGTGCACACAGTAAAATCAATGTCATAGCTGATGATTACTACAAGAAAAATTTAGCCAGAATTTCCTTTTTTTGTCGTATAGCTCCTAAAATACTCGTCAAAAAACAAGCTGCAATAACGTTAGCAAGAACCAGCGAACTTTCAGAGTGTCACTAGTGGTGGTTTCTCGCGCCGAAATGCTATACCATGCTTCCGGATAGAAACACATCTATTTTTATTTTTTTAGGTTTGCTTCTACGCCAAAGTTTCAGCTCACCCGTCGTAGATATATTTCTGAGCACGTGCGACGATAAGATGCCACAAGCTTCAAGCTGTGGTGACATAAATCAATACGGGCAGACAGGGTCTTTTTACCTATTTCGTTCCACGCACACACTTGACATGCAGCTGGGTGTACGTATAATAACCTCATCGCCGTTAAAGTTCAACGTGTTACTTGGAGATTTGCTTTATGTTAATGCTAGGTGATATTCGTATAGACTCCTGCTATATATATATTACAAAGCGTGCAAACTGCCAGTACACACGTGCTGCTTAAGAACTGTGGCGGAGTTTCACTCCACTTTTATGTGTATGTCGTTACAGCTGCACACACGTCTCGAGGGCCACTGATGCATGCTGTTTCAGCCGCTTCTTAGGTGACAGCTCAAAGATTACTTCCTGCAGCTTTTACACTCACGAAGCGTTGCTTTGTTTAGTCAGTGTACTCGCGAATGACTGGAATATTTCGTAAACTGATGGCATACAGAGCATACGCCACCACAGATACATGGCCGCGATACATTGCAAATGCTAGAGTGCGCTGTGACGGTGAAGTGCTTTAGAAAAGCAGCCTCAATGTGACATTGACTAATAGACAGTGAAATCGCAAGTGGCTACACGTGCACGACGACTACAGGTGGCACAAGCAATGACATCGACAACAGTCACTGGTGCAAGTTAGAAAGTTTTCGCGCCCTTTCATTCAAACCTTTGTGATTGTATTAAACTTAAACACAGTTCCTGGTACAGGTCACGTCGGCTGCGTGTCACGATAAGGTTTCCATGGACGTCCAGCCAGGGGCGAAACCGACAAAACAGAGAACGCCCGCACAACCGGCCAATAACGAGGATACAGATTTCAAAACGCAGGTCTAGGATTCTTTAGATGAGATCAAAAAATGGCCGAGTTGATTGCAGTATTGGACAGCAGAGTCACAAAGATGAAGGCTGACGAAATTGAAGTTTTACAATAGGCCGAGGCTACTCTGGCTCTCGTATTGCCTAAGGTCAGGATCGTGCAGAAGGTGACATCCCGTAGCGTTCTTCGGGAGAGAGTTTTGAGAGGCCCATCGATGGCGGGACGTCTCAGTGTTTTTCTAAGTTGGCAGTGAAACTGCTGGGAATAACTATCAGAAGGGGAGCCCTACAGCAGTATATCAAATCCCAGTCAATCCAACCACTCGTTATTACGCTACAGAGGACGCCTACGGAAACAGTGAGCTTCTCATGCTACACCCTGCACGTTATAAAACTTCGAGATGGCCACGTTATCTGGACGTTTGTGTGTAAAATGTACACTTACATGGAGCGCAATTTGCCTGTGGCATATAGAAAGATTTAGCACGTTCGTTTAGATAATATACCAAACTGCAAGCTTAAAATTGCATTAAAAATAGCATTTTCACACACCACATATATAGCTCACCAACAGGTAGGCATCATTGCTTTACCTCACTGTTGTAAAAAGCCATAACGATTGCTAGAAAAGTGGACACGTTCATAGTGATAGCGGGAAATTTGAACGCACCCCAACATACTTGGGGCTACCCTCGCACTACTGCCAAGGAAGCCAAGCTCTGGCAAGCGGTATCAGATCTGAATGTGACTTTGTTCAATGACCCCACATTTCTTACCCGCACTCGACATTCTTGCTCTAGGGATACCACTCCAGACCTCTTCTTTGTCGCAACCATGGGAGAGGCCTCATGGGTAAACTTGAGTGAGGTCTTAGGGAGCGACCATTCCATTCTCAGCACGACTTTATTACTTCAGGCAAAGCCCCCTACATTCTTTAAATCTGCAGACTGAGACCTCTTCCGGAAGACCAGAACTAGGAGCAGAAATGATAATAATGACCCACTGAATTTCGACAAGTGGCTGTCTCAGCTGGTCGAAGGCATGAAGTCGGCCACCAAATGGTAAAAGTTGATTTCAGGTCAATAAAACCATAGCAGAGTTTTGCATCTTCTTTAGGCTAAAAACACTCTCCTGGCCAGGTGGAAAGCACACCGTCTGGGTCGAAGACTGCGAAAACACATCGCAAGTCTTAATCAGAAAGTAACCACCCGCATGCAGGTGCTGGAAAAACAGCATTAAAGAGAGATTTGCAACCCGTTGGATGGTCACATGGGACTTGGGGGAAAATGTTATCTTCTCAAACACCTGCAGCAGGAGACCAAATTCTAATTCAACCAGCCCCGCAGGGGCGTCAGTGAAAGCAGGCGTTTGGTGTGTAGCGACACAACGGACCCGAACAAATGCGGGAGATTTGATCTCCTCCCATGGCTATTCGTGCATGGCTGAGCCGTGTCCAGGGAAAATACGGCATCACTAAGCTGACCCACCCAGGGCAAACCGTTAGTCGCCTTTTCCCATCTCTCTCTTCCTACATCTTCGTCTTCATCTCTCACTTTTTATCTGTCCTGTCTTCTAGTCTCTTCCGTTTACTTCTAAACTTCCTGGCGCCTAGGGTTAAACATGTGCAAATAGCCTACCTTGGTCTAGGCGCATTGGGTTATAGTTGCGTTGTGTGGCTGGCGTCTGCAGGTTTAAGCATCATTCTCTCGTTGGGCTCCATGGTAGGTGGCTGCCAACGCTTCTGAAGACAATGAAACAGGAATACATAGAGCTCTTTCTCTCTTGAGTGCTCATACCGCCTTAAAGTGCGTACGCACCGAAGACTTTGGTTTTTTTCAACCATTCAAATGAAAACTTCTCTCATTTTCATGTCTTACATAGTGAGAAAAGTGGCAAGCAAGTTATAACTGTATCCCCCTTTGTAGTAGCCAGGTGTCTTACAGGAACTCTTGGGGCTGGGTACAAAGTTACCAAAATGCGGCGACCTTCTCCTTGAAGTTCGTGAAAAAGAACCATTTGAGAAACTGCACAATGTTTCAACTTTCGGTGACACTCCGATCACTGCAACACCACACAGATTGATGAACACAATTTGAGGTGTGGTATCTGATGCCAAATTGCTTGGTCTGACCGATGGAGAACTTCTACAGGGGTGGAGGAGGCAGAATGTGAACAATGTACAAAGGATCATCATCAGAAGAGACAACAAGGAAACACCAACAAAACACCTAATACTCTCGTTTGCTTCCAGTAAACTGCAGGAAACCATTCAAACAGGGTAAACGAAGACCTCTATCAGCCCTACATACCAAACTCTCGTCGCTGCTTCTAATGCCAAAGGTATGGCCATGGCACTAATAGCTGTCGTGGTTACCGGACCTGTACACAATGTGGAGTTTCAGGCCACGTGTCTGAAAACTGGAAACAACCGACCCACTGTGTAAACTAGGAAGGAAACCATGCCGCATAATCACGCACCTGCGCATGCTAAAAAAGTAGATAATAACACTAAAAGTTAAAGAAAACATTTTTTTAAGGGAGCAAGGAAGAGGGTCTCGCCATTATATGGCCCAACCTATGCCGATGTGGCGCGTCAGGGAGCACCACCGCGCCAGCCCTCGCCACTCCCTCGGCCACCGCATACTGAGCCGGTGTTGTGACACCTGCGCCCAAAGTGGCTGTAGTCCAGACTACACCGCCTACTCCCGAACAGAAACCCGAGAATCCAGCATCCTCAGGTTTCAAGGCCTCACCTCACCAGGTGAGGCCCAGAATTCGAACTAAAAGCTCGCACGTGCGGGCATCTAGTGCCTCCGAGGATGCAATAGATACATTGGTACCCTTGGGGTCGAATCAGTGGCGTGGCTCTTTGGCGCGAGCCAAGAAAACAAAAAAAGCAGATAACAGGACCTGCTGACGGCCCTGTTTATGAACTCAACTACCCACCTAAACAGCCACTTGCTTTTTGTACACACAGCACTACTTTACTTTCACCATGAATACTCAAATTATACATTGGAACGTCAGGGGCCATCTCATAAACCTTGACGACTTCCAAGAACTTTTACACGAACACACACCAAAAGTGGTGTGTGCACAAGAAACACACCTAAATTCAAAACACACCAACTTTCTCCTAAATAAGTTCTTTTTCGAAAGAACTGTGATGGTGCCATAAAATCATCCGGAGGTTCTGCCATTATCGTGAATCAAGGGATTGCATGCACACACAACTCCAAACGCCCCTTAAGGCAGTGGCTGTTCAAGCTGTTCTTTTTGATAAACTGATCACAATTTGCACTAATTGCTTTCTTCCAAGCTATCAGCGACAAAAAAATGATTTACAATTTTAATTGTTGAACTTCCGGAGCCTTACGTTCTCATTCGAGACGTTATTGCGCATAGCAGGCTATGGGGGGACTCTCGCTGCGACGCGGGAGGTCGACTGATTGAATAGTTCCTTTTCTCCTTGAGCGCGTGTCTTCTCAATAAAAAAGGAACCAATCATAATCTCGCTAATAATACCTATTCCTCAAAAGACCTAAGCATAGTATCTCCGTTTCCTGCGCCTCAACTCCAATAAAAAGACATCAGTAATCCGTAAGAAAGTGACCACTTCCCCATAGTTTTGAACACAACTACAGCAACTGAGTGTCCACCACGGGTTCCCAAATGACTCATAAATAGAACTGACTGGGAACAGTTTTATACCGTTGCTTGTTTAGGCTGGAGTGACATATGTACTTTGAGAATTTACGCTGCTGTCAACTACTTAACAGCGTTTTTGATTGATGCTGCAACAAAGTGCATCCCACAAACAAATGGAAACCCTGGAAAACGGCGTGTGCCGTGGTGGAACTCTGAATGCCGAAATGCGCGCAATTAGAAAAACAGACCATGGAGGTCGTTCTGGAACTCACCGACAGTCGAAAGGTTTGACATCTTTAAAAAAATGATGTCTCAGGCTGGAAGAACGCGTCGGAAGGCCCGAAGAGAAAGTTTGCAGAAGTTTTTATCAAAGAGCAATTTATATACAAAGGAGGCAGAAGTTTGGAACATGATTGGTTGGGTAGCGGGAAGACAAGCATGTACACTTACACTCGTGAACACATTGAGTGAGACCTTGTAACATCAGGCGAACTTCCATGGTGCACACTTCGAGTGGGTGTCCAGCTCGTCGCACTATACTGATGTTTTCCAAAAATACAGAACGAAAATAGAAAAGCAAAAACACGAACACAAATGTACAAGATACGAGGCATACAACCAAGCTTTCAGCTTAGCTGAGCTCCAAACATCACTAAACTTCTGCAGTAATGCCATCGTGGTTCCGACCGTGTGCTGTATGAAATGCTGAGAAACCTCCCAATTGAAACACAAAAAAAACTTTACTCTGTTTGTACAATGCTATCCAGTTTTCTGTCACTATCCCTGCTTTCTGAAAATAGGCTTTTCTTATTCCCATTTTGAAAGAGGGCAAGGACCCTGCTTTAGTTTCGAGCTATAGGCCTGTAGCACTTACAAGCTGCATGTGAAGCTTTTCGAACGTTTTGTTCACTCGCTCCAGACGTCGTCTGGAGAGAGTGAACGAAATCGTCTATCGTATTTTGACGACTTTTGCAGTGTAACATGCAGATTTGAGGCCAATTTTTTTCTTTCGTCATCCAGTACTAAATGGTCATCGAACTTCACAGTGCAGCCCAAAATTGACGAGCACGCAATATCGGTCCTCTCCGCACTTGAAATCTCATTCGCACGGTAGCTCCACGAGAGGCATCGCTCCGCAAAGCCGAACAGTTGTTCTCTTGCTGCGTTCATGATCTGATGTGCGCGTTCGAAAAAAACTCTTTATTCCAGATGAAATACCTCTCTTAAACTTCTCTGACCTCACGCAGCAGTATATCTCCATTGTTTTCCCCGCTGCGATTGTAATATGACGCATCAAATGTGGAAACCACATTGTTTCTGAGTGACATGTGCAACGCTGCGCTGCATTCCTCGACTCGAAACACTATAGCGTAGAAATACCCCTCTAAAGTTTTGGCGCAATGTGCAGAAGTTCAACTAAAAGGCCCTTTCCTGCCGAAACGAAAAACTTGTCAAATTACCTGAGCCCGTTTTTATTCTTCTGGCCATTCTCATTTGCAAGTGATCAACATTTCCTAATTATAATAAGTACGACCTCATAGAGTGTCTATCTGCCGTAAATTTACAACAAAATCGCTGTGTGTCTGCCTGTGTACCTTGTTCTTTTTATTTTTAAGCAGCTTGGTTATTTTTTTGCAGTTGACACACCCGTAAGAGAGAAAGAACCACAAGTAAAGGAGAACGAACCGGCAATATTAGATCAAGGAGGACCAGCTGCTGCTGAGGCCCCACAGTTACACCTCACCGAATATCCAGTTGCTGCGCTCGGTGAAATATTTACATTTGGCACTCTTTCATTTTATTTCATTTGTACAACAGTACAGTTAGCTTCTTTTCATATATATATATATATATATATATATATATATATATATATATATATATATATATATATATATATATATATATATATATATATATAACAAAGGTGTGAATAATACATTGTTCTACACTTTTTTACGCACCGCCCCGGTGGTTTAGTGGCTAAGGTATTCGGATGTTTACCCGTAGGTTGCAAGATCGAATCGCAAGAACGGGGGCTGCATTTTCGATGGTGGCGCAAATGTTGTAGGCGCATGTGCAGGAATTTTGGTGCAAGTAAAATAACCCCAGGGTGATCGAAATTTTGAGAACTCTTCACTGCGGCTCCCCTCATAAGCATATGGTAGTTTTATGAAGTTATATGCCACATATCAATAAATAACATCAACCAATCCCTTTTTTTACATAAGAAATGTAATAGAAGCGTGGTGCTCCGCGAATAATGTGCCGTGATAAGGGCGCTTTAATTATAGTGTTTTTAAATGCAGAGCATTTTTTAGTCGCACGATGTCGTGCGTCAGCGGTGATGTACACACCCTCTCACCATGATCGCGCCTCGCGTATCGTGCCGTATACGCATATGCTACCTTTAGGTAACAGAGTTGCGCCATTGTTTTCCGGGTGGCACTTCTTCTACCTACAGGAGTTCTACGCCCCTATTCGCCAAGCACCATCACGTGCTTCATTCGCAGTACGGAGAAGCCAACACTACGCAGACGGCACCGATGTTTCGCAGATTCCGACAGATCAAGCGTGGTTGACGTTGGCGGATACTGAGTGGAATAGCGTGAAAAACGGGATGAAGAAAGAATGAACACGCGACACAATCTTCGTCCCGTTTTTCGCGCTGTTCCCTTCAGTATCAGGTAGCAAGTACCCTTTCAAGAAACATTTCTGACATTTGCTGTTGCTTTTTTTGCCGCGCTCCTTCGGTACTCTGGCTAGTTGCCTGTCGGTCGCGAGAAATGCGGTAGCAAATGCATTGTGTTGAATTGTACTACGTTAAAGCCGAAGGGATTATACGCGTATGCAGCGGGTGTTGCTATTGAAAAATTAGTGTTCAAGGAGGAAGTAGTAAAATTTGGCTTCTCTTTATCTCTTTATTTATTCTCTTTATTTAGCGTTCATACTTGTGCAATTATCAATTAAACAGCAACTATTCCGCATGTCTGGGGCACTATAAGAACACGTATATATTCTGCATGTGCGTATTTTACTAGAAAAGGCATACATAAGTAATTTTAAAGACCACAGCGCTTATCACGCTGCGCTGACCATGCAACGCTTGCACGAAAAGGTGGTGTTTCCAACGCTTTGCTAAGACGAGACGGTGGTGGCACCTAACCGTCACCTTGCGTTCTACACCTTATCACCTCTGAGATGGGCGCGCACACACATCTCAGAGCCATGCGCTTTGTTTTCCAAAAAAAAAACTGCCAGATGGCGCTCTTGTCTCACGTGTGACGTGACTTGATGCGCTCGTTTGCCTTCGCTGCACGCTTGAGGCAATCTAACGCAGCGCCTCGAGAATAGCATTCCCCATTTTCTTTTTGCGCAGAACATCAAATGAATGTATTGCTCACTCTCTCTGCACTCAAGCCATCGTCTTGCAACAAAATTTGCAGAATAACATGCGGATACGGGACCAATTTATTTCTTGTGCAGTATTTCCTAACATCAGATATTATGCCGTGCGTTGAGGCACGCCGGCTCTGCTCGACTTTTTTTTATCAAAAAAGCGTATACTGACTGTGTATTGGTGTCTATCAGCCACATCGAATGTTTGCAAGCTGTTCCTTTTAGTTTAATTTTGATTCGTTCTAAAAACAGCATAAGCGAAGGCATTCTGTAGTCGGTGTGGGGCATGAACCCGAACCTATTGGCGCAAAGTGTGCCCTTTGCAGCATTCTTTACGACAATGCGTATTAGTCAACGAAACAAAAAACTAAGTGATTAGCGTGTTCGTGAATTCATTAAGTACTATGAGAAATATCTACCATTAAGCACTGTGAAACAATTCTTTACTTCGCGTGGTTGCACGTATGCCTGCCAGCGCTGAAGGCATTATAGCAACTATCAGGAAAAGATGCAGAAACCTTGCGAGAAAAAATTAAATCCGAGTTTTTGTTCTTAAACTTCATTAGAGGAATTCATCTGCTTTCTCCAACGTATTTTAAACCAAGTAATAAGGACAGCTTGCAATTCTATTATGTTCGCGTTTTTCTTTCAACCAACAGTTGCTTAGATTAATTTGCCCACAAGTTATCGTCGTCCAAAAGCTCTTGAAAACATTACAAGTAATGCTCCGTGAGGTACCGGTACTAATAAGACCTATTAAAACTAAGAAAATAGAGTTTGAAAATATATTTTGAAAAATTGCAAAAATTGGCGCAGTAGGTACCTAAGTACCCTTTGTAAAGATCACCTGGCAAGATTAGAAAAAAAGATTGTAATAGCAACTGATGCTTCAATTTGTGAAGAAAAGGCGAGAGTCGGAATTGAATCTTCAATGTTGGATTGGTCTTTTTCAACTTGTTTATGTGATTTTACGCATATTTATTTATCTCTTTCTCTATCAAGCGGAATTACTGGCAATGTTTTTAGCATTACGAAAACTACCTCAATCCAAAGCAGGTGCTATCATTCTTACAGACTGCCTGTCTTTTGTGTACTTCATTAAATACGATTAATATGACAAATGCTTTAAAAGCGCTTTACGTCCTTGTCCGAAGACATTACGAGTCATTAAGTTGGTGTGAAAACGAAGGCATAAAGGTTCAACCCTCAAGGTATATGCAGGTGCACATGCAGTGGCCTCATATATTCGTCCAATAATTTTTAGATTGCCAACGCTAGCGTTTATCGCCATGGCACGCTTTGAGAAATACGCCACATCAGATAATTTTGAAAAGTCTCGTTTGGCAGCATCTGCCTTTTATCATCTTCAGTACACCTAAAATATGATGGTGCTCCTCTAGAAGGGCGGAGATATCAATTACAAGACTACGATGCCGAGACCCCCCACCTAATTTTCATCTACACAGGTCTGGTCTGGGACAGTCTTCTCTATACATCAACTGCAATGAGAGTGAATCTCTGCATCATTTTCTCTTAACATGCAGGTACTTTACAAATCAAACAAAGAGATTGTTAAAAGAACCTATCTATAGGTTCGCTTTAAATTTACCCCTTCCGGTGGTTTTTTTCTATGGAGCAACTGAAAAGAGATTTAGCCACTAGAACGCTTGCGAGGTCGTGTGCGATTTACTAGACACAATCTTGTTGATGTTAGGCACAAATTATTTTATTTGCAAACAATTGCTCTTCTTAAGTTTTTTTATTACATCAATTTATTATAAGTCTAATCAATCATTTACTAATCTGTTCTTTGATAAAACATCTCTATCGAAACATCCCGTGTGGAAAAACTACTCCGTCTCAAGGATGAGGTGCCATCCGTTTCTTGGCCGATCCTCCGTGGTGGGTCGCGCCAGAACGGTGAGGAACAACCAACCAACTCACCTTATTACGCTCTAAGACAGTACTGTCCAGATGTCCGAGAAGTTAAGGAGGACTGCAGCCCTTAAACCAGCCATTCTGGGTATATCACGTTTGGAGTGCTTTTATTTTTTCCCGCAGGCAAGCTTCTCCTGTCCTGACTGCGGCCTCTGTGCGTATTTTGCGTGAAAAAACACAGGCACCACCTTTCTTCTGCCCTTCAACAGTGAATGATGGTAGGCAGCGCGCACTTTGAGTATCACGTAGAAGAAATGAAGTGCAACAAGGTGGGAATTTGGGCTCTTTGATATTCAAGCTTATGAAGGGTTAGAGCGAACTGAACAGTAACACAAAACCTGCGTGTCCGTGCACTCACTTTTTTCGTTTACAGTGGGCACTTACTGTACATAAACTTACAGCTGCAAGGAGGTTATCGATTAAGACTTCATACAGAACCTTATGATGGCCCCAATATGACGGAGAGAGTAAAGCCACGCTGAGAACGTCCATGTAATTTCTATCGCACAAAAACGGCACAAGGGCACCAAAAAGTCAAAGTCGCCAAAAGTTTTCGCTCGGCACAAAATGAGCAATGTTGGTAAATTGCCCTGGCTAGGCACACCAAGGCGACTCACGAAGATTGTTTACTCCGGGAAAGCAACTCTAACTCTTGGGAGGTATTTCGTTAGATATCTGCGGCGTGTATCTTTCATGAAAGATTCATCTAGACCTCAAAATTGGAAATGAAATGTCCTGTTTTTTTAAGCGGTGAATTTTTCCCAGGTACGATGGGATGCCCAGCAAGTTCAACACAGTGCTCATCGGAGTGCCAGAGGCGTGGCTACGCGAGTGGAGGTTGCGACAGTTTAGTGGACGCGTTTTGCTTTTGCTATGGCCTGAAACCTACCGGTGGGTATATTTCATTCATTTTTAAAAAGATGTTATTCGGAAGCATCAAGGTATTTATACTGCAAACGGTACCACTAGAGGTAGCACTCACTTGATTGAAGTGTGTATACAAATTCATGATATATGCGAAACACGACGCATCCTTAGAAACCAAAGAGTAGTTTAAACAAACGTTGTGACGCTAGAAACGACGTTTTGATACACATAGAAGAAGCCCTTTCTGAAGATATACATGTAATATCATATGATATATTCTGACAGGGCCATGACGGGGACCATCGACGACTTGCTGGGGCTATGTACGTCAACGTCAAACACAAAACTTAAGGTGCCATTCTTCCTTACGTGACGGCCGCATACAACCTGACTATACAGAAGAGGATGCGGATGATGACATACAAGTTGGAGTACGGAAGGAACCCATCAACGATGCTCAACCCCATCCTGCCCAAAGTCCCTGACGAAGAAAACTTCGACGTCACCGTCTGTTGCACCGGGCGGAAAAAGCTCGACAACTCGCCCACCTCCACATCAACAATCATCAGACGACCTACAGCCGTCATTCCAATCTTCGACGAAGCTTCGTGGAATACCATCCTGGTGACCACGTTCGGTTGTGGACGCTGATACACCAACGTAGACTCATCGAAAAACTTCTGCGACAGCACCTTGAACCGTAAAGGATAGTTCGGCGTTTCTGCCCCCTCGACTACGAGGTCGTCCTCGACGGCATTACGGACTCTCAACGGTGCCGCGTACAACCTGAAGTTTTCCGTGTCGTCCTTGGATGCATAGTTGGGTTGTTGCTGTTGTGCTTTATTGCTTGCTGAGTCATAAAAATGCTCGAATGGACAATATTTATATGGTATATTTCTTTATGGTGAAACTTCTAAAAGCGAAGCTTATTGGTGCCCTTTATATCTTTTTGTGGGCGTCGATCACTTTCAGAACAACAGACAGGGTTGGTCTTGTTCGCAAAACCATCCTGTGTCCATACTTGTTTCTTTAACCAAGTAATCGGTACGTCACTTTTTTTTCAATTCTAATTTGTTGTTCGCGTTTTAGGGCTCCCTAATAGCCTGAAGAGCACGCGTACCATTCGGAATTCACTGCATAGTCAATATGAGAAGAAAAAAAGCAGTAGCTAGCACTGGAAATACAGAGGCTTGTGAATGGTTTTGTGTGCGCTTAGAACCTGTTTCGTAACTCTATATTATATTCT
The DNA here is from genome assembly GCF_013339725.1 of Rhipicephalus microplus. Lineage (NCBI taxonomy): Eukaryota > Metazoa > Arthropoda > Arachnida > Ixodida > Ixodidae > Rhipicephalus > Rhipicephalus microplus. The sequence continues at coordinate 108,923,522 of NC_051168.1, read as the reverse complement.
GTAAATGAAGAATTGAGGTAGCCTAGTCCGTTACCTGATTAGCTTGAGTCCCGTTTCATGCCTGGGGCACTTGCTGATCCGGGCTGTCACCAAGTCCGGGCTGGCCAAGGCTTCCACAACGCATATTCCTTGAAACGATAACAACCTCACGCTTAAGAGAACATCGCGCACTGCGCTCTTGGTAATGAAAACAGATGGCTGTTTCTATTTTAAGTATTCTCGGTTGCCAAATGCAACTTAATTCAGTATGCTTCTTTTTTTTCAAAAGGTTCGCTTGAAAATTTTGCCTTAATGTTACAGACACTGCAGATGACGCAACGTCCATTTCACCTTCAGGTATGTAACGCTGCGTCACTTTTTTCGTGTTTGCCGTAATTACTGTCGCTTGGAGTCGATCGTTCCGTATTGCAAAAATGAGTGCCACTGGGTTGCCTGATTATGGACGAGTTCGCACTGAGTACTGGGACGCTGGAGTGGTATCTCGCTGAGAGGTTCTGAGTGCTAAACTGCTTTACACTGTTCGAACAGGAGTGCATATTCGCTATAAATAAATATACCAGCGAATGAAATAGGAATAGGTGCATTGATGGACAAAAAAAAAACTTCCGTCTAGAGGATTTGAGCTTTACAACTTTCTGATTCTCCACCGAGTAATCTAGCCACTACAACACGCCAGAGTGTACCTAGCCACTAGTAAAATAACTATTTATCCAATAAAAACACCGTCGGGCTTCATGTTTACAAGTCGTGTAGTCAATATAGGCTATCCAAATAACATATTGCTATCTATAACATATTGCTATATTGCTATCCAAATAACAAATGTGCCATCATTCGACACTGCCCCGCCACGGTGGTCTAGTGGCTAAGTTACTCAGCTGCTCAGCCGCAGGTCGCGGGATCAAATCCCGGCTTCGGCGGCTGCATTTCCGATGCGGGCAGAAATGTTGTGGGCCCGTGTGCTCAAATTTAGGTACACGTTAAAGAACCTCAGGTGGTCAAAATTTCCGGAGCCCTACACTACGGTGTCTCTCATAATAATATGGTAGTTTTGGGACGTTAAACCCCACATATCAATCAATCAATCATTCAACACTAACGAATCGCCGCCGGGCACCGAATGACATGCACATAATGGCAAGAGCACGAAGTTTTTTGAGGAATTCACAACTTAAATAAAAAAAAATATCTAATGGACTGTAGGAGCAGCCATAGATTGCCGGCTGTTATTGCCGAATTTTTTCTTTGATAGCTGTTTTTAAATCTTGCTGCTAGTCAATATATACAGAAAATTTATCATGACTTATTTGATTCATATGTGCATAAAAGAAATGAATATTGGGCATAGTGTTCTCACGCAAACGACTTTACGGCAGTATGGCCAAAAGGTCGCTTCTATCGATCGATACCTACAACTAAAAAACCACCCAAAAATCACTATTGAAATCCGGTCAAAAGTATGCTAGTTTCGTTCATTAGGCGCAATGAATTACCAACTAAAAATTGTGTGTTATTACATATGATTCAGGGAAATACCGGCCACTGCGCTTGGTACCTTTCAATTACAGCCTGCGTTGCCGAAAGCACGGCACATAGATCGTCGTCGCTTCTTGTGCGGGCAGCGCACACGAGAATTTCGGTATACGGATGTATAAATTATACGTTACAGTCGTTTCTAATGTTTAGACTTTTGTGTAATCAAAGCAAGAAGCTCAAGTAACAAGTACACCAATGTGGCAGGGTAGGGCCGCTCTCAAAGCAGCTGAGTTGCGGTGCTTGAAGTTCATGCATTTGAGCTTCAGAACATTTTTAACTGTTACCAAAAGCAAGTAGAAGAACAAGCATTACCAGACATGCATTTTTTGGAGTGGCAATGTCTAACGGCAGCTGTTTTTCTCGCCCCCGCTGGGAAAGCTTGTGAAGCGTCGACATAGCTCATTTATATCCCGTCAACTTTGCAGAGAAAACGATTTGCTGTTTGTGTTAGGAGTGGTGATTAGTTCCGCGATTTTAAACACTAGAACACGGAATTGTTACAATACATCACCGATGCGTATTTGCTATATGTAATACACGTAGGGCATGCAAAAAACGTGCACTAAATTATTCTCCAACGCACGTGCACCGCAAGAATAACGCTAATATTGACACTGCGTGAGTTATCATAATAAAGTGTCTAGCGAGCGAAATTTTCAGCCTTGGCTGGTTTGAGTTATTACCACATTTCTCTCCTCATTCCATAAAAACACAATAAAAATGACAGCCATATAGCATATCAAATATCAAAACTATGATGCGTGATATTCGAAACTGTGAGGCATGCTCGAGCTGCGTTGGGGTAAGCATCTATCGGTGCCGTCAAAACAAGCGTATTATACTAAAAAACACTGGAATATATCACTGCACATGCTACATAAACAAGAATGGGGCTCTGGTAGAAACAGTACGTCCTCCAGTATGCAACAGTGCACTCCAGTGAAAATTCCAGCGCTTCCCAGTGTGCACCAGCGTCACAGCGGTGAAGCCAGCACCGCTACCAGTGCGACCAAGCTATATCCTATCGTGCGTCTACAGAAGTACCAATAAATACCAGCGTGTACAAGTGTTTCCAGCGTGTCCCAGTGTCAGAAAAACGAATTGGCATCATGTCAGAAACTCTGTTTTTTGCAATAAGGTTGTGAAATAATTTTGATATAACCCTTCCAGAACGTTGGAGCATTACTCAGAAGTCATTTGCAGTTTTGTGACCGTATCTTTAAAGATGTCTTCAAACATGACAGTTCTGAACCAAACGCATTGCTTTCATTCATTTTACGTGTGTGCGTGCACCCGCCGGAGAAATATAATTATGGGTTATGTTTTTTTTCTTTCGTAGTACAAGGTATTTTATCGAGCCTGTGATGCTCTGGTATCAGGTTTCAAAAGTAGCTTGCGTGGTGATATGATTTCCTAGTATTGGTCACTTGGGGCACATTGGAAATAAAGTAAAATATCTTACAAACTAAATATATTTGTGTGCTTCTACTGCATCGACAAAATCCGCATAATGCTTCGCAAATTCGCAACTTCTACCTCGCTTCTTTGCAGAAGGATGAATAACGGCGTAGTGAGTGCTTCCCAACTTGACGGAAGTTATGATTTTTCGCGCAGTGGGCACCTTGCAAGCGTATTTATAATACGATCGCAAGAATGTTTACAACGTGTTGCAGAAAGGCCGCTCCTCCAGCTTTCGCTGTGACTGCGATGAGGTTTCCGCACAGGCCTGACGTTTTATTTTTTTCTGTTGGCATTTCTTAGTTTGTACTCAAGGATTAAGTGTCCTTAAGAATACACCAATGCTTTCGTAGAAGCGAAGCTTTTTGCCCTTGCTGCGCTATGGCCAGAATTGAGAGACACGACGCACGTTAACGAGATTGCGAGTCACGTTCTATCCTGTAGTCCTGCCATAGCAAAATACGGAAAGCGTGACTGTGCTGTAGGAAGTTTCATGCATCCACATCATCGAAGCGCGAGATGAAGATAAACTGATTTAGAATGTGCAAATTCTTGAGTTCCGTAACAAGTGATTGATAGTCGGCTCCATATATAAAAATGTTAAACTGAGTTGCTTTCAGGAGCGCTGATTGGCCTGTCGTAAAAACCGAATGTCGCTGAACGTCTAAATACGTACATATGGGGTCGCCAGCTACGAAATCAACTGTTCTAACGCTGACGCGATATCAAAAAATGCTACAGATTCGACTACAGTCAGAATGCAGCTTAAGCAATGTATTATAACTATACGTTGCTGTAACATTTCATGAATCATTTTAGCTTGCAAATAAACCATTGCTCGAAATTGCGTGTTTAAGGACTGTAAGTATAATACTAGTATACAGTGCAGTTATTTGCTGCAAATATAGCCAGTATATCAAATAGCGCGTGTGCACGTGGTAGCCCCTTGTCAGTGATATGCGCTTAATCTTCTCCAGGAATAACGCCAAAAGTGTACAAGTTGAAATATGGATGAAAGTAAATGAAAATAGAAACGGCGTATGTCATCAAAGGGCTCTCTAACAATGATAAAGTAGCTATTTTTTATTTGTTGGTTCCATGCACTGAGAGTTGACCCTAACTTTAGCATAGATGAAAGAACCGATATGAATAAACAGTTAATGATATCGCTGCCAACCAAATCAACACGTAGTGACTCGCACCTTATTTACTGCGGGCGGATACGACAAAAAAAACGTGCCTTATATTGGATAAATCTAATGTGAGAATAGACATACATAGACGAAGCATAAAATAATTAGGTACCTGATTTTATTTGGCGTCCTTTCATTTGATAAAAAATTAACTTAAGGGTTGTCTCTGAAGTTTGACTGCGTGGGGGAATGCTTACTCGAAGGGTCTTCTCGCTCCTTTCTATTGCTAGTACGTTGATTGATTTTTGGAGTTTAACGTCCCAAAACCACCATACGATTATGAGAGACGCCGTAGTAGAGGGCTCCGGAAATTTCGACCACCTGGGGTTTTTTAACGTGCACCCGAATATGAGCACACGGGCCTAGAACATTTCCGCCCCCATCGGAAATGCAGCCGCCGCAGCTGGGATTCGATCCCCCGACCTGCAGGTCAGCAGCCGAGTACCTTAGCCACTAGACCACCGCGGCGGGGCTTGCTAGTACGTTCGTGAGCTGTCTCGGTTAGCACGTGCGAGTTGGAAGAATATTTGTTTTTTTCGCCCCACCGCGGTGGTCTAGTGGCTAAGGTACTCGGCTACTGACCCGCAGGTCGCGGGTTCGAATCCCGGCTGCGGCGGCTGCATTTCCGATGGAGGCGGAAATGTAGGCCCGTGTGCTCAGATTTGGGTGCACGTTAAAGAACCCCAGGTGGTCGAAATTTCCGTAGCCCACCACTACGGCGTCTCTCATAATCATATGGTGGTTTTGGGACGTTAAGCCCCACATATCAATGAATAAGAATATTTGTTTACTATGCTTTTTATACTCTGGCGAACAGATAGAGCACTGAAGTAGCCCTTGAAATTACGGTATAGCAGCAGGATGCCGTGCATACCTTGAGACGCACGATCATATAGATATGCACATGGGCTTTGCCGTCATGCGAACGCTTTTCTTCTTGCCTTTTACACTCCTGTCGGCTCGCATTAGGACATTCGAAGGGTGAAAGTAAGCACCTCAGTGCATCGTTATTGGTCTCGCCTGTTAAATCCGACTTTGGGTGGTGCTGTGCCACGTTGTATATATTGTGGTAATGGTGAGATCACCGCAGTGATTGCAACGGATATAACGTGTACACTATTTTTGGTGTGCAAGCCCTTTCTGCTCAATATATTGGCGGTAATTTTCGACGTGAGAGGCGAGTAAAATGTGTTCTTGCGACCCCACAACAGTCGAGATCAGTGTAGTCGTTTCTTTTCATATTATGAATTTTCTAGTATGGGTTACTATGAACTGCGTGCCATGATCGGTGTCACTCTTGATTTTGGGGCTTGAAGAGTGTTAGAGGGCCTGTTTTACACATTATTCACAGCAACAACACAGAATAGTATTTTTTGGTGAACTCGTCGACCTATTTACAAATTGATTTATGAATAGAAACGCGGGCGTTTTTTGTAAAAAAATGAAAGAACAAGTGCAGACCGGCTATACCTAAATTATCGAATATCTGGTTATTTTTTTGAATTGCTGGCTTAAAACGAAGCTGTAACAATTCCACTAAATTGCCTTTCCAGCTAGCAAGGACAGTTTGGTTCGACCTGTATTCAAAAAGCTATGAAAAAATTCTCAAGAATGAGCGTGAACAGGACACTTTCTCAAAAAACAAAAAACAAAGTTAGCCTACGACAGCAGGGCTTATTTAACTGCTGAGGAAACGTGGTGACGTCATTATCGGTACACCGCGTTATCTGCAGCACCAGCCCTGCTGTAGCGCGTCCTTCTCTTTTTGCTTCGGCTTCTATACGTCACAAACTATTCATAGAGGCAGCTGTTCAAGTTACGTCCGACGCTTGCTAACGAAGCGCTGTGCTGATTGGCGTTATTTCGATTATCGTAATCCTGCTGCACAACACTCTGATTTGCGCCTTCGTAACATAAACAGCACTGTCATAGTTATGATGAGTGAGGTGCGAGATTCTTCTGCGGCATTGTGGCCCAGTTTCGTCGAAGGAACTGAAGAAGACAGAGGTTTACACGGTCACACATAAGAGCGGAGCAAGGAAAATTTTTCTTTCGCGTAGGGAAACACGGCGAGTGCTTGAAGCACTCGGACGTGTATGCAGCGTGTGACGTCTGGATGTTCCCCATGTTTTATTAGAAAATAGTGGGTGGCAGGCGCATGGGAATCATAAAGAATTTCCTAATCGCGCTGCTTGGGCACCTCCTACCAAGACGTTTTCTACACTTGGGTGGTCTCATCCGAGGGAACCCTTTGCATTTCAAGGTAGACACATGCTTTAACTGCTAGAAGACTGGACTCAGTTGTGATGTGTGCCCTAAATTTAGGCCCCAACGCAGTCCTTGTTGCGAAGAACACCGTGAGCAAACACCACAAGGAACGACACCAGAATGCCAAGCCTGCCGTCTCGTCTGTCAATAAGGCCACATAACAAACAGCTAAAGATACTAGTACCGCTTCACCGAAAATCCTGTACTCGCTTACGGAGCATACGACGAAAGCAAGCCATTAACCGGGAGATGATTAGGACTCCAACCAAAAGTTAAGAAATTCGACGTTTTGAAACCGACTTGATTCCTTCCTCAGGCATGACTGCGGAGACTACGTAGCAGGAGCGTCTTCAAAGCACTCGTGGGGTGGATAATGACTTCCCTCTCTCTCCCTTGTTTCGCCATAGAGCGCAGTTCATGTGTATACACTGAGGGGAAGGGTTCCGAGAGAGCGGTTGATGTTATGGGCTGTCCTCTGTATGTGCCACGACTCGAGTAACAACCTTTTTCTCCAGTTTAGCTCGCTTTCAAAATGGCCGTCGCTTCAAAATTCATTCGGCGATCTAACGTTCCACATACAGAGGACAGCGCATAACATCCACCGCTCTCTCGGAGCCTTTCCCCCAGTGTATACACGTGGACTGCGCTCCACGGCAAAACGAGCGAGAGAGAGTGGGGTCATTATCCACCCCGCGAGTGCTTTGAAGACGCCGCTGCTACGTAGTCTCCGCAGTCACCCTGAGGAAGGAACCAAGTCGGTGTCGAAATGTCGGGTTTCTTCGAAACTTTTGGTTGGTGTCTAAATATTCTCCGAGTTTCATACCCAACCAGACAGACTTCTGTCGAATGTTTACACTCAAGCCACAAGCCCAGTCACTGAAAAGCAACTAATTTTGAATAACGATAACCACGTGATTTTGACGAGTGCCACTACTCTAGTATAGAGGCATCAGAAACACCATCAAGATGGTCAAGCTGGTCGATGTCCCGATTCCGAAAGGGTTATTCAACGCCCAACTCAAAGCCCAGAACAAGTAGTCATACACTTTTATTTCAGCCACAAACTCAAGGTCAATCATTTGGAGCGCCGGCACCACAAGTCGACGCTGTTCCTTTTCACCTTGGCACTGATCTAGTGAAGCCAGGTGGTGATGGAAAGGGGACGGTGAGGAAAAAATCCAGATTTGTGGGCATTTGGGGAGTAGTAAAGACAGTGCGAAAAGTAGCCAATTGTGGATGGGCAATTAGGACAGCAGTGATCACGTACGTTTTTATGGAGACAAGTGGGAGAGGAGGTGATCAGGCTATTCAATTAAATCAATGAAAAGTTGATCACGAAGTTGCATCACGCGAGTCAGTTCTTGGAAACGCCACTGAGCTACAATGACGTCAGATGGGCGCAAGGCACAACGTCTGCGGTCTCATCATCTCCCCTGTAGCAGTGAAATTTATGTGACTGAACTCAAGACCCTCCATTTAAGAAACTTACCCAAAACAATAGTGAGCTTTAGTACAGCGGTAAGCAGCAAATGCAGAGATTTAGCGTTCGCGTTGCGTGCTAGAAACTGAGCATGTGCAGAACACTAAAGGTACACTAAACAGGACGAATGACTTGGTGTAGATTAACAAGATTGACTCTGAGAACTCGAAGGTCATATATTTTACTATCATCACCTGATTATTTATGGAGAAAATGAAGGTTGAAATTTCATTTTTAAGCTTTGCGCCAGAATTTCCGCACATGACGCAAAGAAAAAATCCAGAACTAATTCTTGGTATTTTCGTGGCAATAACCCGATGAAATTTCTAAAAACTTCTATACTAAGTCAGCGCAAAATCTAGAGGGAAGCTGACAGATCGAAGCAACGTAGAGGGTTAATCAGGGTGAGCAGCGGGAGTGCCTCAGACAGGCTGGCCGACGTTTTGATAGGAGGACCTATCTTTTTCTAAACGCGCCGTGTCATCCTTGGCGTGTTAGAAGAGGGCTAGTGGTGACGTCATTTCCTGGTAGTGGCGCGTTTCCCTGTTGATAATCACCATCTGAAAAAAAAACTGTAAAGCAGAGGAGGGCAGTCCTCGCTACACTTCAAGCCAGGTAGTGGCGATTCAAAAATGTTCTCACAGAGTGGGAGAAAAACGCAAGTTTGGAGCAGCGTGCGGCAAAAGTGGTAGCCGCTTCTGATACGAACAAACGAAAGAGCTTGAAACTTCGGAACCGGCAGATGGTCGCCGTGTCCGGTTACCACAAAGGGTTGTGGACAAAAGCAGCGTACGCCGTTTCCCGAACACTTATGAATAGGGTGCACAAGAAAAAAGCAGTTACAAACAGGGGGAGATGCAGGCGGCGTGCTTTTAAACGCGAAGATGTCGATGGTAAGCGATGCAGGATGGTGTCTGAAGAGTGCGTGCTTAATGGGGAAGGTCATTGAAAAAATATGCTTTCAGTATCCCCGTAGGTGGCCCACTCAGCAGAACTGATTCAAGAATTCGGTTTCATGTTGGCTGACAAAAAGGCAGATTGAGAATACAAAGGAAACGAGCAACAACGACAAAAACACAAAAAGAAAGAAAAAAGAGGGGGGGAGGCGGGACGAGGTAGGTGATACGTCAGGGTAAACAGAGGAAAAAATGAAAAAAAATAGAGGAATGCTGCAGAGAACTCTCTGGGCAGGCAATGTCGTTAACCATGCGTGGTGGGTGTGCTTTTAGAAGTAAGGAAAGAGGACACAAAGCATTGGTTTAACGGTTCTAGAAAATGAAAACGTAGTAGTTGTATTTAAACAGCTTCATATCTATATTTCAAACTGAGAAACAGAAAGAAAACAATATTAGTACGGTATGCAGACTAGGAGCGACTACCACCTTTGTGGTAGCTTGACGCGGCGACCATCTGCTGGCCCCGAAGTTTCAAGCTCTTTCGTTTGTTCCTATCTAAAACGGCCACCACATTTGCAGCACATCACTCCAACTTTGCGTATTTGTTTCACTCTCGGAGAACATTTTTGAATCACTACCACCTAACTTGAAGTAAAGCGAGGACGGCAATCCTTTGCTTTGTATTTTTTTTCAGAGAGTGATAATTAACAAGGACACGCGCCATCACTTGAGAATGACGGCACCTCTAACCTTTTGAAAACTAACACGCCAAAGATGACATGGCGCCTTTGAAGGAGACTAGTCCTCCTATCGAAGTGCCGTTCAGCCTGTCTGAGGCACTTCCTCTGTTCACCCTAATTATCACAGTATGGTGTTTATGACACTCAAAGATTACAACGTACTTCAATTTTAATGATTGGAAGCTCTGTGGAACTTAGTAGACGCCTTTATAATTTTTTATGGCAACGTGCTTTGTGCGGAATTTTTATGGTGATGTCCCCAGCTACATTTCTCGCTTACTAAGCGTCTTGTCGCTGTAAAAGTAGTGCTTTCGAGATTGTGAAATATTACTTCACTAATACGCAAAAATAATTTTGCTCTTTATATTCCTCTAACGTATCCTGAACTTCTACGTATGAACGCTACTCCTGGATTATAGCACTCAATTCTAGAAAACGGAAAAGATCCCGTACATAGAGCAAGAAGGTGGTGGCTCTTGAAGCGAAAGCCGTCCACTTCAAACTTTCATAGTCGTCAGCCTTCATGTCAATGTGATGGTCGTATTTGATCCAAATTAGAGTAAGTAGAGATGCATTTTGGAAAATGTGCTGGATTAAAAAACTCTACCCTAACAACAAGAGCTTGTCTCCTTCGCACAGACAAAAAGCATTTCCCGAGATCTGTCAATTATATATACACTTTGAAGGGTTATTTCAAATAGCCCGCAGGAGCTTATCCTATTGCAACTTGTGTGGGCGGGAGCCTATAAAATATCATCATCAAATGCCAAAAGAAGAAGAAAGAAGACTGCTGCTTTGAGTGAGCGCGTGCTACTTCATCTCCTCTAATAAACCGTAGGCATTCAAAACAGTTCCTGGTAACGATCGTCCTAATACTCCATATTGCGGCTGAGAGTTCTGGAGGTCCACTGGAAAACCAGTGATCGTCACGAACAGCATGGATAATGTTTCCCGTGGTGGCGAAAAAAGTTCTTGAGGTGGCTGCAGAACGAGTGAGGTAGAAGTGAACAGCCACGAAGCTGCCATATCGATGAGGGAGTAAGAGGTGCGGCAAAAAAAGCTGTACGCCGGCTGAGGATACAGGCACCGAAGCAAGTCTGGTGGCTTCGCTGAACTTGGCTGCATGGGCTCCTTGGAGCAAATCAGCTAGGCGATGAATAAGGGCCTCTTGATACCCGGTTGCATTCATTTCACGGCGACCAATCTCAGCCTAGATGAACTCGGTGCTGAGACACGCGACAGTGGCAGCATCGGCGGCGACCAACTTCGAAAAGGCAGACAATGGTGGTGTTTAGGGTTAGGCCGGCATGACAGGAACGTAGCGTGGTCGAACGGCAAGGCGAGGTTCAATGCCAACTGCGCCAAACGTAAGGGCTGGGCTTAGGCGAGGACACACTGAGGTGGTGGATGGATAAGCAGTCTTTATTGGCGATTGAACAGGAAGGAGCTTGCGCGTGAGAGCACTTCATAGCGGGCGGCTTGCAAGGCAACCCGATCACGTGTCCGCAAAGCTCGCGGTGGCGACGGCTCTCTCTGACTTCTGCTGCGGCTGGCTAGTCGACAAAGCCACAGAAAGGAACAAGGATGGATGGATGGATAGATGGATGGATGGATGGATGTGGCTGTACCCTTTAAATCGGGAGGCGGCTAATGCCACCTAGCCGTCATACTTAGTGAACTAATCATTAGAATTATTTTTTTCTTTAAATAGTGATGTTGATTATTCGTATTTTGCAGTGAAGGGTTTATTTTCACTCGTGCCTAAACTTCAGCCGCCAATCAGATAACCTCCTTCTAGTTAAGTCTACCCGCTTAAAGTCTATTTTGCCCTCCCTGTCCCTAAACCCCAGTGCTATGAAAAACTCTGCGCCATCATCCTGAACTATAGGGTGAAGCCCTTTACAGAACATTATCAAGTGTTCGGCAGTTTCTTCTTCTTCTCCACACGCAGTGTATACTGTGTCTACCTCTTCGTATTTCGCCCGATATGTCTTGGTTCGCAACACTCCCGTCCTGGCCTCAAACAGTAGAGAACTACCCCGTGTATTATCATAGATTCTTTCCTTGGCAATTTCCTGCTTAAAAGTTTGATAGATCTCTAGTGCGGACTTTTATTTCTTTTTGATATATCTCTAGTGCGGAAATTTCAGACTGCCGTCTTAGAGTCGCTGATAACCACTAGGGCCATGTTGGTGGCCATTGCGAGCACAATAGCCACTTGCTCTGCTGTCTCCACGTGTTCCGTGCGTAGTGTGGCGATCGTCTTGGAAACGTTTTGGGTATCTATTACAGTAGCCACGTAGCCGCACCTATGCGCATTTCTGACTGCGTCCACGAACGCAGCCTCTTTAATTTTCCATGCTTGTTCTGTACGCCTTGTGCTATCTTTTCCCGTCTACCCTGCGTATTTGGGGTGTGTTGTATTTGTTTCTTTTGTAACGCCAGCAAAACCAGCTGCGCGCGCACCATTTCGTTTGGGCCCTGTGCGCCTTCATTCTCCCTTTATCCCCTCTCTTCACCCTCTCCTAATGCCAATGTATATAACCGCGCTGCGGACAATAAACGCTGTTCGTTGACTGCTTGACCATCGTCCTTGCTGCTTTGCTGCGCGCGCCTAAGTTACAACAGTGGCGACGAAGATGGGATCCACCCATGCTGCCGTGAAAGTTGAAGCCGACGGCCTGCCGCAACAAGTACCGGCGACCATGACCAGCCTCTAGCTCCCAGTGTTCGACGACACAAGAGATAAGTGGAAACCATACCTTGTTCGGGCTGAAGCGTATTTTGAGGCAAATGCCATTACTGACTCCAAAAGGCAGAGAGCACTTCTGGTGGCAGCACTCAGCACGCAGACTGTGCAAGTGCTAGCGGGGCTAATTGCACCTCGGACGCCGAATTCCCTTACTTACGCCGAAGCGGCCGCGGCATTAAATGACTACTACGATCCCAAGCGTCACGAGATTGCAGAAAGCTACAAGTTTTTCACACGTTGCCAACAAGAAGGGGAGTCGGTGCACGCATTCCTAGTCGAAATACGGCGCATAGCAGACAATTGCAACTTCGGAAGTGCGCTGAACCGCATGTTGAGGTACAGGATTGTTTGCGGCGTACGCTCAACTAGCTTGCGCAAGCAGTTACTGGCACATAAAGATTTAACCCTCGAAGAGGCTGAATCAATGTCCATTGCAGCCGAAGCAACCGACAGCGATGTAAAAGATATGAGTGCAGAGCCGCCGACTGTGCTAAAAATGCAAGCCCATCATCGCTCGCCCTCTCGAGGTAATCACACACTAGGCGCGTCGCATGACTGCGGCCGATGTGGAAGCATGAAGCACGACGATAACGCCTGCCGCTGGGTTAACGCACGCTGCTATCACTGTGGGCGGCGCGGTCATTTGGCAAAGAAATGCTACAATGCTCCAACTGATGCAAAGGTGGGAAGGCGGGCAGCGAGTGTAAAGGCACTGACAGTTGAAAGCGCGTCTAGCAACGACGACTTGAATAGCGCACACGTTTGGACGTTGATTTCGGGACGAAAAAACGGTTTGGAACCACGCATACGCCGCACGTTTCGATGCGGCAACGTAGACCTTGCCATGGAAGTGGATACGGGTTCCCCGGTGTGCGTCGTATCGCGCCAAGTGTACGATCGTCACCACGCACAGTGGCCGCGCTTACAACCACCACGAATCAAGCTGTCATGTTACGCGGGACAGCTTCCGGTGTTGGGGGAACTCGAACTCCAAGTGAAGTATAAAAGTGTATCTGTGCCTTGCCCGCTCATTGTGCTTGACTGTGCAGGACCCAGCCTATGTGGCCGCGACCTCATTGCTTTGCTTAGCAAGACGGGCGTTCACATTGGAGACCTGACTGCGCCGGACCCTACAGCAAGCGCCGAGCCAAGCGACCCTAGGCTGAACCGACTGCTCGGCGAGTTCGAGGATGTTTTCTCAACAGACCTTGGGCTAATCAAGGGTCCTCCAGCCAGCCTAAAACTCAAGGAGACAGCGGCCCCGAAATTCTGTAAGCCCAGATCTCTTCCTTACGCCCTCCGCGATAAGGTCTCTCGTGAAATTGATCGGCTGGTGTCACTTGGTGTTCTATCGCCCGTGAAACATGCAGAATGGGCTACACCTATTGTGGTCGTTTTGAAAAAGGACGGGAGCGTGAGGATATGTGGTGACTTTAAGGCTACCCTTAATCCGGCATGTGAGGTGGAGCATTACCCTCTTCCGGTGATAGAGGACATGTTCGCGAGCTTAAACGGAGGCGAATATTTCAGCATCTTGGATTTAAAAGATGCATACAATCAGGTGCCCCTTGACGAAGCGACCAGCGGGCTGTGCGTCATTAACACGCACCGAGGGCTTTTCCGGTATAACATACTTCCGTTTGGAATAGCTTCTGCACCGGCCATTTTTCAAAGAAAGATGGATGCAGTACTCGGCGGGCTGTCGGGTGTTCAAGCCTACCTTGACGACGTGCTAGTGTCAGAAGGCAAGAGTGATAACGGACAGCAGCTCAAGAGAGTGTTGGAGCGGTTCCGAGAGCACGGCGTTAAACTTAGGATTGACAAATGCAAGCTTCGGCAACCTTCTGTGACTTACCTTGGCCATCGTATAGATCGGCAAGGCCTCCACCCGATTGAAAAGAACGTAGACGCCATCATGCAAGCCCCGCGCCCGCGTAACGTTAGCGAATTGCGCTCGTTCCTAGGCATGCTCACATTCTACGCACGTTTCCTGCCCAACATGTCGACTGTGCTCAGCCCCTTGTATCAGCTCATGGAAAAACGAGCCCGTTGGGAATGGCGGGAACCGCAGCAGTCAGCGTTCGAGAAAGTGAAAGAAATGTTGACAAGAATGCGCAGCTTCTCGTTCATTTTGATCCCAACAGGGAACTGAAGCTAGAATGTGATGCTTCCCCGTATGGCGTGGGTGCTGTTCTGTTTCACTCGGTGGGAAATGAGCACAGACCAATCGGTTTTCGCTCCAGAACGTTAACAAAAGCGGAGCGAAACTACTCTCAGCTGGAGCGAGAAGCCTTGGCACTGATTTTTGGCGTTTCTCGTTTTCGTGACTACCTCCTAGGTCGGCAATTCACCCTGGTAACCGACCATCAGCCACTGCTGGGATTGCTCAAGCCTGACCGCCAAACGCCGCCGATGGCCGCCGCGCGCATTCAACGGTGGGCACTGTTCCTAGGAGGCTACCAGTACAAGCTACAGTACGTTCCGGGGAAACAACTACTGACAGCAGATGCCCTCAGCAGACTACCAGCCCCAGCGGCAGCGGAACCAGTAGCCGAAGGGGAGCCTCCCGAGTACGTCCTGTCGTTGGAGGCCCTGGACGAAGGTATAATGACGACGCACGAGTTGCAGGAGCTCACTGCCAAGGACTCGTTGTTAGCCCGTGTGGCGGAATACATCTTGCATGGCTGGCCTCGACAACAAGGGGAATGGTGCCCGACTTGCTGCCCTTTTTTGATCGCAAAATAGAGCTGTCGATGGCTCACCGGCTAATCTATTGGGGCAACAGGGTCGTCATACCACGGAAGGCGCAGGAAAGGATGTTGCAGCTGCTACATGAAACACACCAAGGCTCCTCGTCAATGAAAGCGGTGGCACGGTCACTGTTTTGGTGGTCGATGGACAGTGAGATTCAGGAATTGTCGGCGCAGTGTGTAAGCTGTGTAGAAAACCTGCCCATGCCTGCGGCAGCACCACCGGTGAGTTGGCCGAAAACGGCCGAGAGGTGGTCCCGAATCCACATCGATTTTGCGGGCCCAATAGTCGGCAAAACGATATTGTGGTGGTAGATGCTCACACAAAGCGGATTGAAGCAATACCTGTGATGCATGCGAACACAGCGGGTACTATTCGCTGCTTACGAAGTCTGTTTTGTCGGTTCGGAGTGCCACGCACAATCGTGTCCGATAATGGCACGCAGTTTACGAGCCAGGAGTTCGCCACGTTTATAGCAAGAAACAATATTGTGCACTTGCGTACAGCGCCTTTCCATCCTCAGTCGAATGGAGCAGCGGAAAGAGCAGTGCGAACCCTTAAGGATGGCTTGCGGAAAATGCAAGATGGCTCACTAGAAGATAACATCATGCGCCTGCTATTCCATACAGGAGGACCCCGCAAAAGGAAGGAAAGTCACCCTCGGAGATGCTTCTCGGTTACCAGCTGCGGTCCCGTCTTGACACCTGCCTGCCGCCAAGGGATGAGAGCTGGTCGCCGGGTGCTGACGATTGCACCATCTCGCCAGGAAGCAGCGTCTACGTGCGCAACTACGGTGCCGGTAAAAGATGGACGCCTGGACGCGTAAAAGCTGCGTCGGGGGCGAGAATGATAGCAGTGGACACACCAAGAGGGTTAGTGCAGCGTCATATCGACCAAGTCCGCCGCCGCCGCAAATCGACGCCGGAGTCTGCAACTGCGGGGACGACGGAAGGCGCGGACGCTGAAGCTGAACCTGCCAGCGTGACTGCTCCTGTCCCGTCTCTTGCGTTGCAACGCACGTCCAGGCTGAATGAGCAAGAGCGAAGCCCAGAGCTACCGGCGGCGGATGGTCGGAGTGAGTTCTCCCCACCAGCTGCTACGGAACCTCCAGTCGCTACGGACGATCCCTGGCCTGAGGTGGTCCCGCAGCAGCCAACGCTGAGGCGATCGACAAGAGTTAGGAACCCGGTACAACGGTTGCACTTTTAAGAGGAAAGAAATGTTGTATTTGTTTCTTTTGTAACGCCAGCAAAACCAGCTGCGCGCGCACCATTTCGTTTGGGCCCTGTGCGCCTTCATTCTCCCTTTCCCCCCTCTCTTCACCCTCTCCTAATGCCAATGTATATAACCGCGCTGCGGACAATAAACGCTGTTCGTTGACTGCTTGACCATCGTCCTTGCTGCTTCGCTGCGCGCGCCTAAGTTACAACAGGGTGCATGTTCTTCGGCAAACGAAGGATGACGAGCCTATCCTTTACGTCACTTCGTACGCCGAGCTATCCTACGCCGAGCTGCTGAGCGTGATATCTAATTTTTAAACTCTCTAGTGTGTGTCTGCCCGCTCTGCTTTTGGAAAGGCGCTCGTACTGTGCTATGGTATATTCCTCTATCAATTCATCCGATGTGTTGTGGGGACTCATCGAGTCATTTAATCGTTCTCGTGCTCATCGGTAACCCCATCGCCTCTTTGTATGCCTTCCTGACTAAGCCCTTCGACTTTGTCTTTTCTGATACCTGCCACTTGAGGTAAGATGCTACGTACTTTATTCGGCTCATTACGAAGGCCTAAACTTGCCTTATCATACTGTCCTCTTTTATCCCGCTGTGTCGATTTCCTATGCGTTTTAGTATTCGCATGGTCTGTGCAACTGCGCCTTCTAGTCTCCTGATGGTCTCCCAACTGTGGCCATTCGCCGCGATGTGTAAGCCTAGAACACCTACAATATCTACCCTATGCAAGGGTCACCCTTCGGATGTCAGTCGACGTGTGTCTCTACCGGCATCATCATTTACCTCCCCGTCTGGCTTGCAGCCCCTTAGCGCGGGTTTGTTTACTAGAAGCTCCAATGTTTCCGCCGAGCAGCTCAACCCGGTGCTCTGTAAGTATCGCATAACAGTTTCGATCGCACGTTGCAACGTCTGTTCTATGTGCCCGTCGCAGCCCTCCGTAACCCACAACGTAATGTCGGCGTAAAGGCTATGATCAAACCCTTAGATTTCTTGTAGCTTGACTGGCAACCCCACGAAAGCTATTTTGAAAAGCATGGGTGATATCACAGATCCCTGTGGTGTACCGGCACTACTCAATTTTATTTTCTCAGAATTCAGCTGCCCGAAATAAGCTTGGCTTTTCTACTTGTGAGAAGATCTCGAACGTTCTTGTACGTTCGTTCACCAAGATCTAGTTCCTGCATTTTGGTCAGTACGGTTGCGTGCGTTACGTTATCAAAGGCCTTTTTCAGGTCCAGGCCAAATATGGCCTCGATGGACCTTGTAGGGCTATCTGTTACCTGGCGTATTATCTGTAGCACCGCGTCCTGCGTGGACCGCTTTCGCCAGAACCCCAACATCGTGTGGGGAAGCAGGTCGCGGTCCTCGTAGTAGTTGCGCCATTACCTTTCCCAAACACGTTGTCAGCGAGATCGGTCTGAGGTTCTCAAGCTGCAGTCGCGTACGCGGCTTCGGTATCAGCACGATGTGAGCAGTGTTCCATTGATGGGGCGCCTTATTTTTTCCCAGCACGCGCTGACAAACACCGCAAGCTTTTTATAGACTTCTCGTCGAGATTCCCAAGCGTTTTGTTTGTGACCCTATCGGGCCCGGGCGCCGGTGTGATATGTGGGGTTTAACGTCCCAAAACCACTATATGATTATGAGAGACGCCGTAGTGGAGGGCTCCGGAAATTTTGACCACCTGGGGTTCTTTAACGTGCACCCAAATCTGAGCACACGGGCCTACAACATTTCCGCCTCCATCGGAAATGCAGCCGCCGCAGCCGGGATTCAAACCCGCGCCCTGCGGGTCAGGGGCGCCGGTGTGGTGTCAAGTTTTTGTAATACTGCCCTCACCTCTGACACACAGATTGGTCAGTCTAGAACTTCGTTGACTGCACCTCCGTAATTGGGATGGACTTCCGACCGCGTAGAACTGATGTACCAATCCGTTGTCACCCGTAAGATGTCCTGCTCGGAGCCTTCATACGCATGCATGATTCTGTTGATGTTCTGTCTGTGAGTGGTTTTGGTCTCATCCAGATCTAGCAGATAAGAGTAAGTTCCACACCTTCGTGAGCCCAGTTGGTTCTTCATGCTACTGCAAGTAATCTCCCACGGTTGCTTGCACAGCTGCTGCACGTTACTCTCATTGTCCGTATTGAGCTTTGCGATCGCTTTCCTTAGCCATTTGTTGTGTCGCTGCCTTTTCCATCTTGCCTGCAAACTGCGTTTGGCCTTCCGCATATGTAAGACTCTGCTGTCTAAAATTTTAGGTTCTGCCTCCGGCGGGACCAATTGCGTCACCGCAACAATGTTCTGCTTCAGCGAGCCGGTCCATGCACCAGTATTGGTAATCGAATCATCCTAGTTTCTCGACTCTCTGACTCTTCTGAATTCGTCCCACTGGACCAATTTAAGCTGTTTGCCTCTAGTCCTGCCTGGTCTGGCTCTTACTTGAATCTCTATTATGGAATGATCACACTCAGCCCTTGCTGCGTGTTCATCCACTGTGAATCGACAATGTTTTTCGTTAGGGTCAAGTCCGGTGTGGTGTCTGCGCTAACGCTGTTATCTCTTCGCGTTGGCAAGGAGCGGTCGGTAACGAGGGTGAGCCCCTATGGCTGCGCGTCGGGCCACAGGTTCCTACCCTTGACATTTTCGAATTTGTAGTCCCACGCGGTGTGTTGAGCATTTAAGTCCTCGGCAATTAGGACCACCTGTTTGTTCGTGATTGCGATCGTTTTTGGAATCGGCGTGCCGAATGTTTGTTTGCGTCGCGGACTGCTGTGAACATTCAGGACGAAAAGGCTGCTAGCTACCTTGCGCTTTAGTATAATTTCTATTAAAGTGTGCTCAATTTTGTTAATTTTTGTATCGTGCTGGACTGCCGCAAGATTTCGTCTGACCAGCGTTGCAATGGCGAATCTCTCTCCCATGGTGCCACTGTAAGGCCTGTAACCGGGCAATTTTGCCTTCTTGTTAGTTTCTTGTAATAATATATTATCCGGATTTTCTTGGTCGATCAGGTATTGCTGTAAAAGACATCGTTTGCTAGTGTAATCCTTGCAATTCTATTGTCAGATTGAATACGTGCTGTAAGTAGCCATGGTGGTATGACGGCTTTCCAGTGATCTTGCTCGTCTCTGTTACCGCGAGCCTGCTGTAAGGTTTTGTAGTCGTTTTAATAGGCCCAAAACTGCTTGCTTGTGAACCTCTGCTAGGTAGACTGACTGCCACCAATAATTTCGCTTCAAGCTCACCTACGCATCTTTGCATGGGGCCTAACTGTTGCTGTATCTGCTGATGCATTGTGGCGAACTGCTGCTGCATCAATTTATAAATCTGAACGAACACGTCCTCCTTTTCTCTTCAAGTGTTTTCTTATCTTGCTCCACTCGGAGTGCTACCTCTTACTGCACCAGTTTTGTCCAACTCTCTCGACTGCATGTTCTTCTTTCACTGCAGTCTGAATCAACCTCTATAACCCTTCGTTTTGTGGGCAAAGTCACCTCTGCACCACTATCAACTGCTTCCTCCGTTACATCCGCTATTTGTGCTACGTTTTTACTGTCCTTGCCTGTGTTTCGCAATCTAGCGTTTTCTTCTATAAGAATGCCCACCTCGTCTCGAAGTGTAGCGTTGTTCTTATTAAGCTCCATAGGCATCTTTTTATTCTGTGCCAACTCTCTGTTAGTCTCGGCATCAGCATTGGAGAGAGCAGCCTCGACCTTCACGGGTCTGCCGGAGACGGCATCTGCCCAGCTAACCTGGAACAGTCCAGGCAGGCTTCTTCCCCCTCCCCTTTCCGCCTCGGTGTTGTTCCAGAACTGGAGGTTGACGTGCTACGGAACTGACCCTCGGCTGGTTTCTATCTCCCTTCTTGTGGCTTCTCTATTGGTAGCAGGTGTAGGAGCGGGAACACGAGCTTGACCAATTCTTGCATACCGGGTCCCCATGCAGCGTATTGGGAGTATCCAGGCAAAGTAAGCTTCACCACTGGGGCGACGCGTCACAGATCCTCGATGCCCGCCTGTACCCTGCTTAGCTACCGGTGGGTGGCCGGCTGGAGCTGGGGATCGAACTCCGCACCTCCCGTAGCTGAAGCGGACGCGTACGTGCAATGCAACAGCTACGGTTTGACCAATTCTTGAGTCTGTCATCCAACGCAGCGGTGTCGTGGACGCGCTCTTCGTTCTCCGTGCGTACACGTTCACTCGAGGCGTTTTTTTGTAGGTTTCTTTCCTACTGTCGCTTCTTGATTAAGTACGGGGTCTTAAACCTGGCCTTGTATTTCCTGCCACCAGTCGGATGTTCTCTGACGCAGAGAAGGCACCTTGTCTCGCACCGATGATCGGTGGTGGGCTCAGCGCTGCCACATCCACGACATCTCTTTGCTTGCGGCTGTGGGCAAATGTCCGATTCGTCTCATCCGGATCCAGCAGGTATGAGTAAGTTCCACGGCCAAGTCCTCCGCACGTTTAACACGTTTATTTTTGCTTCTTGTACAGTTAGCGGCGGTACTCATAGCTCCTGTAGTACAAGTAACAAGGTACATACGTGCCCTGGATTACGAAGATCGCGTGATTGGTGCGACCCAAGCTCTTGGCGTGTAATATGGCAGGTTTTCTCTCGTTCACTAGGCTTTTCTTAATATAGTCGGAGGTATCGTAGTACCGTATTCCTCGGGTGATTGCACTCGACGTATCTTTTGGCAGGGTTATATGTGTGGTGACTTCGTATGTTCTGTTTCCTCTTCAGAAGGGCTTCATCGCAGTGTATTTTTCTGCTCTTGCGAGCACCGGTGTACTGACTAGAATGATGTTCTGCCACTCGTCGATGCGATTTGAATCCTTTACCACATCTTCAGGCCTCAGCCCAGTTGCTCTCAGCATGCACTTGCCTATGTGGGCAACGCTGTATCCAGCTGTGTTAAAGCCATCCTTCAGTCGGATAATGACTTTGAAGTCTTCTTTTGGAAGGTGAGGCTCCTTTGGGGCTGTGTTCATCTTGTGTATACTTCGAGACGCTCGTCTCTTGTGGTCCTCCACGTCTACTGACGCGGCGTTTTCTTGCCTGACTGCGGTAATGTCCGCGCCTGTTGCCCTATTGTTGAATGCGAAACACTTCTTACCGAGCTTCGGTGAATTTGAGCGTATCTATCTATCTATCTATCTATCTATCTATCTATCTATCTATCTATCTATCTATCTATCTATCTATCTATCTATCTATCTATCTATCTATCTATCTATCTATCTATCTATCTATCTATCTATCTATCTATCTATCTATCTATCTATCTATCTATCTATCTATCTATCTATCTATCTATCTATCTATCTATCTATCTATCTATCTATCTATCTATCTATCTATCTATCTATCTATCTATCTATACTATCTATCTATCTATCTATCTATCTATCTATCTATCTATCTATCTATCTATCTATCTATCTATCTATCCGCCTACGACATTTAGCTCTCCTGGCCGTTCGAATATGGTATCGATACCGAAATCGGTATGGCATAACATGACTGTATGAAGAACATATTTGACTAGTCATAACATGAAAGTCTTGACATATATATCATTGTTATATTGACTTACATTTCATGGTCTTGCAGCTCTTGCGGTGGTTTCATTCACAAGGTATTTTGCAAAACTGGTATGGTATGACATGATTACATGGTGAACACAAGCGACAGACCCTAACGTAAAAATCGTGACATGCGTGTCATGTAACATGACTGCATGCCACGCTCATGATGCGCTCGCGGCCGTTTTGCGAGCGTCACATATACCAAATTTAGTATTACAGTACGTGAATAGATAACGAAGGCATGTGACTGGTGCAAACATAATAATCACAAGATGCGTGTCATGTAACAACATGACTACATGCCACGCTCTTGATGCGCTGGAGGCCATTTCGCTGACTTAACATCGACGAAACATGGTATTACGTGACGCGAACAGACAGCACAGGTAAATGACACATACAAACATGATAATCACGAGAACCGTGTCATGTAACAACATGACTACATGCCACACTAATGATGCGCTCGCGGTCATTTCACATATGCCAAATTTGGTATTACGTGACGCCAATGAATGACGAAGGTATGTGATTGGTGCAAACATGATAATCATAACATACCTGTCATGTGAGAACATGACTACATGCCATCGTCAAGGTGCCAATACATTTCGACTTGACGTGGTGCGCGTGCTTGCCGGCGTTGCCACGCCAGGCGCTGGTCGTGCCATATACTCGCAGGTGCGCGGTGCGCGGTGTCACTTTGACGCATGTGTGTTTCAGCGCGTACGGCGTTTCTACGCCACGAAAAAAAATGACTGCATATCTACGGAGTGAATGATGGATAGTCAGCTGAAGCATCCATCCGTCCATTTGTTCTTGCTTCCGTCCATCCATGCGTTCGTCTGTGTGGCCGCCCGTGCGTATGTCTGTTCGTGCGTCCGCACGTTCATCTGTGCGTCCGTCCATGCATCTATCCGTCTGTGCAGCCATCCGTGCGTCCGTCCAAGCATCTGTTTATGTGTCCGTTCGCCCACCTATTCAACACTCCAAGCACCAACTACTAGCATGTTTACACCATATATTCCTCATATAGAAGCACCGCCATCCAGCGGACATTTCAAGCACTGAATGAGAGGAGGCACACGCACACTTTTTTACGGCTTGCGCTTCGTGTCTACTTCTCACCTTTAACCACCTCGAGTTCATGATATATACTATTTCACTGTATTCATGGCACTGCGGCCAAACGCTCGCTAAACCTTTCTAAAACCTAGGAGTTTACGCCCAGCGAGTATAACATAGTAACCCTTTCTTGTCTTCTGTGTGTTGTTGAACAATAAAAAAATTCGCAGCGTGCGCGTTAACTAAAAGCCGAATTTTTCTGTCTCTCATTCTCCCTTAGCAGCCATCGGCATGTACATTGAGCAGTATATTTTATTATTCAACAGCGCACAGAAGAAATATCTCACCAGCACCACCTCGGAGGTCAAAATGTTATACTCGTTGCACACTACTACAATGGCTACGAGGGACGAACGGGTGCTGCTCTAAGGAGCTTCGCCCCTAAAAGGGAGACGCGGTGTGGTCTAGGTAACACAGCAGCGCGAAATGCGCATGACGCGTGCGCACGCTGTGAACAGTGCGCACACACGTGAACGCTACATTGGAGTATACTGAGCCTTTCATGATGGGCTGGCGGTCGTTTTGCTAGCTCAACTTATACCGAATGCGTTACGTGACGTCAATGCATGACGAAATATAATAAAGGTGCAAACATGATAATCCTAACACACGTGTCATGTAAAATTATGACAAAATACCACGCTGAGAGCTTGTTCGCGGCCGTTTTGCTAGCTCCACGTATACAAAATTTAGTATGACGTGACGTAAATAGATGACAAAGGTAAACGAGACATCCAAACATGATAATCAAGACATGGAAGTCATGTACGGCATTATTCACCTCTATCTCGTAACGTTATGCTGATTCAAAGTGACATATCAACATTTCTCATTCATGCTTCGCATATCATCCATTCCCACTGTATGGTGGATCTGTGAATTTTTAATTCTTACTTGCGTGGATCGTTATCCAGTCTTCTTCTGGAGTATTCTTTCCTGAGATGTCATTCCATCCCTTTCACCAGCGTTCATCGAGTTAGGGTGCGAAGTGAATCAGGAAGACTGCACTCCCCTCGGTGAACCTCGAGCTGAAACCACAGTTGCGGTTGGAGTTATGACGTCGCCTGGTCGTTGTTATGGTTAGCACTGTCGTCGGCGTTGCACGAACAGAAAATAGGTGGCGCGGCCGAAAATCGCCTTACCTGAATAAACTCTAGCTGCCAGTAAGAGTTGTTGACCTTTCCAGAGTGTCGCTGATAATTTCATTTTTCAAATGTTCGCAGTTTCCTCACCATTCTCTAAAGTTGTTGGAGCTCCCAAGCAGGGCGTGTTGTTGTTTGACATCCTAACGGCGAATCTGCTGCAACAACCCCAAAAACTAAGACATCGTCTACAACATTGCCAGTCCTTGCTAACAGCCAAATGCTACGAAATTCTAAAACGGCTTCATCTTCCCATTTATCTAACTTCAAACTGATGCCTAAGTTTTTGTGAGTGATACGTAAGGTTTGTGGTAGAGGAGCGTGGATACGCACGTACCTACGCTGAAATAGCTCGTTCGGTATCTTGATACGCCAAATATATGGCGGGAGCATGACGGTAACGTTGCTAGGCTTTCTTGCAATTAAAGCACTAATGGTATTTCGCGGCGATAACCAGAATTGACTGTTTGTTTCTATAATGGTAAATGCAAATGCCATAATACTGCGAAAAATGTGCTTATCAAGCACAGACTAACAAGCTTCACTCTTCTTTTAGAAGAAACACCACAAAGTTTTCCTTACGGGCAAGTGGAGCAGGCAGAACTCCTACTGCTAACAAAAGGTAAGACACACTCATTATTTCACACTTTCCACTGCCAAAGATTTAACCACTACAAAAGAGTAGCACGTTTCCTATGCATGTTGTGCTCATGCATACCCTTTTTCAATGATGTCAATGTGAAAGTGAATAACACAGCGAAATGAACAGCACTAATATTGAAAAGGATTGCTGGTAAAGCAGGTCATAAATTGATGCGCATATATTCATTTTAATGATATTTATTGTTACTACTATTATTTATGAATACTGCACTCTGTCATTTGAAATATCGTCTCAGCGTAGAAGGGCTGGAAAGTAGATGCCCGCAATAATACTAACAATCATTATGCAATGAATGAATGAGAATATGTACCATGTATATAGTGGGATAACCAGGATGAACAGTGGAAGTGCCCCTGGCCCCGCTGCTGTAGTCTATAGTGGCTAAGGTGCTCAGCTGCTGACCCTCAGGTCGGGAGATTGAATCCCGGCTGCGGCGGCTGCATTTCCGATGGAGGTGGTAATGTTGTAAGTACGCGTGCTCAGATATGGGTGCAAGGTAAAAAAAAACCCAGGGGGTCAAAATTTCCGGAGCCTTCCACTACGACGTCTTTCATATTCATATGGTGTGTGAAGAAGAAAACGCATCTTTGGTAAGCAACATCGCCACCGCTTGGTACTGGGTGCTGGGCTTCTCTCGCTCGGCTCGTGCTGATCATCGCCTGCATCTGCTTGACCGTTGCTCTTGCCCAATCGTGTTTCATCGTTGGACCACCGTCGCAACAGTCGCCAATAAACCCTTTTTCAATTGGTGGAGGGTGCTGACATTCCCCGTCGCCTGAACCTGGGTGCTGCCATTCGCCGTCGCCTAAACCTGGAGCTGCGCAACCGAACGCTACCTCCCATCATGGCTACCAACAACGCGCAACCTGGCTCTTCCACTCCATCCCCCAGCAACCCCGGCGTTCTTCGTTTGCGAGAGCCCAAAGTCTTTAGCGGAGCTGATGAGACCGACGTGGAAGACTGGTTCGCTAACTACGAACTGGTGAGCGCAAACAACAAGTGGGATGAAGCGAACAAACTGACCAACGTCATCTCTTACCTCACTGACCTGGCCGAATTGTGGTATAATAACCACAAAAACGACATTACGACGTGGTCCATCTTCAAAACGTCGTTTTCTGACGTTTTCGGCCGACCCGATGTCCGCAAGTCCAGAGCCGAACAACTCTTGCGGACTCGCGCACAGAAGCCATCTGAATCGTTCACCAGTTACATCGAAAACATTATTGGTCTTTGCAACCGTGTGAAAAACGCCATGCCCGAGTCGGAGAAGATTCAACACATCCTCAAAAGGATAAACGACAGCGCATTTCAGATGCTCCTGGCGCGCAATCCTGCCACCGTTGCGGAACTTGTGACCTTATGTCAAAGTTTCGACGAGTTGAGGAAGCAGCGCACCCTGACTCGGCCATTTTCCTCACACGCTGACTCACTATCTAGTCTTACTTCTGTTCCTGATTACTCAACAACCCTGCAAGAGATCAAAGACTTTGTGCGTGAAGAAGTAGCTCGGCAGCTGTCGTTGATTCCCTTCACACAGCAGCCGCCATGCTCTCGTCTGCCCTCGCCACTCCGCGACGTTATTGCCGAAGAGGTAGCTCAGGCTGTTCCCGTCGCTACCCACCAGCAGCCCGTGGCCATGCCTGTTCCCCACGCGCCAGCTATGCAGCCCGTGGCCGCACCTCTTACTTATGCCCAGGTGGTACGCAGCAGACCCCGCCAGCAGCTTTTGCCACCCATGCCTTCAGTTGCTCCCCAATCTACCCCTCTTACGACACCTTGGGCCGCACCGCGAGTCAGCAATTCCTTGCGCACTGCTGACAATCGACCGATCTGCTACGCCTGCGGTACTCCAGGACACGTGGCACGATATTGTCGTCGTCGCTTCCAATCGCAACGCAACGCTACTTGGCCGTTACCGTATGACCCGCAGCCCACTCGCCTACCTGCTCCCTATCCTTCACCGCAATATGGCTGCACTAATCTTCCCGAGTCTCAGTCACCCCAGCCCCCAGCTCCGACTCACTCTCCCGCTCGCCCTCTCCTCGCAGGAGATCTCCTTCCTCAATGCGTCCCCAATCCGCTTCCTCTAACCGGGAAAACTGAACGCCGCAGTTCCAGAGGCAAGACTGCGCCGTCATCGAAATGCCCAAGTCCTCGCACTTCACCTGCTAACGTCGTCGCCATATCTGTCTATGGTGTTTCTACCTTTGCCCTCATCGACACAGGTGCTGCCGTTTCTGTTATAGCCGCCCAGCTCTGCCGCTCCCTACGCAAAGTGACCACGCCGCTCTCTGGACTATCACTTCGTACGGCTAGCGCACAACCAGTTCGACCTCTCGGCACCTGTACAGCCCGCATTTTTATCCAAGGCTCTATGTACGTTGTCGAGTTCGTCGGCCTTTCGGTGTGCTCGCATGACGTTATCCTCGGGTGGGACTTCCTGTCACATCATCATGCCGTCATCGATTGCGCACGTGCTGAAGTTCAATTTTCGCACCTGTCTGACGAACCTTTGCACGAAACTCTTGAGCGGTCCCCAAAACTCGTCGTACGTGAAGACACTGAAATTCCGCCAGCCTCTCTTACCGTTGTCCCTGTCTGCTGCGATGACCATAATGACGCTACAGTAATTTTTACACCTTCCGACATTTTCATGAGCCGCAGAGCCGTTTCCTTGCCTTTCGCTACACTCGACGTCACTGCGGGCCGAAGCAATGATTTCGTCCACAACACCCTTTCTGCACCGCTTACGCTACTTGCCGGCGAATGTCTCGATCGAGTGGAGTACCTTGATTCCTCTTTATTCCTTAACATGCCAGACGAATCGCGCAGTAGCGCCTCGACCGAGCTTCATGCCCTTTCCCCTCTGGAATGCTCATCGAGTGACACCTTCTCAAGTTCCATCGCCGACACCTTAAGTGCCCATGAACGCGCCGGGCTTCTTAATCTCCTCCAGCACTTTGCGAATTCATTCGACGTTTCCCAGCCGCAGTTGGGTCGGACTTCCGCAGTTCACCACTACATTGACACCGGTTCGCACCAGCCATTGCGTCAAAGACCGTACCGTGTCTCTGCCGCAGAACGTCAGGTCATCAACGACCAGGTCGAAGAGATGCTATGCCGTCGCGTTATTCAACCATCGCATAGTCCTTGGGCATCTCCTGTCGTTCTAGTTCGAAAGAAGGATGGATCGATTCGATTTTGCGTCGACTACCGATGATTAAACAAGGTGACGCGGAAAGACGTCTATCCATTACCACGGATCGACGACGCCCTTGACAGCCTCCAAGGAGCCGAATTCTTCTCCTCCTTAGACTTACGATCTGGATACTGGCAGGTTCTTCAGGCAGAAGCTGATCGCCAAAAAACTGCGTTCATTACACCAGATGCCTGTACGAATTCAACGTAATGCCATTTGGGCTTTGTAATGCTCCTGCCAAGTTTGAACGACTCATGGACAACACACTGCGTGGACTGAAGTGGTCTGTGTGTCTATGCTACCTAGACGACATTCTCGTTTTCTCTCCCGATTTTCCTACACATCTGCTTCGGCTCCAACTGGTTCTGACGTGTTTAACCAACGCTGGGCTCCAACTGAACCTTGAAAAGTGCCGCTTCGCCGCGCGAGAGCTGTCAATCTTAGGGCACATCGTGTCCAAGCATGGTGTTCGACCCGACCCTGCAAAACTGCGAGCAGTCGCTGAGTTCCCGAAACCTACTACACTGAAAGAATTACGCAGTTTTGTCGGACTATGCTCTTACTTCCGGCGCTTCGTGCAAAATTTTGCGTCGATCATGTCACCACTGACCAACCTCCTACGCGGTGATGCAGACATTTCATCCTGGTCTTCTGACTGTGACGTTGCGTTTGCCACGCTCCGTAGTCTGCTAACATCTCCTCTACATCTTCGGCATTTCGACACAACAGCTGCAATGGAAGTTCACACAGACGCTAGTGGGGTTGGTCTAGGCGCCGTCCTCGCCCAACGCAAGCCGGGCTACTCCGAATACGTCGTCGCTTATGCGAGTCGCACACTTACTAAAGCTGAGGCCAATTACAGCGTCACTGAAAAAGAGTGCTTGGCGCTAGTGTGGGCGCTTCAAAAGTTCCGCCCTTATTTGTACGGTCACCCATTCGACCTGGTAACGGACCACCATGCACTTTGTTGGCTCGCCACATTGAAAGGTCCTTCTGGCCGCCTAGCTTGGTGGGCACTGCAAATACAGGAGTATGACATTCGTGTCATCTATCGCAGTGGACGCAAGCATTCTGACGCTGACGCCCTGTCGCGTTCGCCTTTACCTCCCGACTCGGCCTGCGGAACCATTGGTACCAACTCCATCGCATCTCTTGACCTCGACTCCTTTACCAGTGAACAACACAAGGACCCGTGGATCGCTTCCCTTTTAAAGTGTCTCTCTGGATCGTCAACCACTGTGGTACCACGATCTCTCCGACGTCAAGCTGCTCATTTCGCCATTCGTGATCGGCTGCTACACCGACGCAACTACGCCCCCGAAGGTCGTAACTGGCTCTTGGTTGTCCCGCGCAGCTTGCGATCACAAATCTGCGCCTTCTTTCACGACGATCCTCAATGTGGTCATGCCAGAGTTTTCAAAACTTACGAACGCATTCGCCATCGCTTTTACTGGTGCGGAATGTATAATTTCGTTCGAAAATTCGTTATGGGCTGCCCTGACTGTCAACGCCGCAAATCACCGCCTTTCCACTCGTCCGGTGAGCTTCAACCGCTTCCGTGCCCTGCCAAACCTTTCGATCGGATTGGAATTGATCTCTATGGCCCTCTACCGACAACATATGATGAAAATCGGTGGATCATAGTCGCTGTGGACCATTTAACACGCT
This sequence comes from Rhipicephalus microplus, assembly GCF_013339725.1. Taxonomy (NCBI): domain Eukaryota; kingdom Metazoa; phylum Arthropoda; class Arachnida; order Ixodida; family Ixodidae; genus Rhipicephalus; species Rhipicephalus microplus. The sequence continues at coordinate 108,893,829 of NC_051168.1, read as the reverse complement.
ACGCTGAAACCACCGCCCTTCCAAGTGCCACTGCGCGGGACGTAGCATCCTTCATCCTTCATCGCTTCGAACTACGACATGGTGCACCTCGAGAACTACTAAGCGACCGAGGTCGAGCTTTCCTATCAGAAGTCGTCACGTCTCTGCTTTCTGAATGCCATGTTGTTCATCGAAAGACCACGGCATACCTCCCGCAGACTAATGGGCTCACGGAAAGATTTAACCACACCCTTGGCGATATGCTCGCCATGTATGTGACATCCGATCATACTAATGGGATCGCATTCTTCCATTCATCACGTTCGCATATAACACCGCGGCACAGTCTACCACTGGATTTTCACCTTTTTTTCTTCTTTATGGACGCGAACCATCCCACACCATCGACACTCTCCTTCCATACCGTCCTGACGCATCCGAATGCCCATCTGTGTCCGAAGCTGCCCGAAATGCGGAAGAGTGCCGTGAACTCGCACGCACCTTTACGTCACAAGAACAACAGCGCCAGAAAGAAAACAACGCCGACTCTTCACAAAGCCCCAGCTATTCCCCGGGATCACTTGTATGGCTGGCTGTTCGTTACCAAACCCCCGGCATTTCCTCAAAACTCGTTCGAAAGTACGAGGGCCCATACCGCGTTTTCGAGCAAACCTCGCCGGTGAATTTTCTCATCGAGCCACTTTCCCCGTCTGACGACATGCGCCGGCGTGGACGTGACATCGTCCACGTCGCCCGCCTTAAGCCACATCATAGCCCTCTGCCTCCAGACACTTAAGTCGCCAGGATGGCTCTTTTTCGGCGGGAGCAAATTGCGAAGAAGAAAACGCATCGTTGGTAAGCAGCATCGCCACCGCTTGGGTACTGGGTGCTGGGCTTCTCTTGCTCGGCTCGTGCTGATCATCGCCGGCATCTGCTTGACCGTTGCTCTTGCCCGATCGTGTTTCATCGTTGGACAACCGTCGCAACAGTCGCATATAAACCCTTTTTCAGGTGCTTCTGGGACGTTAAACCCCACATATCAATCAATAGGTGGAAGCACCTTAGGCATGCTGGCTGAAGTTTTGATAGGATGACCTACCTTCGTCAAAGACGCCTTGTCACCCTTGGCATGTTAGTTTTGAGAGTGTTAGTAGTAACATCATCTCCTTGTGGTCGCGGATGTCCCTGTTCGTAATCACTGTCTGAAATGAAGAAAATCTATAAAGCAGAGCAGTGCAGTCCTAGTTTCATTTAAGGTTACATTTTAATAATTCAAAATGTTCTCAGAACATGAAAGAAACGAAAATTAGGAGCAGAGTTGTACAAAGTCGTGCTTGCTACAGAAAAGAACAAAGGAAAGAGCATGAAACTTCGAAGCCGGAAGATGGGCGCGGCCTCAAGCCACGACAGTGGTTGGCGACTATTGTGGCCAATGCATCCTAAAAAATCATACCTGAAAAGTGAGACACGAACGTTCTGCCCTACCTTATAATTTTACCCCCCCCCCCAATACGAAGGCGAACAGGTGTGAGAACACAGCAATGCTCTTATGTCAAAAAAAGTCACGTGACTGAGTGGTACGGAGGCGAGCGGTCACACGCGGTAGAATGTCCCAACACGCGGCAGGAGGCATGGCCTTCGAAATAGCGTGCTGGCAGGAAGCTCCAATTTTAGAAACGAGTGACGTTCCAGGCTTACTTTTTCTAGGCGGCCGTTGTTGTGCCATACACCCATTCCCAAACACCCATGAATGGGGCGCACAACAAGAAAGAAGTTACAAAAAGAGAGGTAGGAAGCAGGTGGTGTACTTTTATAAGCCAAGATGTCGAAGGTAAGCGATACCGGATGGGGTCTGAAGAGCTCGTGTTCAATGGGGAAGGTTATTGGCTTAATTATGCTTTGAGTGTCCCCGTAGAGCCAACTTACTTGCCTCAAGCATTTGGTGGCAAGTTAGCTAAAATAAAAAGAAATATATATCGCAAAGGAAAGGAGCAACTACGAAAGAAACACAAAAGAAGGAGGAAAAAGGGGGCAAAAAGTCAGAGTAAGTGAAACATTCGGTTAGAGAGACAAAAAAGAAAAAAGTGACGCAAAAAACTTTCTATTTGGGCAATGACCTTGATGATGCACGGTAACAGTGATATTAGAAGTGAGGAAAGAGAAAAGGAAAAAGTCGATTATATGTTTTAAAAATAAAACTTCATGGGTATATATACACACAAGCACATCTATATTCAAAATAACAAAAACTGAAAGAGACTAATAATAGCTTTCAATGTAGGCTAGGAGTGATTTCATGTAATGCCGGTTATGTCTATTTCAAAGTTGAACGTATCTGGTCTTTCTCAATATTGCTGCAATTATGTTATGGCCTTGAGTGATTTCGAATTGCTACGTGCCACATTGATTCCTTATGGGTGTAGGGACATAAATTTGTGTATCAAATATCATTCCACGTCTTTTCTCTCTCGTGGTGACCTCAGATTACTTCTTAGTACGTAAAACATTGCTTGGTCGAAATGTTGGTCCTGTTGGTTAGAGTAGCCGGCTACTGCTTTTTGTAAATTGTGCTGTGTCTGCACGGTGGCTGTTAAGTATTGCTTGGATTGGCTGCCCACTTTCGCCTCTATATTGTTTCTACAGGGAGCACACTCAAGTTCGTATATAAGGTTCTTTGATATGAAGGTGAAGCTCGATAAGACCTTGTAAATCTAATAAGATGCTGTGCTTCTTGCGTTGGTAGCTGGCTGTATATGTTTGCAGGTGGAGAATCTGGGCCAGCCACAGGAACCAGACATTGTCGTTGCTTTAAATTTTGCGAGAACAAGCGTGTCTTCAGACTAAGCGTTGCATCTGTAGGCGACCGTGGTGGCTCGAAAAAGATTTTTTCAAGTTTCTGGTTGGTTGTTAGAATTGGAAAAGATTTCGTGAGGATGTTGTTTATGCTAGGGGGTGCATTAAAAAGTTTGTAATGAGAAGAGGCATAGCTGCGGTTGTTGTGAAATTAGAGCTTCGTTCGAGTGTTTTATTGCGGTGCAGTTCTAGTGCGTTCGTATGTGATTCGTTAACGAATGTGTTAGGATGGCTTCAGTCTTAGTGTTCCTTTGACGGCTGTAAGTGTATTTACGTTGTCCTCGTTTTTTATGCATACGCGGCATAACCTTCTTGTCTGACTCTTGAAAAGGACCCGCTGACAGTGTCGCAGGTGGTGGCTTGTATAGTCTAAGTCATGGAGCAAGTATAATTGAGGAGGCGAAACTTCACTCGCTCAGGCGTCCTGAAATATCACAAAATCGGGCAAAACTCCTCTAGCGAAGAAGGAAAAATGCGCGCCGCCCTCACCGCGCTCTCGTTTAGGGCCACGCAACGCCGAATCGCCACTCGCGCTTAAGTGGATGTTTTCCCGTGTGTACTCGCCGGCTCCATATTTTAACGCGACAAAGTTCATATGCTGTTCTCGCAGAAATGCCGGTATCAGCGTCTTTGGTCTAACCGTGGTGTTCTAGTGGCTAAAGTACTTTGTTCCTGACCCACAGGTCGTGGGATAGAATCCCGGCTGCGATGGCTGCAAATTCGATGCAGGCAAAAATGCTGTAGGCCCGCGTGCTCACATTTGGGTACACGTAATGACCCCCAGGTGGTCGAAATTTCTGGAGCCCACCACTTCGGTGTCTCTCACAATCATTTCGTCATTTTGGGACGTGATAGCCCACATATCAATCAATCAAACAATCAAGCAATCAATCAATCAAGCAATTAATCAATCAAGCAATCAATTAATCAATAAGTCAATCAATCAATCAATCAATCAATCAATTAATCAATAAGTCAATCAATCAATCAATTAATCGGCGTCTTTAAAGTTGATTGAAAAATTTATGCTGTTCTTGACCACAAAATCAAGATTAATAATAACTTGAATAAGTAGGTTTACTTTGAACCACCAAAGTATCCGCTTTGCATGCTTTTTGCACTTCACGTCAGGTGCAGTTCATTTTTCTTCATGTGTGTGCGTATGTAGGTGTGTGGGCATGCATGTGTGTGTGAACAGCCTACAAGTAGTTGAGGAAGCGCGGAAAGATTGAAAACATGGAGTCAGGTGAGAACACATGCTGTTTCGCTTTGTCCAGAACTTCGCCGCCATCAGGCTAACCCCAATAGCACCACCCTGATTGTCCCTGTCCGCTAACGGTATTTCCTTGCTATGGTACAAGCCAACGCCACCAACCTCACTGGCCCACTACAAATATCAGGGCAATTGCCATGACCTTGCAGGATATGATGTGCTGTTACAGTTCGACACAACACACTTTCGCTGCATCCCGAAAAACCAGTGGTCAAAATGTTCAAAGCCCTCGCCTTTTCGAGGCGTGAAAAGCGCGCCTAGACACTGAGGAATCACCCAAGTCGACGCAGCCGACAAGATCGTGAAGGAGAACGCGGCCGCTTGCTGAGAACTATCCCACTCAAAGCTGCCTACGCATGCACGCACACAACGTCCGAGGAAGGAGCAAGGGGTGCGTCCATGTGCAGGCACCGACGTTGTTTGCTCAGGAACCATTTGGCAGGTCGTTTGAAGTGCTGTACGGCCTATAATTGTGGCAATATTAGTTAGTAACTGCAACCGAAATATCTGTCAAGACTGGCGATTGATGTTGCAAAGAGAAATCTGAAGAATTTTACAATTTGCGAGGATCTATCCTGATTTTTATGCGTAGCTTCTATAGAAACACATGTAAAGATGGATGGATGGACGGATGGATGGATTTGCCCTTTAGATCGGGTGGTGGCTCAAGCCACCTAGCCATATATATGGATGAATAAATAGATTAATTGGTTTGATATGGCTGTACCCTTCATATCGAGCGGTGGCTAACGCCACCAAGCCGTAATGCGTAGTGAACCAAAACCTAGATTTATTTTGTCTTTAAATAATGAGGTTGAGGACTCATACTTTGCAGTGTTTAATTTTCACTGGTGCCTAGACTTTAGCCGCCAATCAGACAACCTCCTTTTAGTAATTCTACCCGCTTGAAGTCTATTTTGCCCTCCCTGTCCCTAAACCTGAGTGCTTCGAAAAACTGCGTCATCACTCTGAACTATAGAATGAAGCTCTTTACAGAATATTATCAAGTGTTCGGCAGTTTCCTCTTCCTCTCCACGCGCACTGCATACCGTGTCTGCCCCTTCATATTTGGCCCGACATGTCTTGGTTCGCAATACTCCCGTCGTGGCCCGATTATTATGATAGATCCTTTCCTTGGCAATTTCCTGCTTAAAAGTTCGATAGATATCTTGTGCGGACTTCTTAATCATGCCAATTCTCCAGATGTCAGTCTCCGTTTCCTTCACTTTCTTCTTAACCGATAGGCCTTTTTGGTTTGGCCACCAGCTATTTTCCAAGTATTTACTGGTCAATTTCCTGGTTCGCTTCCTCCATTTGGTATTGACCTTCTTCATGTACAAGTAGCTGAAAATCTTCCTAGCCCAACGCTCCTCCCCCATTTCTCTCAATCGCTTCTCAAATTATATCTTGCTTCTAGCTTCCCTGCCTTCGAATGATGCCCATCCCATATCACCTTGCACTCCCTGATTTGGTGTATTTCCGTCAGCTCCTATGGCAAGCCTACCTCTTCTTCGTTGCTTAATTTCTAATCTTGCTCGAACTTCTGATCTCATGCACAAGACCGCATTGCCGAACGTAAGACCAGGAACCATGACTCTTTCCATATTCCTCTCACAACCTCATATCTATTGTAATTTCGCAGTGCCCTGTTTTTCATCACCGCTTCATTCTTGTTAACTTAAGTCATCACGTATATTTCGTGTTTCCTTAGGTACTCGGCCCCGTTGCATATCCATATACCCAGATATTTGTATTTATCTGTTATCTCTAGAATGACCTCCTGTATTCTAAGCTCACTGCCATCATTATCATTAAAAATCATGACTGCTGCTTTTTCCTTACTGAATCAAAAATCTAACATATCTCCCTCATTACCGCAGATGTACAGCAATCTCTGCAAATCTTCCTTGTTGTCGGCCATTAGAACTATACCATCTGCTTACATCAATGCTGGTAGTGCCTGTTCAATGAGTTGTTCTTGTTTGACAAAAAAAGGTTGGAGCCCAGTCCACTTTCCTCTAATTTGGCCTCTAATTCAACAAACTAAACCAATTCTCACCCTAAAGGGTGTAAATGAGCTTGTCGCCAGACGAGCACCCTTTGCTCCCTATTGGGTGTTCAAAAAAGGGTGCTGAGAAAAGGTGCACAGCAAACATTTCAAAGGGTGTAACGAGTGCACCCTTTAAAAAAGGTGCTCCGACGTCATAACACCCTTTCAAATGGGTGCTGGAAGGGTGCTCCACATCGACGTACCAATGAGCCAAATCTAGGATTGATGCTGGAGATGGCTAAAATGCAGATTGCTGTATACTCTGTAGACCATGCTGAGTGACAGCCCACTTACGGTTTGTTAGTACTTGAACAGATGTACTAAGTCGTCCATTCCACCCTGAACTTGTGCACCATGCACGCGGCCGGCCCTCCACAGAGTGCCTTCCGCAGGCGCTTGCGAAACTAGCACTGAAACACAAAGACAGCTCTAGGTGGGGCTTTTGCATCATCATCTTTTAAAACAAAGTGTCTCTGCCGTGAAGCTACTGGTAAGTTGGCTGCAGTGTTTTGCTTTCTCTCTGTGTAGGCAAATAAAGAATCCGGCACTGTTATCGAGAAGTGCTGCAATTGTGCCTTACCCTGTCCAGGTTCTGCTCCTCGGGTTTTTTTTTGCTGCTCTGGATAGAACAAGCTGCACTTACTGCACTTCTCAAAACAGTGTCGAATTTTTGATAAGCTTGTACTGTTGCAAGAGCAAAGTTAGCTTCACCACAAAAGAAGCGTGATTTGTCAAAGCCACCAATTTCCAGCAGTCAACAAAGTGGAGGCCCCACTTACAGCTGTCTGTACGTTTGTGTACTAGTTACCAAAGTGCCCTCGAGAAGCGCTCAGCAGAGTGCCAGATGCATGGTGCAGTGCTGAAGGTGGAAGAAGACATTATGTAATTATAAAGCAAGCTATGTTGAATAAATAAGTGTGTTTCACTAATCATGAAATTGATCCTAGTGTGCGTATATGGCCTGGGCTACCCGTTTTTGGTGCAGAATGAATGTAATCTATTCAAGGCCCCTTCCTGCACACATGCAGGCACAATTTATGGATGCTTAGTCACCATACAGACATGAATGCCTGCAAACTAAAAATTGATAAGTTTCAAATACTGGTGAATATTTCAAATGCAATATACTCGCTTTAAGAGACACACAGATAATATGCACTAAATACAGAACCTTTGCACATTGCGCTCTTTTAAATTATGTGTAGCAGACGCGGCTTTTATGCATGTGAGAATTCAAGATATTAGGCCCCAACAAAAATTTATGACAAATAAATTAACATGATGCAAACAGTCACTATTTTATTGTACATAGCATACAACCCAAAAAAATGACAATTGCAAGCATGAGCTATGAATTACTGCATCGATTGTAATGGTGAGATCTGCGTGAGTGAGGATCAATCTTCCGTTTTTCGAATCGTTTTATTTTGAGGAGACATGTTTTGTGACGAGACTTCTTTTCTAACTTTTAACATTCTGACTTCTCTCCTTGGACATAGTAGGTGACAAATAAATTATTTAAAACAAAAATATAAGTTAGAGGCACCAGCAGTCCGAAGGCGCTTAATGAGGGTGTTGCCAGTGCCCGCGAAATTGAAAAAGAAAATGAATAGGAAAGTAGGTGCGTGGTAAAACATGTGGGCTTATATACCATGCTTTGGTCGTCATGCTAAAAGCTTTGACTACAAACTTCCTCAAGGCATATTTACAGCTCTTCCTTTATATATATGTGTGTGTGTTTCTAAACTTGTGCGTTACAAAGTCACGAATATTGGCAAGGTAACGCAAGTGGTGTTGGATTAATATACTGTGATCAATCAAACACTTGCACAATCTGTCTTCAGCTGCCCAGGCGACTTTGGTTCCTTTTACAGAAGTGTGGCCAGGGCGCTCCTTCTTTACAGCACACCCGCACCCGGAAGCCTAAAATAAAGACAGAAGTAATCACCAAGAGTTTCACAAAACAGACTATCCAAGATATAATATTGACGCTTGTATACATGTGGATGATAAGGATGATGAGAAATTTAGTGGGCACGAGATAGTGGGCCTCTCGCTTCTCTCGAGGCCGAAGAAGACGATCTTGTGGCTCAGCTGTTGAAGACACGCTGATTACGTCGTCCCAAGGTGTATCTGTGTTTTATTAGCGTTGAACCGCGACACTGGTGGAGGTGCTGAGCCGCCACCCTGTCTGATGCTCCACACGCCCGCTGGGAGCCGCTCATTGAGTCCAGACGCATTGTCACCTGTTGAAACACCGGTGCATTTCTCCAGTCGACGGTTGCGAGGCCTCGCGCCAGAGCTGACTCACTCGCTGGAACCTGCTAGGCACCGCACACCTCCACCAATGGCCAACGCAAGCCCGCAACAGATGCCCCAAAGCAGCTTTCCGACGCACCCAACTCAGTGACCCTCTTTCAACCCCTCGTTCCCGATCGCTTTAATGGCGGTGCCTACGAAGACGTTCACGGCTGGCTTGACCACTACGAGCGTGTTGCCAAGGTAAATCAGTGGTCGGAACAGGAAAATCTTTCACGCACCTATTTCTACCTCTACGTCGGTGCTCGTACTTGGTATCAGAATAGAGAAGGCAATCTGTCAGCTTGGCCCGGCTTTCGACAGAAGTTCGTCGATACCTTCGCCAATATCGATAGAAGCGACCGTGCGCAGCAGTTATTAGAGCTACGAATTCAAAAACCCAACGAAACCGTTGGAATGTTTGCCGAGGACATGACTCGTCTCTTTCAACTTGCTAACCCACACATGAGGACACATAAAAAGTGGAGTTACCTCGTGCGTGGTGTCAAAGAACAGCTTTTTGCCGGGCTACTGCGCAACCCTCCGAAAACCATGGTTGACTTCATTAAGGGGGCTACGACTATCGAGCGGGCCCTTCATCAACGCTGCAGGCAATACGACCAGATGTCCTGCAATGTCCCAACCAATGCTATCGCCATGAAGTCTGAGTGTCCGAGCTGCTTGCGAGACTTGATTAGGGAGATAGTTCGCGAGGAACTGCAGAAGTTTCGGAATCCGGTTGCTGAAAATCCCATCGCGCCGATCGCTGAAGTCGTACGTGACCAAATCCACCAAGCGTTGTCTACGGCTAGTCCTGATGCTCAGCAGCGTCCTATGAGCTACGCTGCCGCTCTCCGACGTCCACCACCCGCTATGCCGACGCTGTACCACCAGGTGCCGATGGCCCCTTCGTATCCGCCGCAAGAGCAGACACTGCATCAACCGCCCACGCTACAGCCATACAGCCAGCCGTCCACAGCCACCACATGGGCATCGACGCATCCACCGACCCGGAAAACAGATGCATGGCGCACAGTGGACAGACGTCCACTATGCTTTCACTGCGGTTGTGCAGGACATATTGCCCGTCATTGCTGGCATCAAGGTGATTCATTCGGTCGTCATCGACCTTGGTTTGACGGTCGACGTGCTAACGACGAATATACTCTGCGCCGTGACGACACCTCTATCTATGGAGCCCGTTCTCACTTTGAGGACGACTCTACCACTGCAGAGAAGGCAATGCCTGCTCACCCTCCTGGCCCGAGACGTCGATCCCGCTCTCCGTCCCCCGCGCGTTCGCCTTTGTCGCACCGCCGCACCTACGCGGATCTTAATACAAAAAGGTCACCTAGCCCGCTCTGGGGAAACTGAGAGCGGGGACCTTTGGGGGCTAGGTTGCAGGCCATAAAGATGACGACAAGAAGGTCCCACAGCATGACGCCATACCGCCGATAAGCCGTGAAAACGATGAAATTGTGACTGCGGACCTTAGTGTTCTTTTTGACGGCCAGAAAATGACAGCTCTAGTCTACACTGGTGCCGACTTCTCCATTATCAGTCAGGACCCCACCAACAGCCTCAAAAAAGTGAACCCGCTGTGGACGGGCTCTCATATAAGAACAGCAGGAGGCCAGATATTGATGCCCTCGAGAAGATGTACCGCAAGAATTGACATCGGAAGTTCTCCTTTCACTGAGTCGTTCGTCGTTATCGCCGCATGCTGCAGAGACGTAATTCTTGGCATGGACTTTTTACGGGAATATGGTGCCGTCATCAACGTACCAGAGAGCTTGATTACGTTTTGCAACAGTTCGGGCTTACCCGATTCTCCAGAGGCGCGACCAAACCAACTGCGTCTTACTGATGACGATGTGGTTCTCCCTCCGAGGTCATGCACGCTTGTTTCTGTGGCCACCGCTGCTCAGTTTGACGCCGAAAGAGTTGCAGACCGAATAAGTTCGCTGCTCTTCACCCACGGTACTTCTGTCGCACGACGTATCGTCAGAGTTGCTGCTGGACGCACGGATTTGCTGCTGACCAATTTTAGTGCTGAGCGCCGGCACCTTCTTAAAGGCACGGCTGTCGCTTACTTCTGCGATGTCGTAGATGCCGAAGGCTGCTTGGCGGTAGTCGACGAGTCGCTAAATCTTGATTCAGCGCCTGTTCCGGACGTTAGCATTACTTTAGCAAAAGACGACCGACGCAGACTCCTTGAGCTACTGGCCAAATTTCAAGACTGCTTTTCGACAACATCAAGAGTTGACCGCACGCCTCTAACCAGGCATCGAATAATTACCGAGGAAACGGTGAGACCTATTCACCAGAACCCTTATTGCGTGGCTCCAAAAGAACGTGAAGCGATACAACAGCAGGTAGACAGAATGTTTGAAGATTACGTCATTCGGCCTTCACAGAGCCCCTAGGCGTCGCCTGTAGTCCTCGTTAAGAAAAAAGAGGGTAGCCTGCCCTTGTGTGGGGATTACCGGAATCTAAATCAGGTGACCAAGAAAAACGTATATCCACTACCACGTATAGACGACTCTCTCGACAGACTTCGCCATGCTCGATACTTCTCTTCATCGGACTTCCGGAGTGGATATTGGCAAATCGAGGTGGACCCGAGAGACCGCGAGAAGACCACTTTTGTGACACCAGATGGGTTATATGAACTTAAGTCTTGCCATTCAGTTTGTGCTCAGCCCCTGCTATCTTTCAAAGACTCATAGATACCGTGCTTTCTGGGTTGAAGTGGAAAACATGCTTAGTGTATCTGGACGACGTCACAGTGTTTTCCGCGACATTTGACGAGCACTTTAAAAGACTTGAGGTGGTCTTACGAGTCATACGGTCCGCGGGCCTGACGTTGAAGCCTGAGGAGTGCCACTTTTGCTACGAACTGCGATTTCTCGGTCGTCTCGTCAGTCATGCTGGTGTTCGTCCCGATCCTGAAAAAATCGCAGCCGTAGACCAGTTCCCTATGCCGACCGATAAAAAGGCTGTCAGACGCTTTCTCGGCCTCTGCGCATATTATCGACGATTTATGGCAGACTTCGCACGCATAGCATCAGCGCTAACTCGCCTCACGAGAGAAGACGTCACCTTTGAGTGGAATAACGAAGATGAAGCTGCTCTAAACGATCTTTGCCAGTGACTACAAACACCCCCGGTTCTTGCCCACTTCGACGAGCGAGCCCCTACGACGCTTCACACCGATGCTAGCAATGTTTCTCTGGGAGCTGCGCTTGTGCAGCAGCAAGAAAGCACAGAAAGGGTAATCGCTTACGCAAGCAGAACGTTAACACGCGCTGAGGCTCATTACTCCACGACTGAGAAGGAATGTCTCGCCGTTGAATGGGCGGTTACAAAATTTCGTCCGTATTTGTATGGCCACCCCTTCAAAGTAATTAGCGACCACCACTCACTGTGTTGTTTAACTAATTTCAAAAACCCTACCGGCCGATTAGCGCGTTGGAGTCTCAGGCTGCAAGAATTCGATATGGCAGTCGTACATAAATCAGGGAAGTGACATATGGACGCCGACTGTTTGTCCCGTTCACCCATTCAGTAGGCAACCCTACCCGAGAAGGAGGAAACACCATTTCTCGGTGTCCTCGACACGACCACCATTGCGCAGCAACAACGAGACGACGCTGAGTTGCTTGGCTTAATTACCTACTTGGATGGCAGATCTCGGAAGGCACCAAGAGTTTTCGCAAAAGCGTTGTCATCAATTTGGTTACGTGGCGGAGTACTCTATAAAAGAAATTTTTCGTCGACGAGATCTGCCTATCTACTCGTCATCCCAGCAGCCCTTCGCACCGAAGTACTGAAAGCATGCCACAACGAGGTTACCTCTAGCCACTTGGGTTACACAAGAACGTTGGGCAGGGTAAAGCAACGGTATTACTGGACAAGACTAACCACAGCCGTGAAGCACCACGTTCGCACCTGTCTCGGCTGCCAGCGACGCAAGTCACCGCCAACTAAACCAGCTGCCCTCCTGCAACCCGTAAAGGTCCCAATGACTTCATTCCACCAGATCGGCATGGACATTTTGGGCCCACTCCCTACTTATACTGCAGGCAACCGATGGGTTATTGTCGCGACGGACTATTTGACCCGTTATGCCGAGACAAAGGCTATCCATAGAGGTACAGCAGCGGAGGTGGCAAGATTTTTTATCGAGAATATTGTACTGAGCCATGGTGCACTAACCGCGGTAATCACAGACAAAGGAACCGCATTTACAGCAGCTATTTTGAACCATGTTTTGATGCTGAGTAGAACAACGCATTGTAAGATTCCCGCATACCACCCGCCAACGAACGGGCTGACATAGCGTCTAAACAAAGCCATTGAAGACACGCTTTCGATGTACGTAGACGTCGAACACAACAATTTGGATACAATCTTGCCTTACATAACGTTTGCATACAACACGGCCAAGCAAGAAACGAGCCGCATGACACCTTGCAGCCTCGTTCATGGACGGGAAATACGAACCATGTTAGATGCAATGTTACCGCACGAAGGCGACGACATCGTCCCGGACGCCGAAGCATTTACGGAACGCGCAGAAGAAGCTACACAACTTGCACGTTTATGGATCAGCCAGCTGCAAGACTACGAGTCTGGCCGCTACAATGCTCACCACAGAACAGTCGTCTATCAAACTGGCGACAAAGTATGGGTTTGGACGCCCGTACGAAAACGAGGACTTTCCGAAAAACTCTTAAGAAGATACTTTGGACCGTACCTAGTTGTGCGACGACTGAGCGATGTCACTTACGAAGTTGTTCCCGACTGTTCGTATAGTACAAGGCTTCGCCAGCACCATCCTGAACTCGTTCACGTAGTCAACATGAAACCTTACGTCAGCGAGTGATTGCGTGATACTTTACTTTATAAAAAAACTGCATTACAGACTGCGCATCGGGGAGATGCTCTTTGAGAGAGAAGCAAATGACGCTTGTCTACATGTGGACAATAACGATGATGTGGAATTCAGTGGGCACGAGGTAGTGGGCCTCTAGCTTCTCTCGAGGCCGAAGAAGATGATCTTGTGGCTCAGCTGTTGGAGACACGCTGATTACGTCGTCCCTAGGTGTATCTGTGTTTTATTCGCGTTGAACCGCGACAATATGCTTTGTCATGCTGGAGTGTTCTTAGTTCTGTGTGAGTTGAAGTCAGCATCAAAATACGCTTTGTTTTCAACGGAAAACATGCTTGTTGGAGATACCCCAGGCAAAAAGCTGTGTAAACAACTTGACAGTACCTGGGGGCCTAAAGAGGGTAGCACGTACAACAGATTTCAAATACAAAAACAAACAGCATAGTAGAAAAGAAATATATATACGAGAAACATCTGAGCGATAATTCAGCATGAAGCACACGTGAAACATGAGTTAGGTTTCAGTAAAAAAGCTATTCAAAATGTAATTGCGCACATCCGATTCGAACAAACCGAATCAGGCACTGAAGTTAATTAGTGTTTTTAAAGAATTGTAAAGTGCCAATAAGCAATATTCAAGTCTAGCTCTACAATAGTGTGTCATGTATGTAGTACTAGTATTTGTCTGTTAGATATGCTGTAGTCATGAATATATTCAGTTTTCTTAATACATACAACTTAGTATGTTGCAGTCTAGCTGTTCATGTTCAAATAATATTGGTTTATGGTAGCATTTAGGTTACAAAATTGATGCCGAAAATTCGGCAGACCCTAAATACTTTGTGGATTGATGTGATGCAAAACGCGCGGATGCAAGGTGAATGTATTTTAATTTTTTTATTGAGAGATCTGATGAAGTGGAGCTCAATATATGTAGAATTCTCGCACACACATACTTTAAACAGCCGCATATGTACCATTTGTTATGAGGAGTAGTTACACCAATGACAACATTAGCAGTTATTTGCTGTTTTGTAACGATGCCAACAAAAACATGGATATTAGCCACACTAGAAGTGGTAGGCTGGTATGAAGCATTGGTGTTTGCGCTGGAACTCGCGTGGATAATAGCCCTCAACACTGCTACACAAATACTTCACAGGATGATTCCTGACTACAATTGACTTTGATTCGACCTCACGGCTGCATCACAAGAGTGCATATGTAATAGTTATAAACTTTGATAGCCAGTACTACAATGACAGTAGATGTTATATAAACATGGGAGACTTTTTGGAAAGTATAACCGAGGCCGGGCATGTCTCTGTGGTAGAATACCTAATTACCAAGCAGAATACTAGGTTTCGATTCCTGCTGGGACACTTGACTTTATTCTTTGCATTCATTTGGTTAATGCTGCCTACGTCAGCTTTTTAACAAGAAGCGTTGAAGAGCTCTTGTCGCAGAAAACCCGCGGACGGCGGCTGCCCCGTTGGTAGTGAGCGAAAAATCGCCTGTGCATCTGTGGCTGAAAAATCAAGTTACCTAGTTTCCAAAAACTCAAAGAATTCTTACCTACGACCTAATGGAAGCGTGCTAATTGCTGCAAAACAAAACGCCGAAGTCGTAATACTAGACACTCAACACAGGGCTTAACACACGGAAGCCCACTGACATCGGCCAAAAATTAACTTTTGATGTACAGTGCTACTTCTCTTCTTCATTTCATGAACCACACAATTTCATGATAATTGTACCCTGGTATTTTTGGTGGGCTATATTGCACGAAAAATACAAGGAATATGTCAATTAGAATGGCATAAAATTTTACCAACATGTCATCGAACTAAAGACACAGGATACTAGTCTTATTTATAATGCTAAAAGCATTTAGGGTAAACGCATTGAAGATAGCTGGTGGTTATTTTCACTATATATGTATCAATTTTTCAATAGCTAGGTATCAATATTCTGCCTTGTCAGTCATAGTTCACTGACATCGCTAGCTCAAAAAAAGTGTGGCTCTGAAAGCATCAAAACAGCGTTTTGCCAGATCTTCTATGAAGGCAGCCCTTGAAATTGCTAATGTTTCCAATTTTTCTTGCCATAAATTTCGTGCCTTGCATCCAAATGAACCTCCATCCTACTTGTTTTTTTTTTGCATTCGTGCTCTCAATAACTGCTTACCTTGTCTTGTCAAGTGTTCGTTGACATAAATAGGAACACTTAATCTAAAACGAAAGGCCACTGTAGACAGACGTAACTTTTTTTGTATTATGCAGAACATTTCAGTTGTAACATCGTTCATAAGGCACTACTATTTTTTTTCAAACTAGGCTTGTCTGTTCTTACTCGGTCTGTAGTGTCAATATCATCACGAGTAATAATTTTTCCATCATCGCACAAAAACTTCGGACAGCGTCAAAAGAAAACGCTCATCTGGGACGCCTTTGATGTCAGATAGTTCAACCTTGAATACAATGTAAATTCTTCAATTTTAATCTGAAGTTGCTTATTTTCACCTGGAAGTTTTTAGTGCCTGTTTCAAGGTGCGACAGGCTCTTCATGCAAAGCCTTTATTTCTAAAGAGAGTGCGTTGACACTGTAACCACCTTCGTTCCACACTACTTGAAGGACCAATGTTCAGCATGAATTTTGTGCTTGAAATTCTCTGCTTGCCATGACAAGCAATTCACCGGGAACATTAGTACTCTTGCTTGGCAAGAATGCATAAAGTAATACTAACACAATTAGAGCCAGAAATATGTGTCTCACCTGTGCAAAAATGATTTTTGCAAGCACTGTGAAGACCACACACACTGCTGCCAAACTGAGGGGAATATGGAGAGCACTTCACATAAGTAGGCAGCGTCTAGTAGCTTGGTAGCACAGCACATGAGCAGGGGGAACAGAGCTGGTGCTTGGAACAATGGTTCTGTGAGTAGGTTTATCAGCCGTTAAACACAGCGACGAAGCAGCGTGAAGAACCATCCAGCGATCGGCACAGCAACGACCCGAAGCACGAGCCGAGAGAGCCGGGCATTGGCGATGCTGCTTGCTGCAGGCACATCTTCTTTACAATCGCCCCCGCTGAAAAAGGAGCCATCCTGGCGACCTAAGAAGTTTCAGGGAGAGGCTCATGATACGGTTTTAGGCGGAAAACATAGACGATGTCACGTGCACACCGGCGCAGGTCATCTGATTGGGAAACTGGCTCAATTAGGTAATTAACCGGAGAGGTTTTCTCTGAAACGGTGTAAGGCCCCTCGTATCGGGGACAAGTTTTGATGAGAGTCCCGGAGTTTGGTATGGGATGACAAGCCACGCGAGAGACCCTGGGGCATAGTTGGGATCCGGAAGAGAGGTGTAACGGTTTGCTTTCTGGCGATGCTGCTCGTCCGAGGTGAACGCACAGGCGAGCTGGCGGCACTCTTCGGCTTGTCGAGCAGCATCGGAGATAGGTGAACATTCGGAAGCATCAGGACGGTAGGGAAGTAGAGTATCAAGTGTATGGGAAGGGTCACGTTCT
The DNA here is from genome assembly GCF_013339725.1 of Rhipicephalus microplus. NCBI lineage: Eukaryota > Metazoa > Arthropoda > Arachnida > Ixodida > Ixodidae > Rhipicephalus > Rhipicephalus microplus. The sequence goes on along the minus strand of NC_051168.1, from coordinate 108,876,953 downwards.
TAAAGAAGAAAGAATGGTGAAAATCCTGTGGTGGTTTTTATTGCAGTATTGTAGGCGAATGTCACGTATGGGAGACCACGGTCCCAGTTGCTATGATTAGATGCCACGTACATTGAGAACATATCACCCAGCGTGCGGTTAAACCGTTCCGTTAGCCCATTAGTCTGCGGGTGGTAAGCTGTCGTTTTCCGATGAATGACGTGGCATTCCGAAAGCAGAGCTTCGACGACCTCGAAGAGGAAAGCGCAGCCTCTGTCACTAAGGAGCTCTCGAGGTGCGCCATGTGGAAGGATAAATTGACGTAAAATGAAAGAGGCGACATCCTGAGGGGTAGCGCTCGGTGAAGCGGCTGTTTCTGCGTAGCGTGTTAGATGGTCGACCACCACTATAATCTACCAATTGCCATCTGGTGTCAATGGAAGGGGGCCGTAGAGGTACAGGCCAACGCGATCAATTGGCTTGGCAGGGCTCGGAAGTGGCTGCAATTCGCCGTCACACGTAGTGGTGTTGATTTGCGTCGCTGGCAGTCAGGACAGCACTGCACAAATTTACGAACAAAATTGTACATGCCGCGCCAGTAATAGCGATGGCGAAGGCGTTCATAAGTTTTGAACGCCGTGGTGTGGCCACATTGTGGATAGTCGTGAAGAGAGGCGCATACCTGCGATCGTAAAGTGCGTGGAATGACCAGTAGCCACCGGCGGCCATCAGGAGAGTAGTTGCGTCGACGGAGAAGTTGATCGCGGATGGCAAAATGGAATGCTTGACGTCGGAGGGATCGAGATAACGGAAGGTTGTGCGTACCGGATAGATATTCGAGAAGAGATGCGATCCACGGGTCACGACGTTGTTCGGTGGCAATTGAGTCAAGATTTAACGATGACAAGGACTGGAGGCACGTGTTTCCGCAAGTCGGACCTGGTGGCAAAGGTGAGAGGGACAGGGCGTCAGTGTCAAAGTGTTTGCGTCCGCAGCGGTATACGACGCAAATGTCGTACTCCTGGATGCGGAGTGCCCATCGCGCAAGGCAGCCAGAAGGGTCTTTCAGCGTGGAGAGCCAGCAAAGCGCGTGGTGATCAGTTAATAGATCGAACGGGCGGCCATATAAGTACGGCCGGAACTTTCCAAGCGCCCACACCAGAGCCAAACACTTTTTTCTGTCACGCTGTAATTAGTTTCGGCTTTCGTCAGAGTGTGGCTAGCGTAGGCTACAATGTATTCAGAATAGCCGGGTTTTCGTTGAGCGAGGACAGCACCTAACCTGACGCAGCTGGCGTCGGTGTGCACTTCCATAGGAGCCGTCGGGTCGAAGTGGCGATGAATAGGTGGCGAGGTGAGCAGACGGCGCAGAGTAGTGAAGGCAACGTCACATGCAGAGGACCAGGAGGAGAGGTTCACGTCACCGCAAAAATGCTGGGTTAATGGTGACATGATGGATGCAAAATTGCGAACAATGCGCCGGAAATATGAGCATAGGCCTACAAAACTGGGAAGTTCCTTCATGGTCTTCGGCTTGGGAAATTCTGCGACTGCTCGAAGTTTTGCTGGGTCAGGTAATACGCCGTGCTTCGACACGTATTGGCCTAGGATGACGAGCTCGCGTGCAGCTGAGCGACATTTGTTTAAGTTAAGCTGCAGGCCAGCGTTGGTCAGACAAGTCAAAACGTGCCTGAGGCGAAGGAGGTGCGTAAGAAAGTCGTGCGAGAAAACCACGACATCGTCGAGGTAGCAGAGGCACATATTCCACTTGAGGCCACGTAGCGTATTATCCATAAGTCGTTCAAACGTGGCGGTCGCGTTACAAAGCCCAAAGGGCATGACGTTAAATTCGTGTAGTCCGTCAGGTGTAATAAATGCAGTTTTTTGGCGACCGGCTTCAGCCATGGGAACTTGCCAGTACACAGACCGCAAATCTAGCGACGAGAAGAATTCCACTCCGTGAAAGGTGTCAATGGCGTCATCAATGCGCGGCACAGGATATACGTCCTTGCGGGTTATCTCATTCGAATGACGATAGTCTACGCAAAATCGGATCGATCCGCCTTTTTTACGCACCAGGACGACAGGAGACGCCCAGGGGCTGTGAGATGGTCGAATGACGTCGTTTCTACGTAGCATATCTTCGACATGATCGTTGATGACGCGGCGCTCTTCAGTGGAGACATGGCATGGTCTTTGACGCAGTGGCTGGTGTAGGCCGGTGTCAACGTGATGCTTGACTTGCGACGTGCGGCCTAGTGGAGGTTGGGACACATCGAAGAAATTCCGGAACTCATGCAGAAGATCAAGCAGGTCGGCATGTTCAGTGAGAGTGAGGGTGTCGGCGATGGCGCTGGAAAACGTATCCTTGGATGACTCCTTGAGGGCCCACAGTAATTTTGGGTGGTCTTAGTAGTCATCTGGGACATCAACCAAAGACGAAGGGTCGAGATCCTGCCCGCGGCCGAGACATTCCCCCGCAAGCAAAGTGACAGGTGTGGAAAGCGGGTTGAGTATGAACATACTGCTTCTTCCGGCGGCAAGGTAAATCTTTGCGAAAGGCAGCGACAGAGCTCGACGACTCGTGAAGATATCAGAAGGCATAAAAAAGACTGTAGCTTCAGTGTAGGCGTTGCATGAAACTGGAACAAGTGTGAAATTTTCAGGTGGAATATCGGTGTCTTCATGCACGAACAACTTCGGTGGCTGATGAAGAGCGTCAACTAATGTGACATCACAAAAGGGTGAAAACAACTTCAGTGCGTGCGCAGTCGATGACGGCATTATGGCGGGATAGGAAGTCTCATTCGAGGATGACATCATGCGAACAGACAGCGAGGACAATAAACTCCACAATGTAAACAATGCCTTCGAGGGACACTCTTGCAGCGCAGGCTGCGAGAGGCGTTACTTGCTGTGCACTTGCGGTGTGGAGTGACAGTCCCGAAAGCGGCGTCGTGACTTTACGTGATACACGGCAGACATTAGCGGCAATAACAAAAACAGTGGCGCCGGTGTCTACAAGGGCGAAAGTAGAATAACTTTCAACAGTTACGGCAACCACGTTAGCAGGAGAGGGGCGAGGGCTTAGACAGTTCGAAAATGGCGCAGTTCTTGCCTCTTGAACTGCGGTGCTTAGTTTTCCTTGTCAGAAGGTGTGGGCCGGCAACGCATTGGGGAAGGCGATCGCCGACGAGGAGAGGGTGTGCGTGGCGTCACAAAGTGGGGGTCGTTGGGAGGGGCATAGCGAGTTGACGAGACTGGCCCGTGATGCGCGAAGGGTTGGCTGCCGGGTTGCGACGATCAAACATAGTCGCCGAACGTCTGAGGACGACGGCAGCAGAAGCGGGCAACGTGTCCGGGAGTAAAGCAGGCGTAGCATATCGGTCGGTTATCGGGCATCCTCCAAGCATTGGCGACTGGTGGTGCCGCCCAAGGTGCAGTATAAGCAGCCGGGTGTGCGGGCTGTGAGCGCGAGGTGTAGGGTGGTTGCGGAAGCCTACGCACAGCGTCTGCATATGTGAACGGCGCTGCTACAGGCTGCATCACTTGCGAACAGGCGACAGGAGGAGCCACAGGCTGCGCTGCATACGCTAGGGGCGCGGCCACTGGCTGCCCGGCTGGCGGATAGGCGACAGGAGGGCCTACCGGCTGCGCGACACGCTGGCAGTGAACACGGCTGGATAGAGGCGGCTCGTGGAGCACAACAGGAACAGCTTGGGCAACCTCTTCCGGAATAGCAGTGCGAAGCGGGGCAGGTAGACGGGTGGTGGTCTTGTGAGTGAAGGGCACTAGGGAAAGTTGGTGGGCGACTTCGTTACGGACGAAGGCTGGAACTTGCTGAAGCAACGGTGAATTGTCAGGCAGGGTGTCAAAACTGTAGTCACTCACCACCATGCTCAGGCTGCCGAGTCAGAGTGCGTTGCTTCTTCAACTCGTCGTAGCTCTGACACAAGCTGACGACTTCGGAAACTGTGCTCGGATTTCTTGCCAAGAGCATTTGAAATGCGCCGTCGTCGATGCCCTTCAGGATGTTTTTGACCTTGTCAGATTCGGGCATGGTGTCATTCGCACGTCGACAAAGGTCGACGACGTCCTCTATATAGCTGGCAAAAGTCTCGCCAGTCTGCTGAGAGCGGACGCGCAAGCGGTGTTCTGCCCGCTGCTGGCGGACAGCCGGCCGACCAAAATCTTCAGTACATGACGTCTTGAAGACGCTCAATGTGGGGATGTTGTGTTTGTGTTTAATAAACCACAATTCGGCGACGCCAGTGAGATAAAATATCACGTGGCCCAGCTTGTCGGCTTCATCCCACTTATTGTTGGCGCTCACCAGTTCGTAGTGCTCGAGCCAGTCTTCGACATCGATCCCATCCACACCGCTGAAGACCTTCGGGTCCCGTAGCCTAGGATGGACAGGGCAGTTGAACTGGAGCAAAGGCGTCGATGTAGTGGCGTTGTCAGTCATAACAGGCGGTAGCGTGCGGCTTCGCAGCTCCAGGATGTAGCAACGGGGATTAACAGCACCTTCCACCAAATGTGAGGAGGTTTATTAGCCGTTAAAGACAGCGACGAGACAGCATGAAGAACCGTCCAGCGATCGGCACTGCAACGAACAGAAGCACGAGCCGAGAAAGCCGGGCGTTGGCGATGCTGCTTGCTACAGGCACATTTTCTTCTTCACAGTTCAGAGTTTACTGGTGCTTGGTCTGCTTGACCATGTCAGAAACGTTCCTTGAGCAGCCTCACTCACATGAAATGACAGACCGTGCTGAAGAATTTCTGCACCGGTGTAAAAAATTATTTTGGTGATGTTTGTCCAGACTGCATGCGCTGCTTGCCAAATTGCAGTGAATGGCTAGAAACGCATGGCCAACATATATTTAGTGGTACGCAACTGAGAAATACAGAAAGGGCTTGCTGCAGTATAAATGCAGCCAAAAAATGCTGTTGCAGAGCTTTTTATGTCAATGTCCTACATGTGAATTTTCATTCACCTGTATAGCTCGCTCATGCACGAAGATAAATATAGAACTCTTTGACAAAGACACCCCTTTTTACCTGTATCGACTCTACGCAATTAAGAGAAAAGCATGCGTGAGTAATGCTGTTGCCTGCGATCAATAAATCCTGTTCTTGAAGCTGACGAAATATATGCGCGAGTGCATCCATAGAGGCACATTTGCATTTCTGTAGATATAATACCCATGTGATGTGTTTCTTAAGTAAATGTCATGCAATACGCATCATATGAATATTTTATTACTTAAATGTGCAATACCACTGCATATACATGTTAGTATGCGAATATGCATCCACTGCAGATAAAGCATAAAATTAAAGGAATACTGACCCATCAATTTTTTACCAAGGTAGTGGAGGGCTCCAGAAATTTAGACCACCTGGGGTTCTTTAACGTGCACCCAAATCTGAGAACACAGGCCTACAGAATTTTCACCTTCATGAAAAAGCAGCCACTGAAGCCGGAACATCATCCTGCGACCTTCGGGTCAGAAACCGAATACCTTAGCGACTAGACCACTGCGGCAGGACTTCAATCTCCCTGTTCCTCCGTGTAGGTTGACAGACTGGCTTTGCTGGTCTGGCTAACCTCCCTGCATTTACTTCTCTACCATTTCTTCTCTTGAGTTCAACGAATGCTAACATTCGAACGTTTATAATTTGCCTGAAATTGAGTTCACTAAATGAATACTGTGTGCAGCTTTCTAGTTATCATTGATCTAAATTGTTCTGGTTGGCTAAAAAGGCATTTCTCCTCCTTTCTCATCACACAGCACAAGCTGTCTAATGATCATAGTGTTCTGGTTGGCTAAAAAGGCACTTCTCCTCCTTTCTCATCACACAGCACAAGCTGTCTAATGATCATAGGGGGAAAAGTTGAAACGCTAAGACAAAACATCACTCTTGAACCCCATGCCACCACAATAAAGCAGGCAAGCTTCTGCAATAATGACCAGCAACCAGGATCTCAGACACTACAGATAGCTACATAACATAATGGTTTTCCAACATGACGTGAAGGCAGCAGACTCACATTGTGCCTAACCTGCTTCATTATGATAACGATAAGGCCACAACGTTAGTGGCCTCTGTATGCTAATAACAATCTACCTTGCAAATCATGTGACAATAACATTCAATACGACCTCATGAATCTTGCATCCTACCATGAGGTCTAAGTACCAACAAGGTGATTTTAGTGACGTCGGTGCGAGCCAATAAACAACAATCACTTGGTGAACATTGTTTTTGATATTATTCCATTGGTCTGATGCGTACATCTTCAAAAACGACAGTTTAGGTTTGTACATTCTTAGATAAGTACAATGTCTATGTTTGCATGTCAGCAGCAACATATGCACGTCTTAGGCACGCATACTGTGATGTATAACATTGGTGTGTTTTGAGCAATCAATTAAATATTCATACACTGCACATATCACAGGTCACTTGTAAATCTGCAGCGAGGTCTAAAAAATTTATGGTTTCAGATAAAGCGTTACACTTGTATTCAGAAGTGTCATTGGAAGTTGTGGTAGAACTTCGTTTTAGAATGTTTGTAGACGTAAAAGTATTCGGCAAAGTTTTAACTCCAAAGCGGGCTGCAGCGCCCACAATCCTTAAAAACCATTGATAGGTGGAACGAGGGAACAAGCAGTACCACCAAAATTGCGCTCGAGTGAGTGAACTACTGCTCAACCTAGCTCTTGCACAGTTAAGGTTCGGCTATTTGGCCACTCATGGACAAAATGTACTGACCCAGGCGTAATTGCACGCTTTGAGAACCGCACCTACAGCATGCTTTGTCAAGTTTACGTACACCTAATTATGGTAAATATCATGATAATCTAATATTATACGTGTCCGATGGATGCAAAAACATTTGGTCACACAGGAAAACACATCTACCTTATAGTATTCCCACTCATTTAATGATAATGAAGCTGTTGAAGAGAAGACGCGTAACATATAAATATTTCTTTAGATACTTCTTTGGCAGAGAAAACGAACAAGGCCGCGAAAATAACAATACGGACACCACGTCACTCTTCTCCATTCTTCTATAATATACGCAAAGATCTAATTCAACGTGAATCACCGGAATACTCCAACGCACGTGACACACAGACGACGCTTACGGCTTCCTGGCGCAGTCCCCGAACGGCGTCGGACGGCATAGCAAAAATATAGTGATTCATAGCGTGCAGAGCATCGCCCGCCGAATCACAGCTGCACAGCGCACATTGCTTTAACCCCCCTTCCCACAAAAAAAATTAGTCCGCGCGTGACGTCCCTGAGCTTAGACTTGAGCCTAAGGAAAACAGACGTGCCAACAGGCTCGCTACGTTAATAAAAACTCACTTATCGTCTACTAGCTAGGAAAACCTTAGTTCACAACGTTATAATACTATAGCACTCCCGGTGTTAACCACGGCAGGAGCCGACGACGCTAGCGGAAGCACAGCAGCCTGGATCGGGCGCGCCGTGGCCTTGGCTCAAGAAGCAAAAATCAAAACGTCGACAGCAGAAACATCCACCTACCTTTTTAGTTTGGCGAGCGCTCAACGCTACGAAGCAGCCGGTCCTCTCTTGAATATAGTGCATGTTCGAAACAAGCAGCACCAACAGAACACGAAAGACAGCGCGAGCACACTTTGAACAACAGAAAAAAAATCTACTCTAAACGCTCTGCACACAGCCGTTGTAGCCTCCACGAAGATTCCGCCATTTCTGTCTTTCTGACGCCACCGAACCGCATTTGCGCACCCAATCATTCATATAAGTAAATAGATTGTTTCTGCATAAATTTATTGTAACAAGTAGTAAAAATCGAAAATACGCTAGTGTGTACTGCATAGAATATTTTAACATTGAAAAGAAAAAAATTACATAACGCGTATTTGCGCGAGATTTGAAATGTCAAAGAGCGCACGAAATAGAAAACGTTTGCTTGCTCGTGCATTTCTTATACCAATACCTTGTTAACATCTGTACATTGGTTGTGTGATTAAGCTGGCTGTTAAAAACAGTGTTAAAACGGTTTATAATAGTACAAATTACAGGCAGGAAGCAAAACTTGTCACAACAAAATAAGCGCACGGGTTGGCAAACAATATTTTATGAGTCTTTAGGGAATTTTCTTTAGGAATAGGTTTTAGTCAAGGCTCATTTGAACTTGCTTTGAAGAACAATTCTATGAACAAAATCAAGAAAACGTTTCTTTAGTGTTTTAATATATTAGAATGTCAAAGTCCATTGCCCGCCATAAAAATTGGTAACACGTGTCAACTGATACATTGTAAGGTTAACAAATATTTGTAAAACACAGAAACTGTTATATCTACAATGGACTCGTTGGTTTGTATTTCTTTGCATTAACAAATGTATGATTTATATATAATATCATGGACAAAGCTTTGTTTGCAATATTAGGCGCCAACAAGGCCGAGAGCTCTATATGTGTTGTAGAGCCACAACAATTCTGTTGTAGCTCTACAAGCTGCGTACTCCGCCATTGTCTAGTGAGCTTGTAACGCATAGCTTGGTCAGTGCCGGCCGTGAGGTGACGAGAAACAGGCAGCAAGAATGCAAGAACCGGTGTGGAAGTTACGTTCAGCCGGGCACTACGCTATTCAGATATCCGTTACTGTGGCGGGCTATTAATGAGACCATGGTGTCTAACCAGGAGACCTCTAAAAGCTGTTGGTTATGCTCTATGACCACATTACTCACAAAGTTTTGTCGCCGACTGTGCACCCTAATGGGTGCTCATCAGCACTCATTAGTTGTTGAACCTTTTTTGCACCCTAGTTTCCACTCTTTTGATGTTTTCACCCTTTAGGTTCTGCTTGTAGGATATTGAGTCACGAATAGGGTGCTCAAAGGGTGTGTTTATGGTGTCGGCACTCTTCTTTACGCTCTCAAGGGTCAGAATTGGTTTAGTGTGTAGTAGGTACATCATGAATAACAAGGGTGACAGGAGATACCCCTGCCTAAGCCCCCGTTTTACCTCTGTAGGCTTGGATACCTGCTTTTCCCAATTTATAACTGCCTTGTTACCTTTAGAGATATCCTTTTAAAGATTAGTGACTCCATCTCCCACACCTAGTGTGTCCAGTATTCCTTATAAGTTTTCTTTAACCACACTATCGTATGATCCCTTGATATACAAAAACGCTAGCCAAGAAGGCCTGTGTATCTTTTCTGCTATTTTGACGGCAACATGCCGAAAGCTTCATCAGGTGAGCTTCGGCGTAAACCGCATTCCTCGCTCAAGCCATCGCGTCGGCGTCGCTTGCTGGCGCGGCCTGGAAGTTTGTCCTCAAATATTCTTGCTCCATGGTCTAAGTATTGTTGCTTGTCAAATGTTCTTTTATACATAGCTGTCTTTTGTACCCTTTTTGCAAGATATGTGCTCGTGTCTAGAATACTAATGCGCTCAGCCGAGTTATTGAAGGTGATCTTTATTGTTGTATGAAATAATTTCAGGAATGAAGTGAACTTATCTAGATTGTCCGGCCCATATCCCCATATTTAACTATGTCATCTATGTACCAAGTATAGAATCAATGCAACACCACAGTAACGCCTCGCCTTTAAAAATACACCACCCACTAATCTATCAGAACACCACACTGATGAGAGACATTGAAGGAAGGAAGAAACCAAATACGCTCATTTTCAACTTGTCACATTTGCACGATAATGTAGACGCCATACACTACGCAGAAATACACGAGTCGCCGCACGAACACTTGGCCTAGTACGGACTCCATTTTTACCACCGAGGAGTTGAAGTTGTCTCAATGCGCATTCAACAATTGATAAAAAGTACAATGTAACGCAAACGCTAAACATCCCTCAGAGGGCTCCTCCGCCTTGCCTGCCTCCACCACAGTGACACGCACTGCACTCTCACCTACCATCAAAAGAACCCTCAGTACGCAAACAACTGAGAGGTACTCAACTCCAGAAACACACTTGTCTGCGAGCGAAATCCAGGCAAACGATATCAAACAAAATAACAAGAAGTCCGCAGCTGAAGCTTCCACTCAAACAACAAGCTCACATATAAACCATCAGCAACAAGACACAATAAACATAGACGCAACCAAAGCTACAAACAAAATTTTCACGCAAACTCAAGCCAGCTTATCTGCACACGCACCGACTGAATCAGAAACAGCCGTCACAAGAAACAAAACGCAAATGCACCAAGCTCTCTAACCACAACGCGTGGACCCACATTGGACCAAACGCAGAAAAAACAAACAAGTAACCAACAAGAGAGTTAACACCTCCCGGACACACCGCATTTAAATATTACAAGCTAGGAAACTTACCCAAAAGGTTACTACCTTCACCTTCCACCTCGACACTTACAACCACTGTATAAAAAGCAACACGATTCCTTAAATACTTTAATTGAAAGTGACACCAGCTCTAGGCCCACTACCCTCACAATTCAAACAAACTGGCAAACAACACTAAGCAGCGCTTATGTTTCGCTCCTAAAAATACTGAAAAACCACTGCATCAATAAATTGAAGAATTTTCTGAGAAATACATACGATATTCCTAACAACAAATGAAAAAAGAGAACTTCGTCGAGACTTAGCGAACTTCGGCGACTTTAACCGTATCTATCTATCTATCTATCTATCTATCTATCTATCTATCTATCTATCTATCTATCTATCTATCTATCTATCTATCTATCTATCTATCTATCTATCTATCTATCTATCTATCTATCTATCTATCTATCTATCTATCTATCTATCTATCTATCTATCTATCTATCTATCTATCTATCTATCTATCTATCTAATCTATCTATCTATCTATCTATCTATCTATCTATCTATCTATCTATCTATCTATCTATCTATCTACCTATCTATCTATCTATCTATTTATCTATCTATCTATCTCTCAATATATCTATATATCTATCTATCTATCTATCTATCCATCCATTCATTCATCCATCCATCCATCCATTCATCCATCCATCCACCCATCCAACCATCTATCTATCTATCTATCTATCTATCTATCTATCTATCTATCTATCTATCTATCTATCTATCTATCTATCTATCTATCTATCTATCTATCTATCTATCTATCTATCCATTCATCCATCCATCCATCCATTCATCCATCCATCCATCCATCCATCCATCCATCCATCCATCCATCCATCCATCATCTATCTATCTATCTATCTATCTATCTATCTATCTATCTATCTATCTATCTATCTATCTATCTATCTATCGATCTATCTATCTATCTATCTATCTATCTATCTATCCGCACATGACTTCCAGCGCTCCTGGTCGTTCCGATAGTGGTATCAATACCGAACTGCGTGTGGCATAACATGACTATATTAAGAACATATTTGACTAGTCATAACATAAAAATCATGACATGTATGCCATGAATGTCAGGATTTACATTTCATAGTCCTGCTGCTCTTTTGTTGGTTTTGTTCACTAGGCATGTAGCGAAACATGTATGGTGTGGCATGTATACATGGCGAACACAAGCGACAGAGCCTAACATGAAAATCATGACAAGCGTGTCATGTTACAACATGAAAACATGCCACGCTCATGGTGCGCTCGCGGCCGTTTCGCTAGCGTCAAACATGCCTCAATTAGTAGTACAGTACGTCAGTGGATGACGACGGCATGTGACTGCTGCAAACATGATAATAATGCGATATGTGTCATTTAACATGACTACATGCCACGCTCATAATGCGCTGGCGGCCGTTTTGTCAAATTTTGCCAAACTTATGCCAAATTTTGTACTGCGGGACGTGAATGCACGACGAAGGTATGATACTGGTGCAAACATGATAAGCACGACATGCGTGTCATGTAAGAACATGACTACAAGCTATGCTCATGATGCCCTCGCGGCCGTTTTGCTAGCTTTACTTGAAGCGAACTTAATAAACGCGACGCAATCCAACGACATAAATAATGACACTTCTCAACATGATAACCACGACATGCGTGTCATTTAACATGTCTACATGCCACACTGATAATGCGCTTGCGGCCATTTCGCTAGCTTCACATATGCCAAATTTGGTATTGCGTGGCGCCCGTGGATGACAAAGATATGCTACTGGTGCAAACATGTTAATCATAAGAGGCGTGTCATGTAACACCATGACTACATGCAACGCTCATGATGCGCTGTCGGCCGTTTCTCTCTAGATTAACTTGTATCAAACTCAATATTACACAACGCAAATGGGCAATATAGGTAAATGACACATACAAACATGATAATGACGACATGGGGCCGTGTAACAACATGACTACATGCTTCACTGATGATGCGCTGGCGGCCGTTTCGCTACCTTCACATATGCGAAATTTGGTTTTACAAGACGCCAATAGATGACGAAGGTATGTGACTGGTGCAAACATGATAATCATGAGATGCGTGGCATGTGAGAACATGAGTACATACCACAGTCAAGGCGCCAATATATATCGACGCGACGCGGTGCACGTGCTCGACGGCTTTCGTTCCGTTGCGTCACGCCGGTGTGGCCACGCCAGGCGCCGATCCTGCCTTATACTCGCAGGCGCGCGCCGCGCTGCAGTGCTTTGACGCATGCGCATTTCAGCGCGTTCGGCGTCCCTCCATCACGAAAAGGGGGAGTAGCAGAGCTGTATGTGTAGTGCATCGGCGCGAAACACAGCATGTCGCATTTCGCACCGGATGTCATCGGGTCGCGCCAATGAACGCTAGTGCGCGTGAACGCTTCGTTGAAGTATAGTGGGCCCTTCATGATGAGCTCGCTGCTGTTTCGCTAGCTCTAGACTTACCAAATTTGGTGTAACGTGACTTCAATGAACGGCGGAAATTGTGACGGGTGCAAACTTGATAATCTTGACACGCGTGTCATGTAAAAACCTAACAACATACCACGCTCACAGCGTGCTCGCGGCCGTTCCGCTAGCTCCAAATATACCAAATTTATATAACGTTGCGTGAATAGATGACGAAGGTACACGACGTATCCAAACATGATAGTCATGACACGGAAGTCATAAACGGCGTTATTTACCTCCACCTCGTAACGTTGTGCTGGATTTAAAGTGCCATATCAACATTTCTCATCCCTGCTTCGCATATCAACGATTCCCACTGTGCGTAGAATGGAATGAAAAAACTTTATTTCAGTCCTGCAGGACGCGCTTAGCGCGTAGCGAGCGTCGCCCACGCAGAGACCGACAGGGAGTACTTGGCGGCCGCTTCGTGGGCCTGCTGGACGGCCCATTGCTGGTCGGCGAAAAGTGAGCTCATGAGGAACCTCTCCCACTTGCTTGAGGTAGAGTCGGGAGGAGTTGTTCTACACTCGCAGAGCATGTGTGCGAGTGTCACTGTGTGTGCACATGATGGGCATGCGTCACTGGGGTATGCATCTGCCATTATTTTACCGCCGGAAATTACGAAACGGGAACAAGTATTTCGACACTTAGGGCTCAGTCCACCTGGATCCCTGAACAAGAACAAGCTGTTGAAGTTTACTTCTATCTCAAACCTGTGCCTACATAAATAATACATCGATTTAAAACAGCTACGACACCTAAGAACTAGACTGCTTCAGAGGGCCACATTATTTGTAAGCTTTAGTCACGTGAACACATAACTTAAGAGGCTTGTAAGAAGTAAGAAGTAGTCTGGCCATTAGAGAAATACAAGCCCGAAGCTTACAGAAAATGAACAACCATTAAGAGTACTGTAAGTTAGACAACGATGCAAGAGACCAATGCACACTCACAGTTACCAACAGGCTTAGATCTCTTTTGGCGGATGAACTGGTAACTTTATGAGAATTTAAAATTTTCAAACCAAACAGCAAAGCAGCAAGGTGGTTGCATCACCTTCCCAAAATTCACAAAATAGCGTTGAAAGAATTATGCTGTAGTGACGTGACAGCATCCGACGTGGACGTGGCGTCGTCGCTGCTTGAATGGAAGCATGAGACGTACAGGAAGCTATAGCTGCCGAAATAGAGCTACGGCCATGGCGTCCAGCCAGCCAAAAGCCTACGCGCCTCTCGCCACGCGCCACCAGCGTTGATTATCTGTTTCTCTGTAGCGTAGCGTTAGTGGCTCGCCACAAAGAACGCTACGCTACAAGGGCTCCCCGTATATAGTGTGTTACGCGAAAAAAAAGGATTGTATATATAAACACTATGCATATGTGCAGAAGCTCCTAAAGTGTCCATTGTGAAGTCCCAATGTCGTCAGCATGAAATACGTACGGAGTCCGACAGTTCCAGTGAGTGGCACTGGGAACCACGCAGCGGACGAGGACCACGATGATTGCGCGTCGTTAGGAGCAGTGAGCAAAGCAGAAAGGAGCGTTGGAAACGCTGGGGGTGGGGGTGTGGGGGGAAGTGGTGCAAACGCTGTGGACTGCGTAACGCCAGTGGTAATGCGTTTCAGCTGCTTGAGTGCCAACAACAGTGCGTGTTGCAGTGGTTCTTTAGTATTTTTAGGAGCGAAACGTAAGTGTTGCTTACTGTTATTTGTCATTTTGCTTGATATTGTGAGGGTAGCGTGCCTAGAGCCGGTGTCGCTTTCAATTAAAGTATTTTAGAAATTACGTTGCTTTTTATACAGTGGTAGTAAGTGTCGAGGTGGAAGGTGAAGGTAGTAACCGTTTGGGTAAGTTTCCTAGCTTTTAATAATTGATCGTGGTGTGTCCGGGAGGTGTTAACTCTCTTGTTGGTCACTTGATTGTTCTTTCTGCGTTTGAACCGACGTGTGTCCACACGTTACGGCTAGGCAGCTCATTGCTTTTGTGTTTTGTGTATTGAGATTGCTGTTTCTGTTTCAGTCGGTGCATGTGCAGATAAGCTGGCTGGAGTTTGCGTGAAAATTACGTTTGTAACTTTGGTTGCGTTTAGGTTTATTGTTTCTGGTTGCTGGCGGTTTATATGTGAGCCTGTGGTTTGGGTGGAAGCTTCAGCTGCGGAGTTCATGATATTCTGTTTGATATCGTTTGCCTGCGTTTCGCTCGCCGACAAGTGCATTTCCGGAGTTGGGTACCTCTCTGTTGTTTCCGTACTGAGGGTTGTTTTGATGATAGGCAATGGTGCAGTGCGTGTCACTGTGGCGGAGGCAGGGAAGGCGGAGGAG
Organism: Rhipicephalus microplus; assembly: GCF_013339725.1. Classification (NCBI taxonomy): domain Eukaryota; kingdom Metazoa; phylum Arthropoda; class Arachnida; order Ixodida; family Ixodidae; genus Rhipicephalus; species Rhipicephalus microplus. The sequence continues at coordinate 108,861,768 of NC_051168.1, read as the reverse complement.
CCCTCTGAGGGATGTTTAGCGTTTGCGTTACATTGTCCTTTTATTAATTGTTTAATGCGCAATGAGGTCACTTCCTCTTCGGTGGTTAAGATGGAGTCCGTCCTAGGGCAAGTGTTCGGGCGGCAACTCGTGTATTTCTGCGTAGTTTATGGCGTCTACATTGTTGTACAAATGTGACATGTTGAAAATGAGCTTGTTAGGTTTCTTTCTTTCTTTAATGTGTCTCATCAGTGTGGTTGTCTGATAGATTAGTGGGTGAGTGAGTGAGTGAAACAACTTTATTAGGTCCACAATAGAAGCGAGTAAACTCAGCGTCACCTGGCTAGGCCCACTCGGGGACCATCAGGTTAAACCTGACGGCCCTTGCGCGGGCCCTCTGGACGGCCAGGATTTGAGAGGTCTGGTCCTGGGCCTTAATGAGTCGCTTCATTTCCTCTTGGGTGAAAGGGGGACCGGCAGAGGCGCAGCCCCACAGTACTTGCTCGAAGTCCGCATAACCACCACACAGGGGGCAGTCCGGGCTTGGAAACCGTTCAGGGTACATTGTGTGCAGTGCCGCAGGGCTCGGGTAAGTGTTTGTTTGTAGCAGTCGGAGAGTAACAGCTTGGGCCCTGCATAGCGAGGAGTGTGGTAGAGGCAGCAGTCTTCTTGACAGATAGTGGTGCTTGCATATCTCGTTGTACGAGCAGAGAGGCTCAGGTCGCCCAGGAGATGACGCGTTACCCGGCACAGGGTCAGTCAAACCTCGTGCAGCCGAGTGCGCCTCCTCGTTGGAATTGAGCGAGGCACCCTCAATGGTTCCAAGGTGCGCAGAAAACCAGACCAATGAGTGATTTTTGAGGTCTTTGACTTTTTGAATAATCTGTAGGACCTGGGGAGCCACCATGCCCATCTGGAAGGCCTTGATAGCGGCCTTGGAGTCTGAATAAATTGTGTCATGTACACCGTCCGTCAATGCAAGAGCAATGGCAACCTGCTCTGCAACGCTGGAACTAGAAGTGCGGATGGTAGCGCAGCTGATGACTCTGCAATCACAGTCGACGACCACTGAGGAGAAGGCTTCTTCTTGAATGTACGAAGCAGCATCGACGAAGCAGGCTCGATCCTTGTCCAAGCGGGCACTGGCGAGCAGAGATTGACCCCTGGCTCGTCTTCGTGCTTCGTTGTAGGTTGGATGCATATTGCGCGGCATCCGCGCAATCTGGATCTTGGATCTTACGTCGTTGGGCAGCTTCACAGCGTCAGGACCGACAACCGTGGGGTTTCGTCCCAGCATGCCGAGTATGGTTCTACCCGCTGGGGTGCCAGACAGTTTGACAAACTGTGCAAACTCTTGGGCTTCGACAATTTCTTCGAACCTGTTGTGGATTCCCAACTTCAGGAGGTCTTCCGTGTGCGTTCGAACGGGAATGCCAAGGGCCAGCTTGAAGACTCTTCTGATTAGGGCATTGATTTTGTTGCGCTCCGACACGAGCCAGTTGTGCATAGCCGCCGAATAAGCGAGGTGGCATAGCACGAATGCGTGGATAATCCGGATCAGATTGTCCTCCCTGATTCCGCGGTGCCTGTTAGCGATTCTTCGAATCAGTCCGAGGGTGCTTTCGGTCTTGGAACAAATGCGTTTGACGACGGCTCCATTGGCTCCGTTAGACTCGATAAACATTCCAAGGACCCTGATAGTGTCCACCCGCGGAACTGGGGAGCCGTTACCGGTGAATAACGTAATGTGGCTCTCCATTGCTGGCTTCCAGGACCGGTGAGAACCGCCTCTGGGCCTCTTCTTATACAGTAAGAGCTCGGACTTAGCGGGCGAGCACCTTAGCCCGGTGGGGATGAGATAGCGCTCCGTCACATCGATGGCCTCTTGCAAAGCACTCTCGACCTGACCCTCACATCCGCTGAGGCACCAGATGGTGATGTCGTCTGCGTAGATCGTGTGATTAATGTTCGGGATTTTGTTCAAGGCCCTCGACAAGTTGATCATGCAGATATTGAACAGCGTCGGGGAGATCACCGCCCCCTGAGGTGTCCCTTTTGGCCCAAGGCTAATTTCGCGGGTCAAAAAATCGTCAATCTTCAGTCTTGTGGATCGCGACGAAAAGAAGGAGCGCACAAAATTGTACGCCCGCTTGCCGACGTGAAACTCAGACAAGCTCTTGAGAATAAAGGCGTGCGATATGTTGTCAAAAGCCTTTTCCAAATCCAATCCAAGAATCGCCTTGGTGTCGGCGGAGCCGGAGTCAATGACCTGGTGCTTGATCAGCTTCATGGCGTCCTGAGTAGAGAGCCCCGGCCGAAAGCCAATCATGTTGTGGGTATAGCATTCGTTAGACTCGAGGTGGTCAGTGAGGCGGTTGAGCATGGCGTGCTCGGCCACCTTCCCGACGCACGACGTCAACGAGATTGGCCTAAGATTCTCGATGCTCGGTGCCTTACCCGGCTTGGGTATCAGTACTGTGCAGGCCGCTTTCCAACTCTTGGGAATGAGACCGCTGCGCCAGATTTCGTTGATCTTGTCTGTAAGAAACTCGATCGAGTCGTTGTCGAGGTGCTTGAGCATTTTGTTGGTTACCCCATCCGGCCCAGGGGCGGATCTGCTATTGAGGGATGCGAGAACCCGCTTGACCTCAGCCACGGTGAAGTCCTCGTCCATCGATGGCGCGTCGCGCCCTTCGTAGTCGGGAAACTGGGGAGGTACCGGATCGTCCGTGGCCGCCAGGTACTTGTCTATGAGCTTCTCCGTGATCGCCTCATCTGGAGTTGAATCGGTGGCCAAATGGACAGCTTTCGCCAAAGCTCTCTTCTGATTGGACTTGGTGTTGCCGTCGTGCAGTAGGTGTTTGAGGAGTCTCCAGCTTTTACCGGTCTTGAGTTGGCCCTCCATAGAATCACAGAGCTCATCCCATTGCTGCTTGCATAAGACCTTGCAATGATATCCTACCGTTTTGTTGATTTCGGACATTTTCTTGCGCAGTCTTCTGGTATGGCGCTGAGTCTTCCATCTCGCGAGCAGTGCCTGCTTGGCTTCCAACAGATGCGCGAGCCTACTGTCCATCCTGTCCACCTCCAGATCGGTTGTCACCTCTTTGGTGGCGCTGGCCACATCTTCTTTTAACCCGTCGCACCAAGAGTCTAGGTCCGCATCCGGGGAAAGGGCGCGCTCGGAGCGGTTGGCTCGGAACAAGTCCCAGTCGATGAACCTAAAGGTCCTCGTCTTGTTGCGGGCAACCTCTATGAGCACTTCGATGATGCAATGATCGCTACCGAGGTCGATAGCTGTGTTGGTCCATTTGACGTTTTCCAGACTCTTGACAAAGGTGAGATCCGGGGTTGTATCTCGGCACACCGAGATCCCTCTCCTGGTCGGGAAGTCCTTATTGGTTACGAGTGTCAGATCTTCCTCCGTTGCCGTGAGCCATATGTCTCTACCCTTCTTCGTATTGGTGAGGTAACCCCACGCCTGATGCTGGGCATTGAAGTCCCCCATGACGACAAGAGGTTGACAGCCGGCAAAATGCACGGCCTTCTTCAGAAGACCACCAGCCCTGGCTCTGTGTACGCTGGGCCTGCAGTAGACATTTAATATGAAAATACTGTTCCTTCGTAAGCACTGCTTAGGGGGGTCGACTAGGAGTTCCGTCATGACGTACTCGACCCCATTGTCCGCTGGACCGAGGTCTCGCTGAATGCACGTGAACCTTTTACTGACCAGAGTGGCCACCCCCCTTCCCCCTTCAGTGGAAGCCCCAGTGACGAAACCAGGGAGCCTGATGTGTGATGATGTGATCGTTTCTTGCAAGGTGATAACTTGGGGTTTATCCTTTATGCCTTTTAGGTATTGTCGCAGGGTCGCCCGTTTGCTGACGAACCCTGCGCAATTCCACTGCCACATTGATATGACGTTAGTTTCGTTATCCATGTTTGGGCTTGGGGATGGGTTTCGAGAGGGCCGCCTGCAGGATGGCACCCTCTGTTGGCGGGGCAATGACACTGTTCAAGTTTGGGACTGGTGTTGTCGATGTGCTTGGCAAAAATCCGTGGTGGGTCCCCTCCAGTCTAAGTATTCTCTCGCTGAGGGCGACCAGACCCAGCTGGGGGTGCGCGATCATTTCTTGTACTTGAGAGAGGCCTGACTGTATGTTGGAGATGGCCTTCTTGAGCTCCGAAAGGAGCTCCAGAGTCTCGTCTTCCCTTGAACTATCCAGGGCGCGACGCTTCACTGCACCCGCCTTGGGGGGAGCCTCCACCGTGTCCATGGCCGACGAACTCGTGGCGGCCGGAGGAGCCGGCGGTTTGAGCGCCAATTTTCGTATTTCGGCTATCTCGGTGGCTAGCCGACTGATTTCCTGCTTGAACTGGGCGTTTTCTTTCCTAAGACTATCATTGGCACGCCTAAGCTCTTTGAGCTCGTTCGTGAGACGCGGGTCGTGCGAGTCCTGGGAGTTGAACGCCTGCGCTTGGTTGCCACGGGCCCTATCGGCCCACGTTAGATAGGACTTGCCTTTACCACCGGAGGGGGTGTTGGATCTTGGCCTGTTGGACGAGCCGCTCCGGGTGCGGGACGTGGAGCGGCCTCTGGAGCCGGAGCGCGCTGGAGAAGGCGATGATGGTCGTGATCTTGGGGCAGAGCGGCTTTTGGAGCCCCGTCGGCTCATGGAGCGACCTCGCGAGCGCGAGCGTCGTTTTTCCCTAGGGCTAGGGATACATGAGGCTTGAGAATAGGAGGATCGAAGGATCGACTGCGGGGGGAGCTCCTCTTGCTGTCTGGCGCGCTAGAAGCGTCGTCGGCGAACAATGTACGGAGTCTTGAATCTATGCGCACATTCTTTACTGGCAGTAAGGTGCGGACCGCCACAGAACTTCCATATTGGGGTGCATTGGTGCTGCTCATCAGGGTTTGAAAGGCCGCATCCCCGACAGACGACGTCGATAAGTGTTGGACAGACATCGGCGCGATGCCCGAGTCTTCCGCAGGCGTGGCATACGTCCACTTGCTTTCTATATAGGGAAGATTTCAACAGGAGCGTTCCGTACCTGACAAAATTCGGTACCCGGTGCCCGTCAAAGGCGATGATCACAGTCTCCGTCTGAGCAATTCTCTTAGCTGCCAGTGCGAGCGGGTTTTTCTGGTTAACGATCTTGCCATCCAGCATCGCAGGGTCGTCTTGCAACGGTATATGAGCCCCTTGCGCGTGGAGTGTGGGGCAGTCTCGTTCGCGCAGAGTTCGTGGATGTTGCCCGAGATGCGGATTTGCTTGAGGCGGGAGTATCGATCGGCATTTTCCCGTCTAGGAGTGCTGGCCACCATAATGTTTTGCTGTAAGTTCGGGCACAGAGTGTCTTGTGAGAACTCATCGGGTCTGATGCCGGCGGCTGCAAGTATAGCGTCAGCCACCGCAGCCGCTCCAATTTTGGAGATATTCAGTCCACCTCTTGGTCGAATGACGATTTTGGTGTCTTCTTTGGGAAGAACCGGCATTCGGCCTGCCCTAATAATCTTGGACTTCAGCGCTGCGCCGCTATGCTTGTCGCCACGGGACGCCGAAAGCGTTGCCGCGGCGTTAGGGCCAGCTCCCCGCAATTTGGCGTTAACTCTTCTGGCGCCTGCAGTTTGCCATCCCTGGTCTTGAGTGACTTCCTCTGGGGAAATGTTTTCTCCCTCAACTCGATATTCCATCATGGTAACGGACGAGTGGCGCCGAGCCACCCCTGACGCCGGCTGGGTGGTCTAGATGAGCTAGGCCTAGGCCTGGTCTCCGAAGTGCTCGTTAGGTGAGATGCCGCCGATGGAGGCACATAAATGTCCGTAAAATGGTGAAAAATCATTCACTGTGGCAAAAGAGGGTGTCCGCGTGGTCCTTAGAACTTCGCGGAAAAGATTTGCACAAATAAACATGGACACTCCACGACAAAATGCTAGAAAAGTTGGCAAAATCCGGGAGCCGACGCGAGCACGTCTTGACTCGCCGCCGCCAGCGTCTCTCCCATTTCTAGATTAGTGGGTGATGTATTTTTTGCAGGTGAGGGGCTATGGTGTGGTTGCATTGAATATATACTCGGTACAAATATGACATATTTAAATTTGGGGACATGGGCCGAACAATCTAGATAAGTTCACTTCATTCCTGAAATATTTCATACAACAATGAAGTTCACCTCGGATAACTCGGCTGAGTGCATCAACTTTCTAGACACGAGCATAGATCTTGAAAAGAGGGTACTCAAAGACAGCTATGTATAAAAAAGACATTTGACAAGCAACAATACTTAGACCACGGGGCAAGAATATTTGGGGACAAACTTCCAGGCCACGCCAGCAAGCGCTGCCGACGCGATAGCGCTACGGAGAAATGCGGTTTACCCTGGAGCACACCAGATGACGTTTCCAGCATGTTTCCATACGTGACAACTAAAGGTAACAGGAATGCAGCGGTAATGAAAAACACGACACTGTGGAATTGCAATAGGTATGATGCTGTGAGAGGTATATGGAAAGTGGTCGTGGTTCCTGGTCTGATGTTCGGCAATGCGGTCTTGTGCATGAGATTAGAAGTTCAACCAAGAATAGAAATTAAGCTAAGTGGAATAAGTAGGCTTACCATAGGAGCTCAAGGGAATACACCAAATCAGGGAGTACAAGGTGATATGGGATAGACAACATTTGAGGGCAGGGAAGCTAGCAGCAAGATAAAATTTGAGAAGCGATTGAGAGAAATGGGGGAGGAGCGTTGGGCTGGAAGGTATTCAGCTACTTGTACATGAAGAATGTTGATACAAAATAGAGGAAGTGAACCAGAAAGTTGACTGGTAAATAGGAAGAAGAAACTGCCGAAAATTTGATAACGTTTTGTAAAGGGCTTCAACCCATTGATCAGGATGATGACGCAGAGTCATTCAAAGCACTGGGGTTTAGGGACACAGGGGCAAAATAGACCTTAAGCGGGTAGAATTAACTAGAAGAAGGTTATCTGATTGGTGGCTAAAGTCAAGGCACGAGGAAAAATTAAACCCTTCTATGCAAAGTACGAATCTTCAACCTAACTATTTAAAAAAAATTATAAATATAGTTTCTGGTTCATTAAGTATTACGGTTTGGAGGCTCTAGACACCGCCCGATCTAAAGGGTACAGCCATATTCGTCCATCCATCCATCCATCTATATGGCTAGGTGGCTTGAGCCACCGGCCGATCTAAAGGGCAAATCCATTCATCCGTCCATCCATCCATCTTTACATCTGTTTCTATGGAAGCTACACATAAAAATCGGGATAGATCCTCGCACATTGTAAAATTCTTCAGATTTCTCTTTGCAACATCAATCGCCAGTCTTGACAAATATTTCTGTTGCAGTTACTAACTTATAATGCCAAAATTAGAGGCCGTACAGCACTTGAAACGAGCGGCTGAATGGTTCTTGAGCAAACGACGTCAGTGCCTGCACATGGACGCGTCCCTTGCTACTTCTCAGATGTGCGCGTGCATGCGTAGGCGGCCTTGACAGGGATAGTTCTCAGCAAGCGGCTGCGTTTGCCTTCGCGACCTTGTCGGCTGCGTTGACTTGGGCAATTCCTTGGTGTCTGCGCGCGTTTTTCACGCCACGACGACGGCGAGGGCTTCAAACATTTTGACCGGCGTTTTTTTCGGGATGCGGCGGAAGTGTGTTGTGTCGAACTGTAACAGTGCCTAGGCATATCCTGCAAGGTCAAAATAATTGCCCTTAAAGTTTGTATTGAGCCAGCGAGATTTGAGGCGTTGGCTCGTACCATAGCAAGGAAATACCGATAACGGACAGGGACAATAAGGTCGGTGCAATTGGGGTTAGCTCGGCGGCGGCGAAGGTCTGGACAAAGTGAAACAGCCAGTGTTCTTACCTGACTCCATGCTTTCAATCTTTTCGCGATTTCTCAACTACTTGCAGGCTGTTCACACATATGCATGCACACACACACACACACACACATACGTACGGACACACATGAAAAATGAACTGGACCTGATGTGAAATGCGTCGAGTATATAAGAACAGATACGTTGGTGGCTCAAAGTAAACCTACTTATTCAAGTTTTTTTATCTTGATTTTATGATCAGGACAGCGTAAAGTTTTCAATTACTGTCAAAGACGCCGAGTGATTTATTGATTGATTTATTGATTGATTGATATGTGGTGTTTCACGTCCCAAATTGACCATATGATTGTGAAAGACACCGAAGTGGAGGGCTCCAGAAACTTTGACTACCTGGGGTGCTTTAACGTGAACCAAATCTGAGCACACGGGCCTGCAGCATTTTCGCCTCCATCGCAGTTGCAGCCACCGCAGTCGGGATTCTATCCCGCGACCTGCGGGTCAGGAGCAAAGTACTTCAGCCACTAGAACACCACGGCTGTACCAAAAATACCGATGCCAGCATTTCTGCGAAAACAGCTCTTGAACGTTATCGCATTAAAATTTAGAGCCGGCGAGTACAGGGTAACACGTCCAGTTGAGCGCGAGCAGCCATTCGGCGTTGAGTGGCCCTCAACGAGAGCATGGTGAGGGTGTTTTTTTCTTCTCCGCTAAAGGAGTTTTATGACAGAGGGCGCGTCAGTGCTGTGTCCGATTCTGTGATAATTTCAGGACTCCTGAGCGAGTGCAGTTTCGCCTCCTCAAATATTCTTGCTCCGTGACTTAGGCTATACAAGCCACCACCTGCGACACTGTAAACGGGGTATTTTCAAGAGTCAGGCAAGAAAGTTACGCCACGTATGTATAAAAACGAGGACAATGTAAACACACTTACCGCCGTAAAAGAAACACTGTGAGGAGAAGCCATCCTCACACATTCCTTCACAAAGCCCATACAAAGGCACTAGAACTTGACCGAATAAAGCACTCGAACCATGTTCTAAAATCACAACAACCGCAACTACGCCTCTTCCAACTTTTTAATGCACTCCCTGACATAAACTGCATCCTCATAAAATATTTTCTAATTCTGACAACCAACCAGACACTGAAGAAAATCTTTCTCGAGCCACCTGAGGCCGCCTACAGACGCAACGCTAAGTCTGAAGACACGCTTGTTCACGCATAACTTAAAGCAACGACAACGTCTTGTCCCTGTGGCTGGCCCAGAGGCTCCACCTGCAAACATATACAGCCAGCTTCCAGCGTAAGAAGCACAAAATGTTATTATATTCACAAGGTCACACCGAGCTTCACCTTCATATCGAAAAACCTAATATACTAACTTGAGTTCGCTACCTTTAGAAAGCAATATAAAGGCGAAACTGGGCAGCCAATCCATGTAATACTGAAGGGCTACCATGCGGATACCAGACAAAATTTACCAAAAGCAGCACCGGTCACTTCAACGATTAGAACTGCATTTTCGACCAAGCAAAGTTTTACACTCTACAAACTAATTGCCGGTCACCACGAGAGAGAAAATACATAAAATCATAATTGATACCCAAATTTTAGTCCCTATACCTGTGAGGGATCAATGTAGCCCATGACGGCTTGACCTTGGTGTTGTCTGGCCTGCAGGTATCTTGCATTCGCCATGGAGTACAGACAACTTGAAAATTCATTATTAAAACAATGAAAGTGACTGTCGTTTTCGAACGCGTTGTTCCACGGGGGTGTCAACTCTGTAGTGGTTATTCAAAAATTATTCGAAAAAATACTCGGTTGCTATAATAAGCACTGTTTGATTCCTTATTTAAAACTTTCGAATATTCACACACCCATGCTGTTTACAGAGCTCTGGTGCATTCCCAGCTCCACTTTGAATGCCACGCAGGCGTTGACCTTTTGCTAAAACCATGCCTGCCCTAAATAATTGGAAGCAAAGCACCAACACTTTTCCCTTCATTCATATATGCTCTGCGTATTTGATTGCACGACAACGTTGCTTAATAGCTCTGTTCTGATTATAATGAAACACACCTGCCAGTAGACTCGTTGCACGCATAGAATGTCTAAAATTGCTTGTAAAATATTTAAACTAATTATTTAGCTCCTTGGTGGATATTTGAGCTATTTATAGCTACGTTTTCATAGCGATATACCTAATTTTTCTTCTCTGACATTTGGGAACACTGGTTGCGGCCACGGTTTTGTAGCACACCACTCCTACTTTTTGTTTTTACCCAATCTTCCTAGAACATTTTCAGTTCTTACAGTCTAACTTAAAATGAAGCGAGGACTTCACTTCTCTGCTTTATAGATTTTTTTCAGACGATGATTACCAACAGACAGACACGGCACTACCGGCAGTGACTAACCCCCTTAAAACTAACACGCCAACGATAACGAGTCACCCTTGACGAAGAAAGGTGTTTCTATCAAAACTTCAGTTAGCCTATCCGAGGCACCTCCACTGTTCACCCTAATTATCCCATTACACGTTTACATCTGTCATCTCGCATCTTAATCTTGGATAGCAATGTGTATGAAAAAACGTGGTTTCTAATACTAATAGAATATGTTTACAGAATAAAGCAATGGCACAACATGCAGAACAAAACGAATGATACAATCCAATGACCAGTGAACACTCAAGATAATTGATTGATTGATGTGTAGGATTTACAGCTAAAGGCCATCATAACATTATGAGAGATGTCGGTAGGGGGGGCCTCCAGAAATTTCGACCACCTGAGGTTCTTTAATTTGCACTCAAATCTGAGCTCTCGGGCCTACAGTAGTTTCACCTGCATTGAAAATGCAGTACCTGCAGCCAGGATTTGATCCCACATCCTGCGGGTCAGCAGCCGAGTACTTTAACCACTAGACTACCGCGCTGGGGCGCAAACGCCATAAACGATAGGCCACCTTCAAGCAATGGCACTGTGTTATGCAACACCACATCATTATCACGGTTACTCATTGATGATTGATTGATATATGGGGTTTAACGGTTCAAAACTACCATAGGATTATGAAAGACGCCGTAGTGGAGGGCTCCGGAAATTTCGACCACCTGGGTTTCTTTACAGTGCACCAAAATTTGAGCACGCCGGCCTACAACATTTTCGCCTGCATCGCAAACGCAGCAGCCGCAGCCGCAATTCGATCCTGCCATTGCGTGTTAGCAGCCGAGTACCATAGCCACTAGACCACCGCTGCGGGGCAGCAAGGTTACTGAAACAGCGGCGGGGCATAAACGCTTTATTAGGCCACCTTCAAACAATGACAGTGTGTTATGCAACACCACATCATTAGCAAGGTTACTGAAATCATTAGCCACCCGAGTAAAAATGAAGACTTTTAATCCTCCAGAGTAGATGAGTTATAATTTTTCTGCGTCACTTGCGAGTTGGGTAACCCATTGACTATTGAATAATATCTGAATTGTTAACAATTGCATGGCAGTTCAATTACTTATAAATGAAAGGGCGCAGGTTGCAAAAGGGACGCAAGGTTGAAACCATCAGCTAGGCTAGTGTTCGAGATAGCCAAGTTTTGCTAATTAGGCCAAGCTTTTGAGGCAGACTTTGGTACTAAAAGTACCTGTGGTATTAGCAGTGAGTATTGTACTAGTAGGAAGTATGGCTAGACTTCTGGTTCTGGTAGTAACCATGACTACACTAGGGTATACATGTCATGGGGCTACCCGTTACGTGATGTTTTAATTTTAGTCACGTGACTAACGGTTATGTGGTTGCTGACGAGAAAATGTCAGGTGACTAATTTTCACGTAGTTTACGGAGGGAAAATCTCACATCGCTTGCGAAAACGCGAAAGAAAGGCAATAGGGAGAACATGGAAGCTTGCGATAAGAAATTCGCTTACAAGGGGTGTGTGCTGGAGCCGAAGTTTTCACAAGCGGACTTTCCTTTTTCAAAGCAGCAATTTACTATTTTGCATTGTTTACAAATTTCTCATAGATATTGCTTAATGTAGTGCAATGACATTCACGTGAATATGTGCTGCGTGATGGTTGTTATCTACGTGTTAAGTTACGTGGCATTACAACATTTTAGTAACATGATGAGCTACAAAGTTAAACATGAGTTTAGTGACACGGCTATTTGATCTTGTTCGTGCTACCGGGAGCGACAAAAAGCCAAGAAAACGCTGCTTTTATTAAGAAGCAAATGAAATAAACGAAGAACTGTGGTACGTGTTATGGACGTGAATTAGAAGTTGAGAGTCACGAAGTGAGTGTGCACCGTTTATTAGGAACACAATTCTTTTGCGCTTGCACCGGTGCCACAAAATGCTTCAAGAGCTTTCCTATTATAGTTTTAAAAAACAATGCAACTTTTTTTCCAACAAGTTTTTCACCCCTGGCCATTAACAGCTCAGATATTGGTGTTCCACAACAACAATTGTAAACGAAACGTAAGCCTTTCTTTTGCATTTTTTGCGCAAATGATGAGTATTGCATCTCATGGTTACATCCCACAATTAAAGAGCATATTCGATCAGTTCATTATTTAGTATTTCTTATGGTAGGTAGCAAGCGCACAAAGAAGTGAATAATAATATAGAGTTTAACGTCTCAAAACCACGATATGATATTGAGAGAGGCAACAGCGAAGGGCTCCAAGAATTTGGAACGTGGATTTAAACCAAAGTACTCGGGACTCAAACAGTTTCGCTTGCATTCAAAATGAAGTCAATTTCTTTGTGCATATTGCAAAGATTTTCAAGTACTGGTGATTGTGAACTTCGCTTAGGTTATTTTTTCATTGTTTTCTTTTATAAGCTTCCTTTTAAACTTGGCTGCTTTGAATAATAAAGACGCCAACTAGTCCAGCTGTCTGCCTTTCCTTCTTTCGTCGCAATGCTTATTGTTGACTTTTAATTTCATCAATCTCCAAACAGGACTACCATCCATATGTTTGGCAGCACAGCCTTTCAGTCACTACCGCCAACAACGATAGCCATGTGTTCATAATGAGGTAACACTAAAGTTTGCCGACGTTAAATGATAAGTCACCCTGATAACACGAAAAGAAAAATTTCATAACCAGAAAGGATTTATCACCGACAAACCCATGATCTAAGAACATTAGTCATTAGGAAATGGTGCACGTATATTGCAATAATAAAAGAAAGTTTGGCAGCGTCAGAGTATGTGCTCTCACGGGGGCCGCGTTTTTCTTTTTTGTTTGTTCTTTCACAGCTGAAACACTAACTACACTTGACCGAGCTTTGAGGTGCGAGCACTTTAGAGTCGATGTTTGTCCATCCAGCCTCCGTTGTCTGTAGTAGTGCTTTGCACGAAAATCACTAAGGGCACTGCAGTGCCCTACAAGGCGATTTAAGAACTCGCTCCCGACGTGCGCTGTTTTTCTTTCTTCAGCCATGCACGGTTCCACCCGCTACGGATGAAAAGAGGGCTAAAGTGCAAACATAGTGAAAAGTTCGTAAAGTGGCGCCTGCCCAGCAACGCAGACAGCGAATGGTCTCGGGTCTAATACGCGAGAAGCTGCAGGAAAGCGGCTACACTAGCAGCACACCGGGAATCTAAGGCGCGGGAAAGTGCAGCTGCAGGGTCACGCTGGAAGCAGACTCGTACGCTGCGAGTGCACCAGAAGCGGTGAAAGAACGCCAGAATCATGTGCAAACAGATTCAGAGTCTAAGGCGCATGAAGATGCAGCGGGGTGTGGCGCCGGAAATCGGACCTGAAAGCGGCGAGAGCGCGAGAAGTGGTGGCAAAACGCCGGAATGTTCTATGCGTGAGGTTGGTGGCACCGATGCTTGGTTCAAGCTCAATTTCCCTGGCGGAAGTTTTGAGCACAGCCACCAACTAAGTGATCGCCTGTGCTTTGAGTACAATTCGCCAAAAATCACCAACATTCAAAACGAACACTCTCGGACCAACGCTATTGGTGTGCTGCAGTGCGAGTATGCCGGCAACGATGACTGTTTCGTTTGCTCTGCATGTAAAAGAAAATATGCATCCCGATACCGTATTTGACCAGTCAAAAAACATTGTATACGCTGAACAATATTTTTCGTGACTAATTTGCATATTTTCGGTTGCCTGGTTGACCTGCGGTGCTTCGCCCGCTGCTGGTCATCCACTTTCTTAATACGCGATGACTCTTTCAGGCCGACGAGAGGACCACCCCATGTTAACGTTAAAAACACATAGGATATGTAATCGTTACCTGTGAAATGCAACTGACCTCGCTTGATACACATCGTGAAGTTAGACAATTTTGCCTACAGAATGCATGCATTACACAATCTCTAATTTCTGTTGTGATTAAGTATTTCGCATTTGATATGTTTGATATCTAGTATTGTTCTGAAATTGGATTAAATATTTTGCAGAATTTCATGGCTGCCCAGCGAGAATATCTCAGTGCCTTTCAGAATGTAGATCTCACGGGTTTTTCAAAGCCTTCTGTGCACATCAACCACCTAATTACTGCTACTGCTGGGCACATGCTTCAATGTGTGAGTGTTCACCCCGGTGGGAAAAAGCCACCTTGAGCACAACTATTGTATTCTTCTGATAACAGGTCGTTTTAGTGATGCCATTGCATTTACAGATAATCTGCATTCATATAAAGCAGAAAGGTCTTGCACCGTAGAGCTAGTTTCATAACCTTTTGTTTTTTTTACTGAAATGAAATCAACTTTTAAGGAATCGAAGCACAAAACACCCGAGTAATTCACATTGCAAGTAAAAGAGCAACGTTTCTTACTAAATGCTTCCGAAGGAAGGTTTCAAGAAACATTATTTTAGGAATAACAAGCTGCGTACCTGCATCACCTCGAGTCTGCGCTCAGAAAAAGTTGCACAGTGCCATACAGGTATGAACGACATACAGATATCAGAACTGTTCCCCAACAGCAATGTTCAGTGACTGATCGATGAGCCCCTGTTATGAAAGATGAAATTTTGACGTTCAAAAAGATTGCGTTTAAGTACTAGACATCAGGGCCTACCGAGAAATTTTATGTTGATAGGAGCGATGATAACTCATAATGTGGCAAGTTGTTGGAAGGAACCATTTTTTGCCTACATTAGAGTACTTAAAGGAGGTCAGAGCACAACGATTTCTACACATGTGCGGTAAATGTTTGCACGACCAAGAGAAACGGCTCGGACTGGGCGAACCAGGAAATCTATGAACAATCTTGCCAAGAAACGTGACATAAATAAAAAAAAACGAAGTAATGCACAATTGTCCGAGCATTGCAAGGCGTGTAACGGTGAACTACGTGTACACCAGAATAGAATTATCAGTAACTGTAAAAAAGTATAATGCCATAGCAACAGATGCAGGTATTTTACGTATAAAATTGCGTTAATGTTACTTTATTGATACGTCATTTAGACTTTCTTTTTCATAGAAAATGTTCGCTTCTGCATACGTTATACTTTTTGACAGACTCATCATGCACGTATCAGCCTGCTTATAAACGTAGTTGCCGATCTTCATATGCCGAACAATGGTACCTTTCACTACAATTGGCCACGCCGCAAATACCTATTTGGCAACAGTGAATTACGTGAATATCAGAATTATGTGTTAAGCAAGAAGTACTGCTGGGAAGTCACTCCACAGAATCTGTCTATCAAAGGCCTTTAAAAACGATTCGCTCCTTTTTTACGTTTACCCAACTAGTTCTGCCCTGTGCTATTTGGGATCATTTCTTCCTCAAAGTACCACTTACCAGGTTCGACACCAGGTTTGACAAACTCACCAGGTTTGACAAACTTTAGCTCAGAAGCGCAATGAGTAGACGAGTCGTTCATCATTACGTCTGCCAAAATTTGCAAGGCTACGCACCGCGCAAAGGGGTAAAATTTCAAGATGAACGCTGCTCCCCCTCCCCTCTGCCGGCACACGCCAAGAGTATGAGGGCATCACGTGGGCGTATGAGTGACCCTACGCACACGACAATGTAATGAAGTTGGTCCTCTACGTAGACGACTCTGCTCTGACGTTGTCAACTGTATAACACGTGACACGAATAAAAATTATTTAACATAACATACGTAGTTTATGTATTTGTTGCTTTAAGAGAATTATAAAACTTGAACTAAATATTAATGCGCAATAAAAATTGTGCGTATTTTTCTTTAATTTTTTTCCCGTGAAATGCTACGAGATGCGGGGCTAATGTGCCAGTGCCTCGCATGCGTTCGTCTCCCCGTGGTCAGGGCATTGAGCAGACCACCACCGTGGAATGCTCCTACGCCTTCGTGCACTCATTGTGCTCATCTACTCTACCACGTCTAAGCCAGCTTTTCCAAACCGTCCCGCATAAACAGGCGGAAGACCACAAAATAACGCTGGTCAACAAAACAACGCTGCTAGCGTGCTCGTGGGTTCGACTTGTTTTGGCACGTCATGCGCACGTCACCTCATGGTCGGATGCTGGAAAGAATAGGGAAGAGATTTAGCTTGCGAAGGCTACGCGGAGGAGCGGCAACGGTTTCGAGCACACCTATATTCATCCTCGTTTCGCGCCGCTTCAAAAAACCTGTTTCTCCGCTCGCGATAAACTGATTTTAAAAAGTTTTGTGGCAAAATGTGCCTCAACGAACACCCAACAACCTCCACTGTCTAACTAAATTTCGGTATGGGGCCTGGTGAGTGGCCCTTTAAGAACAGTTGGCAGCCGAATATCTTTAGTCTTCTTGGTTTTCATTTAAACCGCACCTTTGTAGATCAAAAGAAGCACATGACACACAGCAAATTATCAAAAAACACACTAAGAGACAAAAAAGTTGAAAGCACGTAGCAAATTTTTAGAAATATATTGCGCAAGGTTGTTACTCTCCACAGTAAGCACGTCAACTCAACAAATAAAAAAGTTATTTCAAAGCAAAAACCCCACAACGAAGCAAGAGGGTCAGAAGTAAAGTATTTTTTATGCGGCCTTGTAGAATTTTCTGGTCACTTTGTCTGACGAAGCGCTTGTTTAAATTACTTTTGCTCATTCGATTCACATAGACCACGTTCCCTTCACTTTTATGTGACAGCTTGTTTGTATGATTTCATATTACAATAAGAAGTTGCTTCATTTCGATTTTGAATATCTCAGCAATAAAACACACTGGGACACTCTTTCTATTACTGCGTACTTAGCCTTTATGAAATTCCATCTGAAAGCAAAAAAATCACATATCCACGAAGTCACAAATCACAAATTCATGATGATGAGTGGGGCGAAGCGTCCGTCCATCCATCCGTTCGTGCGTCCTTCTGTCCGTGCATGCGTCCATGCGTCCGTGTGTCCGTGCGTCTCATCGCGTTCAAGAATTCAGAAGACGCGCTGGTAACACCGACGAGACGCGAGCCAAGGAAGCCAAGTGCAAATGTTTTGAACGCGGCCGCGTCTCTGCTTCGTCTATGCTCCATCAACGATCCGCAACTTACTGCGACTATCCAAGAGACTGAGAGAGGCACTCGATCACGCAATATGCAGACGGTGCGCAGGTAACGCGGAGGAGACCCGATTTAAGGAAGTCGAGTGCGAGCGTCTTCAACGCCCCCACCGCTCTGTTCCGTTAACACACCACCAATGATCCGCCACGTATGGTGACTATCCACGAGACTGAGAGAGGCACTAGTTGGCAAAGCGCGTGCTGCAGCCAATTGGAGAGTAGCGGTAGAGTAACGACATCTAGGAATTGGGGCGAGACGAAAAAATTGTACATCGAAGGCACAGTAGGAATCGATTATATGCGAAGCGTGAGTGAAAAAGGTTGATACGTCACTTTAGAATCAGCACAACGTTACGAGGTGGAGGTCAATGATGTCGTAGATGACTTCCGTGTCGAAATTATCAAGTTTGCACTTGTCGTTTACCTTCGTAATCTATTCACGTCACGTGATACCAAACTTAGTATATGGGGAGGTAGAGAAACGCCCGCGAGCACACTATGAGCGTGGTATGTAATAATAGTCTTACATGACACGCGTGCCAGGCTTATCATGTTTGCACCAGTCATATAATTTGACATCCATTCACGGCCCGTAACATCAAATTCTGTTTATGTGGAGCTAGCAAAACGGTCGCGAACGCATCATGAAGAGCTCAATATAAACCAATGTAGGGTTGACGCGCGCGCACGCTGGGCACAGCGACACTACGTTAGCAAAACGCGCCAGGTGCGACTGGCGCGACCAGCATCCATCGGCGCGGCCCGATGGCAACCGGTGCGAAATGCGACATGCTGCATTTTGTGCCAATGCGTTAACAAGAAAACACTGCGTTTCCCTTTTTTCGTGATGGAGGGATGCCGGACGCGCTCAAACGTGCATGCATCAAAGCAACGCAGAGCAGCACGCGCCTGCCAATATATGGCACGACCGGCGCCTGGCGTGGCAAGGCCGCGTGACGCAACAAAATGAACGCCGGTGAGCATGCGCACCACGTCCCGCCGAAATGTATTGGGGACTTGACTGTGGCACCTAGTCATGTTCTCACAAGACACGCATCTCAAGCTTGCACCAGTCACATACCTTTATCATCCATTGACGTCACGTAATACTAAATTTGGCATATGTGAAGCTAGCGAAACGCCCGCGAGCACACCATCAGTGTGGCATGTAGTCATGTTGTTACATGACACGCATGTCTTGACTATTAGGTTTGGATGTGTTATGTACCTATGTCGTGCGTTTACGCAGCGCAATATCAAGTTTGTTACATGTGAAGCTAGCGAGACGGCCGTGAGCGCATCATGAGCGTAGCATGTAGTCATGTTGTTACATGACTCGCTTCACATGTTTATCAAGTTTGCACAAGTATCATACTTTCGTCTTCCATTCACGTCCCGTAACACCAAATTTGGTATGTGAAGCTAGTGAAACGGCCGCCAGCGCACCATGGGCGTGGCATGTAGTCATATTGTTACATGACACGGTATATCATGATTATTATGTTTGCACCAGCCACATACCTCCGTCAACCATTCACGTAACATAATACCCAATTTGGTATTTGTGACGCTAGCGAAACGGCCACGAGCGCATCATGAACGTGGCATGTAGCGATGTTGTTACATGACACGTATGTCACAATTTTCATGTTATGGTCTGTTGCTTGTGTTCGCCATGCAATTATATCATACCATACCAGTTTTGCAAAATACCATGTGAAAACCACCGCAACAGCTGCAGGACCATGAAATGTAAATTATGACATTCTTGACGTACATTTTATGACTTTAATGTTATGACTAGTCAAATATGTTCGTCATACTGACATGTAATGTCATACCAAGTTTGGTATTTATACCATTATCAAAATGGCTAGGAGAGCTAAAAGTCGTAAATGGCTAGATAGACAGATAGATAGACAGATAGATAGATAGATAAATAGATAGATAGATAGATAGATAGATACGCTCAATGTCGCCAAAGCTCGCTAAGAAATGCTTCCCATTTTATAGTCATTCGTTTATTTTACCTTCTTTACTTCTTGGTCTCCTTTTTTCTCGGTTATGCGTGAATAGTCACAATTGTAGACTCTAAGAAGCTTTGCCCCTAAAAGTCAAGTGTTAAGCGCAAATGTGTGTGAAGCAGCTATTAACACTGCTTCCGCTTCCCACATTTTGGCTCTCGCTAGAAACCTGAGACGGGCAAATAAAAAACAAAGATACGAACGTCTATGTGAAAAGCATTCACCGTTGCGAACTCCCCAGTGTGTGTTTTAGATGTTCAGTAATGAATTACTGTGCTGTAGTTTTTCAATTCGCGATGAAGCAAAGTAGTTACCGTGCATGCGGAAAGAAGCGCGCCGACCGACACAGATGCTATCTTCATGAATATCATGCTCATGATGACAAAGAATTGTGCATGAGTGCGTTGAAATGAATGAGCAGTCCGATCATTCACTGGCTGCTCAATTTACATTTTATGATGGCCGGTTTTAATATACACCCCTTCTCTGCATCGTAACATGCGTCAACGGTACTTCTTGTGACCCGTGAGTCCTGTATCTCGTCTTGTCCGGAACAAATTCATGCACCTACGTCTCCCTTACAGAGCTATAAGACAGCCTTTTTACTACAAGGGAACTAGCCAACTTTTTTTGACCGGACTTTTCTTTGATGCGCGGCGTTTTTAGGTCCCTAATCCAACTTACTGTATAAATAAACGAAAGGTATACGTGGTTTAGTAGCACCACTTTTTATACTTTTTTTCGCCGAGTTTATGGCAAAAGCTCTAGATTTTCGCTTACAGCCAACACTGCTAATACCAAAATTTCGATGACATGGGGTTTTGAACACCAGCGTGTTAAAACTTCTGAGTAACAATCAAAAGGCTGGTATGAAGTTGATGACTACCCATGCAGTTGCCAAATTTCTGTGGCTGCTTGTAGCAGAACTTCTTACGTAAAAATATTGTAACGCTGTGGAAGCTATGGAAACAGATCTCAGTGAGGTGTGTGCAGGCATGTATATTGTGAACTTGACTCGTTTTTACAGATGTTGTTTTCTTATTTTTCTGTAGATGACTGGCGGGAAAAGGTTCTAGAAATTAAGAGCAGTGAGAGCCAAGGTAAAAATTTTGTAATTTATTTGTATGTAACGCGTAAAAACTACATGTGTGCACTCTTCATTGAAATGACGATGTGGTAAAAATGGGTGTCTCAAGGTTTACGCAGACGTAATTTACACTGTCATAATTTACAGAATTCACATTGAGCAATGCATTCTAACAACACTCATTGTCATACTGCAGTCATTCATCTAGTGTATTGTAGAACACCAGGTGGCGCCGAGGAGTGCGCAGGCGTCTGCATCGGCTCCATAAATCATCGTGCCTTGCAGCGGTTAAAATCATATGCCTAGCAATGCCCAATGAAACTTCGAGGATAGTGGAGGAAGACACCATCTTTCTGGACAAGCGAACCCAGTTTCCGCTTTGAAGTAAAGACCTTTGTCAGAGCATGCCAACCCGCCATGCTAAGCCTCGCAGCGAAGCGGAACGCAAATTCCTGGCACCGAACTCTCAGCCCACGGTTAGCATTGAACTAGCCCGAACTCCAACAGAATACAACCCGGAACTAGCCAAGGCACTTACGGACACGATGACCAAGACATCGAAACCCCAGTAAGCTCTGCGGTGGACGCGGATGACGATTTCCTTTCATCTGACGTGGTGCTGCAATGGGAGTCGATTAGCGACGCCGGGAGCGAGGAGAAAGACTCTGCGGAGGAACGCGACGACGAAGCCATGAATGGTCAGTAGCAGGTTGCACTGCCATTGCGACTGCGAAACGTACCAGGAAACAAGAACGCGCACTTCGTTATGGCAGCGTTGCTCGAGGCGTAACTGACAGCAACAGCTGCGCTACTAGACCACTCGGAGAAGAGCGATGCAGAAGAGCATCTAAAAGGGACGGAGGATGAACGCGTGTGGTGCCGTAGCTGAAAAGCAATATGAAGGTTATTATGCGGGCCAGACCAGGGTTAGTTGTGAAGGAACTGAAAGCCTGTGAGGCTCCACGAGCAGTAGAACGTGCAAGCGGTGACCTGAAGGCCTTTAACAGCCACAATTATCTGCTTCGCCTTCGCAACAGATTGCAAGCACTCCCTACGAAGACGTAGAGGAAAAGATCTGAAGATAAAGACATTGTAGCTCAATGGCACCAACTATCCCATAAGTAGCTATATATCCACTCTTGCAAGATATTTGAAAGGAGTGGTACACGGATTAGAATGCGAAACGCCAGAAGCTTAACTTCTGAGCCATCTCCGAGTGCGCACTCAAGAAGTGACAATTGCTCCAGCCTGCATTCTGGGACAGTTACACAAAGCAGTGAGCTTCATTAATTTACACATCCCGGGTGGCTCCGTATGGCCCAGGACGCCGGCGCCGCATTCGTTTTTGTCGGGCACCAACTGGAAGTTCCGCCCACTGATCAGTGATCACTTGGACGTAAGTTCGTTTGGCGCATGCCTGGCGGCCTGCGGGTGGCCCGGGACCGTCCGAACAATTTCTTTAGGCAGATGGTAACCGACAGCACGGGGCGCATGCCAGTTCGGCCATCCTAAATTAGACACAAAAATTTTTGACGTGCTTTTGCTTTTTTGCTTTTCTTGCTGCTGCTCGCATGTTTGTGAATTTCAAATTGTTTGCGCACCCAGTTCTTGTCATCGGTGTTCTGAGCCACGTCGAAGATGTGCGCATTCCCGAAGGTTGGGCAAACACGCGTTATACTCGCTAGTAGAAACAGCGGTGGAACGACGGCGTCAGTCTAGGATGTGCAGGCGCTCGAGTAGTTCACTTGCAGTAAGTTGCTTCACAACAGAAAGAGGTATAATTCACTACCTAACTGCTGGAATTGGGTTTGCCATTGGGTCAGCATTCTGGCCAGTGTCACAGCTATGGAGGAAGCAGACGGCATAGCCTGGCATAGCAGACGCCACTGCGGATGCAACCAGCATCAAGCGCACAGATGACCCGAGGCCACTCGGGCTGGCTCGGGAATTTCAGATCACGTGCATGTGACTTAGCTGCCTATGAGCCGAGGTGTCTGCGGCCCGCCGGCGAGTGATCCGGGACTTCGCAAATCGATAAAACTCAGTGATCACATAGGATGGATCAACACCGCCCCACTTCGTGTATAATTTTAATGGCGAAATGTCATGCTTGCCTTATCAGTCCAAACGGCAGTACTGTAAACTCTGCAAGAGCCAGGGACATAGGACGAATGTTTGCAGCACACCAACGACTAAGGCGTGCAGCTACAGCCAGATAAGAAACCCGCCCGAGGACCACATTTTCGAATCAGAATGTGCCCTCTGCGGTGGACGCCACCCCACGGTGGCATTGGGGTGCAAAAATAAAAGCAAACGCGTCTCTCAAAGGGGCCGGTTGCTGATGTCGCACAAGCACAGCACACCACAAACCACTGGGATACGCAAGAGGCGCTGGTTCAGCACGGACTGCCAGGACTCTGCACCGCCAGGAGGGGCTCGTTCCAGTTCCCGATCCAGGTCTCAGTCTGCATCCCAATCCAGGTCCGGTTTTCGCTGCAACTCCTGCTCCAGGAATGGTGACCACAAGCGGGCCCAAGCAAAGCAACAAGAACACAAGAGAAAGAAGGCGCAGAACATGAAAGCAAAGAACCAGGTGAACTGGACTGAAAAAAATCCTCCCTAAACTCACACCAAACACCACAAATCACGTGCTGAGAACGCGAATTAGAGATAATGGAGGTGAGAATAGGTTACTTAGAACGCGAAAAGAGGGAACTAAAAAGCAACAAACGCAGCACCCGACTAGAAACTCTAAACCAGCCCAGAGTGGCCACAAATTGCAGACGCGACCGAATACAGGAGGCGACTCAGTAATTACATTCTCGATGCCGAAAAAACAATAAAAGAAAATATGCCAACAGTTATAGAGAGAGCAATTTATGACAAAGGTAAATAGAAAGCTCAAGATACTGGACAAAGAAATCTAGGAACAACTCATCACATTTTCGAAAGCTTCGCGAAAGCCCGAAACAGGCACTAACATCATAGAAAAAGCTGAGAAAATATACAACAGGCCCGGATTGTGGGCCATGAACCAGGACACTCATCATGCCTAAATTTTAAACGCAGTAGCCGGAGGAGTGTGAAATGTGGCAGTGGAACTGCCATGGTTGCTGTTGGAAAAGAGGGCAACGGTTGCAGCTGATGGCGTCGCAACAAAGACATAGCAGAAGGCTAGCTGACATAGTAGTCCAGGAAGCTGGAACACATCCAAAATCACGGAACTACGAGACTTACAGTACCGGGGACGTAGAATGGAAAGTTGCAACATTAATCGGTACAGGTACAGAGTTATGCCATAAGCTTCTTAGAACAGACAGATATCCCGCATCTCATAAGAGATATCGCCTGCAAAGGGAGACAGGGAAAGAGCACCTTCGTACTGAATATCTATAGCGACCCCCCCCCCCAAGACAAAAGAGAGCAATGTTCGACAAGCTCTTTCAAGAGACCGTGAAACTGGCAAAAGAGAAACCACTAATCATAGTTGGGTCCTTCAATGCCAGACATGCAAGCTGGGGATATAGAATTTGAGACGCCAAAGACAAGAATATTGCAAGACAAATAGAGACACTGGGAATGACACTGTTAGCGAGCCCTGCAATCCCAACGAGAACAGGGAACAGCATAAAAAATGAACACAAGTGTGGACTTGAAAATAGTACAAAAGTGCCCACGCGTAGACTGGTGCAACACCATTGAAAGCCTGGACAGCAATCGTCACGCGCTAAGCACCACAATCCGCACAGATAAAATCTACAAACACGTCGGCACAGCTAAAATGGTGAATTGGCATACATATAGAAAATCGCTAAAAGTGCTCATGACTGCCATAGATGACTTAGACGAGTTGTGCAAAGTAATCAGAATTAAAATTCAAATCCACACCACAACTGTCAGTAGAACAGACGCCACTCTTGAAGTAGATGTGCACCTCCTCCACCTGTGGGAAGCAAGAAGGAACCTCACTAAACGACGGGCAAGGCAAAAGCAGAATAAAAAAAAATCTAAGTGAAAATGAAAGAAATAACGCAGCAAGAAAGTGAAAATGAAAGAAATAACGCAGCAAGCCAAAGAGTATGCTAAGCAACTAGCGACAGTGAACTGGGAACAATTCTGCGATTCACTAAATGAAACCCTAGGATCAGCAAATACATGGAATATCCTTATGGCCATGATTGGCCCTCTGAAAACTAATCACAAAGGACAAAAATCTTTAAAAAAAATTGCCCGCAGCTTCCCTCGGGGGAACACTGAGGAGGATGCGGAAGCATGTAATTGGTTAACGGGTGTTAAATTGCGAGTTACTTGGGTCGATGGCTAAATTGGTTAATGTGGTTGTGATGGGGTGTTAAATTGCGACTTACTTGGGTCGATGGCTAAACTGGTTAACGTGGTTGTAGGAGGGGGTGTTAAATGAGTGAACACGTACACACGTATGCGAAAGGGCGGCGCTGGTCGAAGGGACGTCGATCATTCTGTTTGTGGATTTGTTGGCATTCATTTCACGGCGACTTCGGACGTCGACGCGCCGTACAAACCAACGGACGAGCGGCAACCGAGCGAGCGAGCGCCGACCTTGAGTATATATACAGCGCGACGGCGCATGCGCTGTCAGCTGTCGAATGTTCTCGAAGGAGAAGCGCGCGCGCGGCACAGATGGCGATGGCGCGACGGCGCATGCGCTGTCAGCTGTCGAATGTTCTCGAAGGAGAAGCGCGCGCGGCACAGATGGTGGGCGACGGCGCGACGGCGCATGCGCGCGCGTCAGCTGTCGAATGTTCGAGAAGCGGTGCGGACGGCGCGGACGGCGCACTACAAGGCGCGAGTATAAGATGCTTCCGCATCTAAAATTACTGCACACATAACTAGGCACACGAAACGACCTCCTTCAAGACAAAGTTTTTTGGTGCCCGAACCAACACAACCTTTTACCATGGTAAATACACTGGGCTCCTAAACTCAGAACTGGATGCGCCTTTCACGCATGCTGAGGTAAGAGCGGCAATAGTCAGCATGAAATGCAACACAGCGCCTGGGGCGGGTCGTCACCAGTGCCATGATTCGCAATATGAATGATGAAGGCATGACAGCACTTCTAAACTTCATTAACAAACACTGGGTAAATGACACTATACCTTAGCAATGCAACAATGCTGTGATAATCAAGATATTGAAACCACGAAAGAAATTGACAATAGAAATTCCCAGGCTGATCTCTTTTACGTCGCGATTAGACAAGGTGCTTGAGAGATTAACAAACACCTGACTTCAACGGCATCTTGAACAAAATAGCTTGTTGCCAAACACCATGTTTGGTTTCCGATCAAACTTCTCGACGCAGGACATCCTTCTGCTTTTAAGAGGGGAAGTACTAACAAATGTTCCAAAAGGAAGCAAAAACATTGTCATGACCATTGACATAAAAGGCGCTTTCGACAACGCAAGCCATAATGTCATAGTAGGTGGGGTAGCAGCGACAAACTGTAGTCAAAGGACGTACCAATATGACCAAAACTTCCTCACTAAAAGAACTGCTGTCATCAAATTAGGAAAAGACGAATCGAAAGTATTATGCCCACCCAGCAAAGGCGCACAAAGGGCGCTGTGATCGCACCTATGCTTTTCAACATAGGTATGATTAATAGTGTTGCAAAAAACTCGAAGGTATTCCAGACATTCGACGCTCCTTCTATGCAGAGGACATCACTGTATAGACAACCAAGGTAGCTTGGCAGAAAAAAAAGAGCGATTTCAAATAGCAGCTAAAACACTCGAAGAGTACACTAAAAAAGGGGACTTCAGTACTGAGCAGCCAAATCGGAACTTATGCGGTTCTCCAAAAGTAAAGAAAAACAAAGAACAGACCCAAGCCTTTGCCTTGAGGTTAAGCTAGAAGGCAATATTACTTTTGAGAAAGTGACCGTTCGAATTCTTGTGATGTGGCTACAGTCCAATCATTGATGGCTCCACACAGTGACCATAATTCAACGAACACCTCACTAAATTGTTCGTAAAATAATCCTAATAAAGAATGATTGTGCTGGACTGAAAGAACAAGACGTGCTTCATTTGGTAAAGAGCTTAGTCATCAGCAAACTAACCTACTCGCTACACTACCACAACATGAATAATGACGAAAAAAAACAGAAGAAAAAATAATAAGGTTGACGTATAAAGGGGCTCTGCGACTACCACAAAGCACCTCAACTGCGATGTTACTAACGCTTGGACCTCACTATACACTTGATGAGTTGGCTGAAGCACACGTACGCACCACGATTACCCGCCTGATACAGACGCCAACCGACAGAGAAATTCTTTGAGTATATGCCTCGGCGAGCAAGTACAGGAACGTGGAGAGCTAAGAAATTGTCATGCTTAGTCAGAGCCCGCTACAAGATAAATCCGCTACCGGAAAACTTGAATGCAGTTCTGCATGCTGGAAGACGTAAAAGAAGAGCTGTTTACATATATAAGACCAAATATTTGAATATGGCGAGATTACAGATGCTGCACCATATCAGAAAATTGCAAAGAACATGGTGGTCGTGGTCACAGACAGAAACTAAAACATTACAATTTGTGCTTCGATAGCCCAAGCCTCCATAACAGAAGCGGAGGAGATAGCGATCGCACTGGTAATATATGAGGGTAGGGAGCGAAAAGCCGCTTTGACAGTAATCTTAGATTCGAAGGCTGCATGTAGGAGCTACGAAAAAGGAATATATATGGAGGCATTCTAAACTTTAAGCAGAGCTCATAAAGACTTTTCTGTTGATTTCACCCAAACCGTTATCTAAATCCAAGGCATGAGGGCGACACCAGCAAGAAGTTTGCGGATGATGCGACTCGAGGTTTTACTAATCACCGATCTTCCTTGAACACTGCAATAGAGGATCCATCGCTCCTAGACTTTTACTTTGCTCATATTCTTCAGTATTACAGGGACAATAGAAAATTTTATCAAGCACCACATAATAACAACACTGCATTGGAATCTGCGGCATTACGCAGAATTCAAACAAACTCGTACATGAACCTACACAGGCTACTTGTACTCTACCCCACAGATTACAGAGATATAGTCCCGTGGTTCGGAGCCACGCCAACTCTGTTTCAAATCGCGTGGGAGTGTACACTTCAAAACGAAAAACACCACACCATGAACAACGCAGAGGAACAATCGGAGCCTCTATTGTCCAGCCCGGCCAATAATGATCAGTTCTGGCTGGTGCAAAGGGTAGAGATGATGGCTAGGACGAGTGGAGCCCTGGAATAGCAACCCAATCATTTGGAATGCTCCGCGCTATGTGCTAACAAAGTCTCTCTCTCCCTCTCTAGCGTATTGTAATTAAAACGCTTATGTTCGTAAGAAGAGCGAGCTTAATAACAGCGTCAAGGCCCTTCTTTCAAAGCTCACTAGAGTGAATTGTCATACATACTGGTGGAGACTTTGCCTGTTTCAAAGTAGTGATAGTTTATTTGGCTGTGCTAAGTATAAGACACGTTCTGTGTACTTTTATGGTGTACCACAGCAATGATGATGACACGATGTCTAATTCAGCTTTTGTATATCTATCTGAAACATTGTTTGAACTAATAATCCACTTAAAACTATGAAAAATTGTAAGGCAGGTTACTTTTGGTGCACAGTAAATATATTGAAAACGTACAGCAGCCAAGGGATAAACACGCGTTTGTTAGCACTTAGTGAACACGCACGTAAAAACCATTGAACAAACACTGTCTCTCATGGAAAAAACTTTGAGCCAATGAGCGGGCTATTTACTTCACCACATGACGAAATATATCGAATACGTAGATTATGGCCTTGTACCAGCTGAAGTATGTTGCAGCGTTCCGAGAGAGAGGAAAATCAAAACTAAGCAACGGGCGCTTTCTTTAAGGGTGTGTTATTTTTTGTACACTAAGACAGTGCTGTAGAGCTCGTTTCAGTTAGAACAGCAGCTGAATTGTATTATCTTTCCTGTGTTGCTATCAAGGTGGTACGTGCAATAGCTTGATGTGCGAACAACAATGCTCTTCGGATTCAAGTGATAAGAAAGGTTTCTGCACTGACAGCAAATCGCCGCAGTGTTATTGCTACAGCTTGTTCCCTTCTCGTAAGTTCTGAAACTCAATATGCATTCATTCTAACGTGAGTATACATTTCAATTTTAACGCACTTAAACGCATCTTCTTAATCAACGACGCTGAAACACATGAACACAAATTTTGTCACATTAGGCATTGAATACTCTTTTTCAGTTTGGGGCTAACTCCAGCGATTTTTTCACCATGTCAGGATAATGGTGCTTTTATGTTTATTACATACTCTTCTCACACGTCCGATAACTGAAATGCTAAAAAAACTCTAAAATAATTTTATCACCAAAAAACCGCAATACCGAAACCGACACCCAACTCTGTGCACTTTACGTGTGACGTAAAGATTTTCCTGACGCTGCCAAAACGTGCCCGATTGCACGTAATACCCGCAAGAAGGCGTTACCTGTCCACGCCGTCCGCGGCAATTGGTTATTACGCTTACGCTGTTATAGTGAATATATGGTGAATCGTGTGTGGCTCCTAACGAAACGCCACTTGGGACCTATCACACGCCCACCAACACGGAAAAGGAAATCACACCCTCAACCAAGCAAGCCCCGACCAAACCCACGCAATTAAAAACAGACAAGGGGATGCTGCAGTGGCACATCAGTTCGTCACTTCCGCCAGGCAAAACTCAATATCACAACACAATGTTGCCAATAGTTGTAGCAAGCGACGAGAGCATTTTGAGTCAAGCTATAAAATTCATTCAAAAAGAATCTGTGAAACTTTCAAGCCTTCAATTCGGCATAAATGGCGCAAACGTCTAATCAAACGTATGCATTCAATTTCATGGAGATCCACTGACGTCGAAAAATTGCAGGAGTTGGCCTTTAGGGTGCAGCACTTTACGTCATACTTTTTGTTCGTAGGAATACAGCGTGTCTAACTATTACGCAACAACTTTTTTACGCAAAGGAAACATAATAATATTTTTACCAGTTCAGTTGAGTAGGTATTCAATTTGCAGTAATAATTATCATTACAATCAACTGCATTTTCTTCGTTAGGCTTATAGAGATAATTTTGAGGGATATATAATTGCGCCATTATTTATCAGCATACTGACGAAGGGCTCATATTTTCTCAGCCATTAAACAGAAAAGCGGGGAAAAAGTTAGGTCAGTGAGAATTTAATAGAAGGGAAAGAGGTAGGCCTGAGCTAAATTTCTCTAGCCTGCTACACTACACAGGGTGTAAGAGAAAGGGGAAGGAAAAAGGGATGGATGATGGTGATGGCGACAGGAAGAGGCGGCGCGTGTGTACAGTAGAAACTTTGCTTAGCACTTTACAGTCTAGTATATTGTCCAGCGCTTTTGATAAAGGGACAGCTATGTGGCTATAGAGAAGTGAACCAACAACCAGCGTCCTCAAACAGGGTTTCTAAGAAGAAGCTAGATTCGAGGAGACCACGAAAAAACATTCACCTATCAGATATTGTCCGGCAAAAGAAGAGTGTTGCTAAAGTGTTTGAGAGCTTAGCAGTGCTGCCTCTTTGTGGTTCAAGGGTACGACCTGACAAACACCACCATACCATCACTCTAAGAATGCTTGGCATCATGCTGTGACAATAATTAAGTGATGAAAAAAAAACTTGCAACAGTGGTGCGAAGACCGAGAAGCGTAGCTAGCTGCGTTCCCCTTCATTTTCCTCTCATCTACAGTCTGCGCAGTTTTCGCACCGATTTCCCATCCCCCTAGCCCTAATATTTCCGGCTCCTGCTCCACACTTTTTCCCACCTGCTGCATCACTACCGTATAAAAGGTGGCGATATTGCCATACACAGTACAAAAAAGAAGCAGATCTTGGTCTTGTACCTTTCTTTATCTGCTTCTGACAGGGTATAGATCGCATCCTCATGCCAGCCTGATAACCCTTCTTCGACTACACGAAGGAACCTCTGTTGCGAAGACGAGATGAGTGACATAAAAAAGTCAAGGCTGCTCTGGTACGAATCACGAACCAGGCGACTTCAAATTAGTCAGGGTCAGCCAGTGTCACACTGCGTCACCTCGCATGTGTTTTTGGTGCGTACCAGGCTTATCAAAAAGCGAATCCTGCTTTGGAAAACCAGTGTCCATGCGGAAGTCCACAAGCGGAATTTTGAGTAACTCTACAAACACGCAGAAGGGAACCAGCGGGTCCCTGAGGCCAGCAAATCACCATACGCAACTCGGGTGGCAACGCCAAGCTAACTGTCCTGACGCAGGGGGGTTCTTTTCCTTCCATTTCTTAGCGGAGGCTACTTTCATAGGCTAATGGGAATGCCAGCACATCGAGAAGGATTGCCGTCTTCAATACAAATATGATTGAGTCCTCCGGCATAGGATTCGGTATAGCACAAAAGTTAAAAGTGTCTTCAAAGAAGCAGTGTCTACTGTCTAGTAAATATGAGAGTTTGTATCATATCTTTTCTCATTGGGAGCTATAGCAAACCTTCACGTCAATACACCCACGTTGACGTCTAAGCGCACATCCGCATAGCCATGACTAACGTTCACGATCATATTTTAATCTTTATGGTAGCGGAAGTTTTTAACACATACCTGCGCAGAGCGATGCCGCGCAAAGGTGATATCAGTGTCTTTAGCTAAGTAGGTAAAGCATGGTGTACGCTTTTGAGTAATAGTGTAACTTGCGTCTGTGCTTATACCTAATTTATGCCTGTGCTTACGCAAGTACCGTGAATCTCACTCGCTAGCTCACTTGGTAATATACCGGATGCTTGTCTATGTGGACCAATTATGAGAAGGTTAGATTCCTTGCGGTGAGCTTTCCATTACCGTTTCTTTTCTTGCTGATTCCATAACGTCTATTTTACAATGTCATACTTGTCGTTGCGGCAAGCCGGTTACGAAAGGTTGTTCGAATTCCCTTAGGCTTCAAAGTTTCCTAGCGAAATTGTTCTAAATATGAGCTCGAATTGGTCTTTAGTGAAGTTTAGCTATAACAATCAAACAACAGCCAATAATTTATGCATTACTAATATTACGTTGCCAGGCAAAGTCTATTGGAAAAAAAGTCCCTAAATTACTAGGTAGTCGTAAATGACTCCTCGAAGTTTGAGGTTAGTAAAACTCAACCTTCTACCCACTCCCTCTGTTCCCTTGAGCAGAGCTCTCTCAGCTGCGTTGCCGCTGTTGCTACAGAAGGGAGTGGAAGGTTGGTTGCTTCTCAGTGTCCGTCCTGCTTTGTCGTGGCTGCTGCTGCTTGTTCGGGGATGGAGGCCAGCACATTTCAAACGTTACAACAACTCGACTTTATATACAGAAACCTATGTACATATTTACAAGACTTGACCATCGGAACCGTCGCATGTTGCCTCGGCAGAGCCTATAGTGCAGAGCACTCTTTGTTGCGACCAGACCCCCCTGCCAGGACTCGGAAGCCAGGTTTTAATACCTCGGTTGCCCCTCCCGATTCTCCTCACGACCAACCAAAGCAAATTAGTCCGTTTATTGGACAGACAACACATTTGTTGCCATCCCCTCCTCTCGCTCTCCTCTTCCGCACTCGACTGCTCGGTCGGAAAGAGAGAGATGAAAGGACCGGCCTGTACACAACGTTCCGCGAACTGTGCGAACGCACACAATGGTGGCGCCGTTCGGCTGCGGGCCTCCTGCATTACCGCGAGATGACTACACTGTCCAGCATGACAGCCGTCCCGCGAACTCTACTCCTGACGAATGGCTGGCTATGCCCTGTCCTCCCGTCACCCGCCGGAAATCCGCAGTCCGAGGACCATTTAGCTGGTTGCTAGAAGCGGCGACTGACCGCGGTATTCTTGCCAGAAGAGGTGCGCTTACGCTGAGATTATCGTCTCCCGAAAATAGGCTTTTTGGTAAGCGCGCCCTTTTGAGACCGAGAAGACTCGCTCCCGTGGCCTGCGGCGCCAGATCTTACACGCCTTTTCCAAGACTCGCGCAAGCGCTCAAAAGCAGCTGCACGAATAACAACATAAAGGTATGACGCCGCACGTCCGCAACCCTGTGGCCATACTTCGCAGTTCCTTGAAATAGCAAAAAAAGAAAAAAAACCGACACGAGGTCACTGTGCACACAACTACAATCTATAAAGAAGGCAAGTAAAAACAACAAACTTCTACATGCTTACAGTCGTACATATACACAAAAAATACTTCACTGGAACACACACACACCCTTCGGCACAATATCATCATCATCATTATCATCATCATCATGATCATCATCATCAGCCTGACTACGTACACTGCAGGACAAAGGCCTCTCCCATGTTCAGCCAGTTAACCAGGTCCTGTGCTTGCTGCTGCCAATTTATACCCGCAAACTTCTTAATCTCATCTGCCTACCTAACCTTCTGTCTCCCCCTAACCCGCTTCCCTTCCCTTCTCTGGGTTCCAGTTAGTTACCCTTAATGACCAGCGGTTATCCTGTCTACGCACTACATGCCCGGCCCATGTCCATTCCCTCTTCTTTATTTCAACTATGATATCCTTCGGCACATGGTGCCGTTCAAATTGAACCAAAATAACAATAACTCCTGCATGCTACAAACACGCACAAGAGAAATAGTACACTTCACTGAGGCGCATAGACCTTTCAACGCGTGGTGCTGTTCAATTGTCCACAGGTTCGCGCACGTCACTCTTGAGTGTCCAGCATGCGCCTAGTCCTCTAGTGTCTCGACCCCCGGAGCACCGCTGCCGATTCCCCAGCACTCATTAGGCACCCTCGAAAGCGCATCTGCGTTGCCATGCTTGACGCCTTTCCTGTGCTGCACCACTACATGATACCGCTGAAGCGCCAAGGCCCAACGGGTAAGCTTAGCCCCAGGAAGAGTGCCCTGGGTGAGAAAAGCTAGTGGGTTGTGGTATGACACCAGGGTAACCTGTGCGCCGAAGAGCCATAAATCAAACCTTTTCAGACCCCAGATGACTGCAAAGGCCTCTCGCTCAATAGTCGACCAGCGCGTTTGAGTTGGAGAGAACTTGTGGCTCGCAAATGCGATCGGCATCTCGGTACCATCATCCGCACGTTGCGACAGGCAGACTCCAGCCGCGACCGTGGACGCATCAGTAAACGGCCAATACGGCCTCTCGGGATCTGGGGTCGATAATGCTGCTGCCTCACACAGTGCGATCTAAATAGTCCTTTCAGCTTCCGCGGACCACGGAATTTGGTTCGAAATTCGCTTCCCCGTTAGCTCTATCAGGGACCTCACTACCTCTGCGTAATCTTTCACATAGCTTCGATAGTAGCCACACAGGCCCAGTACGCTGCGTAGTTCTCTTTTAGTCTCCGGCGCCTTTAAAACTTTGATCGCTGCAAGCTTCTCAGGGTCATGTGCATGCCGTCCCGAGCCTAACACATGTCCCAAATACCGGATCGACGGACGAGCTATCTGGCACTTATCCCTCTTGACCTTCAGGTTAACCCGCTTTAGGGTCTCAAACACCTGCCCCAGGTGCTCTGCGTGCTCTTCGAGCGTTTCGCTAAAAACGGCTATGTCATCCAGGTATGCACAGCAGTATCCGCTGTGTGACCTTAGCAGTTCGTTCATTGCCATCTGGAATGTCTGAGCAGCGTTTTTAGGCCTGAAGGGCATTACCGTCCAGGCAAACTGTCCACAATGACACGCAAACGCTGTCAGCAGGCGCGAAGAAGACTCGAGTGGTACCTGCCGATAACCTCTTCGCAGGCCGAGCAGCGTTATGTACTTCGCTTTTCCTACGCTCATTATGAGTTCTTGCTGAAGGGCCGTTGGGTATGCGTCAACCACCGTCCCCACGTTTAATGCCCGAAAATTGACACAGAGTCGTATGCTGACGTCTTTCTTCGGAACGCATACCAGCGGATGGGCATACGGGCTCTCGCACGGAAAAATGAACCCCAATTCGAGCAGCTCGTCTACCTGCCTCCCCAATTCGGCCTGTAAGCTTTTGGGTACCCTGTACGGATGCGGGCTTCTGCGGACAAACCCGTCTTGCAACCTTATCTCGTGTGGCCTTACTGCCGCTACCGTCGGCCCCCCGCCAAACTGCTCCACATGACTCTTGAACACTTCGCAGATCACCCCGCGTTCCCATTCTACTAAATGGGCTACCATATCACGCGACGAAAAAACTTCTTCACTACGCATTGCCCCTGGCTGTGGCGCGCACTCTACTTCACCGAAATCACCGTTTTCCTCGAACATTACTCCTACCGACATAACCCTGGACTGATATGGGCGCAGCTTATTCGCGTGCACCAGTTTCCGGTTACCTGCTGGCATCTGCACGAAGTATGAATGCTCGTGGTATCTCTCGGTGACACTGCCTGGCCCTTCCCATTTCGGAAACATTTTCCCTGGTCGTTGATCATCAAACACCAGTACCAAATCACCGACGTTAAACTCTTTTGCCTTCGCCCTTTTGTTGAATTGCGCAGCGTAGGTGTTTTGCGATTTCAAGCTGACCATTTCCGCAACCTGCGCCGGGCGCCTCAGCCGCCCTTGTAATTCTTCCATGTACGCCGCTGGCGACGACCCCAACTCTCCCGGCACTGCAGTTTCCTCCGTCCAAGCCCTCTTAAGTATACCTAACGGACCCGTTGGTTGCCTCCTATACAGCATCTCAAAAGGCCCTACTCCGGTCGTATCGTGTGGGACTTCCCTGTATTCCCACAGCAAGAAAGGGACAAATTGATCTGAATTCCTACCCTCCTTATCTATTATGCGGTATAGCATGTTCTTAAAGGTCCTGTTTCAACGCTCGACCGCCCCATTGCTCTCAGGGTGCCCCGGCGTGGAAAATCGAGGTGAGCAACCAAGTTTAGACAAAAACTCTCTTGTCAGTGCCGCTGTAAAGTTAGTGCCGCAGTCGGACGCTATAACCTCGGGTATGCCTGTTCTGGTAAATACTGCCAGTAGTGCATCGCAGGTTGCCCTAGCGCTTAATGAACGCAAACACACCACCTCGGTCCAGTGCGTGCGTAAGTCGATGACGCATAAACATACTTATGGCCCCGGCCTGATACTGGCTCCAGCGGCCCAATAACGTCCACGTTAACCTGCTGAAATGGATATCTTGGTCTCGTGAGGGGTTCGATCGGGACGCTGTCCCTGAGATGCCAGTCTGCCCTCGCCTGGCAACCATGACAACTTTTGCTGTGCCGTCGTACGTCGTCTCCTACGCCTGGCCTATAAAAACTGTACTTGATCCTAGAGCACGTTTTACGGCAACCAAAATGCCCAGCCCAGCTTCACTCGTGCTTTAGTTGCAAAACTTCCCCTCTTCGGCATTCCGGCAGTACCAGCTGCGTTACCGATTGCCCCAACACCTTATCCTTGTGATAAAGTAACCCGTCGATTACTATGTGATGACGTTTAATGATTTGGAGAAGTCGCAAGGATGTCGCAACAAAAAATAGCCGTATGAGAAGTTTGGCAAAGGCGGCCCAGGTTTTCGTGCAATCAGAGCACGGGGTTATTTCTTCTCTTTGGAAGGCGCATACACGTTAGTGCTTATGCTCCACTACAATACCCCCCCGGGATGAAGAGTAGCCATCCTGGCGACTCAGGGAGTACGCACAATGAGGGGGTCGTAGTAGGGCTTGAGACGGTCGACGTGTACGGTCTCGCGTCCTCGACGGCGCAAATCTGGTGATTGTGTTAGAGGCTCGATGATGTAATTCACCGGCGAGGTTGCGCCAATGACACGGTATGGACCATGGTACCAGGCCAGAAGTTTAGAAGACAGGCCAGGAACGTGCGGAGGGACCCGAAGCCACACGAGGGAGCCAGTACGAAACGTAGGCGCTATGTGCGCTATGTGATGAGCGTCATCATGTCGGGTTTTTTGTAGACCTTGAGCCTCACTTGTCATAGACCGAGCCAACTGACGGCAGTCTTCAGCGTATCTGGAGACTTCCGAAAGCGGGGAGTTATCCGATGCATCAGGGCGGTACGGGAGTATGGTGTCGAGTGGGTGGGATGGTTCGCGGCCATACAACAGAAAGAACGGGAAAAAACTGGTAGTCGCTTGCGTCGCGGTGTTGTAAGCGAAGGTAACAAAAGGCAAGACAGCGTCCCAGTTAGTGTGGTCAGAGAAGGTGTACGTCCTCAGCATGTCGCCAAGTGTGCGGTTTAACCGTTCAGTAAGTCCATTAGTCTGTGGATGGTATGCGGTAGATTTCCGGTGGATGATGTTGCATTCAGCGAGAATAGCTTGGATGACCTCCGACAGGAACACTCGACCCCTATCACTGATTAATTCCCGTGGAGGCCCATGGCGGAGAATGAAGCTGCGCAGAATGAAGAGTGCAACTTCGTGGGCGTTCGCTGCCGGTAGAGCTGCAGTCTCAGCGTAGCGTGTAAGATGATCGACGCCGACAATAATCCACCGGTTTCCAGAGCGACTATATGGGAGGGGGCCATAGAGATCGATACCCACGCGGTCGAATGGGCGAGCCGGGCATGGGAGCAGCTGTAACATGCTAGTAGGGTGCCGCGGAGGTGTCTTGTTTTGTTGGCAAGTGGTGCAAGACTGAACGTATTTCTGCACAAAGCGATACATTCCTCGCCAGTAATATCGTTGGCGCAGCCTTTTGTAGGTTTTCAGGACACCTGCGTGAGCACTTCGAGGGTCTGCATGAAAATTCATGCAGATGTCAGAGCGCATGTGAGTTGGGACAGCGAGGAGCTACTTCCGACCACCAGGCATGTAGTTGCGGCGGTACACAATGCTGTTTTGCACGGAAAAGTGGGCTGCTTGTCGGCGTAGCACTCTCGTGGAAGGGACAGCAGACGGATCGGTAAGATAGTCGAGTAACAATGCAAGGTATGGATCTTTACGCTGCTCCGAAAGCATGTCAGTGGTGTCTGTTGGTGACAAGATGGTAAAAAGTGGGGACAGAGAAGCCACATCTGGGTTTAATGGCGATCGCGAAATTGCATCGGCATCTGCATGCTTGCGACCTGAACGATATACTACTTGGATGTCGTATTCTTGCAATCGAAGGGCCCAACGTCCCAGGCGTCTGGACGGGTCTTTCAATGTGGACAGCCAACATAGAGCGTGGTGGTTTGTGACCACGTAAACAGGGCGGCCGGAAAGGTACGGGCGAAACTTCGTCAAGGCCCAGATTATGGCCAAACACTCCTTCTCTGTCACGGAGTAATTCAATTCAACCTTCTTGAGAGCGCGACTTGCATAGGCGATTACGTATTCGGCTTAAGTGCCTTTCCGTTGTGCCAAAACTGCACCAAGACCGATGCCACTTGCATCGGTGTGAATTTCTGTGGCAGCAGCGGGGTCGTAGTGACGAAGAATGGGTGGTGAGGTCAGCAGGCGGCGCAGCTGGCGAAATGCGTCGTCACATGCAGGTGACCATGCAGATATACCTTTGCTGTTGGAAAGCAGACTCGTGAGAGGTGCGATGATGGACGCGAAGTTGCACACGAAGCGACGAATGTAGGAGCAGAGACCGACGAAACTTCTTAGGGCTTTCAGCGATGTGGGCAATGGGAAGTCAGCGACAGCCCGAAGCTTTTCGGGATCCAGAAAAACACCGTCTCTTGTGATGACATGTCCCAAGATGGTTAGTTTTTGTGCTGCGAAGTGGCAGTTCTTGGAGTTAAGTTGTAGGCCCGCGGTAGGTAGACACGTCAGAATCTCGTGGAGGCGAACAAGATGTGTCGGGAAATCAGACGAAAAGACTACGATGCCATCCAGGTAACACAAGCAAGTTTTCCACTTATGGGCACGCAAGATGGTATCGATCATGCGCTCAAATGTGGCAGGTGCGTTGCAGAGCCCAAACGGCATCACTTTGAACTCATATAGGCCATCTGGCGTTACAAAGGCTGTTTTAGGGCGATCACATTCAGCCATTGGCACCTGCCAATACCCAGAACGCAGATCCAAGGATGTAAAGTACTCGGCGTCTTGTAAACAGTCAAGAGCATCGTCTATTCGTGGTAGCGGGTAGACATATTTTCTTCGTAATCTTGTTTAAACAGTGATAGTCCACGCAAAACCGCAGGGGTGCCTGCGCAAGTAGGCGTTTGGTGTGTAGCGACACCACGGACCTGAGCTAACGGGGGAGTTTCGACTCCCTCCCACGCCTAGCCGTGCGTGGCTTTGCCGTGTCCGAGGAAAAGGGGATCCTGGGGGTTGAGCCGACGCTGGGTGATTGGACCGTTAAGGCCCCCTGGCAGAGGCAACACACCCCTTTGGCCCCGGCTTCCCGGCTTCACGTAGACGGCACCCCTGAGCTGACCCACTCAGGGAAATTGGCAGTCGCCTTTTCCTATCTCTCTCCATACATCTTCGTCTTTATCTTTTACTATTTATCTGTCCTGTCTTCTACTCTCTTCCGTTTACTTCCAAACTTCCTGGCGGCTAGGGTTAACCCTGTGCAAATAGCCTACCTTGGTCTAGGCGCATTGGGTTATAGTGGCGTTGTACGGCCGGCGTCTGCAGGTTTCAGCATTTGTAAACTTGTAGCGTCCCCTCGTTGGGCTCCGTGGTGGGTGGCCGCCAACGCTGCTGAACAACAATAAGGAAGACATGCATGGAGCATTCCCACTACTGTCTGATCGTACCGGCTTAAAGCCGGTACGCACCGATGATCTCACCAGAGAAGGATTGGCCATCCTGGTGCAGTATCTGGCCACCCCCTCCCGTAGGCATTCGTCAATTAACTCACGGCCCTCAGTCCCCACCAGCTGCGGAGCAACTGACCACGGCGGGGGTCAGATCTGCAAAGCAGCAGAGGGTGCTAGGAATCTCTGAATACGGACAGGCCACCATTGGAACTTGAACTTAGCAACGTTTAACGTTAGAACGTTATCTAGTGAGGGAAATCTAGCTGTATTATTCGAGGAGCTAAAAGGCATTAAATGGGATATAATAGGGCTGAGTGAGGTTAGGAGGACAGATGAGGCCTATACTGTGCTACAGAATGGGCACGTCATTTGTTATCGGGGCTTGGCAGACAGAAGAGAACTGGGAGTAGGGTTCCTAATTCACAGAAACATAGGTGGCAATATAGAGGATTACTATAGCATTAATGAAAGGGTGGTAGGCATTGTAAATAAACTGAATAAAAGATACAAAATGAAGGAAGTACAGGCTTACGCGCCTACATCCAGCCATGATGACGCTTCAGTTCGAAGCTTCTATGAAGACGTGGAATCGGCAATGAGTAAGGTAAAACACAGTATACTATAGTATAGGGGGACTTTAATGTAAAGGTAGGGAAGAAGCAGGGTGGAGACCAGGCAGTAAGAGATTATGGCATCGGCACTAGAATCGCCAGAGGAGAGCTACTAGTAGAATTCGCAGAACGCAATAATCTGCGTATTTTGAATACCTTCTACCGAAAACGAGAATACCGCAAGTGGACATGGAGGAGCCCTAATGGCGTAAATAAGAACGAAATAGACTTTATAATGACTGCACACCTAGGAGTCGTGCAGGATGCGAAAGTGGTTGGCAAGGTAAGATGCAGTGACCATAGAATGGTACGGGCTCGAATCCGCCTAAATTTGAAGAAGTAACGACGGAAACTGATACGCAAGAAGCCAATCAATGAGCTAGCACTGAGAGGGAAAGTACAGGAATTCAGAGTGTCACTGCAGAACAGGTGCTTTGCTCTTAGCGAGGAAACCAACCTTAGCGTAGATACAATGAATGATAATCTGACGAGTATTATCATGGAGTGTGCAGTGGAAGTTGGAGGCAGGGTAGCTAGACAGGACACCGGCAAGCTTTCCCAGGAAACGAAGAACCTAATTAAGAAGCGTCAAATCATGAAAGTGTCAAGTACAACAGACAAAATAGAACTGGCAGAGCTTTCGAAGTTGATTATTGGACGTAAAGTATGCGATGTAAGAAGGTATAACATGCAGAGAATTGAGCACGCTCTGAAAAACGGAGGAAGCGTCAAAGCAGTGAAGAGGAAACTTGGGATAGGCAGAAGGTGGATGTATGCACTAAGGGACAAAGAAGGCAAAATAGCTACCAATAAAGATAGGATAGTTAAAATAGCGGAGGAGTTTTACAGAGATCTGTACAGTAGCCGAGACAACCACGACCTTAATACTTTAAGAACAAGCAGTAACCCAGACGACACCCCACCGGTAATGATAGAAGAAGTCAGAAAAGCTTTGGAGAGCATGCACAGAGGCAAAGCTGCAGGTGAGGATCGGGTAACATCAGATCTACTGAAAGAT
The DNA here is from genome assembly GCF_013339725.1 of Rhipicephalus microplus. Taxonomy (NCBI): domain Eukaryota; kingdom Metazoa; phylum Arthropoda; class Arachnida; order Ixodida; family Ixodidae; genus Rhipicephalus; species Rhipicephalus microplus. Next base: position 108,820,995 of record NC_051168.1, on the reverse strand, counting down.
GGAGGACAGATTGTGTTAGAAACTAGCCACTCTATTTACGAGGTGTCTCCTGACGGGAAAAGTACCAGAGTCTTGGAAGAACGCTAACATCATCTTAATACATAAGAAAGGAGATGACAAGGACTTGAAGAATTACAGGCCGATCAGCTTGCTCTCTGTAGTATACAAGCTATTTACAAAGGTAATTGCTAGCAGATTAAAGAAAACATTAGAATTCAATCAACCAAAGGAACAAGCAGGATTTTGAACAGGCTACAATTTACCACATTCATACTATCAATCAGGTAATAGAGAAATGCTCAGAGTATAACCAACCACTATACATAGCCTTCATAGATTACGAGAAGGCGTTTGATTCAGTAGAAATATCAGCCGTCATGCAGACACTGCGGAATCAGGGTGTAGATGAAATATATGTAAACATTCTGGAAGAAATCTACAGGGGATCAACTGCTACCATAGTGCTTCATAAAGAAAGCAACAGAATACCAATAAAGAAGGGTGTAAGGCAGGGGGATACAATCTCCCCAATGCTATTCACTGCGTGCTTACAGGACGTTTTCAGAAGCCTAGAATGGGAACAGTTAGGGATAAGAGTTAATGGAGAATACCTCAGTAACCTGCGCTTCGCCGATGACATTGCATTGCTGAGTAACTCAGGGGACGAATTGCAACTCATGATTACGGAGTTAGACAAGGAGAGCAGAAAGGTGGGTCTTAAAATAATCTGCAGAAAACGAAAGTAATGTACAACAACCTCGGAAAGGAGCAGCGCTTTGCGATAGGTAATAGTGCACTTGAAGTTGTAAAAGACTATGTCTACTTAGAGCAGGTAATAACCGCAGAGCCTAACCACGACATTGATGTAACTAGAAGAATAAGAATGGGGTGGAGCACATTCGGCAAGCACTTTCAAATTATGACAGGTATATTGCCATTATCCCTTAAGAGGAAGGTATATAACAGCTGTATCTTGCCGGTACTTAGCTACGAAGCAGAAACCTGGAGACTTACAAAGAGGGTTCAGCTTAAATTGAGGACGACGCAGCGAGCAATGGAAAGAAAAATGGTAGGTGTAACCTTAAGAGACAATAAGAGAGCAGAGTGGATTAGAGAACAAACGGGGGTTAAGGATATCATAGCTGAAATCAAGAAGAAGAAATGGACATGGGCAGGGCATGTAGTGCGTAGACAGGATAACCGCTGGTCATTAAGGGTCACCAACTGGATTCCCAGAGAAGGGAAGCGGGGTAGGGGGAGACAGAAGGTTAGGTGGGCAGATGAGATTAAGAAGTTTGCGGGTATAAATTGGCAACAGCAAGCACAGGACCGGGTTAACTGGCGGAACATGGGAGAGGCCTTTGTACTGCAGTGGACGTAGACCGGCTGATGATGATGATGATGATGAGTCGACGCAAAATTGAACGGTGCCATCTTTTTCTTACCAGAACCACAGGTGATGACCAAGCGCTTTGAGAAGGCTGTGTCACTCCACGTTTAAGCTTGTCGTCTACTTACTCCTTAATGACGCGGTGCTCTTCGGCGGAAACGTGGTAAGGACGCTGTCGCAGAGGCGAATGTGAGCCGGTGTCAATAGTATGAGTGATAGTCGTGGTGCGGCCAAAAGCATGTTCTTGAAAGTTGAAAGAAGAGCGAAACTTGTTAAGGAGAGCAACAAGTTGGCTGCGGTGCGAGAGGGGAATGTCTGCGTCAATAGCATTGTCGAAGGCTGACAAACTTGATGGCTCAGACGCATGAAGTATTGCGGCAATGTAACATGGCGTTTCGTCGGGAAGAATTATATCATCGATATGGTTGACAGGTTGCACATATCCCAACGTTTCACCACGAAGTAAGCCAATGGGGTAGTTGCAGTGGTTGGTAACCAGCATTACGGTTAAACCAGATGCAATTGTAAGAACGGCAAATGGGAGAACGATGCCCTTGCGTTCAGTAAAAACAGGATATGGCGTAAACACTACCGTGGCGTCAGGTTGCGCCACACATGAAAGGCTTATAGGGACCGAAGCTTCCGGCGGCAAGGTGATGTCGTCGTCAGCGATGAGTTTGCAGAGCCGAGGAGACCGGTCGGGTGGTGGAAATTCATATGTTGGCACAAGGGACACTTCGGCACGGGAACAATCGACGATAGCTTCATGACGTGATAAGAAATCCGAAAAGATGATACGGTCATGAGAGCAAGATGGCAGAACAAAAAACTGTACGACGTACAAAACGTCTTGGATGACGACGCGTGCCGTACACAGAACCGAGGGATGAATGCATTGCGCGCTAGCCGTGGACAGCACCATGCCACAGAGAGATGTGGTCACTTTCTTCAGTTTCCGACAAAATTTGGCGTCCATCACAGAAACAGCGGCCCCGGTATTAATTAACGCTAATGTGGCGACTCCCTCAACATCGACATCAACAACAATTTGCGGCGAAAACGGAGGCCTTGGGAATTGCGCACAAGTTGCAGTTCTGCCTCCAGAACTGCACTGATTAGTTTCCCTCCTCACGATGTGGTCGATGACTCATAGGCAATGGTGATCGGCGACGAGGGGATGGGAAACGAGCAGTCGATGAGCAGTGATCCGAGTCTGAGTGCCTCTGTTCATATGCAGATGCGGTGGCCTGCTGCGGTGCGTAGGTAGGAGTTCCGAAGTATGCGTTTGCAGGTGTGGGGCGCCGGCGGCAGAAGCGTGCAATGTGGCCAGCGATGCCACAGGTGAAGCAGATAGGACGATTGTCTTGTGTGCGCCACTCATTAAATCGACGAAAAAAGCGAGGTGAGGGCCTGTAAACTGGAGGCGAGGCCGGAGGAGGTAAAGCTGATAAGGCGACTGGATGCGGTGGGGGCCGCGCGACCAGAGCTGCGTAGCTGAGAGGTGAAGGTGGTGCAGGTGGTGCGTAGCCAACAGCTGAGAGATTAGGTGCTACTGAAGTGCATGGGTAAGGGGCCTGCACTGTAGGGAGGACATCACAAATTTAAGTGCGTATGGCCTGCTGCAGTGTCGAAGGCAGGCTTGCGGTGGGCGCGTCGCTATGCGGCAGCAGGGAGAGCTGTCGGGCGACTTCCTCCCTGTTGAAGTCTTTGGTCTGGTTGGACAGACGTTCTTGGCAAACGTTGGCATTTGTGAGTGCGACGGCCGAGATCGAATCCGGCGGTGGGACACTCTGTCGGGCGATGTAACGCTGATGGCGCAATTCATCAAAGCTCTGGCAGAGGCTTACGAGGATTGCCACCGTGTTCGGGCTTTTTGCTAGTAACATCTGGATTGCGCCATCCTAGATGCCCTTGAGAATCTGCCGAATTTTCTCTTCGGGCATAGACGAATTCACACGCCTGCAGCACGTCCTCTATGTAACTAGTAAATGTCTCGCCAGGCTGCTGGGCTCGGTGGCGCAGGCGCTGGTGAGCGCGGAGCTTGCGGACCTCTGGTCAGCCGAACGCTTCATTCACGAGTATGTTAAAGGAGGACCAGTTGGCGATGGCGGTTTCGCGGTTCGTAAACCAAAGTTTAGCTACGTCTGCCAAGTAAAAGATAACGTAGGCGAGCTTAGAGTCGTTGTCCCACTTGTTGCTGGTGCTTACGCGTACGTACAAAGAGAGCCAGTTTTCGACGTCTTGCTCACCATTGCCGCTGAAGATTGGTGGGTTCCGTTGGTGAGTGGCGCCGGTGCAGGTAGACGGGACAGCCGGTGGTGCTGGCTGGGCTGGGATGGGCTGGTTGGTGACTGCGTCAGTCATGTTTTGCAGTGGTCTTTCGGGCAACTTGCGAGAGCGGAGCTCCAGGTCTGCTTGGGGATCTCAGCAGCCTGCACCAAATGTGATGACGTTTATTGAACCGGAGAAGTCGCAACGATGTCGCAACAAAAAATGGCCGTACGACAAATCTGGCAAAGGCGGCCCAGGTTCTCGTGCAATCAGAGCACGGGGTTATCTCCTTCTCTTTGGACGGCGCATACACGTTAGTGCGTATGCTCGACTACAACTAGCATACTGCCTTTTCCTGTCGACGGTCCTCTCCACGCTTCCCGTAAAGTCGGGTCTTCCCGTTGTTTCTCGCGAAACTCGTCTGACGTGGACCTCTCCTTCATGTCGATGCTCGGGGCTTCGTTATGCAACATGCTGTCATCCCGCTGATCCCCTTCATCGCGGCTTGCTACAGCTACCTCGCTGACACGCGACCTCCTCGGTCGCGTGTCGCTGTACCAGTTTTACACGAGTGTCCACCTCGTCCTGACACCATACGGCCTCGGCGTGCTGAGGCTCGCTTTCGAACTCTGGCCGAGCGCCAGAGTTTTGCAAAAAGTTTCTCCAAATTTTTGGGCGTCGTCAGTGCTCTTAGATAAAAAATAGGGAGAAGAAAGGTAAGAGTTTTCATCTATTTAGGTGAACCCATGAAATATTTTGAATAGATTTTCTAATATCAAGTGTATCCTATGTAATACCAACAAATCCAACCCTAAGCCATCTTCAGGCACAGTGACATTGACGCCGAAGTCGTAGTTGCTAGTCACAAAACGAGCTCCACGGTTTTGAGCAATTTCAAGCATATTATACAAAGGTTTTGTTTGTGGGTGCCACGCCACACAGACATACTCCAAGACAGGTCGGACATTCGAAAAGTAGAGCAGTTCTTTGATTTTGGGAGGAGCTACCTGGAACTTTCGTGTAACAAAATTTAACATTCTGTGGGATCTAGCTGTGACATACTCAACGTGCTTTGTCCAGGTAAGATTTGATTAAAAGTGAACAGCTAGGTATTTACACTCAGTTACTCGCGTTAGCCGGAAGGCGCCTAATGTATAATGAAACAGGTATGCGTCGCGTTTACGAGTGAAGGGGACGTACTTGCACTTTTTAGGGCTCAGACTTATATGGCACTTACCACACCACCGCGTAATACTGTCTAAATTGCGTTGAAATAGTGGTGGTGAGAGGTGGGTCTAATACAGTGATAAATCGCACTATCATCTGCATACACACGTACTTTGCATGACACATTCTGAGCAATATCGTTGATGTACACCAGGAACAGCAAAGGTCCCAACACAGACCCCTGTGGAACTCCGTAAGCAACAGCAACATATTCAGATTGAGAGCCGTTAATTACAATACGTTGCATTCGATCTTGTAGATAACACCTGATCAAGTCAAGCAATGCAGGAGTAACACCAAGAGATCACAGTTTATGTAGTTCAGAACATGAGGCAAAGAATCGAACGCATCCGGACAGTCCAGGAATATGCAGTAGGTCTGCACACCAAGGTTATATGTGCAAAAACGGTCAAGACTGAATTTGATGAGCTTTGTTGAACATGAAAGACCAGAGCGAAATCCATGGTGAGATTCGGTAAAATTTGTTACTTTCTAAATGTTTTATTATACCACTGTAGACTATGTGCTCCATTGTTTTGCTGCACAGGCTCGTCAGGAAAATTGGCATGTAGCTGGAGACGATATTTTTTGGGCCACTCTTATGTGTATTGAGAGACAATAATTTTAGGGCCACTTTTATGGGTCGAAACCATTTTCAGGACTTTCAATTCACTAGGTAAACAGGAAGTACGCAATTATTTCTCAAAGATTATAACAAGGTAGTGGACAATTACATAAGAGCAAGCTTTTTACACATAAGAGGTTATATGCAGAAGAAGCCTTTATTTTGTCAAGCAACTTGAATATTCCACCATCTGTTATCACCAGCTACGGCATAGGCTCAAAGACACTGTCAGGAATACACGGTACATCACTTTGACAAGGGTGCGCAAAAGAAGCCAGAATATAGCAATTCAAAGTCGTAGCTTTATCAGTGTCATCAATTAAATGTACACCACCTTCGTTTATGCTCGGACGCCAATTGCTTCTTTGCTGCTTGATTTCAAGCACTTCCGCATTTATTTCGTGTTATTTTGCTACTTTTGGCCTAACGCTTAGAAATAGTTTTTTTGGCAACCTTGTTTTTTGTTTTTATACCTTTTCCAAGTGACTTTAGCACCGTGATTACACCAGGATTGCATTGATTTCTACCAGAATTTAGGAGACGATGTCTCTTGTTGATCATGTGCTTGACTTCTTAAGTATTCGAAGGTTTATTATTACGTTGTTTGGCAGAAAAACGTATACTTCGAACTCGTTTGTCTACCATCTGCTTTAATGTGAACCAAAATGGGTCCAACGGGGTGTTGCAACGGGGACTGAGCTAAATGAATGAATCTATGGACTGAGCTAAATGAATGAATTCCTGCAGAAAAATGGCAAGCTAAATTGATGCAGAAGCGTATTTACTTTATCAAAAAGATGTATCTTCTTTGGTCCATCATGCGCACAAGAAATGGACATTATCGAAACGTGAGCCACAATACACTCATGGTAACTAATCCTAGAAATAACAGTGGTATCATGCACGAGCGATGGTTAATGTCAAAAGAGCAATTTCAGGACAGAACTTTTGGAACACACCAAGTAGGTTCAGTAACAAACTGATGCAAATCATTGACAACAATTGCCTCATGGGAAGCCAGATATAGGGCAGATGAATTACCAAGGATAGGTTTGTTGTGAACCCACCTAACATTGGGCATATTTAAATCGCCGCCTATAGGATAGTCATTCTTTATTGTTGTCACGCATTTTGGATCAGGCCCCATCAATCCAACATCAACGTGCGGCAGACTCGCAGGCTTCCACTTTACGCTTCGGCCTGCGACACCAGAAAGGCATCAAAGTGGTACATTTCAAACTTGTTGAGAGGTCGGTCGACGCGTGCACGGTTGCCATGTGGGGATGTATGAGCCTTAGCGACGCACTCATAGAGCAGACATAGACATTTGTTTAAACACAAAACGAGCATTTAGAAAAAAACAAGGGCAATAGCAAAGATATTACAAAAATTAGCAGAAGAAAAACACTAATACGCGATGAAAAGAACAACAAAGCAAACTATGCTCAAAAGAACACAGCAACAGGTACAGACAAAACACAAACAAGTGGAATGTTAATAAAATAGGAACATGATTAAACTGAAGCAGGCACAGAGAAATTGTACAAGAAAACAATCATGGTCACGCTTCTGAATTTCTAAGTGCGACGCAGCGCAAACGACTAATAATAATTAAAAGCTGGTTATAATAAATTAACAGTTAAAAAAAGTAACAATAAAAAGTTCCATAGGCACCAGGTCAACTATTGGTACACGTAGGGGAGTTGACGGGGTGTTCACTGATGATTTCGCCAGCTTAGTAGACAACAAGTGTATCCGGTATTGCAGCCGTCTTAATACGTTACGCGGGTCACTACATGCTCGCCGCCTACGCAAGACTAGCAAAACCGACGACCACACTTCTTGCTGGCTGCACGTCAGCTGCCAAACCCAAAGCAGCTGAAACTTTACGGGGCGTACGCAAGCTACCTTCTCCTCCGGAAGTCGTTTCCTTTTTCTCGAACACATGTGGGCTCCCTTCGGTACAGGTGAAGAGAAGATGTGGTGGCGCCGTGCTGGGTCTTTAGTCGCTGGATGTCGTCCTCCCAACACTAAAGCGCTCTTCGCTAGACGAGAGGCATGCGGGCGAAACGTGGATTGCAGACGTTTGTGACAATTGTAGAGAGAAACTTCGAAAGGGGCCTAAAGACTCAGGCGAACAAATTATCAGAGACTGTCCAGTTTTAAAATTTATATTGCATCAAACTGACTTGGAACAGTCAGATGGGATTAACACGGCAGAAAATTGTAAGCATGAATCGACAAGAAACACACCACCACAATGCGCGTTGCGATCAGAACGGTAGACGTGAAAACCAGGTGGAAAAACCGCTGCGCTAGCAACAGATTCCTCGTGCCAGGATTCCGTGCCTATAATCACGTTAGGTTTGAGTGAAAAGGCCAGATAAGTGAATTCGTCTGTCTTGTTTTTTATGCTTTGGCAGTTATTGACCAAAATGATGAGCCTGGAAACTGGATGAGTAGAACGCATTCTGTCGATCCACAACTCTGAGGAAGCATCGCTCGGGTACCACCCCTTTTGCTGAGTTGTTCCATTAACCTTGAATGTAGCCAGACGCTCGCCTTGTGGGTCTCCTTTGCTTCTCACACTTCATTTTGTTGCCGAAATCCACCCGTTCGTCTGGGCCTCGACGTTCGACTATGAACAAACTTGAATACAGCGCGGTTTCACCGGACCGCCATCACCAAAGCATTATTTACGCTCGACCACCTACTGGCCGACTTGACGACCACAGCTCACAAGCTCCAGGAGGTCATCGACATGATTGTGGCAAAAAACGCCGACCCTATTACCTCTGACAAGGAGGTTCAAGCTGCGCTAAATGGTGACGACCTGGATGCAGACTCGACCACCGCAAGCGAATACGAGGATCGTGCCATCTGCGCTAGAGGAAGGGTACTACAAGCAGCTGGGCTGCAGCAGCCAACCCCACCAGCATACGTCGATGTCACAACCACTCCACGCCGTGACCCTCTCGCGATCGTTTCGCAGCTGGGCACGACCTTGCCCTCACGCGGCCTTCCGACTCCTATCGACTTCTAGGCCATCTCCCATCGCACTGCACAAGCTGCACATTCCAAGTTTCTCAGACGAACTATGTGACTGGCAAGGATTTTGGAACTTCTTTCAAGCCGACATCCACAACAATGACGGGATCCCAAAAATGGAAAAGTTCTAATACTTATTGAAGTACCTGACTGGGCAGCAAAGGCAGCCATTCAAGGTATTCGCCCGGACGAAGCGAACAATTAGGTCGCAATTCAAATTCCGCTGGACTAGTTCGGCCATCGCGACATGCTAGTTGACAATTATCTCGACAGTTTGCTGTCAGCCGCACATGTCCGAAGGTCCGCAGACGTGACCCTGTTAAGTAATCTCCATGATCAAGCCACCTTTCACATGAACACCCTAAAATGTCTCAGAGTGTCTCCATGGGAATACTCTATGGTGCTGCGGCACGTTCGCTTGAATGCGTGACCTCCAGACCTCAGCATCGTATATCGCAACGGCAATAGGAAGCTATGCTAGCTGAGAACGCCACGGCATGCGAAGAAGCCCAGTCACAACAACTTAAAACATCATTAGTTCTATCAAATTTAAAGTTGAAATAAAAGATGAAAAGAGGGTGGTGGGCACGAGCAAGAGCCAGGGGCGCTGGCTCACTCAGTTGTTCAGTTGACCTTGTACGCAGCCGAAGGATAGGGTCCATGTCTCCTTTGTTTTTCACAGAACCTTTCTTGCGACCAACGGCAATTGTCAAGTCTATACAGAACTTTCGTAAGTTATTTTCTTGGCACACTGAAGCGAAGACACTCGTAGAGAAGACGGGCAGTTGCTTCCGCGCAGCCACAGTTGTCACATGTGGAGCTGCTGGCCACCCTGATTTGAAACCAATAAGCATTCGTAAAGGAAAACTGAGCCCCAGACGGCAGAAGAACGTCTCTCCAGCTCTTGGTATTCCCTACAGAAGATGGAGCAGTATGTGTGGGTCGAAGTTATGAAGACGGGCGTTCGTAATTGCTATTGGATTCCACTGAGTGAGCGTCAGTTCTGGCTCATTTGATCAAATCCTTGTTGGAGCGTGCGTTCGTGATAATGGTAAAGCTGCACAGTGGCAGCGTCATGGATGAATCGGGCAGCTTAATCGGCATGGTCGTTTTTGTTAATGCCGCAGTGGCCCGGTATCCATTGATACACTAAGCCATGATGTTTCTCTATAGCCCGGTGATGAAGCAATCTTATGTCCGCGACTAGCTTTTAATTTGGTCTATCACGGTATGGCGTGGTAATACCCCGGAGGGCTGCTTTGAAGTTGGAGAAGATTGACCAGGGCTGTAGTGGTTCTTTGACTAGGAACTCATGAGCAGCATAGATGGTGGTGAGTTCTGCACCTTTTGCTGTCAGATGCAACGTCGTGAGCTTCATCGTGCCCATTGACTCCGGAATCACCACTTCCCCTTTGGAGCTTGCAGAAGTAACCGACCAATTCGTGTAAATGCGAATACGTTCACTGTGTTTTACATGCAGGAACAGTATTTGTGTTTGTTTTAGGACCAAATATGAAGAACGCTTCTTCTTCTACATTCCAGGGATGGTTTTCAGTGTTTCAAGTGTATATAGACACCACAATAGTAACAGTGGCCTTGCTACGTGCGTGAATTTGCGGTAATCACCGTACTATGCTGAAAATAATATTGCAGAACGGAGAGTGTGGCCCGGAAGTTGAAAGGGAGGCGATGTGGTGCGATGGATGTGGGGACATGTATTCTCTGCGTTCTTTAAGCGTCGATACGAATGTAGGTTTCTATACGGTGTTCACGAGGGATGGCGACAGTGGCTGTTGAGGATGCGCACCTTGAAATTCCGGGGCACCTGCGCAGCGCTTGAGCTAGTATTGACTGGAGGACGTGCACGTTGGTTATTCAGGTTTTTCTCAGCACTGGTAACTGGCAGGACATTGGCACATGAGGACGAGGAAAAGCACAGTATACAGTTGAAACATCGCTCGGACAGATTCAACCCATAGTTTTCAGGCAAGAAACCCCAGGACGCGGGTGATTATGGTGAGGTTTTTCTTCATATGAGCGAGTTGAGGGCTCCAGGACAACTCACGATCTAGTATTACTCCCAGAAAACTGTGGTTCACTTCATTGCTGAATGTGCGTCCGCTTATTCTGATGACGTACGGTGCCATTTCATTGAGCGTGAACGCAACCAGTGAGCATTTCTGAAACGGCGGCTCCAGTCGCCTTCCTTGAAGGTAGCTTGACATCCGTGTAGCAGCCCTCTGAAGCCTGGTTCGCACAGTGGCGGTCGAAATAGTGAGAACCACGGGAACGGGTGTCAAAGAGCACCGAGGTGCCTTATGACGGCTGTCTGAAAAGGATCGAGAGCATGCACTGCTACTTCGCGCCCTCTTTACCTGCCAGCCCGCTCACTTGCTGTTTTCAACAGAGCTGGCACCGGAATGCCAGAAGAAGGGCAAGGTGTCATTTAGGTTGTGGCTACGGCAACGCAAAGCGACGATGTCATCACGAAAACACGTTATTTTCAACTGGCAGTTATTGCTGCGCGCTGCATCATCTGCGCCTTAGTACAAGACGCTCGTCTCTGTTGAAATCTTGCAGAAGGCGTCAGTTTTTTTGAAAATCAAACTCTGTGTCAAGATTTGCGCTGTGAAATCCAGAGTGACATCTCGCGCTTCTTTAGCGTTCCGGTGCGCACGCTGTTGAAGGGAGCGAACAAGCATACTGGTAGGTAAGAAAGGGGACATGTGCACAGTGCACGCGTTTGTGCTTCGTAGGCAGCCGCCAGAAGGCGCGGCGGTCCTACTTGACACGCACTCCCGTTGTTCGCAAACTTTTGACCGCCACTGTACTTGCACACGCGTGAACCCTAATTCTCAGATGGAGATATTGTCTGCATAGATCGACAGATGCACGGGCCGCGGCAGGACGTCAACGAGGCTGAGTAGCGCAAGGTTAAAAAGTGCGGGGCTAAGAACCGCATCTTGTGGTACACCGTGATAAAATGAATGGTGCAATGTTGCACCATCTCTGTGAGAACGAAGGAGGTCCCTCCTTCAAATAGCCGTAGATTCATTGGTAGAAGGGACCGCCCAATTTAATGTTTTCCGATACATTGTTCTATGCACCTTTAACATCTAAGAAAAATGCTGCTAATAATTTCTTTATGTGTTTCTGGTGTTTTACATCCGTGACAAGGTCAATATTATTGCCTATAAAAGACTTTCGACGTCGATAGCCAGTCGAATCATCGCGGTATACGTATATCAATATGCTTCGGGTAATACTATGGACTAGCCAGCCCTATTTCGTCCACCACCTTTCCAGAAGAGCTGCCAAGTGCGATGGGGTAATAGGAGGCCAAGTTCAGAGTATATTTACCTGGTTTAAACAGGGGAACAAGACGACTGGACTTACACTACGGAGGAACCAAACCGTTGCTACACGAGTAATTGTATACAGCTACGAGAGCAGGCTAAGGCTAGAAACGACCATGTAAATGACTAAATCTCGTGCGGGAGATGACGAACGTTTACGTGCTACCAAAACTGCCAGATGCCAGAAGCTTCTCTAAAGAGAACATAATGTCTATCCCAGAGTCTCTGGACATTGGCGCGCTTCCTATGGCATTCATGGTGATTGCGGACTGCTTTTGGGCAACATTAGCGCAGAAGTCTTCTGCGGCATTGGCTTCTCGTCAGCTTTGGTGGAGAGCGAGGCAATTGAACGCGTGATGCTGTATTGGTATTGTTCGTAGCCCGCGCATGAACCTTCAAATCTGCGAAAGTGCCTTGGGAGGATCGAGCGACTCGCATAATGACTTGCATCTTTGCAGCTGCAGTGCATTTATTAGACGCTGAATCTTTTTATAGGTGACTTGCTTCCCTCAAGTCGTAGATGAATTTCGTGTGCATATCACGTCGTTCGGCAGGTCGAAGTATTGTTCGGAGTTGCTTTAACGCCACTTGGTATTCACGAAAGGCCGACAAAGGTGCACATTTGAACGTTGACTCTTGAATAGCGACTCATAATATACCTTCTAGACTTTCCAAAGAACCTTCTTGGTTTCCCTCGAGCTGTTTCTTTGTGGGCCACCTCTATTTTGACCAGTCTATACATAAAGAAATGGTGATCTGTGACTTGCTTAGGTCCTTCATGTTCATATGAGAAGAGATGTGATCGCTCCAATGGATTTCATTGTCCGCAAGACACTGTATCTTGGTACTTAGGCTACGTGACACAAAAGTTAAGTCGAGGCTACATCTAAAGTTTGGCCCCGCAAAAACGAAGGAGAGCTGTCATTTAAGCAACGTGGTTCATGATCAGATGCAAAGGAGGGCCCACGTCTTTTCCGCCTACCCATCTTCTGGCTTACCAAGAATGGGGGATTCATGGTCCAGATGTTGCTTATATGTAATGGCATCTAATTGTGCAGGGTCCGAGCGGCCTGCTGAGAAATATATACAGCAACTAGTGTTAAACTACGTTCTTGCATTCAACTGTCAAGCACATGTATCGGTTGCTTCCCTTCGGTGTTACTAGATTCTCATTATATATGTTAGGTAGCACCTTATATAAATGATGACCTTATTGTTGTCGTTACACGTAGCGGACATGAAAGTGTGCTATTTAGATAGTCGCATGGCATTGTGAAGACGTGGTTCAAAAATCAATCATACATGGCGAACACGTCTCCTAGCGTTCGGTTGAAGCACTCAGTTAGACCGTTGGTCAGCGAGTGGTAGGCTGTAGAGGTGTAGTCAAAGCACTCGGCTCTGCTCCTCTTGCTAAATGCTTGGCCCACTGCGGCACATAATCTTCCTGTCTAAAATACACCAACGATGAAGACAAGCCATTCCGGCAACTCAAGGTGACGAGAGTACGAGTGGTTCGTGATAGGGCTTGAGACGACTCAAGTGGACAGTCTCACGATCAAGGCGTCACCTGTCTCTAGATGGTGTGAGCAGCTCGATCACGTATGTGACATGAGATCGACGTTCGACGACGCGATCAGCATCGTGAAACTTGGGGGCAAACTTAGAGGACAGACATGGGGAGTGGAAGGGCAGTCGGAGCCAGACGAGCGAGTCCATGGCAAAAGTCTCGACTTGCTGGTCACGGTCGTGGTGGTCTTTTTCGAGTGCTTGCTTGTCCGAGGTGAATGATCGGGCCAACTGACAACACTCTTCAGTGTAGTGAACAATTTCAGAAAGAAGGTTGGTTGAACTCTGAGACATCGGGACGATACGGCAAAATGATGTCAATGGTGCAGCATGGCACACACCCATATAAAAGAAAGAAAGATGACATGCCTGTAGTTTACTGCGTCGTGGTGTTGTGCGCATAAGTCATAGATGGGAGAATGACATCCCAGTTTGATTTGTCGTAATCAACATACATGGCGAACATGTCTCCTAGCGTTCGGTTGAAGCGCTCAGTTAGACCATTGGTCTGCGAATGGTAGGCTGTAGAGGTGCGGTGAACGGCGCGGCATGCCCGAGGAAGTTGTTGTACAACTTCGATTAAAAAGTCACGCCCTCAATCGCTCAGCAGTTCAAGTGGCGCCCCGTGACGCTGTACGAAGCTTGTCAAGACGAAATTGGCTATGTCACGTGCACCAGCCATAGATAGTGAAGCTGTTTCAGCATAGCTCGTCAGATGGTCGACGGCGACAATAATTCATCAATTTCCAGCGGTAGTGTACAGAAGGGGACCATATAGATCAATTCCAACGTGGTCGAAAGCATGCGCCGGACACGGTAGAGGCTGTAAAAATCCGGGTGAATGGGCCGCTGTCTTTCATAATCGGCATAATGAACAGGACTGAATGCATTTTTTTAGAAAGTTGTACATACTACGCTAATAGTAACGCTGGCGCATCCGGTGATATGTTTTTTAACATACCAGCGTGAGCATGTTGTAGCGTGAGCATGTTGTAAAATACGCGCAGACATCATATGGCATGTGGCGTGGTATAATCAAGAGACATTTACGACCATCCGCATGGTAGTTTCCAAGGTATAGTTGCGCCTCCCGTGTCTCGAAATGTGTGGCTTGGCGGTGAAGAGTACGTGGGTACGTAGACGTGGAGGAGTCGGAAAGAATGTTTAGGAGAGATGTTATCCATAGGCGTTTGCTCGGTTCAGACGACATGCATGAGACTGAAATGGGAGCGATGGGAATGTTGGTGTCCGAATGCAAGTCTGCGCTAGATCTCAATGGTGATCGTGAGAGGGCATCCGCATCAGAGTGTTTTCATCCTGAGCGGTAGACTACACGAATGTCGAATTCTTGTAGGCGATGAAACCAACATCCAGGGCGACCTGAAGCATCGTTTAGCGACGCTAACCAACAGAGTGCTTGGTGGTTTGTCATAACGTTGAAACTCTGTCCGCACAAGTAAAGACGAAACTTCCTTAACGCCCTAACAATCGCGAGGCATTGTTTCTCAGTTACTGAGTAGTTCATTTTCACTTTTGTGAGAGCGCCACTTGCATATGCGACGACGTACTCCGGAATATGGGGCTTTCGTTGTGCGAGTACGGCTCCCAGACCAACGCCACTGGCGTCTGTTTGCACTTCAATGGGGCACTTCGGTCGTAATAGCGTAGAATTGGTGGTGACGTAAGCAGGTGGCGCAGTGTAAGGAAGGCTGCGTCACATGCCGGCGTCCAGTTAGAGAGATTAGCTAGACGGTTCAGTAGTGGCGTCAGTGGGGCTGTTATTGATGCAAAGCTGTGGACGAAACGGCTAAAGTACGAGCACAAGTTGATGAAGCGCCTAAGGTTTTAGGGCACAGTCAGCTTTGGAAAGTCGGCTACGGCTCGAAGTTTGTCCGGGTCGTGGCGAATTCTATCCTTTGACATAAAATGACAAAGTATAGTAAGCTGGCGAGCCCAGAAGCGGCACTTCTTCAGATTAAGCTGGAGGTTTGCCCTTCTTCAGATTAAGCTGACGGTTTGCCTTAGTAGGGCACAGAAGAATTGTACGCAGACGGTTGACGTGGGTAGGGAAATCAAGAGAGAGTAGGATAACATCATCAACGTAACATAAGCATATGTTCCATTTAAGACCACGTAAAATGCTGCCCATCATTCGTTCAAACGTTGCAGGTGCACTGCACAGACCGAATGACATAACCGTGAATTCATATAGGCCATCAAGCGTAACGAACGCTGCTTAGGGATGGTCGCAACTACCAGTAACCTGAACGTCAGTTCAGTGATGACTATAATTCGGCACCTTGTAGGCAATCAACTGCGTGCGGGGAAGAGGGTATACATCTTTCCGTGTAATTCTGTTCAGTCGCCAGACGTCGACACAAAATATAATCGAATTGTCTTTTTTCTTCACTAGCACAACAGACGAAAACCAGAGGCTAGAAGATGGCTTGATGACACCGCGCTGAAACATGTCGTCCACCTGCTCTGCACTTACACTTCGTTAGTTTGATGATACGCGCTAGGGGCGTTGCCGCAAAGGAAGGTGCGTTCCTGTGTAGACTGTCTAAGCCATGGTGTTAGTTTGACTCGGTTCCTTTTGAGGAAGGTCAAATGAACTTCGTAATTCATACAGAAGGGTTATAGGTTGGTCACGTTGATCCAGAGGAAGCTCGTTGTCGATAGAGTCATTGAAGATATCCGAAGAGTAGTCATTCCGCGAAAAAAGAGGAGTAACAGCGTTCAATTGAAGTTGCTGGCCAGGGTCGTGGGATTCATTAGGCACAATAACGTTGTCATTGACAGGAAGAACATAGCCCAGTGTATCGTGAACTCTTTCAAGATGAGAGGGCGTGAGCTAGGATTGCAAATGACCATTCCGGAAGTATCATGGTGATGTGGCAGAAAGAATTTTGGCAGAGACGTGTTGTGGCGGCGACTGAAAACGTCCGATGGGGAGAACACAACGGTAGAGCCAGACAATTCAGTGTGATTGACGGGGACAACGATGGCCCTAAGAGGAGAAACATCAATGTCGGAAGCAACAAAGAGCTTGCCAAGGTGAGTGCGCTCATTGTCGGTAGATGGCGCGTCAGAAAACACGGAAAATTCCACCTGCGCGGCAGCGCAGTCGATTATGGCGTGGTGGCGGGACGAAAAATCCCACCCAAGTATCACGTCAAGGGAACGAGTGGTCAACACGAGAAACTCGATGTGGTCCAGGACGTTTTGAATGAATACTCTTGCCGCGCATGCTCTGACTGGCCGAATCGGTTGCGTGCTCGTGGTATTCAGCAAAATGTCAGAAGGCGACGTCGTTACTTTTTGTTCGAACGGCAGAGTTTTTGACTCATTACAGTTACGACGGCACCGGTGTCGACAAGCACAAGAGTCCATAGACCTTGAAAAAAACACTTCCAGAACTTTTGTGGGGGATGGGTGAGGACTTCCACAATGTGAAAATTTCGCAGCTCATGCCTCTGGAGCTGCGGCAGTCAGTTTTCTATCTGTACGGGGTCCGGTCCGCGACGCAGAGGGGATGGAAAACGGTAGCGGCGTGGTGAGGATGAGTGACTGGAACGAAATCGTCGGTAGTTGGCAGCAGGGTGGTGTTCTAGTTCGGTTGGTGACGGGTCGCGTTCCAGTGAATGTCAATCGCATTGACGGCGCAGTTCTCGTTGTGCGTTGTGTGGGGCCAGGAAAGAGTAGTCAGAGTATCTCGGAGCTGCAGCAGGGCTCGTAGTGAACCGCCGGCGACAGAAGCGCGCAATGTCACCTGAATATCTGCATGCGTAATAGATAGGGCGATTTTCAACTGTGCGCCAACGATTTCCGTTATAGCGCTGCTGGGTTGCTGAAAATGGCGTCGTAGGTACTCGCACAGGCTGGGCAGTCGGCCTAAGCGGAGGTCGTGGTGGAGTCGCAGCAAAAACACCGTAAGTCAATGGCGTGGTGACAGGTGTTGTCTGAGAGACGGATGGCAGTGCTTCAGAGACCTGCGCCTGTATTACCTGCCTGATGGCGGGTGCGAGACGCTCAGAAGAGGGTTCCGTTGCCGGTATATATGACAGGCACTAAAGTTGTCGGGCCACCCCCACATATCGTTTGATTTCCGACATTATTGTGGTGTGATCTCCACCGAGGGTAAATGAAGAGTTTCGTCGGTAGCCGCTGGTCACCATGTCATGACCCGTTATTTGCGCAAGACCTCGAATCTCTGGCAAAGATAGGGGAGTTCGGACATGGTACGTGGGTCCTTGGCCAGCAGCATTTGGAAGGCGTCGTTGTTTATATCCTTCAAGATCTGTTTGATTTTGTCTGATTCCATCACTGAAGGGTCAAGGCGCTTGCACATGTCGAGGGCATCCTCGATGCAGCTTGTGAAGCCTTCCCCATGAAGCTATGCGCGTCCTCCTAGGCGCTGTTCGGTGCGAGGCTTGCGTACCTCAGGGCGACCGAACACATCGGTAATGCGTAGCTTCAAAGCCCCCCAAGTGGCGAATTCCGAGTGGTAGTTGTTAAAACAGAGACTCACTACCTCTTTCAGGTAGAAGGGTATATAGCAGCTTCGAGGGGTCGACCCACTTGCTGCGTGCGCCTACCTTTTCAAATATTGACAGCCAATTTTCTACGTTTTGCTCATCGGTACCATCGAAAAAAAGTGGATCGCGCACGCGTGGCGCCCTGGGCACGATGACTGTCGGAGGCTGGGTTGAACCTTCCTGGGTATTTTCTTCGGCCATTTCTGGGAACGCAGGTAATTAATTCCCTGTTGTGGAATTCAAGGTTGAGTTACCCCGCAACTCAACCACACTGAAACGGGGTTTATCGGCGTAAGTAGTACTTGCACGGCAAGTCTATTGATACGGAAGGTGGGCGGCAGCAACCGACAAGCTTGCGCTAGGCTCTCCTCACTAAAGGTGGGACCCACTGCGGCACATAATCTTATTTTTCTCTACAGAAGGAAGTTTTTGTGCTGGGGTCCATCACGGCTACGCTGACGTATTTCCGCTGCAGATATGCATTTGCAAAATATTTATTAGCATACTGCGAAGAAGAAAAGGGGAAAAGTTTGGTTGCTTGACGGCGAACCTATCACCTCTTGCTCAGCAGTGCGAGGCGCGGAACCACTATAGACCACAAAGCGTACATCGTAAACTTAGCTTATGGCAAGATATTTCATTCCATTACCATAGCTGGTGGTCCTCAGAACTCAGCAAATTCAGCACATTTTCGTCATGAGTTGCGAAATGGCGTGAAGGGTGCCTTCTGAACGTCGTCACCCTGCGCATTGCGGTGCGCTGACGTGTCCATGGGGCGTGGTCACTTGTGCACACGCGCTTATCTCGTGATTTGGGCAATTTGCACATTTGGTGATTCACCACAAGTGTGATTCGAAGTTAGTGTTCAAAGAGAGAACGAAGGTCACTTTGTGTTCGGGAGCACGCTGCTTACACACGAAGAATAAAAAATTGAGACAAATGTTTTCACTCGTGTTTTCTGCGCATTTTCATTCGTTTTGCAGGTCTTCTTTTGGGTTTGAGCAGGGTGCTTTAAATTTCGAGCTGTCGCATTTGTTTGTCTGCAATTGTCCTGGGTGTGCTCATTTCATGCTTGCTTTCTGCTTCAAGTACGTATGCGCTGCAAGTTTTCTATTGCTTGCCGTGCTTCGCTTGACATAACACTTTGTCGCTGTAGCACAAACTCACTCTTGCGGCTGAACATTGCGCAATAAGCGCTCAGAGGCCCCTGTAAAGGCAAGTGTAGTGAAAAAGGGGGCCTCAGTGGCATTTCTTTGTGCCTCAGGGGTGTCGCCATCAGCATAAGCTCGTGCTTGTTGCGCTTGGCCGAACGCTGCTGATGGCTTCGCCTTCTGCATTCTTCTCTGCAATTAACCCCGTTACAATTGATGGAGTCTGCTGGGCCTCGATCACACTGGAGCTTCGGAATCGCATTTTACGGTCCATTATACCTACCAACGCAAGCGCTGCTCCAAATCCTCTACTGGCACCGCCTGCTGTCCTCTGTGCCGGTTCTTTGCGTCTGCGAGATCCCGCTGTTTCCTCAGGCACAGAACACAAGGACTTTGATGACTGAATATATATGTACGAGTGGGTGACTACTCACAACAAATGGGATACCGCTGCCAATTTGGCTTATGTCTCCTTCTACCTGTCGGACGTGGCCAAGCTGTGGTTCGTAAATCACGAAGCGGAACTCCTTACGTGATTCGTCTTCAAAACGAGCCTCACACAAGTTTTTGGACGGCCTGATGTACGCAAACGCCGTGCCAAACAACGCTTGCACACTCGGTTCTAGCAGCTTGGTGAGAATTTCACTAGCTATATTGAGGACGTTCTGGACCTTCGCAGGCGAGTCAATGGGTCGATGTCCGAAGAACTTAAGATCAAGCACATCATGAAGGTGATTGAGGACGACGCTTTCCAAATCTTGCTTTCTAAGAATCCTCGCACTGTCGTAGAACTGACCTAGTTATGCCAGAATTTTGACGAGTTGCGCAGACAACGTATTTCCACCCGACGTCTCTCGGTGCCCAACGACTCTTTGTCCAGCTTGTCCACCCTTGGCGTAGGAGGCGACCATGCCCCTCTTCTATCAAAGATTCAAGAGTTCATCTGAGCTGAGGTCACTAGTCGACTGATTTTGATGAGCTTTGTACCTAATCAACCACGCAGAGTGACGTCTACACTCCGCGTTTTCATTCAAGACCAGGTCGCACAAGCTCTTCCTCCTGCCCGTGAACCGCCGCCAGTCGCCGCATCTCTCATGTACGCCGAGGCCATTGCTCGACCTCGAAAGCCTGCGTTCCAGCCAGTGCCCATGTATTCGCCACCGCACTTTTTGCCATCGACCTATTCAACGCCGCCTATGCGGATATGACCTCAGCCGCAGTTTTCTGCCGCAGTTTTCAGCCGCAGTTTTCTGAAGTCGTCTTTCAGGTGCTCCAACTAGATACTGTCTCTCTCTCCCTCTTCCCCACTACATTTGCCCCGGTGGTGAAGAGCAGCCATCCTGGCGACTCACGGCGAAGCAAGCACAAGGGGAACATAGTAATGTTTTAAGCTGCTGATGTGGACTGTCTGACAACCACGGCATCGTCTATCATCGACAGGTGTCACTGGTTCGACGACAGAGTTGACCGGTGACGTGCATTGAACGATGCGGTATGGACCATTGTACTTGGGTGCAAACTTTCGGGAGAGGCCGGGGGACTGGAATGGAACCAAAAGCTATACAAATTAGCCTACGGGGAAGCTGTGAGCAGGCTTGTCTTGGTCAAGTCGTTCTTTTTAGAGACCTCGTGCGACGGACGTAAATGAGCGCGCTAGTTGGCGGCACTCTTCGGCACACTGAACAAGTTCGGAGGCTGGGCGGTATTCTGAAGCATTTGGGCGGTAAGTAAGTATCGTGTCAAGCGCATAAGAGGGCTCACGTCTGTACAGTAGAAAAAAAGCTGAAAATCCAGTAGTTGCTTGCGTGACCGTATTATACGCATACGTCCTGAAAGGGAGCACCAAGTCCCAATTAGAATGGTCGGAGTGTATGTACATAGAAAGCATATCACTGAGCGTGCGGTTAAAGCGCTCTGTGAAGCCTTTTGTCTGCGGGTGATAGCTTGTAGTGGTGCGATGAATTATATTGCACCTCACTGAGAAGCTCCTGGACAACTTGCGATAGAAGCGCACGCCCACGCTCGCTAAGCAGCTCACGTGGTGCGCCATGGCAAAGGACAAAGCTACGCAAGTTGAACAAGGCGACATAACGAGCAGCAGCGGCTGCTAAAGCGG
Source organism: Rhipicephalus microplus (assembly GCF_013339725.1). Lineage (NCBI taxonomy): Eukaryota > Metazoa > Arthropoda > Arachnida > Ixodida > Ixodidae > Rhipicephalus > Rhipicephalus microplus. Next base: position 108,799,707 of record NC_051168.1, on the reverse strand, counting down.
TGGTTTCAGCGTAACGGGTTAGGTGGTCAATGGCCACAATAATCCAGCGATTTTCTGCAGGAGTACAAGGTAGTGGGCCGTAGAGGTCGATGCCGATTCTATCAAACGGCCAAGCTGGACATGGCAATGATTAAAATTCGCCAGAGGCATTACAAGTTGTTTTCCGTCGCTGACACTCAGTGCAGGAGCGTATGTACTTGCGAACGTTCGAGTACATTCCACGCCAAAAAAGTCGCTGACGAAGTCGGCAGTATGTTTTCAAAACGCCAGCATGCGCGTTTTGAGGGTCTGCGTGGAAGTACGCGCGCATGTTGGAGCGCAAATGACGAGGTAACAAGAAGCCATTTCCTACCATCCGGCTGATAGTTGCGGCGGTACAACATGGCATCCCGTATTGCATAATGGGAAATTCCGACGTACTGCACGAGGTAGACGCTGGCGTGGTGTCACCGAAGACGACGAGAGAATGTCGATGAGCGAGGCTATCCGAGGGTCCTTGCGTTGTTACGAAGGCATGTCAGCGGTATCGATGCTGCAGATGGTAGCTTCGGCGAAGGAAATAGGTGCAACGGCTGAAGGAAGGAACAAACGAGAAAAAGCATCTGCGTCAGTGTGCTTGCGGCCTGAGCGGTAAATGACGTGAATATTGAATTCCTGTAAACGTAGCGCCCTACGTCCAAGCCGGCCCAAAGGATCCTTCAATGAAGTGAGCCAACAGAGTGAATGGTGATCTGTAACTACATCAAATGGGCGTCCATAAAAGTAAAGACAAAATTTTCGTAATGCCCAAACAGTGGCCAAATGCTTGTTTTCGGAAACCGAGTATTTGTGCTCTGCCTTGGTTAGGGTGCGACTGGCATACGCAACTACATACTCCGAGAAGCCAGGCTTGCGTTGAGCAAGGACAGCACCAAGTTCTATGCCACTGGCGTTCGTGTGCCCCTCGGTTGGAGCAGTAGGGTCGAAGTGGCATAAAATAGGTGGTGAAGTAAGTAGATGGCGTAATGTTGCAAAAGCATCATCACATGCTGGCGACCAATCAGAGGGTCGTCCATCGCCCGAGATCAGCTGTGTCAGTGGTGTGATTATCGAAGCAAAGTTCTCCACAAACGGCGAAAGTACGAGCACAGTCCGACAAAGATGCGAAGCGCTTTCACGGTCATAAGCTTCGGGAACTCAGCGACAGCACGAAGCTTCTCTGGGTCTGGGAGGAGGCCATTTTGAGACAATGTGGCCAAGTATTGTGAGCTTCCGAGCTACAAAGTGGCACTTCGTGATGTTTAGTTGAAGGCCTGCGCTCGTGAGGCAGCTCAAAGCTTCGCTGAGACGATGGAGGTGGCTGTCGAAATCAGGGGAGAAAACAACGACATCATCCAAGTAGCATAGGCATATCTTCCATTTCAGCCCACGCAAGACGCTATCCATCATCCTTTCTAATGTGGCTGGCGCATTACAAAGGCTGAAGGGCATTACATTAAATTTGTATAGCCCATCGGGCATCACAAAAGTAATTTTTGGACGATCTGATGGTGCCATGGGGGCCTGCCAATAACCGGACCGTAGGTCTAGTGATGAGAAGAATTCAGCGCCTTGCAAGCAATCCAGGGCATCATCGATGCGCGACAAAAGGTATACGTCTTTATTCGTGACTTTGTTCAAACGGCGGTAATCGACGCAAAAGTGAATCGAGCTGTCTTTTTTCCTCACAAGTACCACAGGTTAGGACCAGGGACTGCTGGACCGCCGAATGACGCCACGTTGAAGCATGTCGGCTACTTGCTCGGAAATCACACGACACTCAACAGGAGATACACGTAAAGACGCTGTCGCAGAGGCGCTTGGGAGCTGGTGTTAGGGTGATGAACAACGGTGTGCGTTCGGCCTAAGGACGTCTGCTGGCAATCGAACGAGCCGCGAAACTGGTGAAGAAGTTTTAGAAGCTTTTCGCGGTGTGGTTCTTCAAGTTCGCCATCAATTGAGGGGCCAAACAAATTATTGTTTTCGTGGACAGTTGAATAGGCAGGTGGTGTCAATGCATTAAGCTGCAAATCACTTTCACTGTCAAGATCGAAGGCGGAGGAAACGTCTAAGTCTTGGAATGTTCCAATACATTCTCCGCGACGCAAGGTTGTGGGAGATGGCAAGGAATTTGTGACAAACATATTGGTAGCACCCGCCAAATATCTAGAACAGCAAGCGGCAAGGCAAGGCCCTTGCAACTTTGGAATGTTTGGGAAGGCGTAAACAACACTGCAGGCTTAGACACATCGGCAAAAGATACGGGAACAAAGACCGCGCTAGTCGGTGGTATGCCGATGTCGTCAGCGACAGCTTTTTGAAAGGAATTTCCAGAGACGAGGCACACAACGCAGAGAAGGCCACTTCAGCACGAGCACAGTCAACAACCGCATGATTGCGAGACAGAAAATCTCAGCCGAGGATCACATCATGAGAACACGCCTATAGCACAAAAAATCAACGGTATACGAAACACCTTGGATGAGAACGCGGGCGGTACAGGCAGCTGATGGTCGAGTATGGTGAGCATTGTCAGTATGAAGGGACAACACCTTTGGCGTCGTGGTAAGCTTCTGAAACAGGCGGCAAAGTTTTAAATCAATTACTGAAGCGGCAGCACCAGTGTCCACAAGCGCAAGGGTACAGTAACCATCCACAAAAATGTCGATGAGGTTCGTCAGAGAAATGCGAGGACTTGATTCTTTCGACGAAGACGCAGTTCGTGCCTCTGGAACTGCGGCATCTAGTCTTCTGCTTCTGAAGGGCAGGGTCGACGGTGCATAGGCGACAGGGAGCGACGTCGGGGAAATAGAGATTGGTGACTGACTGAAAGAGGGCGGTCGGGTGAAGAGGATACTTGTTGACGTGCAGTGTTCTAAAGCGCCGAGAGTCGTGCGACGATCTTTCCATGGTGTCGCTCTGAACGAGAGGGCGGCGGTGGTACAAGCGAGCCACATGTTCTGGCTAACCGCAAGAATAGCGAATCGGGCGGTTGTCTGTGGTGTGTCACGGATTTGGAAACGCTGCAGTCGGCCGGCTGAATGGAACTGGTGATGGTCGAACAGGGATCGGTGAGGTAGCATAAGTGGGCTGTCGAGGTTTTCTGGCTGCAACGACTTGCGCATACGTCAAGGGTGCGGCCTCCAGAGGTGGTGAACGAGCGAAAGGCAAAGCGTCAGCTACCTCATCTTGTATGACGTGCCTTATGGCCGGGGCCATAAGATCTGGGGCCAAAGGATGCGTTTGGCTGGCTCGGGCGCGCTCGATAAAATGGAGAGCTACCGAGCAACCTTCTCAGGCACGAACTACTTTATGCGAGCCAACATGTCGTTCTGTTGTCCGAGGGTCAAGGCCGCGGTCGAATTACGTTGTTCCAGAGAAGGGCCTTTACCTTTATGACATGGTGAATGTCTCGGTCACGTGCATCCGATTGAAGCCCGTCACATTGTTGACGCTCCGTCTAGCCTGCTTTCTACGAACCTCAGGGCACTAATTTCTGACCCTGTTGTTGAGTAGTCACTCCTTGACGCTTTCCACCACTCCATCGATGTCGCAATGTCTTCTTCAGAACGAAGCCAGTTGGTCAACCTACTGCAAAAGTTTAGCACCACTTTTGAGAGCCACGCTACTGGCCGTAGCTACACATCAAACATATCTCACAAGATTGACACAGGAAGAAACACGCCTCTACGTCAGCGTGCCTACCGAGTCTCAGAGTCGGAGTGCCATGTTATTGACAACCAGGTTGCTGACATTCTCCAGCGGGGTACTGTAAAGCCGTTTAACAGCTCTTGGCGTCACCGGTCGTTCTTGTTAAGGAAAACGACGGCTCCAATCGGTGCTGTGTCGACTACCGACGCTTAAACAAGATCACCCGCAAGGACGTTTACCTGTTACCGCGAATAGACGACGCCCTTGACTGTTTGCAGGGAGCAAAATATTTATCTTCGCTGGATTTACGTTCTGAAGACTGGCAAGTTCTTAAGGAAGCATCTGAGCGACCTAAAACAGAATTTGTGACACCCGATAGATTATACAATTTTACCGTTATGCCTCTCGGGCATTGTAATTCTCCAGTCGCTTTTGAGAGAATAATGGACACTATTTTACGAGGCCTCAAGTGGGACACGTGTTTATGCTACCTCGATGACGTAGTTTTCTTTTCACTGATTTAGACACCCATTTAAATTGTCTCGAGCACGCCCTCTCACGCTTCATTGACGCCGGCCTTCAACTCAACCTCAAGAAGTGTCATTTTGGCGCCCCGCAACTCACCATTCATGGGCGCGTCGTATCACGATACGGCATATTTCCTGACCCCGCCAAGTTTCGAGCAGTCGTCGATTTTCCGGAGCCAAAGAACACAAAGAAGTTTAATTTTGTCTGCTTGTCGTCACGCTTTATTCGATATTTCACTGCCATATGTGCACCCTCTACGGACCTTCTTAGCTGCAACAAGGACCATTCTACCTGGTCACCAGCATGCGACAATGCATTCACCAATATACGCCGCGTGAAAACTTCACCACCCATCCTCCGCCACTACGATCTGCCACTCCCATGAAGGTTCATACTATTGCCAGTGGTGTTGGACTTGGCGCTGTGCTTGCGCAACGAAAGGCAGGGTTTGATGAGTATGTGGTCACTTACGCAAGCCCAACTATAACGAAAGCCACGGCTAATTACTCCGTGACCGAGAAAGAGTGTTTAGCTATTATTTGGGCCCTTGGAAAACTCCGCCCATTCCTGTATGATCACGCATTCGACATCGTTACTGACCACCACGTTCTTTGTTGGCTACCCACACCTAAAGAACCTTCCGGACGACCTGCTCGCTGGGCGTTCAGACTTCAGGAGTTTGACATGCGCATCATTTACATATCCGGTCGTAAGCACACGGACGCTGGTGCCCTTTCTCGCTAACCCATATGGGACGAAGGTGTTTTCCTCTCCTTCTGGAGCCTGCACTTGCGTCATCTGCCTTTTTCAACATAACGGTGGAACAACGAAAGGATCCCTGGATCAGTGGCCTCATAAGCATTCTTTCTGATACTCTCACTCCTTCGCGGTCTCGCGATCTCCGCCGCCAGGCTAGCAAATTTAGCCTAAGGGATGATCTTCATTATATACACAACTACCTTTCCGACGGTCGCAAGTGTCTCCTTGTAATACCCTGCCATCTTCGAGCTGTTACCTTTTAAGTTTTCCGCGCTGACCCAGAGTGCGCCCACGCAGGCCTCTTCAAGATATATGGTAGGCGTCAACTCAGATTTCATTGGTATGGCATGTATAACTAGGTGCGGAAATTTATTCGTTCGTGTGATCCGTGAAAATGACGAAGGCTATCTCCTGCGCAAATCTACCCGTCAAAACCTCTTCCTTGTTCTAGTTGATCGTTGGATCGTGTCGGCATTGACATTTACGAACCACTACCATCAACTCTAGCTGGTAATCACTGGATTGTTGTTGCGATAGATCATCTCAGACGCTTTGCTGAAACAGCTGCACTGCCAACTGCCACAGCCCGTGACGTTGAAACGCTTCCGTTGCGTCGTTTTGTTCTGCGTCATGGTGCCCCTCGCGAGCTCTTAATTGAGTGAGGCCGCGCCTTCCTTTCTGACGCCTTGAAGGCATTACTCAACGATTGCCAAATCCTGCACCACACAACTACAGCGTACCACCTTCAGACAAATGGCATGATGGAGCGCTTCAACCGTATTCTTGGCAGTATGCTGTCAATGTACGTCACCTGTGATCATTCAAATTGGCACCAAGTTCTCCTGTTCGTCACCTATGCGTATCACACTGCCGTACAAGCTACTACTGGGTTTTAGCCGTACTTTCTCCTTTACGAAAAAGAACCTTCCAATACAGTAAGCTTCACTGCCGACTGCCACAGCCCGTCACGTTGAAACGCTTCCGTTGCGGCGTTTTGTTCTGCGTCATGGTGCCCCTCGCGAGCTCCTAAGTATGTGAGGCCGCGCCTTCCTTTCTGACACCTTGAAGGCATTACTCAACGATTGCCAAATACTGCACCGCACAACTACAGCGTACCACCTTCAGACAAATGGCATGATGGAGCGCTTCAACCGTATTCTTGGCAATATGCTGTCGATGTACGTCACCTGTGATCATTCAAATTGGAACCAAGTTCTCCCGTTCGTCACCTACGCGTATCACACTGCCGTACAAGGTACTACTGGGTTTTAGCCGTACTTTTTCCTATACGAAAAAGAACCTTCCAATACAGTAGACACTATGCTTCCATATAAACCTGATGAGTCCGAAAGTACAACTCTCCCTGAAGCTACTCTACCTGCTGAAGAATGCCGCCAGCTTGCCCGCTTTTTTCTACCGAGGACCAGTGGCAGCAGCAATCCCGCCAACCTGGGGACCATTCGGCTCTAAACTTTCCAGCTCGTTCATTGGTATGGCTTCAGACACCTGCTACTGCACCTGGCCGCTCCCCAAATCTTCTTCCCGAATACTTCGGCCATACCGCGTTGTAGAGCAAACGTCACTCGTTAATTAAATCGTGGAGCCTACCATTCCATCCACAGACCTACGCTACCGCGGCAGCGACACAGTCAACGTCTGTCCCCTCAAGCCATACTATGACCCATTAGTGGTTTCTTCTCTCTAATCTGCCAAGATGGCACCTTTTTTTTGCGGACGGCGACTGTAGTGAAGAAGAAAGACCTCAGCGGCATTTCTCCGCACCTCAGGGCCATCGCCACTAGCATAAGCTCGTGCTCTCTGCGCTGGGCAGGACGCTGCTGACGGTTCCGCCTTCTGCATTCTGCTCTGCAAATAAACCCCGTTTTAACAAGATCCATTACGTGTTCTGCTGATTCCTAGAAAGAGAGACCAGCCATGTTTTGCACTCCACCTCTTGGACGGCAGGACCACCAGAATGCATCCGCCTGATCGGTTCACCTTCTTTGCGCAGTTTTTGGTCGTTCTGCTACTACAGTCGACGGGTTACGACGAGCCAGCTTCCGATAAACATGGTAGCATTACGCAGATACTCGCCGAAGACAAATTCCACATGCCATCCCAGCAAGTGATACAGAATGGCGTCAGCAGCGCTGCGCGCTTCGTGACAGCAGCAGCAAATACTGAAGCTGGAATCAATGGCTTCCTGTTGGCAAGGTTGACATCATGGCATATAAAAGGCGCATACGAAGGCCGCTCGCGTAAAGGGCATGGCAGGAGCGCCAGAATGCATCAGCCTTATTCGTTCACCTTCTTTACGCAGGTGAGGAAACGGTATGACAAGTGTTTTCGGTCAAATAACGTGTTTTTGGTTGTGCTGCCGTGCCCAAGGCTGCTTGTTGAGCTGTTGTGTGAAGGGGTTGATGTTGCTTTTAACAAAACATTACTGTTAATATGTGGTGATATTGAAACGAACCGGGGCTAGATTGTAGAACAGTATATCTACCCTTGAGCTTAAGATTGACGATTACTAAAATCCTTCCAGAAGGTCAAACATCATCATTTATGGGGTAACTGAAAATGAAAAAGAAAGTGACGATTCCCTTAAAGAAGTTGTAAATGAAACAATCGTCAAAAACAATCTGAAAATGGAGCCAACCACTTGCGGAAGAATCAACAGACTTGGGAAACCCGCGGCCCAAAACGCGACCGATTATCTTGAAACTTGCCAACTTTCGAGACAAAACTAGGCTATTTTAAAACTGCCACAGATTGAAAGAGACCACATATTTCATAAGTGAAGATTTTTCAGCACGTATTCGGGACATAAGAAGAAAACTCTGGAACTAGGATAAAACAAATAAACGCAGGCTAGAGACAGCGTTTCTTTAACCTATGACAAATTAAGAATAAATGGAGAGTTGTATTTCTGGGATAAGTGTCAAGAAAGTGTGGTACCTTTAAAGGGACATCCGGGCAACCCCAGTTCGAAAAAAAACCACCAAGGCGACGAGCTGTGAAATAAACTTTATAAATTTAAATGCACGCAGTATTGTTAACAAAGTAGATTTTCTAGTATTGGTCTTAATTATCCTTGAACCAGATTTCGTTGCTGTGACAGAAACGTGGCTAACACATGATATCACGGATGTTGAATTGACCACGCCAAATTATTCTGTAGTGCGAAAAGACAGACAGACACGTGGCGGGGGTGTTGCGTTATTTATAAAAAGTATATCTCTTTTTCAAGACTTTCTGGTGTAGAAAGTGTTGAAGCTATCTTCTGCAAACTAATGTTGGCCCAACACCTGGTCACGGCGGGGTGTGTTTACCGCTGCCCCTCATCTGATTCTAGAGTCACCCGTTCACTGTATGACTATCTACAACGTCATGTGCCATGTGGCCGGCTAATTTTAGTGGGCGATTTCAACCTACCCGATATTGATTGGAAAGCCCAGCACTTCCCATCGGCAACCTCGGGAAAAATAAGCGATATGATGTTGCACTTTAACCTAAATCAGAGAGTTACCCAGCCCACGCGAACTAAGGGACATCAATAAAGATTCTTGATCTGACATTTCTCAGGCATCACCTTCCACTTGAAAACATAAATTTACAAATTTTGGAAGCTATATCAGATCACGAAATAACATATTGCACCATCCGCTCACAAACCCATGTCCCTGGTGCTGAAAGTAGTAGCACATTTTACAACTTTTCAAGTGATGATGACGTTAGTATTATCGATTACCTCAGCTTTGAATTCATCGCATTTGAAGAACTTCCTACAAACGGTTCTATAGATGTAGATGCGTTGTAGAAAAAAATACACGAAGATTGTGTTTTTCAGTCTTCAAAATTATGTACTAGTGAAGACGACAAAGGGAAAGAAAACAAATCCGTGGATAACACGCGAAATAATCCACGCTAAGCGAAAAGTAAAAAGGTACGTAAGACCCTGAAGCTAAAGCCAACGTACGCAAACACGCCCTTAACGCATCTATAAAAGATATGAAATCAAAAATTAATGCAGCTAAGAACAACTATTTTTCTAAGACTCTTCCTAACTTCTTGAAAAGCGCCCCTCAGAAGTTTTGGAGTTACCTGAACCCAAAACGCCATGAAAGCTCCGCCACGGACAGTGGATAACAGAAACGCTGCAAATTCTTTTAACTGTTACTTTCAGTCAGTATTCAACATCGACAATGAAAAAGAACCGAATATAGTCCCATATGACCGAAATCCGATCAAGCCACTCAAAATCACAGATTCAGGTCTCTTAAACCTTTTGTTGAACGTTGGCACAAACAAAGCGATTGGACCTGATAACGTACCCAATAAGTTTTTTAAGAGATATGCGTAGTGGAACAGTAAATATCTGTGTCACATCTTCAAAAAATTATTAACGACGTGCTCACTTCCTGCAGAGTGGAAAATTCCTAAAATCATTTCCGTTCACAAATGTAGTAGAACATTGCGGGTGTCTAATTTCAGGCCCATTTCCTTAACCTTGACCGTGTGCAAACTTCTTGAACACGCAGTATTTAAGTATATAAACATGTACCTTGAACAGGAATCTATTCTTTCGCCCTATCAACATGGCTTCCGTCGCGGTCTCTCAACAGTCACACAGCTATTAGAACTAACGCATGACATATCATAAATTGTAGATTATAGGAAACAAACAGACGTAATTTTATTGGACTACTCAAAGGCTTTTGATTGCGTACCGCGCAAAAAACTAATCAGGAAGCTTCAGTGTACAATAGGTGAAGGCCCTATTGTTAATTGGATAGAGAACTATCTGACTGACCACCTACAATTCATGCATATTCATACAAAAGTTCCACTTTAGAATCTGTTACGTCGGGAGTGCCCCAGGGCAGTGTATTGGGTCCTGTCTTATTTCTGCTGTATATTAATGATTCGCCTTCCAGATTGAACGTTGAAATCCGGCTATTCGCTTATGATTGTATCTTGTACCGTGAAATTAATTCCGTTGATGATCACCAAGTACTGAATAATGCACTCGAGTCTGTCTTTTGTTGGTGTGAGGAGTGGCAAATGGCTCTCAATGCTAAGAAATTCGTTACGCTTAATGTAGCTAGAAAGAAAGCAATATCTGATTTCACGTTCACTATTAATGACACACCTCTTACTCGCGTATTTGAACGTAAATATTTAGGCGTCACTTTAACGCACGATCTTCGATGGGAAACCCATGTCAACAATGTAACCTCAAGTGCACTAAAGCGGCTTTTCTTTTTGAGAAGACGCCTTCATCTGGCACCCCCTAATACAAAGCTGCTGGCATACAAGATGCTTGTTAGACCAATGTTAGAATACGCCAATATTGTTTGGTTTCTGTACACAAAGGAACTAATTGCAAGAATCGAAGGGGTGCTGAGGAAGGCAGTAAGGTTCATTTATAATAAATATATGCAAACGGATTCTCCTACAAAATTATTACACAAAGCTGGTCTGTCAACACTACACAGTCGGGCAAGAATAACAGGACTAAAGTTATTGTTTCAGTTAATTCATGGAGACATAAACATCGACGCGTCAAAACTAATCTCTTTCACTCGATCTAAGTTAACACGTTACCAGCACTCTCAAGCACTTAATACACTTTTCATTCAAACTGCTTTAAATATTCATAGTTCTCGCAAATCATAAGAAATTGGCACCAACTTAGCCCTTCTGTTGCGAACACTTCATCTTTGAATGTGTTCTTAGATATGGTAGAAGCAGAGGTACACGCTGAGGAGTTTTTCTAAAACTTGTTGTTCTTTTTGTTTTCTTTTGTCCTCTTGTAGTTCTATGCAGGCTCTGTATATTGATAACGTGATTGCATTACAGTACAATTTGTCTTTATAGTTGTTGTAATTCGTAGTTTTGCAGAGATTTGTACACTCACCTTGCTCATTGCTACTACTACTTGTCATGTATTGATTGCTTATTGTTTTGCATGCTAGAAATTATTGCTTCGTGTTTTTTATCTGTATCATATGTATGCCCTCTCTGCAATGATCTTTTTATGAGATCGGCAGTATTGTTAAATAAATAAAGTTCTAATGCATCAGTTGTACTAGGCTAGTTCCTAATTTTCGGTAGTCTTCACAGTCTGAGAGTCCCTATCACTCTCTTGTGCTTTGAACTCTACCCGTATCGACCTGGAAGCTCCCGACCTGGAGGAAAGAAGTGAAGCGGACTTCTAGGCACGCTTCGCCGTACCCATCATGACACGGAACATCACGGTCAGATGCACTCGAGGCCACATCAATGGCAGTGGTGGAAACTACTACTCCTGCAGCCCCTGTGGAGGAAACTGCAGGCAATGAACCCGTAAACAAGCAAAGGCGTGGTGAGCAAGACAGCTCCGATTCTGTGAAGAAAAATGGAGAGGATAAAGGCCAAGTGCCCTTCACGGTTGTGTCCTACAAGAAAAAAGGGGTACTGGCGTTCTTGTCTTTTGACCTACTGTGGGACGCCGAAGCTTATGGAAGGTCAACCGGAATATTGTGGCATCAGCGGTTGCAACGTCGGCTCAAGAGAAAGTTCTCGACCATCGCCTAAACAAGGGTAGAAGCTTGGTCATTACAGTGTCCACCCTACCTGCTGCGAACCGTTTGCTCAGTGGGACTGAACTGGCTGGCGTCGCTGTAGAAGCCCGAGTTTTGTACTCATTAGCGGCGTACTATGGAAAAATGCAAGATGTCCGTCTGAGCTACTGAGATGAAGATCTACAAGTCTATCTACAAGACTATTAGAAACAAGGAGTCGTTTCAGTGAGGAGGCTCACCAGTTTCACACCTGAAGAGGGAGGAAAAGTCAAAGAGGTACGTCGTTAATCGGTCATTTTGGAGTTCCGCAAGGATTCACTGCTACCTAAACAAGTTACGCTTGGCTTCTGTGGTTACCCGGTTGCAGAATTGGGGCAGCTATGCAGTGTTAGAATTGTCAAAGCCATGGTCACTTATTGAGACACTGCACAGGCCTGGTGCGCTGCAAAGTGTGTGCTGGGCCTCACTCGCACAAGGAATGCATGCCAAGAGCACAACCTAAATGTGCAAATTTCGGTGGCCCACAGCCTGCCTCATACGAAGAATACATGAAAAAGAAGCCTGCTACACTCGCGCGCACGTTGGAGCAAGCACAAAAAAAACAAACAAGGTAGAACGAACCACTGCCTAACCCTGATGTGGTATTCTTGAGTATGAAAGACGTCTTCCAGAAAAAACCAACAAAAAGTCAAAAGACATCTGCTAACACGTACGCAGCTGTTACCGAAGGAAATGTGGGAAATGCATGGACTCGTCGTCTTTATCAAAATCATCGCAACGTACCTCACAAGACCCACCAAGCCAGCACTAAAATCACCAGTCTCAGTCGCCACAACATGACGAGGAGATTTGAGAGAGAGCGCAACACGGAAACTCTGATCAAGATGTCACACACATACTCAATCCTATGCTGTTTGCAGCCCTCAAAGCCCTTGTCCGCGCAAATCCTTCGTCAAAAAGTCTTTCAGAGGTAGAAGCAATCCTTGCAATAGAGCCCCTGGTGTCGACGTCGTACGCACAGCAAATGCACATTTCTGCACAGTAGCAATCATAGCTTCCTCAACGAAATCACCACCTGAAGTGGCGATCTATAAAATATTTAGCACATGCACCATATTCAAGTGGAACACTCGTGGGCTTCGCTCAAAGTTTTCGGATTTGCGACAGCTGATGCGAGCGTACCAATTACCCTTCATTGTCTTTTCTGAATCACGAGTCGGACCACATTTCAGAATGAACAGGTATTATTTTCGTCACTCAAAATGACTTGGTCATATCAACAGATTACTTCTGGCACTCACCGAAATGTTCCGGCCTTCGAGATTGACATCCTACCCCTCAACGACAATGAATATGCGTGCGTCATCACAGGAACTGGTAAACGAGAATACACACTCATTGGAGTACACTTGGAATCAGGCAAGCCTTTCGATGCTTCAAGACTTGAAAATTGATATCAAGAACACTTTCTCCACACATCAGTCGTGCAGAATTGAATGCCCCCAATAAAATTTGGGTTGTGTGCGAGGAGCCAAGCTCTAACAACTACTCGTAGAACATTCCATTGAATCTGTGATTGATGGCAGTATCACATATCTACGAGGCTTTTCGACTACCAGTAGCATCGACGTCACCTTCGCAAAAAGCTCAGTTGCTCGTAACTTCGACTGGTGCACCGACTTAGAAACACGTGGGAGTGATCACTACCCAATCTTGATATCAGCTGTTGGTGTGAAGATATCATCAAAAATCAATTACAAGATATACTGATTAGTATTCATTCAAAGGCGCCGCTAGAAAAGAAATGACTGCTGCCATCAATTACTCACTACGATGTCTCATGGCCTAAAAGCATGCACGCATCTTTCAGCTAAGAACGACAGATTTCCATCCAACGATGAGAAGTTTAAAAACTGTGTGCTATTCGAAGGTGAGCTGAAAGGAAAGTATTGCGCACGAAGTGTCTTGAAAACCTACGAACCTGCCGACGGACACAATGTCATATCCAGCGTTACCTGGATAAACGTAGCTGGCAAAGTTGGCGCGACTTTTGCTCCACACTGGACTTTCATCAACCGGTAGCCGAAACATGGCGGGTCTTTAGAGGCATGCAAACGCAATTCGAGCAGCTTCACCCTTTCACTGCACTTTCCCTTCACGAACGAAAATCCCTCAAAGAGCTCTGAGAAGAATACTGCACAGTGCTACCAACAACTTCAATTGCCTGGAGCTCTTCCGCAAGCAACAAGTCTGACTTCTCACGAGAGGCAGTGCCAGCATTTAAATTGCCTTTCACAATTGAAGAACTGAACACTCCAATTAGCGAATCAAAAAAGCATACATCATCCGTTGACGACGAAATTAGCCATGAAGCGATCGCAAAGTTACCTCACACCTCCAGCCTACGACTCCTACAATAATATAATTCTTCATGGCTGTCTGGTGAGGTTCTCGCAGAATGGAAAACTCCAAAGCAGCCAACAAGATACGCCTCTTTCCGAACCATTGCCCTGCTGAGTTGCGTTGGCAAGTTAATTAAGCGGATGGTTCATAGATGAATGACTTATTTTTTTAAAAAGCCACGACAAATTTTCTCAAGAAATGAACGGATTCCGTCAAGGTAAATCAGCTATTGATAATGTCATCACCCTTGTCTCTTCACTTAAAGAGGACCTCTTCGCTGTACGCATTCCAATAGCTATCTTTCTCGATATAAAAAGAGCTTTTGACTCATTCATTCGCTGTGCCATTCTTGCAGTCATGGTCAGTGTTGGCCTAGGAGGAAGACTGTATAAATGAATTGAGAGCTATAATGAATGGAAGATATATGTGTACTCCAAACGGTCCCACACAGTTCTACAAAATAGAGAAGGGTGTACCCCATGGCGCAGTGCTCAGACCACTCAGTTTCAACATCACCCTGATACATATAACAAGGATATTGCCACGAGGAGTGCACATTACCACTCACGCCAACAATATCTGTATCAATAGTGCTTCAAGTTCGCGTTTTGTTACCAAACAACGCCTTGAAAAAGCTTTACAGAACCTCCCCGCGTATTTGGCTCCCCAGTGTATGCACTTTTCTCCAGAAAAGAGCACAGCCATCGCGTTCACGGGAAAGAAAATGACCAAATATCCGCTCTTCCTAGGTGGCCGGCCACTGACCTATGTACGGTCTCAGCGATTTCTTGAAATAGTCATCGACAGATGTCTTCCCTGGTCTCCTCAGGTGAAGAAACTCCGAGCGAAAATAGCTGCAGCATCACAACTTTTCAAATTCATGGCGGGAACACAATGGGGATGCAAGTGTCGATCAATGGTTCTGTTTGAGAAAGCGTATATCGAAGGAACCTTGCGTTATTGCCTACTGGTGCTTTACCGATTATCACCAACAAACAAGAGAACTTTAGAAGCTGCACGAAACAATTGCTTACGAATATGTCTAGGCCTTCCGAAGAGCTCATCAGGCTCAGGAACTGTAGCGGAAGCAGGATTTCTTCCGCTAGATGTCATCTGCACTCAACAAATATTGCGCACTTATTTCCGCCATGTCATACATAAGAAGAAACATTTTCTGTACCGCATACATCTCCCCCATGGCAATTCAGCAGTCGGCCAAGCTGTGCAATTGAAGCAAGTTGCTGCTATTAGACAGCTGAATAAGTTGATGCCTCCAAGATTTCTCCTCCGTGGATGTTTTCACCTCTGGATATTAAACAGTGCTTCCAATGAATCAATAAAGCCAAGGCGTATTGCACAGACCGCACTGCTAGAGACTACTCTCTTCTACTTAGTTTAGCATTACACTTAGCCTTCTCATATTTATACTGACGCCTCAACTACTCAGGAGACTTCGTCATACGGCCACTATGTTCCCTTTACAAGACAAAGTCTGTCTTATTGGCTACAATGCAAGACATCATCGACGACAGAAGAAATTCATAGAATTAATTAAGCAGTCCTCTGCATCCTGTGTCAAACGCCGAACCAATGGGTGATCTTAACGGACCCCAAGAGAGCACTACAAATACTATTCAGCCTCTTAAAGACAACAAATTATCACCCAATTTTATTTGATATAGCATACTTACATCACTTGGCTATTACCGCAGGTCACGTTATCACTTTTCAATGGATACCGCCTCAATGCGGTATACTGGTCGGTGAAAAAGGAGATGAAGCGGCCCGCGAAGGACTTCAAAAGCAAAATTACAAGCGGACCTATTTCACTAAATCAACGGCTTGCCAGCTGGCTGAAAGGCTTGCTTCCAAAAAAAGGCTATGGAACCTCCCGAGACGTCATTGTGTTTTCCTCCACTCTATCGACCCACATCTAAGGACTAGACTGCCATCCAGAATCCCCCGACACCTGGAAACTCTCTACCACCGTCTTCAGCTGAACAGTGCTTATGGAAACAATTTACGGTATCGCTTCGGTGAAGTAGACAGTCTATAGTGCAATAACTAGAGCTTCATTGAAACCTATCTTTTTGAGGGCCCAGAGTATGCGAGTGTGCGCTCTACGAACACTGCATGAATCTGTTATCCCAAAAAACTTGGTCATTTGATTGTGTCCTGGGCCATTTCAAGAACTTAACGCAACAGAGGCAAGCGATGCAACTTTTATTTACGTATTTAGACAATATCAGTTAGCTATACAAACTGTGGGAGTGCCTTTCAAAGTGAAGTCATGCTGTCAGCACACGTCTACACCCAAGAGACAGAAAAATGTCTGTATATTTACTTTTTTCTTTCCATTTTAATTCTTAATATTTTTTTTCTCTCTCTCTTCTTGCCTTTCAGTCCCCAATCCCCATCCTTACGCAGAGTAGCAAGTCAGCAGCACACACACACGGGCTAAGTTCTCTGCTTTTCAAAAAAGAGCTATCTCTTTCCCCACCTCTTAATGGGTCACAAGTGCCATTTACTGGTTCTTAAAAGATGCTGCTTAACTATACAGCCATTGATACGGCGTTTGTCTGGTTAGACTAGTCGTTCTGTTGAATGACCCTGCTCACCATGTGGAATTCGAACAGAGTATTACAATGGACGAACGCGGGATAGCTTTTGGTGCATGCGGGAAGGAGGGGGGGGGGTTGTGCACACTGGAAATAGAAATCTTCTGAACACGCTGATCAGAGTGCATCAAAGTGCTGCCTAATTTGTCTCCTTAATAGACGCGCAAGGTGGCGAGAGATGGGGTGTTTAAAGTGGAGAGCATCGCGCGTTCATACAGTGACGGATCTGATGATGACACCGTACTTGTAGCGCGAAAAAACACGGACAAGAAAAGGTACACCACAAGTGCTTACTCGCAACTGAAAGCTTTAATGCGTGAACCAACATACAACAAAATATACAACACTTACACAAGGTTCTCAAGAAACTTTCGCGCATGTGCATCGTGGGCAAACAAAAGGCACTAACACAAACCAAAAACACACCTCCTGTGTCTGTGTTTTTTTGTGCCCCATTTAAGGTCTTATGGATCAGTACCGACTCACTCGCCTCTCCGTCTTGAATGTGATGACATATACATGAGACACGCCCACGCAAAAACTAGTATGTGTCGGCGGTGTTTTGTGGTGTCGGTGCCGTGTCACTTGATAGTTTTCTTCAATTTCAATGAGGGAAGTGAAGAATCTCGTTTTATTAGCCCTACAACCAGTGCGTGCGACATCAGGGCCACGATAGCAGCTATATCACAGCAGTACACCAACGTGTGCTCTATGAATGACGTAAGGACTTCACTAGAAGTTCCAAGAGCTTTTTTTGTGACACGTTCGCAGCTAATAAAACTCGCAAACAAAAACGAAACCTCCTGGTCATCTATTACAATTATAGTGCCTATGACATCACAAGCGCTTTTTTTAGGGCCAACTTGTCCACCGCCCCACCACCAGCGGTATCAGTAACCGTTATCGTTCGAAAACATTAAGCGAAATAAATAAAGAAATAGACAGATATCATGTACAGCGGCAATCGTTGATATTCGATGCACGATTGAGGAAGGTTGATAGGTCAATTAAAATCGGCACGTTACGAGGAGAAGGTATATTATGCTGTACATGATTTTTATATCATGATTATTATACTTACACGTGTCATTTACCTTTGTCATCTATTCACGTCACCTGATGCCACATTTTGTATATGTGGAACTGGCGAAACGACCGCGAGCGTGCTATGAGCGTAGCTTGTAGTAATGTTGTTACATTAAATTGAAGGCTGCAGAAATTAGGCGCCTTCTTTTTCTTCGAACCTCTACCACAACCACAATGTCAAATTTGCTCCTCAAGAGGTGATGGCTCTTCGAGAGTCGAATGGCGGTTAACACTCTGTTATCAACACGAAAGTGACACTGCTTTTATTTGGAAATAATTTTCACAATTGGCCCGATACAACCAAAAACTTACTCTGGATTCGCAGGTCGCGCTTAGGAAAACAGCTTCATCAGCCAATAATTTATCTTCTGCAATGATAGCTTCGTGAAAAGTATTCGTCTTTGAAGATTTAAAGATGTCACCACAGACGAAAGGAATGACCACAGCTTCTATCTGTATTAATTACGACAGCAACTACACATATTGAAACAAATAACACTTTAACCGCTGGAAGTAGCCAGTTGAGTCAATTGAGCAAATGAAAGTTCTTTCTACGAATAGTATATAGCCACTGAAACTTTCGAAAGGCAGCCACTTGTAATTACCACAGAGCCATGAAATCTGGCTTATTTAGGTGGCGGAACCAAAACCGACGCACCAAACAACCCATGTGCCATTTACTTCAAAAACACCCTCGATGGTTCAAAATTAACTGTTTGAAATTGTGTAAAAAGTGTATGTTTATTTTAAATAATTACTGCCATAATTGTTTACGCACATCTGAAGATGCCTCCTGCCGAGGTAAAGGAAACGGCGAAAATAGCATGAAAGTCTGCTTTTTGCCATTTCTTCACAGTCCCGGAATATAAGACCCGGGCTTAATACGGGCTTGCACCAGGGCCGGGTCGGGCCCAACCCGAGCCCAAAGCTTATAAGCCTGAGCCCGGTCTGGGCCCCATTCAACAGTGCCTTGCCTGGCCCGGCCCAGCCCGGGCTATCAGGCCGGCCCGCGCCCTTGCAGTGCTCCGAGCCTTGCTCGAGTGCACCGACATAACGAGCCAGAAGGCACCGTCGTGCGAGTAGCATCACTCCCAAACGGGGGGGGGGGATGCCCCACCGCGGTGGTCTATTGGCTAAGGTACTCGGCTGCTGACCCGCAGGTTGTGGGATCGAATCCCGGCTGCAGCGGCTACATTTCCAATGGAGGCGGAAATGTTGTAGGCCCGTGTGCTCAGATTAATAATCCCAGGTTAAAGAACCCGAAGTGGTCGAAATTTCCTGAGCGCTTCACAACGACGTCTCTCATAATCACATGGTGGTTTTCAGACGTTAAACCTCACATATCAATCGAAATCCCAAATGGTACTCACTTAGTGGTTGTGAGGGGAGGCCTCTTCCGGAACTCTGAATTCCTGCAAGTAGCCATGTTAAAGTTTTCCTTTTTCTTTCAAATTTACTACAAAGTACTCAGCCAAAACTTTGATTTGTTACATAGGGGGCGCCTTGCAAGAGAGATTGTAACATTAGTCCGAAACGAACTTAGAAGCGGCTTATCCAGAGTCAACGGAGACTGTGCCACGCTTTTTCTTCATGCTTGCGTTTTTCCTATATTGGAATTATGTCTCAGTGTCAGGTCAGACTCGTACAGTTGTCGCTTGACATAAAATGAGTTTTTTTTCAGCATAGATACATTGCACCGTTTTTTAACTGTTCCTCCTGTATATCTGTAACAAGTTTTTAACGGCATTGTGACCAAAGGGTTTAAATGTTGCATTTAGCGAGACAGAAGTACTATCAAGGCCGATGGCCTCATTGCTTGGGTGTTAAAAGTTGGGAACTATCCAAACAACGAAAATGGCGATCTCAGCAAATCATTTATAGAGATTGTGGTATTGCGGGTATGTCCAGCAAATTTCTTCAACGGTGTAGCAAAGTTGCCATAATGGCAGTGTTTTTGAAGAATAAGCACGAAGTCATACGGCACTACTCCTGCAATCTTTGTGGCCTCTGTCTGGTCACCTGCTATGTATACTTACTTCATACTGCACTTCTGTCACAATATTTTGCACGGACATTCGCCATGGAACCATTTGGCTGCTACGTTATGCGTTTGAAATGTCCAGTTCTTCAGCGGAGTTTTTAGGATTAGGAAAAAATTCAAAACGTGCAGGCTTTCGGCAGCCATGTGCAAGACATAGCAGTGGCGTTCTTTCTGGGCTGACTGGCTTTTTTTTACAAAACACAAGTTGTCTCTGTCAGGAGCGTAGCCAGGTGTGTGTGTGGGGGGGGGGGGAGCTGAGTGCGTTAACCACTCCTCGCCCCGAGGTTTTGAAATTGTGCTTGCGTATATACAGTGTATCAGGAAAAGTACCCACTAATATTGAATGAGTACAGAAAAAAGGAACTTGCGTGCAACGTGTGCTATTCTCTTCACAGAGGCAGAAGTTATGTTCAGGTGAATACTGGCACAATATACGACAGTAATTACCAAAATTGGGAAATTTAAGATTCTGAATAGTAAAATTATGCGGTCTAGCAAAATGGGTCAATCAAAGTTCCTCCTGCGAAGAGTCCATAGCCAGCTCTGGCATATCTGAAAGGCAGTCATTGTTAACCTTCGCGGAGCGAGAAAGTTTAGCGAACTTAGCAGGCGAAGCAGAAACCGAAGCTCCATACAGCGTATATACCGTAAACTTCAAAGGCTTCTTCAGTGATGACACTACTTTTTCACATCGCAGAGTAGAGAAAGCGAGCATGGTTAAGGAAACTTCCTGCAGAAAAGCAGTACCAAGACACAAAGCATGCAAATTGACGGTTTATAACAGCGAGGGAAACAGTGTCGTATTTCATAGCGCTTTCGAAGTCAATGATAGATGCACTATTTAGTGCATGGGTTTCTATTTCGCACATACCATTGGCTGCTTTTCAGAAATTTCAAAGTAGGCTATGGACTTTTTGCAGGAAGGAATTCAATCCGCAAGTTTCAATAGAACATTCGTTTTATAGGCGAAGACTTTATTGCGTGATTAGTGCAGTAAATATTGTTCGTACGTATTTGAAGATGCCATTAGTACGTATTTGAAGTAAATATTGTTCGTACGTATTTAAAGCATGCACATATCTCAACGACGTAATTTTTTAAAAGCAGTGGACACACTTAACGAAAGACCTAGAAACGCATAAAGGCGCGTCTAAACATAGAAAAATTATGGCTGAGCCTCCCTTCTCCGCCACCACCAAAAAAATTCTGGCTATATCTTACTCCTTGCTATAGTTTTCTTGTAAAATTGTGTATGCTAGCGTGCGTGTTGTGTACATTTGTTCCATGTTTCTAGTTAATGCCATGAACATTCAACATAAAGCACGCAATTCTAGCATGGTGTTTTTTCATGATTTTATGAAGATTCAGGTGTGAGACCTACACGGGCACCTAAAAAAATACCATACAAGGACTGGACCGCAAAAGCAAAAGAGGTGTGTTTTTATGCCAAGTTTTTTGAAATTATTTTGTGGCTTATACTGGTCTGATCGTTACTCAGTTTAAAGAACAGTAAAAACCTTAATCGAAAACAAGAACGTATATTTCAGCACATGACCTGCTCCTGAGCGTTGTTTACTGTAGATAAATATCACTATGTGTACATAAATATCACAGCTTTGCCGCGTAAGCGAAGCAACGAACGTAATAGGAATGATTTGGAAGGTCACGCACAGAATGGCCATCTGATCGAAACCTGCCCAACGTTTCTCACGCAAAATAGACGCATGAAACGTACTTTCAGACACAGAAAAACGCGAATGAGCGTCTCAATGGTTACTTTGATGCGTCTGAAAAGCGTTCTTTTTGCGCAAATGTAGACAGTGAAACAATTGCAGTGACCTTTACGCGGCCCGTAACTAAAAAAGAATCATTCCGGTAAGTGCCAAACGCCAGCCAAGACCTACGATCCTCCCTGTCGCGAGATAAGGCTGCGGAAGGAGCATCGACCACCCGCTCTTTGCAGGGCAAAGTGCGCGTGGGAGATGACAGCGCGGCCGCCATGTCGTGACGATGTTGCTCCGAGCACTCATTGCGCCTTCTTGCTGGTAATGCCACAAATACGACAGTTCTCTCCCAAGATGCTCGTCAGCAGCGGTAAGTGGTAGCCATAGATAGCTTGCCGTTCGAGCGGCGAAGGGCGTGCGCCTCGGTGGATCCGGGGTTAACACCTCGCACTCACGATTTAGAGGACCCAAGTCCTATTCGGCGCGCCGGCGTCATAATGTGACGCTGACACCGGCGGGAAAATTCAGCCGGGAGTGTCCATAGAATTGCTACCACAATAAAATCTACATAGATATATAGTATTTACAGGACGCTTCATAACTTTTACATAATCATCTACACATGGTGTTAGTCATCTTCATTGTTTGTTGGGACATCTATTGAGTCTTTTCTGTGCCTCGGAGTTGACAGGCCAAATAAAGACGTGCAAAGTTCTACGTCACAATTGGTGTATGTCGCTTCTCGATTACCCGTACCGGCGTACCCGCTTTACTTCCTGGAGCTTCGCTCAGGGCGCCATTTGGACCACGTGTCTACCAGAATGTTGCAAGACAAACCCTCAGGCGCTTTTCCCTTTACCCCTCCGGCAACTACTGCTGCAGCAACTCCCTGTTGGATCTTCAGTGGACCCCCCGGGCGAGCCCTTTCTGTTTGCTGGACTCCGCAATGTGGACGCGCATGATTGGCTACACCAATACCACCTAGTGAGTGCGGGGAACCTTTGGGATGAACCGCACAAGCTCCGCCACGTCTCCTACTATCTTACAAGCGTGGCGAATACTTGATTTTTTAATCACGAGATCGACCTTCCTAGCTGGAACGTCTTCGAAGAACATTTCCGACAAGTCTTTTCTACTCCAGCAGTTCTAGCTTGCCTGGCGAAGACAACAACTCATGGTCGCAAAAAAAGAGGCGAGTTTCATACCCCGTGTATCAAGAATTTTCTCTCCATGTCAGCGCGTCAACGCTTCCATGACCGAGACAGACAAAGCGCGCCATCTGCTCAAAAGCATAGGGCCTATTGCCTTCAATGCTTTGGCCATAAAGGACCCACTCACTGTTGTTGACATTGTAGCCATGTGCCAGTGCCTGGATGAGCTTGAATCCACATGGCTGCAGCCGGACAACTCTCCTGCAGCCATTCCTGACAACCCTACTTCCGAGCCCTCTTTACGTCCCAAGATCCGCGAAATAATACAAGAGGAACTGCTGTCACTCGGTTTTCCAGTACATCAGTTTGCTTCTGATACCCTGAGTACAAATTTACGGGACGTCGTTAAGGAGGAGTTGACAGCTATGACTGATACCGCTTACGCACACCCTCACGTCTCCAAAGTATCAGTAACGCGAAAGCCGCAGTCAGTACAGCCTTCGTTCCATCGATGCCCCCGACGACTACGCCAGCCCACCTGGCATCCCTGGCACCCAACACGTAAAACCAGCCTTACTATGCACCATCGGCGCCAGCACACCTGGCTTCTATAGCCCCCAGTGCAAGCACCCAAGCGTACTATAAACAATGGCGCCTGACGAGACCCACATGCTACTATTGCGTATATTGTGGGCACATCACACGTGCCTGTCGCAAGCATCAGTGAGACAAGCGTCGTGGTTTACACACTAACGAACGGAATGAATTTGCTACTTTCCCGCACCGTCCTTCCGCTAGGCTTCACGATCGCTCTTTCTCGCCAACAAAACAAAACGCCTAAAATGGCTCCTTGCTGCCATGGTGCCAGGCTTTGCTCGCCGTACCATCTTTGTCGCTCCTCCTCGCCACTTCAACCAGTATCTCAGTTCACCGACCACCGCCCGGAAAACTAAATTACGCAGCATGTGTGGAAAAAGCTGCGTTTATCAAAGTTAGAAAAATTCCTCCGGGACATCTTCATATATATCTCTTTTAGTAAAGGCATAGCAGTGAAAGCAATATTAGACACTGGTGCTAGTTTGTCAGTTATTTTGAAGTAGTATCTTTGTCAGCCGCAAAGTTACTACGCCATACGATGACCTTTCGCTGCTCAATGCTCAAGGGCACGCCATACGACCTTCCGCCTAGTGCACTGTTACTGTCTATATTGATAAAGTTCTGCATTATATACAATTCGCGGTGCTTAGTTCGTGTGTCCAACAACTCATAATAGAATTGCATTTTTGTCAACAGCGTCCGCCTTCATTTGCTGCCGTCTACGCGTTCTCCACATGAATGACGCCTACTGGTTTCACGCAGATGACGTACAACTTCGTTTTCTTTTCTGTAGAAGACACTGAACTACCTCCGCGCAGTCACCGAATTGTTACAAATATGTCTGATGTCACTGGCCGTTGCGATGTGCTCATACAACTATCTTAACGCTATATCACCGCATCAGGGCACATCCCTTTTGACGCTTGTTTCATATTCATTTGGGCAACGAACACGACTTGCGAAAAGATTCTGGTTCTGAAGGGTATGACGTTGGCTTGCATCCCTACATCGGAGCCTTTCTCTATGGTTACTCTTCAAGAGGCTTCCCGTGAAGATCCCTCTGTTGAACGTTCGGCATCCATCTCCGCCCTCAAAGTTACCATCACTTCCGACCTGCCTCCTTCGCAGACAGAACGGCTGCTTGTCTCGCTGACCAAGCACGAGTCTTCGTTTGACGTCTATTCTCTCGTATTGAGACAGATGTTCATTACCACGCATTGGGTCGAGACTTACGGGGCGTCTATCGTTCGTCGTCGACCATATGGCGTATCTGCAGCCGAGCGGAGTATCATTGGAGAATACGTTGACGACATGTTGAGACGAATAATAATACGCTACTCTTCTAGTCAATGTTCATAACCTGGCGTTCTAGTTCAGAAAAGGTGTTTCTGTGCGGATCTGCGTAAAATAATTGATGATTATGTGGGGTTTAGCGTCCTCACACCACCATATGATTATGAGAGACACAGTAGGGGGGGCTGTGGAAATTTAGACCACTTGGGGTTTTTTAACGTGCACGCAAATCCGAACTCACGGGCCTTCAACATTTCCGCCTCCATCGGAAATCCAGCCGCCGCAGCCGGGATATTCGTAGATTACCAGGCGCTAAACAATACCATGTGCAAAGATAAATACCATATGCCTCGTATAGACGATTCCTTGGATTTGCTGCATGGGGGCCCAGTACTTCCCGAGTCTTGATCTACGTTCGCTATTCTGGCAAATACCGATGCATGAATATAATCAAGAAAAAAATTGCCCGCAGCTTCCCTCGGGGGAACACTGAGGAGGATGCGGAAGCATGTAATTGGTTAACGGGTGTTAAATTGCGACTTACTTGGGTCGATGGCTAAATTGGTTAACGTGGTTGTGAAATGGGGTGTTAAATGAGTGAACACGTACGGCACGTATGCGAAAGGGCGGTGTTTTATTTATTGCGACGAACTTTGAGGACGATGGCTTTGTGGTCGGTAAAGTAAAGAGTGAGTGGATCGGGTTGCATCGGTCGTAGGTCGAAATTTGCAAAGACGTGGTCGATGCAGGTTCCGCGAATTGTGGTCGGCTGGTGGTGTTTGCAGCCGTCGTGCGTTGCGCGTTTCAGCGAGTGTCGCGACGCCATGTATTCGACTATCCAATCGTCCTTGATGACGTCGACGTTGAAGTCGCCAACTAGCATGAATGGTCGATGTTGCGGTTGTTGTTTTCTGTAATCTTGCACGGCCTCGTCGACGTACTTTTCTACGGCGGCACGAGAGAGGTTTGACGCGAGGTACATCGTCATGACGTCGACGCCACAGACGGTAGCAACGAAGTGCTCGCCGTTGGCGCGTTGTTGAATGCCGGGCTATAGTCGGAGGTCAATGAAGGAGTCGTCGTCGTTGTCGACGTCACGCTTGACGTAAATTCCCACACCGCCCGCAGGTCGTTGGAACTCGTGCGTGCGCGCGACCGAAGCGTATCCCGCAACGTCGACGTCATTGGCGTTCCACGTCTCGGTGAAGCAAAGCACGTCCACTCTGCGTAGTACACAGATGGTGGGCGACGGCGCGACGGCGCATGCGCACGCGTCAGCTGTCGAATGTTCGAGAAGCGGTGCGGACGGCGCGGACGGCGCACTACAAGGCGCGAGTATAAGATGCTTCCGCATCTAAAAAACGGCGTTTTCAACACCGAATGCACTTTACGAGTTCAATAAAATGCCCTTCGGCGTCGCAATGTGCCGGCAACATTTGAGTGCAAGATTCACACCTGTTTGCGTGGCCTGAGCTAGAAGACTTGTTTGTGCTACTTAGACGACATTGCTGTTTTCCCTTTAACCGTCTTTCAGCACTTATACCAATTAGATGAAGTCTTCACGTGTTTTGCTAACGCTGGCCTTCAGCTCAACACGAATACGTGCCGTTTCGCCAGCAAGACAACTATGATCTTAGATCACAGTGCGAGTAAGGAGGACATACATCTTTTGCCCCGGTAACGTCTCACTTGTTCTTCATTTTCTTCGTCCTGAAAGACCTAGAAAAGATGACATACATCTTTTTCCCCGGTAAGGTTTCACTCGTTCATTTTCTTCGTCCTGAAAGACCTAGAGACTTACGTAGTTTTTTTGGACTGGCTTCATACTTCCGCCAATTCATACGAGACTTTGCCTCGATAACGGCACCTTTGCAAGAATTACTTGGTTGTAGTGCTGGCTCTGACGAGTCTCCCGACTGCGAATCAACGTTTAGCGGTGTGCAAAACGCCCTCGCATCAGAACCAGTGCTTCGCCATTTCAATGAAACGGCCGCCACCCTCCTTAAACTAGTGTCTCGGCATCAATGGTATTATCCGGATGCGCGATGAGTCAACACGTGTAAGGGTCGTTGCGTGTGCAAGCCGCGTCATGACGAACGCTGAAAAGAATTACACCATCACCAAACAGAAGTGTCTAGCTGTGATGTGGTCAGTTCAGAAATTTTGACCCACCTACAAGGCCGCCATTTTAGCATCGTTACGGGCTCATTGCCTTGTGTTGGCTTTCAACGCTAAATAATTTATCAAGACGCTTTGGTTGAAATATTATACGTCTTTAATATTACGACTTCACTGTTAGCTACAAGTGAAGTAAGAAGCACCTGGACGCCGATGCGGTTTCTCACGGCCCACTTCTTACGGCACCATCTACTGGTCTCCCTTCTAACTTCAACGGTGAAAGCTCAGATGGTCCTTCCACATCTGTTTCGTCCTTAGCCTTCATTGAGAAGGCCCCTCATGAAGACCATGTCTCCATCATAACGCACGAACCCGATGACCCTTACTGTAGACGCATCATAGCTCACCTTCAGGGTAGTTCGCGACCGCCTGATGCCCGCTTTCGCCGACAGCTGAGGCAGTTCAAGCTGAATAACCATGTTCTCTACTGCCAATTCTATCACCCAGATGGTCAACGATAGCTGCCCGGTCTGCCACACTCTCTTCAAGCTAATATTCCTAAAGCCTACTACGATGGCTTGAATGCTAGGCACTTTGCTTTTCTGAAAACGTACGACCGCAATAAAGGTCACTTCTGCTGGCCTGATTTGTCCACCAACGTAGCAAAGTGCGTCGACACTTGCAACTTTGGCAGCGCCGGAAGCTTTTGACATCACCTCAAAGCGGAGAGCTGCAGCAACTTCCGTGTCTATAGGCACCATCTGAAGTAGTTGGCATAGATTTGTGTGGTCCTCTTCCTATGACTTCTAAAGGCCATCAATGGATCGTGACAGCTGTCCACAACTTGATACGTTACGCTTAAACATCCTGCGTGACTACAGCCTCCGCTTCTGACGTAGCTACACCTATGCTTAAAACTTTGATCTTGCGTCATGGTGCTCCTCGTGTCTTTCTGGGTGACTGTAGAAAAAATTTCCTTTCGCTAATTGTGGAGCGACTCAGAGCGTCGGGCACCAGCCACAGGACAGTCTCCAGCTATCATTTCTATACTACCGGGCTGTCAGAAAAATTTATTCGTACTCTCTCGGACATGATAGCCAGGTAAATTGAGCCATGCTGCGATAAGGGGGACGCAATTTTGCCATTCGTAACATTTGCGTATAATACCGCCGTACAACGTACAACTGGCTACTCGCCTTTCTACCTTGTCTACCAATGATCGCCATCTTCTCTTCTTGACGTCTCGTTCTTGACCACCTATGTTAGCCCATCTGCATCCTCCTGTGAACAATATGTGTCCCGCCTTTAACAATGTCTGCAGCTCGTAAGATTCAACGCTCAGGCAAAACATAAAGATCATAAGATTCTGCATGACACATCCCACACGGCTGTGTTATTCCACCCCGGTGAAAAGGTGCTATTCCAGACGCCAGTTCGCACTCCTGATTTGTGCGACAAATTTCAGTTTTGGTTCCTTGGCCCATACACCGTCTTAGAGTGAACCTATAGCGTTATTTGTCGCCTGAACCTGTGAGTGCTCGAACTGACCGATGTTATAGCGGTAGTGAGATAGTTGATGTCTCACGTATGAACCTTTTTGCGAGGCCTCCTCCGCACTTTTAGGCGGCGGCCAAGATGGCCACTCTCATGCGGGGCATCTATAAGACACTTCTTCATTACTATCACATAACCATCATCGCATGGTGTTCTTCATCTTCATAGTTTTGGGGGATATCTTTTGAGTCTGTTGTTTGCCTCGGAAGTTGTTGTTCTGATCACGTCTTCCAGGCCGAATAAAGGCGTGTACACTACTTCGCAATAGGTTCACCTTTATTGATACGCATTTATTGGTACTGAAGCAGAAGTTAAGATTTCAAAATTAGCATAAGATGGTAGGTAAACAGATATCAAGGTGAAATATTCTTTCACTTACGCGTAAAACTTGTATTAGATATGGTTTCTCCTGTTGAAGTAAAAGACACAAACTTTCATCGACAGAAGTACCATTGCCCTACTCCTGCACATACTTGGAATTGCAGAGCTTGTCTACAACAACGTTACATGTAATACCTTAGAGATGTTGAAGTTTGTGATAAAGGAGGAGGAAAGAAATAGGTGGACCGACAGGGAGCTTAGCCAATTCCTAAACTAGCTGGCTACCCTATGCACGCGAATGTGGTAATGGAATAAAAGACGATAGAAAAGAGATGCTACAAAAAGAGATAAAAAATGCCAAAATTAGCGCAAGAAAAAATCAAAATAAAGAAATTGCGACAGTAAAATCTGTCTCGAAGGCCAACTGGCAAAAAACAATTAAGTTTTCAAAGTCTTTTGGGCTAAGAATAGATCCGGCCGGCCAATGACCCAGAATTTTTTGCTCCGACAAAGGCCGATCCTCTAGTTTATGTAAAGCTTCCGTAGGTTCTTGTCTTGGGGCGTAGAAATGGTTACGCTCCCACAAAAGATGGGTGATTGTGTGCTCGCATCTGCAGTGATTTCTTGTAAGGTGCTGGCGATTCCAATACGAAAGGAGTATGCGTTCGTGAAGGCCACCCAAACCACAGGCGGCACAAAAGTTTCTCCTCAGCTCGAGATATTCCTGAGGGAAGATGACACGCGAGATCAGGATGCAAGTTAGGTAGTTAAGCATTGAGGATTCCGCGGAGTTGTACTGTACCAGTGGGAGGTCTTGTGGAACCGAATGAAGGCTTGTAACTGCGTCGTTGATTGAGACCAGGATGACTGTGTATTGCGTACAATCATGTGCTAATTCAGCGGCCTCATGTGCGCGGTCGCTTCCATAAATAGCGCAGGGATCCTATATCTACTGATACGCCATACTGTGTTCTATCGATTGCTTGGTGGTGAAGAAGCCTCTTATGGGCTGCTAACTGTACTTTAGATCTATCGCAAAAGGGTGACATAAGACATTGAAAAGCTGCCTTCGAGTCCGAGATCTAGGAAGATTCCGAACGTTCTTCAACTTTGTACTCCAAATCCGCACGTATGGCGGCGAGTTCTGTAGCTTTCGATGGCGTCAAATGCAATGCCTTGAATTTATTTGTAATGAACTTGGTAAAAATGACTAATGCCCATGCGGAGCTTGCTAAAAAATAGAGCCATCCATGTAAACTTGGAGGCGTCTGTTGGGCTTCTCGTGCAGGAACAGAAGCTTGGCCTGTTTCAGGGCTAGATGCGACTACTGTTTTTTTCCTTTTGGGTGATAGGAATGGTATAGTGTCACGGGTCCCGTTAATTAAGGAGGCGATCGCCGGGCTAAATCCGAAGGCCGAAGTATCGGGCCCCCGAACCGCACCACGAAAGCGTGGACAGTTTAGAAGTGGTCCTAATTGGCGCGCCAGCGGACGACGGCTGTGGCCCAAAGAACAAGTGAGAGCCGAGAGTTCATAACCAAAACAAAATTATATTCCCAGTTACGGCAGATGAAAACGATATACAAGTATGCACACTAGACAATAGCTGAATACAATATGTCACCATTCAAACAATATTCAAACAATGTACTACACCGTACAATCAGCCACACTCGAGACAATGGACGCAGACAACAATACGCACTACAATACAGTCGCATGCATCGAACAACCAAGACACTTAAAGACTAAAGAGTTAGAAAACTTATTCAGTCCAAAGTTCTTGGAACAAAAGTCTGAATAATACTCTTCCAAGAATCACTCACTCAAAGTCCAGCGTTATTGTCGTTCCGCTGCCCCCGAAGTTTCTCTTCCAGGAAACCTCGCGTCTTCAATCGGCTGCTCTCCAAGCTTCAAACTTCTTCGCCGGAAACACGTCGGCTTCACACACGCAGCTGTTGCCACGCGTCTTCACTCGGTAGCGGTAGACACACACTCTTGCCTGTAGCTCAAGTCTTCACCCCTGACGTGGAAATCCTCTTCTTCTTCTCCTTTGTCACGGAAGACAAAATGCTTCGCCGACAAGGCGGAACACCCTACGCACTCTGGCGCATACTTTCTTCTTTTCCTGCTTTGTCACTTAGGACAAAACCTTTACCGACAGACGCGGCGGGATACCCTACGCACTCTGGCGCTAACTTTCTTCTTCTCCTGTTTTGTCACTAAGGACAAAACCTTCGCCGACGACACGGTGGGAACACCCTACGCATATTGGCGTGAAATTCCTTCTCCTGATCTTCCATCTCGGCTGCTCGATTACATACCTTCTGCGCGAGATTGCAGAAATTTCTCATCATTTCGTCGGCGCGATACGCAGCGAAGGCTGGGGAAAGGGCGAGAGGGTACGAGGGCCGTTCACGACGGAGGACGCAACCCTGCATCACCACGCCCCTTTCCATAGAGAACGTTCTCGGCTTGGGCTTGCTCGGCCGCCGATGCGAGGAAATTCGACGGCGAACCTACGCTTCCGAGGGGAGAGACAGCGCACTCGGGGAGGCTTTGGATGCTTGTTTTCTTTTTTTATCGTTGACCTCTAGGTGTCTCGTCGCGAGAATTTGGCGGCGCGCTCTTTTTTGAGCGCTCGTTTTGTGACAATAGAGAGCTTCCAGTGAGTGTAGGCACCACAATGATAATGGCGGCCATGATGCGTACGTGAACAGTGAGGAAAGCACAGCACATTGCTGGGCAACAGTTGCGCTGAAGGCTGAGTGGGGCTTTGAACTTCTAAGTGAGCCGAGGCGCTGTGATAGACTCCAAGCGAAATTTATTAGGTGCATTCTCAAAGCGTCTAGACAGATGTGTGTCTTAGTTGAATAATCATGCGCAATGACGACTGTCACTGCTGTAGATGCGCATCTCGGAAAGCCAAGGCATATTCGAAGTGCTTGGACTTGTAGCGACAGCAGGACGGGCATGTCTGTTCCGGAGATCCCGCAAAGCACAGGAAAGCTGTAGCGTATAAAACAAAGAAACAGAACAGTGTAGAGTTGAACTATGACTCCGAGGAATCAGTGTGTCCTCGCGTAGTTGATTATGTGTCTGTTCATTTTAATGACATACGGGTCCATCACCTTATGCGTGAATACAATCAGTGAGCACTGTTCTGATTACAGCGCTAGTCTCCGTCCTTCAAGGTACTTTGCCGCCAGTGTAGCCGCTTTTTGAAGCCTGGCGCGCACATGGAGGCATGTTACGCTGGACGCCCAGGTGCAGATGTCATTTGCATATAATCATTGATGAACATATCATAGAAGTGCGTCAACGAGGCCGAGGATTGCTAGGTTGGATACTGTGGGGCTATAGTAGCACCACCTAAAGACACACCGCAACAGATGCAATGATGCAGTTATGTACCATCCTCAGTCTGTACAATGAAGGTTCTGCCCTTTAAACAGCTGTCAATTCATTGCTAAAACCGAGCCCCGAATCCAACACTTTCCAAGACATGCAGAATAACTTCATGCGATATATAATTGTATCCACCTTTCATGTGCAAGAACAACACTGCGAAAAATTGGTTAAGGCTTTTTTGATGTTGCACAGAGCAGACCAGGTCATTAACGTTATCTTTAGCAGACCACCTACGACGAATGCCCGTCTTAGCATCTGGGTACATCTCATGGGGGTTAACGTACCACCCTAGGCGAGCCAAAGCCATCCTTCCCATCAGTTTCTCGAATCATCTAGCAAGTGCGAGGAGGCAATAAAGGCACAAGACGGCTGGATTTTTGTGATGAAGGGACCAATCCACTGCTTCATGAGTCATACACGGATGAAAGGGCCCGTGGAACTGCTGAACCGGGGTTGGAAAAAACTACGTACGTGATTTCATCTGGACAAGGTGATGATAGGTGTGAAAGCTGGCTTATGAATTTCAACCCTAACAAATGTAAAGCAGTCTCTTTCCACCGCCGTAGCAACCCCTCTTTGTTCCCTTACTCAATCGCTAACGTCACCCTCGAACATGTGCAATCATATAAGTATCTCGGTGTCACCCTGTGCAATGATCTTAACTGGCGCCTGCATGTTACCAACATTATATCATCTGCAAACAAATACCTAGGTTTTCTGAAACGTCACCTTCGGCACGCCCCGCAGGACGTCAAGTTTCAGGCTTACAAATCCCTTATTCGCTCTGAATTGGAATATGCCTCTGCAATCTGGAACCCACACCAAGCATATCTCATCGACTCCCTTGAGGCAGTTCAAAACCGTGCTACTAGGTTCATTCATTCTTCGTATTCATATAATATTAGTGTATCATCCCTCAAAAAAGAATCTGCTCTTTTAAACCTTGACGTTCGCCGTCGCATTTCCAGCCTCTGCCTGTTTCAGAAAATTTTTCACAGCCCATTCCGTCATCCCTACATTGTTCCACCAGCCCGCATATCTCACCGCACTAGACATCCACTTCAAGTTGCCCGTCCACGCATTAAAACGACCACTTTTTCTATGTCCTTTTTTGTACGGACTGCAAACGACTGGAATGATCTTCCCCACGACGTCGTGGCCATTTCCTGTCCATCAACATTTTTCGACCAACTGTCTGCACATCTTTCGCAATGAAAACCCGTGTCAATAAAAAAAAATTACAGAACTTTATTTGTTAACCCACCCCTTATATAATACCCCCCCCCCCGGGAGTCTTTAAGGAAATAAAGTGAAGTGAAGTGAAGTGATAGTTTGCATGCTGTCAATGCTGCCTGAAGTTCCGCGACAAAGAACAGGGTGTCCATTCTAGAATGTTTGAAGACTGCTGCGTTTTCTAGGTCACCCATGGTGAACGCGGACACCTCACCGGCAATTTTCATGCAGAAATCTTCTTCTACTTCAAATACGCAGTGCGGCCTTGGCGAAGAGACAGATGCTTGAAGGATGATGCTAATGTGAGAAGTTTGTAGGCCACGAACAATGTTCTGTGCTTGCGTAAATAGCTTGTGCGGATCCAGCTACTTGCACAAGCATTTTCCCCGAAAATACTGAATTGAGTACATTCGCTGTTGTATTTTTACTACAGACGGCTTGCCTCCCTAAAGTTGTATATAGACCTATTGCGTCGATATCTTCATTGAACACGATGATATACTTCTCTAGGGCATTCCAATTCCGCTTCATATTTGAAATAGTTTGAAGTAGGTTGAAATGATAAGTAGCTTCTTGAGCAGCACCTCTAGTGATATCGTCAAGGTTGTCAAGAGGAGGTGCTTCATTTTTCTGACACCTCTTTTGCATCAGCGACCTGAACTTTTGCCAGTAAATTCGAGTCAAAGCGTTGCAGTTTTGTTATTTGCCCAGGCGCTTGATTCCTAAACAAGGCAGTATGTGGTCACTTTCATGAGTTTCATAATCTGTGAACTATTTAACCTTTCACATTAGGCTTCCTGACAGAAATGTTAAGGTCAGGCAGCTGCTATATGTCGTTCCCCGTAGTAAGGTAGGACTGCCGTATGTTGCACAAAGCAGGTGCTGCTCCAAAGCGAAGGAGAAGACATGCCCCCGCGAAGATCTATTTTCTGACTCCTCCCTATATGGCGACCAGCGTTCAATGCTCTGGTGATAATCCATGTTCCACGTGTGGCTGCGAATAGTGCATTTATTCTTGCTTGGTAAAAAGATATTGAAGGGGATATTTATGTGTATACTAGCGTTAAAGTGAGCCCTATAACCAAACCAAGTGGTGCTATCAAAGCGCCATACCTGATTACTAGACTGGTGTGGCGCTGTACACTGGGACACTGGAACGCTGAAGGAGGCCCGCGCTGCACACTGGGACACCCAATATTGGCCGAAACCCAGCTTGAAAATTGTTTTCAAGAATTTTGGTCCTGTGCGCATCGTAAATAAAGCCACAGTGCGAGCACCGTAAAAAAAAGAAATATATTTAAAAGCTTGCCACATTGAAACGCACTACCTCAATGCATCGCACATCCTGAAACTGAAAGGCTGCCCACTACCCCACGCCTGAAAGATGAGAGTACATGCATTCTTTCTTTAGTCTTAAAACTAATTCAGCTATCCAATAATTTGTTTTGTGGTTTAAAAACGAGGAATTTCATCTCTTCGTGCTCGCGCCAACCTCACAGGTGAATGTTTGCATATTATTGCTTACTGGTTGCTTTGAATCGCATCTATCTTGCACGTTTTGCCACAAAACTTGTTAGTGTAACCGCACATGTGCTACGGCATTCGCAGTGACTCGCTACGCAATTAGTCATAACTATGTAGGAAACAGAGGGCGTCTGGACTGCTCACTGAACATTGTACATTTCGTCACTCATTGGGAAGTATTTTCTGTCATCCTCGCTTAGGTTCCGCGTACAACAGCCGCAGCAGTTCACTCTAGCTCAAATGGCCAATAGGCTTAGAGCTCTACTTTGTGGGCCACGATCGTTGTGAAGATCGCACATACTAAGTTAAAAAGAATCTAATAACCGTTAAAACGATAGTTTCGAACATAAGTGACCACATATGTGGTCATGTTTTCACCTTCGACTACACAAATCAGAATCTAAAAACACCGAGATACGACATTGCAGCGGCTAAATGCTGCCGGAGACGAGCGGCTTTCTGTGGTACGAGCCGGAACGACTCAATGCTGGAGTAGATCAGTCTTGATTATCAGACTAATACTACTGTCATACTGTTTAGCGAATTATCAGGTATATAGATGTTCTATTCATGACGTTTATGAAATACATTGACGAAACTCGATCACACTTCAAGTATAGCGCACCCGCGCTAGTGGGAGTGGACATCGTTGGACTTGAGCCTATTCTCCCGAAATTCTCACCTGCCCCCCCCCCCCGCCTTTGGTTTTTGCCCTAAAAGAAAGCAAAGTAACCACGACGTATAAGTACTGTGACTCCCCACCCCACCCCTCAGCAGGAACCCAATTCTCGTCGGTGGCCCCCACCCCAGCAAAATGGCTATGCCCCTGGACCATGCGATCGACAGCTGATGGTTTTAGCGAACTCGCACATACATTGTCTAGCTAAAACTAAAGCTATATATGTGTAGCACATAGAAGAGAGTACTATCGTATTGGATAAATTTTACGCTCGACATCTCGCGATCCAATACAGAAAGTTTACTGGTTGAAGTCTTACAGCAAGCGCATTGATCGCACCTAATTTCTTCAAGTTACCGCAAAGGTTCCCAGTGTGCGGTAGAGAATGTACAGCGTGGTCCAGTGCGCTTCAGCACGCTGGGCGACACTAGCAACGCTGTACACTGTGCCCTAGGGGCTCCCAGCGTGCTGTAGTACAGCGAGGCACACTATACAACGTTTTCAGTGCCACACTGCACGCTGAAACGCACTGGAAGACACTGTAAACGCTGTTTTTTTATAGGGAGGTCCCTACGTTCTACTGTCCTGCAGACGTACTGGTTGTTCTTGTCAGGTACTACAGAGCGCTTGATATAGATAGGCTCGCACCTTATATGAACGACAGCTTTACTCTGCTCCTTGCAGGTATTGGAATTGAAGGCTTCGTGCTTGGATAGTTTTGTAATATTGTGAGGTGGTTCACAAGTCACAATAACGGGAAATTGGTTTCTAAACACAAATGGTTGAATATCAGAACTGCGGGCCTTGAGGCCTCGGGCATTACACTGAAGTTTCCATGCTCATTTGGCCAATTACGGAAGGCTTGCAAAGAAGAAGCCATGGTGCTTTTCCGGAACTGACAGCACCGGGTTCATAGCATCCAATTAGTGAAGTGAACTCTTAGCAGCTGGACTGTTTATGCTAGTGAGAAGTACAAGAATGGTATGCATGAGGGCCTTTGCCATGGCTTCCTTATCTCAACGATCACTGCACTATCATTTCGAAGTGAATGTAGACGAGTGACGTGGTGGCGAAGACGGCGTATTTACGGTCAGCAGCGTTGGCCATGCGTCAGGTGGGCCTGTGATGCTCGCGTCTTACTTGGATGGTTTGTCGGTGGCGTTGCTGGACACTTGAGGTGGTATGCCGCCGACCATTTGATGAGGTACAGCCTATGCTTAGGCAGTGGGTTCCCTTGATGTCTTCCGGCGACAACACCTCCAGTGTCCAACTTTGTAAGTGGTCTCCAGGAGGTTGTAGCCGTCCCGAACCATTTGTCTTAACACTTGCATCTCCTTTTGCTTGCTTGGGTAATCTTTCTACGATGCATCGTGAGGGCTGCCACAGTTTCCACACTTACAAAGGTCTGCCTGGCAAGCGCCTTCGATGTGCTGCTCTGAGCACCCCTATCACACAGCAGGGTTCATACAAACAGCTCTCGTGTGTGCAATCTTTTAAAGGTTCAGGCATTGAAGTGGCTTCGGTACAAAGGGTTACACTGTTTGTCCAAAATGGCTGACTTTGACTTGCGATGGAAGGTTGTTTCGTTCAACATGCGTTTCAAACAGTGTCTTTTGCCAATGCGAGTATGTTTGCAGAATGATAAGTTTCTTAGACACTGGTATGACGAGAGTGGGAAAGTCGTTTCGCTTATGGAAATCTCGACATTACAAATGACACCTGCAGTAGAGTCAAAGCGACGAGGTATGTAGCAGTGAACGTTGATGTCTTCCAACGCCTTGATGTTTCTCAAAATTTCTAATGTTCTTTGTTGAGTGACGTCTATGGCGAGAATATTTTTACGGTCATTGATCAGCACATCCTCGATCGGTCCATGGGCGAGGGCCTGAAAAGACCTAACGTGACTTGACAATTGAGTCGGTTAAGACTATTAGTCACAGCGACCGGCCCAAACAGAATTTCGTGAATGGAAGAATCTTGCGTCTTCATAGCAATATTACTTGTTGGAGAAGGCATCAGTAGTCTTCTCTTAGCCTGACGCCTTGTCACAGGGACGAACTTGCCCTCGTCGGAGCGTTGGTCGCTGGCAGTAAAGTAAATCAGCGTGTCCTCGCTGTCAGCATCACTTGGATGGGTGGTTCACTTTTTAGAAGCAGCTGCAGTCGATGTGGGTGGTTGGTGTGGAAGCCCACGCAAATTCACGGTCATCGCCACAATCACTCGAACGGTGTGTTTCACGAAACCACAGAAAAGTTCAAAAATCACATACTGACAGCAGCGCTCTACACAAAAATCACTTCTTTGTGTAAAGTTAGACAAATATTTACGACAGGAGCTCTCAGTATTCATACAAGAATTTTGAGTTTAATAACTCCTATTTCTGGTATAACATACTACAAATTAAGCTGAAGGTCTATGCAGCTTCTACACAATACAGCTTGCTCAGATACATAGAATGCGTAACTTTATTGTACTGCGAGCTCTAAGACCAGATGGCGGCAAAACGCAGACAATTCTTCTATGCGGCTGATATGCGTCTATGTGGCTGATATGAGTCTATGCGGCTGATATGCTTATGTCTCTGTTAAATAAATGCTCCTTTTTTTCATTGCAGTTTTTTGAAACCGATCAAGTACTTCTCTTAGCACGCATTTCAGCGTCGGCGTGGCTGCAATCGGAATGTGATTGCATGGACTCTATTCTGGTTCAATCTACAGGCAACGAAATTTGCCGCACTGTGGCATGCCATGGAGAAGTTCAAACGCAGTAAGTAATAGTAGTCGTTGTATATTCCCTCTGCGTATATGTGAAATTTTTTCAAGCCTCTTTAACTCAAAACATATAGGTGTATGGCGTTTCGCTTACCCTTCAAATAGATTTGGTGTAGTAATAAGGTCTTGCTTCCCGTCATTTTTTCTAAAGCAGCCAAAGAGCACCTATATGCATGCAACAAAGCATGACTAGTTCCCTTGCACGAAAGTGAGACCAACATTCATTAGGTAGTTGAGCGTTTATTGTGTGGTGCTTCACCACAATGTCGAATAAACTAGTGCTCCAATGAGTAATGTCAAGTCAGGAACTGTAAGCCGCAAAAACTTGCCGTGAGCGGGTACTTCAAACAGAAAGCATGCACGAAAAGAATGTGCACAGGATGAGCGCGAACTAAAAAATTGGGCTTAACCTACATGTTACACGGTAAATGCTGTCGAAAGATGATGGTATTGCGTCTGGAGAGACTGAACAAAACGTTTATTTAATGTTCTTCGCAAGAAAATCGGCGAATGGTATTCTGAAGGCGCCGCATTTGAATACCTCGAGCGTGTAATGGAGGTGAACAAGCGCATCTAGGCACGTTAGACACGAGCGCCACCTGGCAGTTATCTTCGAAAACGAAGGCGTGGGCGACCACGGAGAAAGATGCGCGCCAGTCACAGGGGTGATAAGGTGTAAAATGCAAAGCGATGGACAGGTGCCACTACCGTGCCGTCGTAGCGAAGTCTTGGAAACAGCTTTTTGAGCATCGCGTTGCACTGTCAGCGTAGCGCGTTAAACGCTACAGTCCTTAAAGTTACTTGTGTGTGCCTCTTCCAGTATAAAGGTAGTCATACAAAACATAGACTTGTTGTTATTGTGCCTCAAATGTGCGCAATATTTGCTATTTCAATTGACTATTGCACAACTATGAACGCTAAACCTTGAGCAATATTGGTGGCCGCTGCAGATGGGGCTGGCCGTTTGGTGCCGCTTGAGGTATCGTTAGAGTGGACAAACAGACAAATGTACAAGGAGACAGACAGACAGACAGACAGACAGACAGACAGACAGACAGACAGACCAAAATTTATCCGTCGAAGGTCCCCAAGAAAGACTATCGTCTTCAAAATCTCAGTGTACTCATGAAGAGAATGATGAGGAGTGGGACAAAGGCTCGATTAGCCCGTCCGTGCTTCCGTCCATTCGTTCTTGCTTCCATCCGTCCGCACGACCATCCATGCGTTCATCCATGCGCCCATACGTCTGTGCGTTCATGTGTGCGTTCATCTGTCCGTCCGTCTTCTGCGTCCATCTGTTCATCTGCGTCCGTCCACCTGCGTTCATGCGTCCATCTATCTGTCCATCCGTGTGTCCGTCTAGTGATCCATATACTGTCATCTCGCACCTCGCATATCTGTGGCACGTACCCACTCCGCGCGTTCGTTCATTCATGCGTCCGTCTGCTTGTCTGTCTGTCCGTTCATCCATGCATTCGTCCGTGCGTTCATCTGGTGAGCAGTCCAAGTACCGCCACCTTTGGTCTTGATTCCTATGGCACATACCTGCTCAATAGCGCGTATGTGCCACCGGTTGCTACATACGACAACTGAGGATAAAAATACCCACGCCATAACTCTTCGTTACCGCGAGAAAATGGTTGTTTTTCATGTCTCAGGCAGAGTGCTTTGGCCAGTGTAAAAAGTACTCCAGCACGCATTGCATCACAATAAACTTTGCACAATTAAATGCTCTTCCCCAAAAATATTTGCTGTGAAGCAACAAAAATGGTATACAGTGAATAAAATTGTGAAAAGTGTGGAATTTTCGGTTGTCAGCTGGTAAACAGTGGGATAAAAAGCCCTATATATGCAAACATTCAGACCAAAAAATCAGAATATAGATTCTGCAGATAAATCACCGAGGAACTTTGTAAAAAAATTAATCAATGTTGTACAAAGTTTTTCTTGTCACACAGACAAAGAAAATCAGAACCGAGGTGCTACTTTGCATCTCATGCCGTGTGGTGAAGCATTGCATGGTTTTTCGTGAGACACGCGTGTACTCGTACACTTTCTCGGTTAATTTCGGTTGTCTTGCGATAAGAGTCTCCAGGTGTTACAACATAGATAAATAACTGTTATGTGAATAATGCCTCTATAAATGGCACGTCCAATCAACTTCGATAATTTATCTAGCGTCGCTTGTTTTCATGAGCCACTTCACTTAGCATAGCTTGGAGTTGCAATATATCCATCCTAGAGTATTTCATTGCATTTTTACACCTATCGTGTTAAAAAAGGACAACATCGAGCATAGTTCTGAATTGTTTCGCGCTGCTCTATAGTAAGCGTCAAGAGCTGCTCCGGGAGCTTTCTTGCCGTTTTAGGAGAAGCTCTGCAGCCAGCACCAGCAAGTATGAACCACGCATGTCACTAGAGTAGCTATAAGATTGTGCACAAGGATCAGCAGCTATGCACTTGCAGTGGAAGAGACAACTTCAGGACGTAAACAAAACAAAACCATGAAAGTAAGTGGATGTGTCAGGTTGTCACAAAATATCGTCTCCATAAAATTTGAAGCTAATGTGCTATCATCCTCGAACTCTAAGCTCGTCCTCACTCAATCCAGATGGGGTTGCAAGACAGTTTCGAGCAGTGTATGTTTTTTGCATTGCTGGTGCACACCCAAGCGTGCGTGACGATGGTGTCATAGGAGTCACAAGTGACACTAGATACAACTTTGCGTCTCATGTATCAGTGCAAGCAAAATCAAAGCTGCTGGAAACTGTCAGAGAAGAAAAACTTGACACTTTATGTGCGCGGCAGATTTTCGTATACACTTCTTGTAGAACAGATTTTCCTGACTCCTAGGAACAGCTTTCTATTGAATATGTAGCAAAATGTTGGGAATTTATTTCGTCTCAACGTAGTAAAACTGTGAAGCTGACGCTCACAAGTGCGAAGATGCGAAAATTTTTTTCATCACGGAACTTCGCGGTTGCTGTAACATAATCACAAGGCGTACGTATTTTGTCATGTTCACCTGGCTAGTGTGCTTTTTCAACAATACACGCACATTTGTTTGCGCTAAGGTCTGTCAAAGATGAGTATGTAACGAAAATAGGCGAATTAAAATGATTCTGAAAGATAAGTGGCTAGACTAACTATAAGAAAGTGCTGGTTGCACAAAAAACAAATTTAACATGGGGAAATTCATAACCCAAAAGCGACGATTACCGCTAACCGATTTGAATAGGCGTGTTAATGAAACAGTTGAGGAGCTTCGCCCCTAAAACTGTCACAACTGGACATTTAAAGAGCTCTGCCCCAACACACAAAAAACAATGCATGGAAAAAACGCACACGTACACAAAAGACGAGGGTGGAAACGTTTTACAATTGCTTTACATACTTGTGTGCCAGCAGCGTGTTCCTTTCTTAAACATAGCCGCTATAGCAAGCATAAATTGCCTTTGTGCTCTCGGCTCCTTTAACGCACACTTGTTTTGATAGCCCAAGATGTTCAAGCCAACCAGATGATGAAATAGGCGTGGGCGCACGAACAACCATGCCCTGTACAAGCGCGCTCATTGTAACGCGCGGGCGACGACTTTTAAGGCTCACTCTGTGATACTACGCCCCATCTCGCCAGTCATAACAAGAATACGCTGAAGTCGCCCTCACCCTGTGATACTACGCCCCATCTCACCAGTCATAGCAAGAATACGCTGAAGTCGCCCTCTGAGTACTGCGGTGGGTAAATTGCCTGTGAGTAAACAGCTAGCCATTTGCAAGCTGAAGAACGTGTGCATTGTAGCAGAGTCAGCTCATGCCACGTGCTGTAGAGCCAGATGTCATAAATTCAGTGGGAAGGGACGGAACATTTGTTTCCATATTTTTTCTTTGTAAACCATCAGTGTGTATCTTGCAGCGTCATATCCTTGACAGAAATGCGTCTGTAGAGTCGGTGCGCACCATGGCACAAAACGCTTTTATGCTGATAAAATAATCAGCTAGCCGAACAATACTCATAAATGACTGATGTAACAGCTTGTAAACAATTAAGCAGCGCGAATGTTCAGGGTGAAAATTGAGAGACAATCAAGACTGTTTGTGGGTGGCTAATCCATAGCTGCTTTGAAGAGGAAGCTTAGATATGAAAAAAGTTCGCCATATTCACTAAGTGAATGATGATGAGTGGGCACAGCTTCGCAGGTAAATGATGAGTGGGCGAGGTCACGTTAAGGGACTCCCTGCCGTCAAAAGGTCTTGAAAAGTATTGGCAAGTAGAGCACGCTTTGTACTCACTGTGATCTTTTTCACCGGTAGGTGCGAACGGCCGCTGTAGAACAAGATGGCATTGGCGTTGGATTGCTCGTTTTTTATGCCGGAGATGTCCGTCAATTTGTTATCGAACAACTACTGGTCACAAACCTTGCGGCTGTGACAAAAACCGTTATCTAGACAGTCGCACTTGAAGCACGCATTGGCGCCACCACCATCATGTGGAAATCACTTCAAGCGCTAGACTGTAGCATCCCTCACCTGCAACAAGCGTCAGGATACGCTTGCCGGCGCTTCGGTGCCTCCGCTGCTTTGCGGGCTCTCAGCTTCGGGTGCGCTTGTCCTTGTCCGCACTTTGTCGCCGTTGCGTGAGTCCTCGCAGCCTCTTTATCGGTGGCTTGTCGTTGTTGACGGTGAGCCCATGCTAGTTCGACTTGTCGAGCTGTCGCCTCCGATTCTTTACGGTGAGCTAGCACTGCAACAATTATCTACTGCGTTCAGGTGTGGGTTGCAGCGTGAGCCCACGCTGCAACTTACGCCTTGTCTTCATCGCTCCTATTATGATTATCAAAGCGCACAGACTGGCGACTGTTGAGACAGAGAGAAAGCGCCTTTGGTGCCACGTAGCAGTGGCACGTGAGAATGGAGTGAGTGCTGCAGAACCACCTATAATCGGCGCTCGAGTACTAGCGGCCGGCTACAACGCGACAAAGGACATACCAAGACCTTAAGATGCTTCAGCCATAAAGGCAATCTTCTACTATCAAAAAGGGGGTGTCCAATGCTTCAATTATGGCTTGTTTTGGTCAAGTCATTGTTACCTATAACACTTTTATATACTATAAATGCACCACATTGAATCAGTGCAAATAAACACCAGCACTTTTGCAGAAGCTACCAGTAATATAGCCTTCGAGCCGGAAGGCTGTTTGCTCTAGTGTAGCTTACCTGAGCAACTGCTGTACGTCATGGTGTCCATGGTATCATTCCTTCGATTGCGTGCAGTGCAGTTATTATGCTATTATTCAGCACGCTAGTATGACAGCTATTCGGGCATATTTTGAGAATTATACTCCGTATAGATGACGCACTTTCACCAGGATGAGACGGCTACGATGATAAAGTGAAGTGTAACTGTATACTTCACAAATGATCTGTTCAAGCTGACAAGAAGTGGCTTGAGTCTCAAACGTATGAACTGGATTATGTGGCTGAATAGAGATTTAGTATCATGTCAGAAACAGATAACTCAGGGTACTTTGCTCCGTTTATCACTAAGAAAACACGGCCTAACAAGTTGCACCCAGACACACATAGAACTTTATTGGGTCCTGAGAAACGCTACTCCTTTAGAGCAATGTCGCGGGCTGCTCCAACGTAGAAATTGAAAAGCCTAGCCTCACCATCGCATTGTGGGCTCTCTGGACACCACGTAGTTGTGGGAGCAACTTTGAACTTCATAAGGCAAAGTCCTAATTTTCTTCTGT
This sequence comes from Rhipicephalus microplus, assembly GCF_013339725.1. NCBI lineage: Eukaryota > Metazoa > Arthropoda > Arachnida > Ixodida > Ixodidae > Rhipicephalus > Rhipicephalus microplus. The sequence continues at coordinate 108,755,912 of NC_051168.1, read as the reverse complement.
GAGCCGACTTAGGCCCCGTAACGAGGGGCACTGCCAGAGAATATGTGCTAAGTCACTAACCTTACCAAAATCAGAACACGTAGAGTTAAAGGACTCTGAGGAGACTATGCGGAGGAAAAATAGGCTTATATAGGACCTGATCTGAAGAATTCTAAACGTGATGGCCGGAGGTTTAGACAGCTTGTTGTACGGAGGAGCAAATGACCACCTACTCAACTGGTAGTGTTTCGCCAATTCACTGAATGTAAGTAAAGCGTCCATGAACATCTCTCTCCCAACCTGCGGACCTACGTTCTCCCCAGCGCGGAGGGTCAGTGCGCGCTCCCGGGAGTGAGCAGTGCCATACAGATTTACTAGGAAGCCCAGTAGGGGTTCATGATGTGCAGAAAACCAGGTAGTAGTATGTGGAGAAAGTGTCCTATTTTCAAGTAGTTGAAATATTTCATTACAGACGGAACCAGAGGCGAAAGCCTTAACCACTGACCTTGAGTCGGTGAAGATTTGCGATATACTATCGTCCAAAAGGGCAAGGGCTATAGCCAACTGTTGGGCTCATGAGGGAGTACAGTCCCTAACGGGCGCAGCATTGACAATAGAACCCTTATGATTGGCAGAAATAACAGAAAATCTAGCTGAAAGACCGCACTGAGTGGCATAGAGAAAGCACACTGAATGAGGATTGATCCTGATGTTCTTCAGAAGCGTGATGACCTTGCCCGGCGCTTTCCTACGTTGCGCTCAGCATGGACGTTTCGGAGAAATGGGGAGACTTGGATGGCAGTATGGCGTTCATCCGGCAGTTGAAGACGGCGATCCTCTACGAGCAGCAGACTGAGGTCTAGGACGGACAGAACCTTCCTGCCAGCCGGCATAGACGAAAGGCGGATCAGCTCTGCCGTCTTTTAGGCTTCATTGATCTCCTCTAGGGTGTTATAAACTCCTATTTTCATAAGCCGCTCAGTTCTTGGTCACACGGGGACGCCCAACATCCTTTTTATGCTTTTTCTGATCAGAGTTTCCAGCTTCTTCTTTTCGAATCCATACCAAGAGCGTATTGCAGCAACGTACATTATATGGCTCATGAGGAATGCATAAGAAAGCCTCATTAGATTGTGCTCTGTTAGTCCCCCTTTTCTGTTCGAAACCGTATTGATCGACCTGATCATGTTCTCGGTCTTGGTTGAAATCTTAGCTATGGCTTTTCGTTGTACCCGTCGGACTCTCTAATCATGCCTAGCACTCCAATAGCGTCCAATCTCGGAATGGAGGTGCCGCTTCCGGTGGGAAGTATAATGTCTACCACTGACAAATTCTTCCAGTTTTTCGGCCTGGCTCTTTTTCTACTGGGCCTGTATACAACCAGCTCCGATTTACTCGAAGAGCGTTTCAGCCCTGTGCCAGCTAGGAAGAGCTCTGTCTGATCGAGGGCTTCCTGGAGTGTTGTCTCGACTTTCCCTTCGCTACCTGCGGGACACCTGATGGTAATATCATAAGCGTAAAGTATATGGCTGATTCTCTTCACGTTAGATAACAGTGTGGAGAACTTGCAAATAGCGATGTTAAAGAGAAGCGGGTTTTTAACCGCTCTTTGCAGGGTACCTTTAGAGCCCAGTTCTATGGGAGAGGACTTGAGGTCTCCGATATAGAGCATGGCCTTCGTAGATTCGAGAAAGGAGCTGACGTATCTGTGGAAGGCTTCGCCCAGTCCAAGCTCCGAAATGGAGTTTAAGACACGCGCGTAAGAGATGTTGTCAAATCCGTTTTCCAAGTCAAGACCCAGGATGCCTCTTACGTACCTTGTGTTCAAATCAATGATTTGATGTTTGAGCAGCTTCAATGTATCCTGTGCGGACAAAGATGAACGAAACACAACCATGTTGTAAGGAAAAATACCTTTCTTTTCGATGTGCTCAGAGATACGGTTGTCAATAATGGGCTCCGCCACCTTGCCGACATAGGACGTTAGCGATATGGGCCTAAAATTGCCTAAACCTTGAGGTCACCCCGGCTTGCGAATAAAGACAACCGACGTCATTTTGCAACAGTCTGGGAGAGAACCTTCTTTCCATATGCGATTGATGTTAACGGTAAGAAAATTTGTGGATTCTTGTTTCAGGTTCTTGAGGGCCCTGTTAAAGATGTCAACTGGCCCCGGAGCCAATAATCCATTAAGGTTTTGGACAACCTTTCAAATGTCCCTGGTGGCAAAGGGCTCTCCGAGCTTGGGTGAAGGGGGTCCAGTGTAAGACAGACAGCCTGAACTGCTCGAAGAGCTAATGGGTAAATATCTGGCAGTGGTCATTGATCGTTCGGTTAAGTTCTGCAATTTTTTTGGGGAGCCGAAGATTGAGCCTCTGCCCCCGTCCACCTATTCAGTATCGATTTCTTGGCCTCTAGGAGGTGTGCAAAGTGGCTGCCCATGCTATCCGTTTTGAAACTCGCGAGTATCTTTTTGTCGCCTCACTAACGTCTTCGTTGAGCTGTTTGGCCTATTGATCCAGGCTGGCGGTGGAGTCTTCAGCTTGTGTGCGTTCTTTCTGATATGCCGGAAGTAATGTAAACCCAGTATGTGAAACTAAACTCTCTTACGGCCTTTCCCTTTACACTGGTAGCTAGGACATTATTACTACCCAGAATAACATGCAAGTTTTGACAACCAGCAGATTCAGCATTTTTAACTAAGATAAGATCTGGCGTGGTTTCCCTCGTGTAAGAGTTACCCATCCTGGTCCAAAATGCTGGGTCTGTGGCTAGGGTAAGCTTCCTGTATGTCGCTGCTTCACAAAAGTCCTGGCCTTTACGGGATGACCACAGATAACCCCAAACCTGATGAAGAGCAATGAAAACACCAGCACCCGCAGACGGGGAGATACCGGCCCTACCGAAAGCCCGACCCAAGAGCGCCGCAATCTTTTGTTTCGAGTCATTTGGCGAACTATAAGTATGCAGGATTAAAACACTACTCTTGAAGTTTGCATGCTCGTATCTAAGCTGGACGCAACTTTTGAGCCATTCTTTTCTGAACAACACGCCAAGCATTGCTCGATACGTGCTATTAAACGCAACGACCGGGTGTGCCATGAAGCGTAAAATTCAACAAATATAATTCCTAACAGAAGAAAAAAAAGGAAAAGCTTGCTATCTGAACTGAAACGACATTACGTCAGTCCAGAAGAACGTAGTGAATTGTCACATGTTCTGATCGAAATAATCTTTCGATGCTGTCTCGTATAGTGATTTTTTATGAGAGTCATTGAAGAAAACCACCCACTTAAATATTCCTCAAGAAATGGTGAAATTTTGTACGACAGCAGTCTTAAATTTTTGCAAACTGCATGAATGATTGAAAGACCTAAATAAATCCTCACGTTGAGATGAAATCTGCTTTTTCAGACCTTTGAAAAAATCATTTAGGCACGCTTAAGTCCCCTTTAGGTGGAAAGAAACGCGCTTAAGTGAGTACAATTGCGCCCCGAAATGTTTGAAACACTGCAGTGCTAAAGTTTTTCGAGGGTGTGCTTTGAAAACGTGGTCATTTCGCGTTTTGGACCTGATCGTAACTTATATTTGCACGATTCTTCCAAAGGGTTGGCGATTGAGATTAGGGAGAAGAATAGCACTCGTCTCTGGGGCAGTGCCGACCAGAAATTGACGTCTTGTGATTTTGTGTCACATGAAGATCATACGGCCGTGCACTGTCCCCTGACGGAAGTCACTCAATGCCATCAGGTCTTGGCATTAGAGTTTTTCTACTGATTAAATGGTTTACAAGATTCGTTGGCGCTTAAGCTAAAGCAAACATGCCACCAATAGTAGTCGCCAGGGACTTTTATTTTCCATCGAGCGAGAAAAGGTGAGCTACTGATGGAGTGATGAGGTTCCGAAGACCACCTAAGAGCATTTGCGAAGATCGTCTGTCTCAGCCTTTTCACGCCAAAGAGTCGCTACCAGCAGCTGCTCTCCAAGGGTGTGCGTCCACAAATGAGTCTTAAAAGCTTTGTACTTTTGCAATGTTTTTCGCAAACATATTATGTTGGAGACCTCACCTGCAAATTCGGCAAATAGTGTTTAACATAATATTCAAGAAGACATGTTCGACGGTGATGAGGTGCAAGTGGAATAGATTTACGTCTTTGGTTAATGATACAGCATGACTCTGAGACCACATGGGATCAGTCACAAATCCGCGTTCGAAACAACTACCTTGCCCGTCGCGAGGGGTTCATCGCAGCGCTCAGCTAAAAAAGCCCTTTACGCTTTCTAGGAAATACGGAAAGGCAGGTAAGACGACGCACACCAGCTTCAACAGGACCGACGCAAGAAGCCATGGCCATAAGGTGATGCAACCATATGACATCGTTGTGAAATCATGAAATTGCTTATTTGTAAAAGCCGGGTCGATCATAGAGGCACTGTGAAAGCAAGAGAGATGCCGAAAGCTTCCAATGTCGTCTATTGATAGTCAGTCCAAGGTGGAGGCCGCCGTCCATGCAGGAAGCTAGCGCGGTGTCGACACAATTTATTGAGGGAGACAATGGCCGGAGAGTTAGAGTGTATCGAGTGTACCGAAAGTTCGAGAGACCAGGTGACTTTTTATTTCTTACCGTGTTTATAGGTTTTTCATGAAAGATCAGGACAATGCGTTGTATCCCCCCTAAGAAATGCCTGTTCTAGTGCCCTTGGCCTTAATAAACGAAATGAAATTAAAACTACGGGCAAGAACCTCTGGTTCTCAATATGTTACAGGCCAAATTATGTGGGTCGGGAGATTTCCCTCGCAAAACGACAGTGCGGAACCACTTGTAGCGACAGGAGACGCCAGCCTAAAAGAGTATACATGAATGAACGCTTATCGAGGGAAGTCCTCCATAGGATTATTGAGCATGGAGGCTTTCCAAGGATAATGATCCCGTACGTCTACTCTTCTTTGGCTGTAGTCAATTATTTAATGCGTGTAGCTGTCAGTGCTTTCGCATTGTCAGTTAAAGAGCTAGGTTTCCACGACAATTTTGAAGAACATTGAGCTCACGACAGTAGTACAGAAACGCCTTTGCCTGTTTATTATTTTACGTGAGCGACTGATCCAAGACGTAATCTGGGTTTCACAAACGTTTTTTCATACAATAGGATGAATGAAATCAGTGCATTAGCATAAAGAATTATTTTCTCGCGAGGTACACTGTTCATCATAAATGGATACTCGATTTATTGCTTCGCCTATTGTATTGTTGCAAGAACATAACAAAATTCAGTTAGTAGCCACACCACAACTCACCTCTTCACTTCTAGTTCAAGGCGTCTTTCAGGGAATGTTTCACTATGACCTATTACCGTCATCTGAAACTACGTTACATATTATGTGGCTTCTGTACGTGTTGCGCGGTTTCAGCTGATGATAATCGTGCATATTGGGACATGCCCTCAAATGAGCCTCAGACTAGAAGTAGAGAGGTTCACATTGTGTGTGGTCTAGGTTGTAGTTATGGACTGACTGCTGTCAGTTCCACGTAACATTTTTGTTTAGGTGCGGTTTATTTGGCAAAGGCGTGTGTTCAGCTGGCTCCATGGCAGCAGACATGTGGAAGCCCCCACTGGGAGCTCTATCGTCAAAAGAAAGTACGTCGTAACAACACTATTGTCCCCCGCAACCTGACTAAGATAACCAGTACAAATTAAGATATTCCCGTGAGATGACCAATGTAATGAAGGGTGAAGGCCATTATAAGTGCAATACCTGCCATGGCAACAAGCGAGAATACAGATACAAGGGTAGTATGGTAGCTACGCAGTAGCGCTTTTCAAAACACAGCAGCCTGTTTCTGAAGGTGCTACTGGTGATGCTTACATTTGGTTACGCTGTGGTGGGGCTGTCTGTTATTATTATTGGGGGTGTTTGCCATGTGAAAGCCATGCGAACATTCTTGGAGACGTCATCGTGGAGAGACCGAGACAAATAGACCACTTGCGTTTGTTTACATGGAACCTAAATCTAAGAACACAAGGACACCCCCCCCCCCGCTCCCAAAGTGGTTCGTCCAATGCTCCAAGTTATTGCAAAAGAATATTTTGGTTTGCCTTTTAACTGCGCTGGATACTCACTTCGGGCATAATTCCTATTCGTCATCAGCCACTGCATGAACATTTCGCACAAATGTCCTCGCAAGTGTTAGCAGATACAACGTTTCTGAGGATAATGACGAAAAATAGCACAGCGCATACCAGCCTACTACCCTGAAATTTTTTAAATTATGGCCGTAGTGGGTATCAAGGAAATGCGCTTGAAGCAGTTATCCAATGAATGTTTAGAAAATGCTCTAAATGACTGCTCGTCTAGCTTTCGATGTGACTGTGTGGCGCCTTCAATGCAGGCCTGTAGTTTATTTTTTTACTTGCGTAGCTCACAATTTGTTGTGTTCGCTCTTGGCTCTATGGTGTATCTTTGAAATAGTCGTATCTAAGCGATCATTTTGAAACGCTCACGTCACAGCTACATTTTCTCAGGCTCTAAGCAAGAAGATTATTCGAACTTTCATTACGAAAGTATCGTCTGCAAATCTAAAATACAGGGACACTTTTTTGTGTAGCACATTTTTACAGGCTGCAGCCAACGGTACACCTACCATGTACTATACATTTCTAGAGACAAGTTCTAACTTCACAAATACGATGCTGATTGCCATCAAATTTTATGAAGGGCTGAATAATATTTTTCTCCTGTTACGATTACTGTTGTAACACATATCTTTCATCATTATTAGCACTTTTTAAAATTATTATAGTAATGTGAGCTCTTTGCAGCAGAATCTCATGTACCGCGCATTTTTCAGACTATCAAGCCCAACGACAAGCGGTGACACGTAAGTGAAAAAAAAGCACAACCCTGGATGAAAGCCATTGTCCCCTCAAAGCATGTATTATCTTATTGTCGTGCAGTCATTATGTTGAAAATGTATAAAAGTAGAGTGAGAGCTGAACTTCGTAATATCGATGTCAACAAAATGAGGCTACTTTATTCTGAGTGAACAAACTTTATTTAACGAGCAGATTGAGGCGTGGGCCTAAGCGACGCCAGGGGCGTAGGAGAGACCCTGTCTCTGCACCGCTTCCCGTGCTTGCTGGATGGCCCATATTTAATCTGCCCGATCTGAGCTGATCAGCGCGGCTCTCCGCCGCGCTCAAAGCTGTTCTGGAGAGCCTGCATTGGCGTCCTGTATCTGTGCGCATTCCCATAAATTATGCTCTAGTTTGTGGTCGGTGTTTGTGCATTTGTGGTCGGTGTTTATTACTGCCGCAACGTAGGATTTGTGACTAGGGTACTCCACTGCGTCTACGAACCAAGCTTCCTTGTCTCTGCATTAGGCCTTAAGTAGAGTTTTAGCGCGGCTTTCTCTTCTGCCCTGATTAGGGGATCACCTTTGGAAACGACACTTTGCTTCCTTGTTCTTGGCTATGGTAATTTATCCTCAACTTGCCAAGGATACTCCGTCCTGTGCGCGTGCTAGCCAGTCTCTCCAACTGGGCAATCTGTTGCGCTTCTATCAGCTCCTCTAAAGTGTTATGTAAGCCCAGTTGAAACAATTTTTCGGTGCTGGTGCTATCTGGAAGGCCTAAAGCTTGTTTGTACGCCTTTCGTATGAGTGCGTTGATCTTGAGTTTTTGGCTGTATACCAGTGTAGATATGCTGCTACATATATAATATGAGTTATGGCGAATGAATAAATAGGCCTGATGATGTTAGCCTCTTTCATGCCCTGGTGTTTGCGACTGTCTTGATTAGCCATATTGCGTTGGTTACTTTGGTTACTAACCTGATGACGGTTTCGCCGTTTGTACCCTGTGACTCGATCATGAGTGCGAGGACTCTGAATTGTTGCACTATAGGAATAGTCCTGTCATTTTTGGTGAGAATTTGATCTCTTCGTAAGCACGGTCCCGGTTGTATCCCTTGGGTGGTCTGCCTTCAAGCGTGGGGCGATAGAGGAGAAGTTCAGATTTATCTGGCGAGCACTCAAGTCCAGTATTTTCAAGATACTCCTCAATAGTGGTGACGGCCTCCTGTAGCCTCTGTTCTATCTCTCCGTCACTACTTTCACACGCCTAGATAGTGATATTATCTCCATATATTGAAGGTTGTATTCCGTATATTGAGTTACGCCGTGCCGGCCGAGAGTCTTATCATTGTGAAATTACACAGCATTGGCAATATCACCAAACCCTGCGCGGATTTAGCACTGCCCATAAGCTTTTTCTCAGATTTCAGTTCTCTCAACATGATGGAGGCCGTTCTGTCTGTTAGGAAGTCCTTGACATAGTTATACGCTCTCGATTCTTAGCTTATTTGGCAGATCTGTTGTAATATTGCCACATGCGATGCTTTCTCGGAGGCTTTTGTAAGATCTAATCCTAAGATCGCTCGGGTAGATCTTGCTTTGTTGTCTAGAATCTGCTGCTTATTTTGCGGCATGAGGTCTTGCATAGAGAGCCGTATGGGGAACTACAACAAGGAGTCTGGGTAGATTTTGTTCTCCTCAAGATAAGTGTTGACTCTGTCTAGAAAAGCATGTTTCATCAGCTTCCCAGAACAGGACGTTAGTGACATTGGGCGTAAGCTCGATAGATCAGGGGGTTTCTCGGGCTTGGGGATGAGGATTACTTTAACTTTTTCTCCACTGTTTCGGGATAGCGCCCTTGGTCTAGCACTCGTTAGTATATTGTGTGATGTTCTCTATGGCTTGGTCGTCAAGGTTTTGTAGTGTTCTGTTTGTGATCTTGTCTGGTGCCGGTGCAGATTTGGTGTTTAGCTTCTGTAGCGCAGCCCTGACTTCAGCCACAGTAAACTACGCATCTAAGAGCTCGTTCGGGCCTCCGGTATATGGTCTGTGCTCTATGACGGGCATGGCGGAAATGTACTTGTTGCTAGCCTCAGCGACAAAGTCCTTTGCACTGCCGTTATACCGCTGCACCAGTTTAGGCAAGGTTTGCTTGTGTGCTGATTTGGTGTTATCTGGGTCTAGAAAGTGTTCGAGCATGCGCCATGTCTGGCCAGCATTCATTCGGACGTCTAGACTATTACAAACTTGGTCCCATTGCTGTTTGCTTAGCTGCTTACAATGTTCTTCGAACTGTTTGTTCCGCTTGGCTATGCACTTGTGTGAAGGTTTTATGTGCATCTGCCCCGCAATCTATTCTGCAGTGACTGTTTGGCCTCCCACATAGGTGCGAGACGGCTATCAATCTGCTCTAGGTGTGGACTTGAAGTGACAGTTCGCGTTGCCTCGCTGACGTCATTATTGATGTCTTTGATTCAATCCTCATTGCTGATAGGGTCTTGTTTTTCGCGTTTCGGACTTCCCGAAATTTATCCCAGTCAATCCATCTAATCACTGTCCGCATTCCTGCGGCAGCCATGGTTTCTATCCTAATTTCTAATATTCGATGATCACTCCCCAGGTAATCGAATGTGTTTTTTTCATTTAGCGATGCCCGCGTTACGAACTAACAATAAGTCTGGAGTGATGTCTCTCGCAAGCCCAGTTCTCATACGCGGAGGGGAGGCGGGGTAGGTGCTGAGAGTTAAGCCTGCTTCTTGAATATCCTGCTATAGCGTTTTTCCTTTAGCCCCTGTGTACCTCTATCTCCAAGCACTGTGTGGAGAATTAAAGTTTCCACCTATGACGAGTGGATTGGGTCCCGCTATTTCTAGGGCTATCTTAAAGAGAAGAAGGAAGCGTTGTCGTATCTGTGTGGGATTGCTGTACAAACTCAGAATAAATATGCTCGCAGACATTTTTCTTGTAGGGGCATGTTGTAGGAGTGCATGCTCAATTTCTGTGATGTGGGTGTCGTCGCGGATTCTCACGAGTCCCTTCCTTACAAGAGTAGTTAGTGTTTGATATCCCCCGTTGTGCGGGCAATCACTTCATATCCCTGTAGCTTAGCTAAACAGTGGGCTTTCTGAAAAATAGAACATCCAGTTTGGTTCTGCAGGACTGTGCTTTTCCTCTCATAGCTCCTACAACTCCGCTGCTAAATAATCAAGTGTTTTATTCTGGGCTTCCCTATTTTGACTTGACTTTCGAAGAGGTAGGGGGATGAAAGGAGGCGGGCCTTATGAAATTAGTTGATATAGCCGCTGATGTGGTGCCCTGAGATAAATGTGAATTGCCTTCAGTGCTCATCGGAAGGTTGGTAGCTGGAAATACCGGAGGTGTTCTAGGGTTGAAATCGGCTACGTTAGCTTCGAGTTTATCTAGTACATTCATGATCATGGATATTGGAAGCGAGAGGTTGTCGGTGGTCTCTGGCTGTTTCTTAACTGCTTTCTGTATTTCAGATGATTTTTGGTAATTGTTTGAGGTTTGCGCCATACTTTTGTCATTAGACACCTTAGCATTTTTTTAAGAGGTGGCGGGGTACTGTCCTTGTCCATTCGGTTATCTGGCATTTTTTCGAGGCGTTCTAGGGCCACGGAACGCATTTGACTAGAAGTTGTTTGTGTGCAGTTTGTAAGACTTTCAATTTCCCGAGTAATCTGTGATATCAATTCTCTAAGGTCAACGATTTCTTTTTTCAGCTCGCCTATATCACTGACATTATGTGCAGTCTCCCCCGAAGACTCAGGGCGCGTCCATTTAACCACGTCTGACGAGCTCACCGTGAATGCCGGATTTCCTTGATGGCTTTTGCCACCTTTTGGCTTAGAACGGGATCTGGAACGGGATAGAGGGCGCCTTCTTGGTCCCGAAGACTGGGCGGTGTGGCCACGTAGCGTTGTGCAGGACCAAGATCTTGATCTGGACCCACGCGTTGCCCTCGTCCGGAATTCGGACCTCCCGCATTTGGTTAACTTTGTGGTAGGGGGGTAGTTCTCCTTGCGCATTTGTTGCAGTTGTCAGAACCACTGGCATTGTTTTACGATGTAGGTTGTCTTGAACTTGGGCTTGAAGAGTATGTCAGCCGTGGGATGATCCTTGCTACACAGCTGACATAGTGGTTGACAGTGGTGGTCCTCGCTCGAATCAGGCGTTCCACAATCCACACATAGCTTGTCCTCGAACACACGTCGCTTCTGTTGCAATGTCTGTTGCACTGTTTGCAAAAGTCCACTTGTTTCCTGTATAGCGAACATCGTGTGAGCCCTCCTCTGTACATGACGTGCGTCGGGACACTGCTGCCATCAAAAAGGACTCTCCCTGTCGTGGTGTTACCAAGACATTTGGCTTCAACTGCCGCAGGTTTTCGGGCAGTAATAATTTCTGCGGTGATGTCCTGTAGGGTTCTGTTCAAAGGGACTCTTTTGATTACACCTTTGGCAGTGAGTTCCGGGGCCGTCTCGTGCGCTCTCACCTCATAAAACTTGTCGTTTGCTTTGGTGTGCTTGATACGTTGATATTTGTCTGCATGGTTTTGGTTTGGGGTGCTTACGACCAAGGTTTTCTGTAAGTTATTCGGACGAATCTTGTCCGTCTCTTTTTTTTCATGAGGGATCCTGGATGCTTCGTACACAGCTTTGTCTAGCTCCGTTAAACTGAGTTTGGATACCTGCAGTCCTTCTGTTGTCCTTAACACTATCTTGTAGTCACCTGTCGGCAGTTTTGGCATTTTGCTGGCTCTGGCCATCCGGGATATTAGATTTGCGTCGCGCGTTCTTGGCGTTTGGGTAGGGCTAGTGCTACCATGGCGTTGCTGGCTACCTTCATTTCCACGTTTTTTGTTTTGAACTTCTGTCCATCTGTTGCCTATGTCATCTTCCTGTTAAGTGACGTCTTCGTCTTCCCGTTGGGTGGTGTCTTCATTCTGCTGCGGTACCTCCAAAATTGATAATTATAGCCTGTATTGCGCAAACGCCTAGGCCTGGATATCGTGAGGCCACCCCAGTCGACGCAGAACGTTGGTAATAGGAATAGTAGACGCTTCTTGGATAGAGCTGGTTTGTGGTCGTAAAATCTCGAACAATGATAACCCTTCTTGAAATATCACCTCTTCAGATTATCGGTGACAAGAAGATAAGATGGTGTATAAATCTGAGCGGTGGCTGTCTGTATTCGCTGCGAAATCATTCGATGAGAATGGAGCCGACGTGAAGAGCATCCATTTACCTCAGTGCCCACAGCGTATTCTACTTTATTTTAAGCAGGTTTTATTCTAACCTGCTTTTTATTATGATTTTATTATCTAATGTTATTGTACGTGCACTGACGTCGCACAGCACACGTGCATCGACCATTTAGCCTTTATTAAAATTTGACTGGCACGGCCAAAGCTAAATCTGTGACCTTCGCGTGAGTAGTTGATTGATTATTATGTTTGTTTAACGTCCCAAAACTACCATATGATTATGGGAGACGCCGTAGGGGAGGACTCCCTAGATTTTCACTACCTAGAATTCTTTAACGTGCCCCCAAATCGGAGCACATGAGCCTACATTTCCGCCTCTAAGATAATCGCAGCAGCCGAAGTCGGGATTCGATCCCGCAACCTGCGGGTCACCACTTGACCTCCGCGGTGGGGCTCGGGTCAGCGGTCGACCATCTTAGCCACTGATGCACCAAGGTGGACAAGAAGGAAAGAAATAACGAAAATTAGCATTTACCCTTGTGATATCTGTTATATGAATATGTCCGAGAGCACAGTCTAAGGCAAAGAGTGGAGGGTTAAGTCGCATGTGACATGATTACGAAATATGTTCACTAAAAACACAATGTCATAAAAAACAGAATATAGTAAGCAGAAACACCTTAACACTAGTCAGTTCAATGCAAGATCATGAAAAGTAGTCACAGCGTGCCTGTATATGCGAGGCTGTGGCCACGGTTGAATCAGTTGCTTATTGTGAGAGGTTGTGAATTGAGGGTGCTTAGTCAATCACTCTTTGAGAGCACTGTTCGACATATTGCGGAAGTTTTCTGATACGGTCTCCTGACGCAATAAATTTCGCACAGTGGGCGCATTAGGGGCGCGTTCTTCCTCTTGTCGTACTGAATACTGAATCTATTTAGACAGTCATTACATTGGTATATTGATTTTCGGAAATATTTTAAACTGTGCGCGTGCAGTGCACAACAGAAATATAGACTACTCGTGCACAAGTTCGAAAATGTTGCTGTTCCTCGGGAAAACTCTGCTCACTGACTTCAGCTATAAAGAGCCGTTTTACGTTTCTGCATCACATATAAAACCTGTGACGTATGCAGCGATTCAAAGCCATCAATATTTTGAATACTGGAACATTACATCGATCTTTGAAATACACATTACTGAACTGTGGTTGCGAGCAAGCTGCGCGAAGGCTCTGGCGCGGTGGTGTAGGGGTTATGGCAGTCGACTTTTAACCCTAAAGGTACGGGATCAAATCCCCGTTGGGCAGCAGCATTTTCGATGGAGGCAAACGTTCTAGGTCCGTGTACTTAGAAGATGTGCTCGTCAAAGAACACCAGGGGTTTAAACTTTTTTGAGTTCTCCCTTGAGGCACCTCTCATAATCATATTATGGTTTTATGATGCAAACGCCAGGTATTATTACTGAACTGTAAGAACGGTAGCATTAGCGCTGTTTGTAGGCCTTCTTCGAAGGGGTTTACGCGATTTTTCAGAAGAGTGAGACCACCTGTTGCGCTATGTCCTCTACGAAAGCCGCCTTTCTGACAGCAACACGCAGGGTAGGCCGATTTCAAGAGGATAGGAGATGGGTGCCCTAATGGTGGAGCAGATTCACTGTAAATTTTGAAAATTTAGACTCTATAAACGTGTGCGAATGTGCTGCTTTGCCGCTAAAGACAGTGACAGAATACGGAGTTGTTGCTATAGCAGCCCAGACCCAAAGTGGGAGCGAACACACGCTCATTAGGGGCGCAAAGTAATCGCCAAGGTTACACCAAAACTCACTCACTATGAAGGACCTCTGCTAAGCCTTGCCACTGGTCAAGAATTGTTTAGTATAATGCATCGATATGGCTTCGATGAAAACGTTGAATGTCCAATTAGCATTTCTCTGTTGTTGAAAGATAGTGCACAGTTTATACCGTCAAAAAGTGCCAACGGCATTTTTTTATTGAATCATATTCATGTTGGTTGAAATTGCTAAATGATAGTTCGATTACAATAGAATGTTCTGGCGACTCACGATCAGCTTGAGCAGTTCATGAGCATGCCGATTCATGATCAGCGTGAGCAGCGGGCCAGGTCATGATCAATATTCTTCACAGCAGTAAAGCTGTAAACCTTTGTAGCTGATGACTCATAATACCTAGGTTGAGTGTACAACTAGTGCATTTTATTGCGATAGCAGTTCACGTGCATCCGTACCTGTGAGTACGTTTCCTGCGTGATATGTTTGTGAAAAACGCGGGGCACGTTTCGATCTGCTTTCCGCTTTACGCGTGACCTTTCAAGTTTTTGCCATCACGTTCATTGTTTCGCCTTTGCCGCAAATCATTGACTTTTTACTAGAAGTGTTGCACGCCATTAGCATGTTTACAATTATTTAGGGAGTATAACATAAATGTATGCGTTTTAAGTCATTTAAACCTAACCTATGTGTGCTTCTTTCCAGAACTGGCACTCTGATGGCAAAAGTGTATGTATTTTGCGATTTCTTGCTGTTCTACTGCAGGTATGCACAAAAGAGCCCCAAAATCTCAACGTAATATTGACAGGAGGTGCTTAAGTGATATGTAAATATTGCGCACATAACACGCTGTTGTTACTAGGCACTGTGAACTCAATCGTTGCAGCTGCTGGTATGGCTGAGCAGGTTATGCTTTTTAACCAGAATGCATAAATTCACTTTCCTTCTGCATAGGGCACATTTTAAAGGGGGTAAAATGCAATGAACTCCTACGTGTTCAGAATAATGTTAAAATAGGGAATAGATGGAGTTCGGCATCGCTGGAGTAAGGTAGGATTATGAGTGACACCCACGTGGAAGGATTCAAAGATTCGGAGGACGTGGTAATCTTTAACGTACTCCGGAGTCTAAGCAGACCACTCTCTAGCATTTTGCGTGCATCTAAATGCTGTATTCGATCTTCGAGTCAGCAGTCGAGTACCGTGTAGCCGTAATAATTGATTCGCCCCACTCTACGGCGGGCCTCATAATAATCTTGCAGTTCATCTGATTTGAGGCTTATGAAAAATAAACACCAATGAACCACGAGCAATGCTCTTGCACAGCACTTGGTACAATCATGTAAGTCCCACAATAGGTGCGGCTTCCACTAGTGGTGACGTGGCACATGATAATACCTGCTTTCTCTACACGATGGCCTTCTACCTACCCACTCGTTTGAACCAGAGTGCTTTAGAGCCCAAGATGCTTTTGTGACGTTCAATAAGTTTGATTAAGTTTTGTTGTTTATTTCCCGCCATGAGGTGTTTTTGTTCCTTGCTGTTGACAATACAATTTCGTGCTGAATTCGAACGCTTCAATCACCGTGTGAGCGCATCTTGTTGCCAATTTGGACTGCAGAATTGATGTCTGAAACCTTCAAATTTCAAGCTCTGGAATTACTATCTATAGCGTAGGTCAGCATTTATATAAAAGCAAACCAATCAATTCTCCTGTGATAAAGCGCAGCTGTTAGATGCCCGATGCTGAGTTGTGTGGCGTCGCCATTTTCGGCTTTAGTTTAGTTGGCTTTAGGCTACGAATAGGCTTTACGCTTTAGTTCGTTTGACTTTAGGCTACAGATAGCGAACGTGGAGTTTGTCAATATCAAGAGCCACTACTTCCGACGCCCTAAACTTAGTTTTTTTTTATCACGTACGCTGGTCACTCTGTCGGAACTCGTTCGCATGCAGGGCTACCACATGCACTGAAACTGATTACAGTTGTAACCATGTCGTAGACAATGCAGGCTGGTGTGCGCAGCACTCGAGCGCTGGAAGGCTCCTTAAAAATTTGTAAAGAATGTAAGAAGTGCTAAAACGTGAGTGAGTTCGTAGCACATATCTGAATATACTAACAGCCTTGTCTGTCCTTGTTTAGTGCTTCCGTAGTGGTGCTGTAACTATTTCTAGGTTGCGCTGTTCGTATATTCAGCTATAAGGTACGTTAGATTGCTACGAATTCAGATAGGCAAGACTTCAAAAACAGTTGGCGTTGGCCTGAAATATTGTGACCGTTTCTGCAGGCTCTAAAACAGAATGTAGTGGGGGAGGGGGGTTCTGAAATGACTGGAAGAAGAACATGTCTCTTAGAAACAAAAATAAAATATTCTTTTTGAAGGTCAAGATGATTGAAGATTTGAAATCATTCCATGTCATAATCATCCTCGTTCTCATCAGCCCGACCACGCCCACTAAAATACAAAGACCTCTGTCATGTTCAGCTAGTCAACTCAGTCTTCGGCTTGCTGCTGCCACTTTATACACGCAAACTTCCTAATTGCATTTGCCCACGTAACTTTCTGTCTCCTCCTCGCCCACTTGTCTTTTATAGAAATTTAGTCAGTTACACTAATCACCAGCAAGTAAACTGCCTACACGCTACGTGCCAGTCCTATGTCCACTTTTTGCAGGGAAAGGCTGCGCTGCAAAGTTGAGGACAAAAAACTGAACTGACTCAGAGAAAGCGCTTCGCTGTGCCAGTCAAGTTTTTCGTCCTCAACCATGCGCGCAGCCTTTTCCTGCAGTATGTTTTAACTACCCCGCACATAAGCTTGTCCCCTTATCCTTGATTTTAACTATATTTTACCTAACCCCTGTTTGTTTCCTGACCCCATCTGCCCTCTTCTTGTGTTTTAAGATTACACCCATCATTTTCCTTTCCATTACATGCTGTGTCTTCCTCATTTTTGCGAACCTCAAGGTTTTTGCTCCATAGGCAAGTACTGGCAAGATGCAGCTGTTAGATACCTTTCTCTTGAGGATTAGTGGCAGTCTACCCGTCATAATTTGAGAATGCTTGCCAAAGTGCTCTAGCCCCTTCTTATTATTCTAGCTATTTCTATCTCGTGGTATCGACAAAAAAATAAGGTGCGTAAGCGGGGATCAGATGGTGCCCCTCACCAAAGAAATTTCGTAAGTTTGACGTGTGTGATGGTATTTCCTATGTCTTTTTTTCAGTTCACTACGCAGCATCGTTATAGGTATCTCGTAATTTTGTCCTATCTCACACATCGCTTCACAACAGGTTTTTCCGCATATCTGTTTTCTTCAAAGCAATAAACATTTCGTTCTTATTCAGCACTTGATCACTCTCTGTTAGTCGTCCCACAGTTTGCGCTATTCCTAGATGCATAGATAAGTACCAATCAAACAGGCCGGTTTTTTTCCCGCCTGCTGCGATTTTCCTTCTCATGACAACAGCTTGAAGCTGGGGCCCTCTCATCCTAGGTGCGCTTGTTGTGTCTAGTTAGGCAATATCATAAGTAAACGATGGAGAACACAAAACGAACCTTAGTGCATATGAACTTGTTTTTGCAACCAATGAAACAGTGTATTTTAAAGCTTTGAAACAGTTGGCTTAGCAATCACTTGTATTTAGTGTGAGGCCATTTTAGTGAAGCCGATATCGACTACCATCGGGTAGAAACCCTATAGCATGGAGGAATGGTAGCCGCTGAATTGTCTGGATGACTCAATATAGGCTGCGGAAGCGCCTAATAATATATTTTGCCTGGACACAGCCTGCATGTATACGGGGTACAGTCTTAGTTGCGTGGCGAGAAAAAAAAGGAGGTTTAGCACCCGTTCGTCACTTCTTTCAGTCTTCTCCCCAAGAGTGGAATGCCCAACTTCATCAATAAGATGAAAGTATCGGCGCATTATATTTGCAACTTTAAAAAGAAATTGTCACCTTTTTTCTTCTTGATTCAATCTGCAAATATTGAGGTCCTTTCTTTCAGCTCAATTCATTGAAATTTCTGACGAGGCTACAGCTCAGTAGATCAAGGGTCTTTTTTATATTATTAGCAAAATCTCACTTTACGGGAAATGAAAACGCTAGTGGATTGTTTTATTTTGATCGGTCAACATGGTCATTCCTTGCCTCCGCGAAACAGCCGTTTAGCCCATACAGATCAAGTACGCTGCACTCACATGAAAACTGATCACATTTAGTAGCCATACAGTGTCGGAGTTTTCCTGTTTCAAGGTGTTATTGCGTACTGCCTCAAATGCGGTCTCATTTACTGCAGAGCGACAAACGTTACATTTACTGTGTCTTTGTCCGGAGGAGTCACCATACTGAATTTAAAAACAGGTAAGTACCAGCTAATATTTTTGATGCGCAGACGTTGCCGTCATTTCTTTTGCGAGGTGTTTGAATCTTATGAAAAACATCCCACAATGCCAAAAAAGGTAGTCATCTACAAGAATCGTTATTGTAAGTTCGGCGCATATAAATAAAACATTTATAGACTGGTGGAACGACAAAATGTTTAAAGATACAATGTGAAATGTGCCCATGCTGACTCCTACTATTGTCGTAGAGACCTTGTTTTTATAGTTTAGGTATTGGGCAACACACTTGGATATTTAAATTTGTTTTATTGGGGTTGTTGACAAAAATTGGGTAGGCATTTAGGGTACTGGTGTATGGGACGGTACTGCACACTGGTTTTGTAACGTAGAACAACAGGCCCCACACGAGCTTTGCTTTCATTAGGATTAAGATTCGAATTAGGATGTTGTATGTAGCCGCTAGATCTAGCCTTGCATAATTTGCAGGCCATTTTCATACCCGGTTTTCTCTTTGCTAATTGTAACTAATGCGCTTTTGTTTGCTTGTTTTTTAACTAAGCACAGGCAGGCTCTTAAAAAGTCACGCCTATTGCGACGTAAGCCAGCATAAGCCGGCGGTTTCTATGCTATTCCACATGAAGTATTGTGCAGGTATCCTTATCTCACTCCGCTATACCTCAAACAAAACTGTCACTCATCACCATGTATGCGAGGTCTGTAGCATTAAAAATATTCTAAGAGAAGCTGAGCCAGCTGCTTCCTGAAGGTAGTGACCACGCAAAACACATTATAGGTCACTAAGTCGCATGGCGAGCCTAAACGTTGCAGTTGCCTAAATGAAGGCATAGGCTGCAGATCTACAATATATTAAAGTAAATTATGTATAACTTTGAACGACTTCGAGAATCATTAGGATATCTTGTTATCCGAGTCGTTTTCTTTGTACCACGAGGGTAACAGACCAGTGTTTGACGAAAAATGCAGTGTTAAAGATCCTTCAGTGTAAAATCACAATATTAACACTTTGTATGCGTTCATGCATATATGCGGAAACTATATACCGTCCCTCCCGTTTCCTGCTCTAGTATTGTTGCTTGTGGTGTTGTTGTTCATCCACGAAAGTTCTTTGGAACGCTTGACACAAGTCGCCTTGTAATGTACAATGTTCAGAAGCCTTCGTGGCTTTACGAGATCAATTTGCTATTAAGATTACGCACAGGGCGCGAATTGTCGAGTTTATTCGGGAGCTCTTGAAAGCATAAGCGATAATGCTGGAACCTTCAATGGTGCATTAACGGCGATTAGATTATCGACGGCCGACGTTCTGTTTGCCGCTACTTTTCTACAGCGCGCGTCGGTTGCATGCCGTTTGACTTTAGCTGTATCAGCCACAAATTAAGCCAAGTGTAGAGTTACGTATTCTGGGTTTGGCTGGAGTCTTTTTCTCCGTGCTGAACACGTCACACAATCACAGTCAGATCAGGCTCACCACTGCACTGAATTGAAAATTAATAAAAAAATGATGGTGTAACTCGGCGTTTCATAAAGAATATATATGCGTCTACGCGTATGAACTACGACGTTACGTGCGCGCAAAATAATGACGTACTACTGAAGTCAAGCGGGGGATTGGGCTTATTTGTAATGCATTATTGAACTTCTCAGCGCAAAAACTTCCGACAAGAAACACAACATACGAGGACGAGCGCAGTATTTCCACTAAATTTATTACTACTACGACGCACATAATACTACTAGCCGCTAGTTTTTCCGAATGTGGGTGCGAGCCATTGTTCGAAAAGACAGGGGTTCTCGCGTCCCACCTTAACGAAGGCGCAAGACTTGTAATCGAAGCTGCAGCACTCACTCGAGAAAGCCGCGTCAGCAAACCATCAATAAATAGCGTTATCTGAAAAAAAATTGGCGTTTTTTAACTTCGGCACGTGATGGACCGGGGTGAGCCCCTGGTTTCTTGCAGTCTAATTTGACTTTTTGTTTTGTGTTTCTTGTTTTTGCGTTTTCTGGTTTATGCTTAAGCAAGTGATCTTATCAATTTTTTTGTAACATATATATGTGCGTCGTAGTAGTAATAAATTTAGTTGAAAGTCTGCGCTCATTCTCGTCTCTTGTGTTTCTTGTCGGAAGTTTTTGCGCTGAGAATTTCAATACTACTGAAGGCAACTAGAGAGGTGCATGCCAGCGTTTTTTTTTGATACGTTCACTGTAAATACATAAGTGCTTTCAAATTAGTGGTCTTAATTGAACAGAAAGAAGCGTTTATCTTCTTGCTGAGTTATTTTTGTTGGACCGTGGCCTTCGAAATAGCAGGCGCGATGCGGGGTTCTCTCCAGCTGTCCCAGTCGAACGGAGAGAGCTTGTTTCCAGTTGTTGGCATGGCCTGCTCTTGTCTCCGCACCACGATGCTATTTCGTGTGGTCTAAAATGCTGCCGCGTTGTTGGCTAAGCTAGCATGTGGTGAGAAAAAATGGTTTGGCGCTTCTATATAACTTTGCGCTCAATTGGGAATGTCAGGCCGAGGTGCACGAGAGGCAAAGTCAATGCTTAGGCTTATATATTCTCAAATTGAGTTTTTGTTTAATGCGAAGCAAGTGAACTTTGGCGACTTTGAGCGTATCTATCTATCTATCTATCTATCTATCTATCTATCTATCTATCTATCTATCTATCTATCTATCTATCTATCTATCTATCTATCTATCTATCTATCTATCTATCTATCTATCTATCTATCTATCTATCTATCTATCTATCTATCTATCTATCTATCTATCTATCTATCTATCTATCTATATATCTATCTATCTATCTATCTATCTATCTATCTATCTATCTATCTATCTATCTATCTATCTATCTATCTATCTATCTAGCCACCTACTACTTTTAGCTCTCCTGGCCGTTTCGATAATGGTATCAATACGAAACTTGGTATGGTATAACATGACTGTATGGAGAACATATCTGAGTACTCATCCCGTGAAAATTATGATAGGTATGTCATGATTGTCATGATTTACATTTAATAGTCCTGCAGATATTGTGGAGGTTTTGTTCACTTGGTATGTTGCAAAACTGGTATGGTATGACAAGATTTCATGCAGAACACAAGCGACTGATTCTAACATGAAAATAATGACATGCGTATCATTTTACAGCATGCCACGGTCATGATGCGCTCACGGCCATTTTGCTAGCGTCACATATACCTAACTTGTTAATACGGTACGTGAATGAATGACGAAGGTATGTGACTGGTGCGAACATGATAACCATGAGATGCGTGTCATGTAGCAACATGACTACATGCCACATAATGATGCGCTGGCGGCCATTTTGTTAGCTTCATTTATACGAAATTTGGTGCTAAGGAACGTGAATGGTTGACGAAGGTATGATACTAGTGCAAACATAATCACTATGTGATGCGTGTCATGTAGCAATATGACTACATGCTACGCCTATGATGCGCTCGCGGCCGTTTCGCTAGCTTCACATGTACCAAACTCAGTATTGCGCGAGGCGAACCTGAGGCATAGGGAAATGACACATGCAATTATGATAATTATGAGATGCGTGTCATGTAACAAGACTACATGCCACACTCATGATGCGCTTGCGGCCTGGTTCGCTAGCTTCACATATGCAAATTTTGTGTTATTCAGGTCAATTGACGAAGGTATGTGACTGGTGCAAACATGATAATCATGAGGGGAGAAGACGAAGACGAAGTGTTGCTGTAGCTGAGTGTTTGCCGTTCATCTTCAGACTTTTCACTTAATTTCATAGTTATACGGGGAACATAGTTTCCTTTTCGGCGGCGATGGAAGTGGACTCATCTGCACGTCCACCCGAGTTGCCGGCGACAGTGCCGGTAGCCTCAAGGAAGCGAAACTGCCTTTCCAGTGACAGCGAGGCTACCCTCAATGACACTGCCGAGAGCGTCGACAGCTCCGACGACGAATACGTGACCGTCATGAGCCAGAAAGCAAAGCGGAGGATGCTCAGGGCATCCATGGACGCATCTGCTGGGAGGGCCCCGCAAAGCCCGCCGAGGTACACCATCCTATTCTTGCCTACGCAACCATCCATCAACAAGAGACTACTGAACAGGCAAGCTGTATCTTCAGAGCTCGAGGCACTGGTGCCGAACAGTATTAAGGATATCAGAGTGAATCCCCAGAAAAATGTTGTAGCAGAGGACGTCGCTCAAGCGTCAGCGTTAGATTCACTGAGCAAAGTTACCATCCTTGGTGGCATGAATGTTCACACTATCGTTCCGCTAGGAAATCAGGCAACTACAAGCGTCATATATGACATCGATGTGACCATCTCGAACGAAGATCTGCCGATTCTTATTAAGTCTGCTAATGATGGGCCCCAAATACTACAGGTGTGCCGTCTAGGAAAGTCGAGATGTGTGAAGATAGACTTTAAAAGAGATTGCCTGCCGATACATGTTAAGGTGGGTCATTTCCGACATGCTGTGCGGTCATTTGTCCCTTAGCCGCTTCACTGCCGAAAATGTCAGAAATTCAGTCATGTGAGGGCCGTCTGTGGAAATCCTACAACATGTTCTCGTTGTGGTGCACCACACTCTGCCGACAACTGTCAGGCTAATTCTTGTAAACGCCCGAATTGCCAAGGACCCCACGACGCCGCATCAAAAGAGTGTCTGAAAATAAGGCAGGAAATGTCGGCTTTGAAGAAAATGGTGAGGGACCATCCAACTCACCGAGAAGCGGTTGCTGTCGTCAGGCGACATCGTTCTCGTCGCCGACGCTCATCTAGAAAGCCTGTCAACAGTATCAAGTCTTCTGGAAAGCTTCCTTTCGTTGAATTGGCTTCACCACCACCGCCGGAAAGAAGGAACACGTGCATTGAGATATCTACCCCTGCAAAGGAGGTTCTGGAAGAAGCAGGGCCACCACTTCCAAGGATAACCGCTGCAGAAAAACTGGAACGTGCACCGGTAGCACCACTTTCTGCATCTCGCCAAGACGAGGCGACAAAGCGTGACCGAGAAATTTTGACGATTGTCAAGTCTCTCATCAATTCCATTCGCACGCTTATAGGCAACACGAACACGCCTACAGCACGACGCGAAGTGCAAGTATTGGACGCCCTGAGTCCAGTGCTTGCCAACTTCACATAGACAAAATCGCTCTTTCACTGCCTTCATTCTGAGACGATGTACGTAGTGCGACAGTTTTACAGTGGAATGCCGGCGGACTTAAATCACGGATCTCATGTTTTCGACATTACGTTTTCCGCAACAGATTTCCTATATTAGTAATATGTGAACCAAACTTGTCAAAAGCGATAAAGCTTTCTGGCTACGAAGCCTTCACTTCATCAACTTGTGGTGAGCCCAGCAAAGTAATTATATATATCCACACAGATTTAACCTACATTTCACATTTAGTGCAACCCCATAACGGAAATCAATACGTATGCCTCCGCGTTGCAAAGAAGAAGGTAGCCTTCACACTCATCGGCGCATATATCCCACCATCTGGTCAGTTCGATGGTGAAAGACTACATGACATCTTGACCGCTACACCTGGACCTTGGATTGTTATTGGTGATTTTAATGCTCATCACTTGCTTTGGGGAAGCACAAAGATTGATTGCAGAGGCCGGAAACTTGCTGAATAAGCCTCACGCTACAAACGTAACGTTATGAATGACGGCAGTCCAACGTATTTGCGTGATTCAAGATATAGCAGTTGCTTGGCTCTTGCATTGGTGTCACGACAATTCACCCAACAAGTCCGATGGTTCAATGATATTGAGACTCACGGCAGTGATCATAATCGAACGTATCTGAAGGTCACAGGTTTTGCAACTTCCTCCATATCAACTAAGAGAAGAGTAAATTGGACAGTGTACAAGGCAAAGGTGGAAGAGGCATGCGTTGATATCGCGTGTGGCCTCGAGGAGGTAATGAAAAGTGTAATGAAAGAGGTGACGTGTGCCTTTAAATACACATTAAAGCGTGCAGAATTTGATATAGAACTTGAACGACTACGAACGATTCGTAGGCGGGCGGAGAGGAGGTACAGGCGCAGTAATTCGATTCATGACCGCAGAGACGCTCGACGTCTACAAAAGAAAATCGAACGTCGAGTGGACAAGCTGGAGGACCAACGGTGCAAGAAATTTTGTGAATCACTCGATCCTCGCAAGCCTATGTCCCATATATAAAGGATGGTACGTGACCTTGGATCGACTCCACAAGATCGTCCATTCAGCACATTGGCTCTTCATCAAGGCCGCGTGCAGGTTGACGTTGCTGAAGATTTCTGCGTCAGGATTGCGGGTAATGTGGCTACCATCAGTGACGAAGTTCTCGGGGATGCTCCCGTAGCACGAGTTTCTGAACTGAATATGCATTTCTCACTCGAGGAACTGGATGCAGCTCTAGCCCCCTGCAGACGTTCATCGTCACCTGGGCTGGACGGTATTACATACACTGCTTTATGCCATCTTGGAAGACGCAGCCGAGACCAGCTACTAAAATGCTACAACCAGTCATGGAACGATGGCGTCGTTCCAGAAAGGTGGAAATCCAGCCGCTTGGTACCAATCCTCAAACCTGGAAAGTCGCCGCTTGATCTGGCATCATGTCGACCCATTGCGCTATCCAGCTGCGTGGGGAAAATAATGGAAGGAATGGTTCTGACACGCTTCGAGTGGTACCATGAACGCTATAATATATATCCAGAGGCCGTGGCTGGTTTTTGAAGAGGCCGCTCTTCTATTGATAATGTCATCGACCTCGTAACCTCTGTGCAACAACAGAAATACCTCAAGCGCATCTCGGTTGCAATGTTCCTCGATGTGAAAGGTGCATACGACAACGTAACGCACGATGCCATCCTAGACGCCTTGGCGAACATTGGAATTGGTGCAGAAATGTTTCGATGGATTCGGAGCTACCTATAGAGGAGATCCTTCTTCGTGCTCACTGCGGAAGGCCGCACCGTTGATCATTACACCACTCGTGGCATTCCACAAGGCGGGGTTCTCAGTCGTACGCTGTTTAACCTCACGATCACTGGCCTTGTACGAAGTCTACCTCGATCAGTCAATATCGCTACATGCGCTGATGATATATGCATCAGGGCTTCAGCAGTGACACGACTCCAGGTACGCGCACGGCTCCAGAAAGCAGCGAGAATAACGTCGACGTACCTCCATGCTCGAGGCCTTACAATTTACACCGAGAAGAGCGCCTTAGCCTATTTACCCACAAGCCCATGCATGATCCGTTATCCCGTTTCTATCGACAACGTGAACCTTTCGTATATGAGACGTCACCGATTCCTGGGCGTCATTATCGACAGAGATCTCTCGTGGAGTGCTCACATCTCGCACTTCAAGAAGAGGCTCAGCTCTATCACACACGTGATAAGATTTCTCGCTGGTAAAACGTGGGGCACATCAGTGTCATCTATGCTTCAGCTGTACAGAGCGCTCTTCTTGGGATATTTGCGGTATAGCACGCCCGTGCTTTCCAACGCCGGAAAAACTAACATCAGGATCCTGCAGAGCATTCAAGGCCAAGTCTTCCGCACATGCTTGGGGCTACCTCGGAGCGCTAATACGTTAGAAACAATTGGTATTGCTAAAGACCATCCGATCACGACATATATAACTATCGACACACTCCGGACACATATCCTTCACATATCCAGAGTGCCTAACCCCCACCTTGCTAGCTTGCCACTAGAAAGACCAAAGGCAGCGTTTTCCAAAGTTGTTGCGGCTAACCGGAATTCCACCTCGTGGAGATTCTCGCCTGCAACCATAGCACTATCTCCAGAGTGTTGCATGAAAAGACCGACTGTGCACCTTGAAGTGCCGGGGATATCTCAAAAGGCAAGCCTGTCATCTGCAGCCCTCAAGCAGATCTCACTGGACCTTTTGCATTTGTTGTATGCTAACCGAATTCATGTTTACACGGACGGTTCGGTCTTGGGAAGTTCGACAGGTGCCTTTGTCATACCATCTCGATCAATCACCGTCAAATTCAACACATCACACGTCACAACATCTACGGGATCCGAGCTCGCCGCTCGTCGAGCCGCTGTGGAGTTTGTTACGCAAAAATCCCCTAGTAGATGGGTCATTTTCTGCGACTCCAAGACAGCCCTTCAATGCGTGCGAAGTCTACGACGTGGAAACTACCACCAGATGGTGTATCGTATCAATAAAATTTGTCATCGCGCTGCTGATCAAAGACACGACATTGTTTTACAATGGTTGCTGGGCCACTGTGGCATCAGTGGTAACCACCTCGCTGATCACGCTGCCCGATGTGTCACGATAGAGCGCCCACACTGGTAATACCCTTGTCAAGAGTAGACGCAGCTAGAGAACTTCGTCACATCGCGCTAAATGCCACAATTTTTCACTGGAATTCTCCATTTAACTCCAATCATTGCCCTAAGAATCTTAAGTCATTACTCCAGAAACAACTTCCATCCAAGATTTCTCGACGTGACGCTACAATGCTGTGCTGACTGTGGACTGGGGTAGCGTTTACTAAGTCACTAAGCCGTCGCATTGGCATGGTGGCTTCATCCATGTGTGAAAGCTGCAACTATATAGAGAGTATTGAACATCTATTGTGCCACTGTGCCCGATTTTATGAAGATCGCCGGACTCTCCAGTGTGCCTTGAATACACTCGATGACCGGCCATTTAATAAAGCAAAGATCTTAGGAGCCTGGTCGCGCAGCACATTGTGTGTGTGATGTGAGATGTGTCTATCTTTCTCTCTCTCTCTTTTACTCCCCCTCCCCCTCGCCATGTGTAGGGTAGCAGTTTGGACGCATAGTCTAGTTAACCTTCCTTCCTTTCCTACATCGCTTCTCTTTCTCTCATAATCATGAGATGTGCGTCATGTGAGAACGTAACTACATACCACAGTCAGGACACCAGCACATTTCTTGGCGTTGTGCGCGTGCTCGCCGGCTTTCATTTCGTCGCGTTGTAGATGGCGTCGGTCTTGCCATTAACTCGCAGGTGCGTGCCACGCTGCGTTGCTTTGACGCATGCGCGTTTAAGCGGGTCCTGTGTTCCTCCTTCACGAAAAGAGAGAGACGCAGTGCTGTCTGGGTAATGCATTGGCGCGTAATGTAGCATGTCCTATTTCGGGCCGGTTGCCGTCGGGCCGCACCGACAGACGTTGGTCGCACCGGTCGCGCTTGGCGTCAGACTACAGAGTGCTCGCATTTTGCTAACGTAGCGTTGCTGTGCCCAGCGCACGCGCGTCAACGCTACATTGTGGTATATTGAGCCCTGCAAACAGGACAAGGCAGACAAACGTGTCATTTTAGAAAATGACAACATACGACGCTCATAGAGTGCTAGCCGCCGTTTTGCTAGCTCCACATATATTAAATTTGGTATGTGACGTGAATAGATGATGAAGACAAACGACACATCTAAACATGATAATCATGACACGTTAGTCATGTATGGCATCATTTACCTCTACCTCATACGATTGTGCTGATTTTGGAGTGACATATCAACGTTCCTCCTTCGTGCTTCGCATATAATCGATTTCCTCTGTATGTGGGATCTGCCAATTTTTTTTTGCTGTAGATGAGCGCCACTCATATTAGAGCAACTATATTTGCGATACCTCTGCAGGAGATCCTGATGTGCTGGAAACCTATTGTACCTCGAAGTTTGCAGGCTGTATTTAGGGCGCCTACTGGCAAAGAAAAAGAAATGACAACGGAATCAACAAGCGAAGTCAGAAGAAGGCCCCGCTTTATGCTCACGCGATACACTCGATTAAAAGGGTTGCTTTTATTTATTTTCATAGAACCATCCCTGGTTTTCATTATAACGGCGTTTTAAGAAACCTCCTGTGGAGCCGCAGAAGCTCGATGCAGGGAGGAGGGTGCAGGCGGTCGCCATGCGTCTAGACTATGTCTGGACTGAACGTCACCAATTCTGCGACCACCACGGGTGGCTTGCAGGCACGACTTGTTCACTTATGGTCACCCATCAGCACTGTGAATTTTACCTTGTTCAATGAATACGCTGGGCACTGTAAATACAATCATTGAAGTGTTTTGCTTGTTGAACAAGTACGCAAGACGCGTTCAGAGTTGAAGTACGTGGTATAAAACACAGCGGTGTTACACAGCAGTGGCACTTTGCACTTTTTTATCTTAATTGTTTACCTCGGTGAATCTTAGTTTTAATTAGAAAGACGCCGTTATGCTACATGTTTTGCCCTTCGATTTGGATACAGTCGAGAATACTGATATTGCTATTGTGCTATCAAAGCATAATCAAAGTTCATATGACGAAAAAGGAGACGATCACAACTCAGACGCTATCACTGGTAAAACGTGGAGAGCGAATTGTGGTCGGCTAATTGAAACCTCCTGCAATATTGCGGCAAATTTACTTCTTACGTACCTTACTTCAGTGCCTTGAACAGGGCACTCAATCATCTAGAACGTACTTGCTCTTTGGTTGACCATGTTATGAGTATCCGCACGAAATATGACAGTGTAATTATGAGACAGGACAGGCAAGCAATACAATTTAACGACAATAATTTGCCCACTTTTCCCCTATACAAGTCTTCAGACAGGAGGAATGCTAGAATGCGTTCAAACTTCAAATCGAAGTATTTAGCACCAAGCCAAAACGTACCATAATAAATAAAAAAGTAATACTTCCACAGACAAACTGACAGTTCTTTACATTTACCTTTGAGTAAAATCTCGCAGTTGCCATGCTGTTCTTCGTAAAAGGGACCAAAATAAATGCAATAAAACTACTTTTCTATTGTTTAGCCAGAATATACTTGCGGTGTTCTTGCTAGTTTGTGAAAAAAACATGCAAACCGTGGAATTGCATGCGCTGTGCTGTCTGTCACGGTGTCCTCCGCCGTTAGAGTCCGCGTCCTCTTGTGGTAGCCGGGCGCGCGTGGTGATAAGTCGTTGATTTTGCTGGGGAGCGTGGTGATTGGAACGACCGGAGAAAAACACGCCGTGCGCTCGCCATCTCAAAGGCCATGATTGGACAATCAAACACCAAATACTTTTAGTTCAGTTGTCACTGTTGTGTGCACATGTGTTGTCGCCAAGCATGCAGAGTGAGTTTAAACAGCTTGCAAAATGCCGAATGGTGTGAAGAACCGGTTTCGTTGCTGCACTGCTCTGCGGAAAAAGTGGCATCTATAATATAAGCAAATACGACCTTTTAAAGCGACGTTTACAATTTACCCCTTATTCGGGACGTGAAATAAGTAATGAAGATATACATGTCATAATTTTAGATCCGAATAGAGGAAGCGAATGTTCTTATTTGGAGAGTAGCGAAAATTAGCACGCTGTAGCAAATTCACCAAGAAACAAACTCTTTGACGCAACGCTACCGCTGACGATTAAAATAATCAGTTTGAATGTTACCATGGACGCTTAGGTAATGACGATCCAAAACCTTAAAGATGATGGCAAGCAAGGCATTGGGCCAGTGAATGGGCCTTGAATGGTAATAACGATGATGACGACAAAAGCGTTCAACATGAGGAATAAGGAGTTGGCAATGGCGATAATGAATGATGGCGAAGAAAGCGTGAATCAGCGCTGTCGCCAAGCATTCATGTGACTGTCTATGATGATGATAATGACATTGATACATGTACGCTGCCGGAATGCATATTGCCGTGAACTATGCCTTCTCGAGCGGTGCACACCTGGGTGCACCCGATCGTGCTATGTGTTGTGGGCTGCGCCCATGCTGTGCTGGAAGCAAAGTGCTTGTTTTCTCTCCCCCCCCTCGGACTATCTCACCTGATAACAAGGAAGTTTCACCCTGTCGCTATTAGACTAGCGTTATCTATGTAAATCGAAGTCGGTAGAGAGGTTAACGGCAAGGTATAGAATGCCGACACTAGAAGCGCAGCGACAGTCGTTTTTCCGCCGACGTCTATCGGTAGGCCATTTCTTCGCCACCTGTCAACCTTCTTATTTTGCAAGTATTGCCGAGCGCAAGCTCGCTTTAATAAAACCTGTTTTCTGAAGAACAATGCATTGTTCCTGGCTACGCGACAATATGGTACGCATGTGTGCGCCGAAGAAGAAAAAGATGGTAACTTGCTGCTTGAGTTCACGGGAGGGTGTACTTAATGTAATAAATTATTCGATGAGAGAAGTTTGGATTCCATGTTAATGAAAAATTGCGAAAATCATACCTATTCTAAAAAAGGGTGAACGTTACGTTTTGGGCAATATCAGGCCAATTACACTAACCTCCAACTTTGTCAAATTAATAGAGACAGTAGTGAATGTTCGCATAATGAAATTTGTCGATAGGGAAAGGGTTCTTCGCCCATGTCAAATCAGATTGAAGCAAGGATGTTCCACATGACAAGCGCATATCGATCGAGAGAGTCACATACATGTGGCGTGGTGTCAAGGGCAGTACGCAGCTCTAGTTACCCTGGACATAACCAAAGCGTATGGTAGCGTCGAGCATAGTATACTAGTCAGTCGTCAGAGAGATATCAATTAGCTGGATTATTTATAAGCGTGGATAACACAATTTTAAGAAAATATAACAATTTACTGTTCGTAAGATGGTGTTTCGTCACGTACTTATAAACAGGAAAAAGGAGTACCGCAGGGCGCTGTTCTTTCTCCGGTACTATTCCATATTTTATTAAGTTCGATCCAGTTCAATGAGAATATTCAGACGTTTGTATACGCTGACGATATCGCGTTCTTTTCGTCCGCTCATGACATTCACGCTCTCTACTTAAATCTCAAAATGTACTTATCTGAAATACAGCACTGCTTCGACGTTATTCATCTATCTCTAAACGTGAACAAGTCTGCTTTATTAGTATTTCCGATAAAAGACCCAGTATACATATCTCTCTCATACAAAACTGATATCATTGCACAAATCATGAAATACGTAGGAGTGATATACGACAGCTTTCTGGTATGGCGTAACCACGTAGAATGTATTGCGGCAAAGGGTGTTCGGACCACTGAATTATTATAGAGGATAAGCAAGAGAAGATCAGGAATGCAGAGAGGTGCCTTATTAACAATCTACCACATGTATGTGAGGCCGATTCTAGAGTTTGGATGTGTTTTATACTCCGGGCCACCTGCTTATAAGCTACGTCCCCTTGTTCTTCTGGAGAAACAGGCACTGCGCATGTGCTTTGGGCACCTAAATTTGTAGCGAGTAACGTTTTATTTATAGAAGCTAGAATTCCCTCACTCCTCACCAGATTCTTAAAAAGTGACTGTAAAAACGTACATAAGGGCATTTGAACCTCCTTTGAGGCGTCAAGAAACAGTTTTCATTGTGCAACCTGGTTTATTTTTAATCGTCATTGGCCTAGATTTCACACGCCTCAGTAAAGTTTGTAGAGTTTCTTCTCGACCCACTGTCCACACAAGTTACAGAGGTCCAGCCAATTTGTAGCTCGACAAGTTTAATCCAAGTATACATTGATGACAGTTTTTCTTATAGTGCTAAACAACTGCCGAGTAATTTGTTAAAAACTACTTTACAGGATTACCTGCTAGGAATGCAAGCACATGTCATCATTGTGACCGACGCTTTGCAGCGAGATGAAAAGATTGGCATCGGTATATTCTGCACTGTTCTAGACTGGTACTTTTCCCTCCGAATTGCCGATAACACACCAATCTTTATTGCAGAATTTTCAGCCGTAGTATTGGCACTTCAAAAACTGCAAGCATCAATAAATTCCGTCGTAATAATAACAGACTCCTTGTCGGTATGCTGTGCTCTCACGTCATTCGGTGATTCGAAAGCATTAGGCGAATTCAGGTCCCTAATACCGAATCACTTAACCCTATGCAATTATTGTGGGTGCCGGGGCATAGAGGCACAACCATTAAGGAAACAGCTGATACACCAGCGAAAGCGGTGCTAGATGAACCAGCTATCAATATACTCCTACAACAGCCTTCATAGTAACTTCTAGATATCAGAGGCAAATGATGATGCGAGAATTCTCCACAGCACCTTTCGAAGATTCTTTGGATTTCAACCATCTAATGACACCATGGAAAACTTCCTCATGTCATAACCGATGGCTGGAAATATTAATCAGTTAATTTCACTGTTGTATTCCTCCATTAAATTTTTATTTTTTTAGAGCAGTCTTGAATACCTCTCCACTTTGTTTCTTTTGTGAAGAAGAGGAAACTGTGGAGCACTTTTTTAGCTCTTGTAGAAAGTTTTCAACATTTTACTGTTGAAAACTTTCTGTTGTTGAAAGGTATCACTAGAAATAGCATTACGAATCCTTGGCTTAGCTTTGACAACGTCTAATATACTATCCTTGGGTGCATATACCCTAGCACACATCAACGGGAAAGTCTGCGCGGTCGTGCAAGATTTTAATGTACAGTCTAAGAGATTCACTACTAATCCCAATACCAAAAGGTTCTCAGTTAACCATGTAGGCAATCGAAACATTTTCTTTGATATCAATCATTTATTGCTCACTCAGTAGGAACTAATTCATCAAAATGTTTTCTCAAAAATAGTTTACAAAACAATATTTCTGTGAATTTTCATTTCGCCAGTATTATTTATATACATTCGTTTTTTCTGGTAAGCTACCCTATTCTCGGCCGATCCCTTAGATGGGGTGTAAGCCATGAGTTGAGGATCTACGTCTACATCTACATCTACAATGATCGTTCGTGTCGTCCACGGTCAGTGCTTACGTGGTACTTCATTCAAGTGGTTTTGGTTGTTAAGAATCAGGTAGCTTGATATCTTTTGAGTCTATTTGTATCTGTTATCTTGTGTTAGTTCACTTACAGGGATCGCCAAGGGATTACAACAATGTCCAGGACTCTCCTGGGAAAGCAGTTCAGCATGGACAGCTTCTTTTCGCTCAGATGCAATAAACCTCGGTCTCTTTCTACGCAATGGTGTTAGCAGCATTCCTGTTGCACTGATGCCCTAGGGTAATAAATGAATCCTGTTGAACAACCCTAAGGCTATTCAGGGGCAGCTTTGGGCGTAACCTCTGAGTGCAAAATTATCCCCGAGGTACGAAAAATTGGCCGCGGAGGTATCGTGTGCTGATCACCAGACAAAGATTGTGCAGCCGACCTTCTGAAATGCTCATCATTTGCATCTATCCCGGTGAGTGCATATATCCTACCCCATATTGCACGCACCAAAGGCGTTGTGCGTGGAGTTGACTCAAAACTAAGCCTATCTGAGACGCTTGAGAATGTCTCCTTTGCTGGGGTAATAGCTATCTACCGGTGCAATCGAGTAGTAGACAAGGTAAAGGTAGGCACCTAGTCAGTCAACGCAACTTTCGCCAGAACATTGTGCTCATCAGAAATAAAATCTTGACCACTAATCTTCAGAGTGGAACCTTCAGCATCGCGACCTCCGCAACGTAAAAATTGTTGGCGTTTTGGCCATACTGCTGGTGGGTTTAAATCTGTAATACGGTGTTGCATTTGTTGTGAAGGTCACTCACACGCGGATTGCAGCGTTCAAGGTGAGAAGTGGTGCCTTTGTGAGGGGGCTCATAAAGCAGATTATTCCAGTTGTCCCGCCCTCTTTCAAGAGAAGGAACTTTGGAAGTAATGGACAGGTGACGATGCTCAAGGATTGCCGCGCCGCGGTGGTATAGGGGCTAAGATACTCGGCTGCTGACCCGCAGGTCGCGGGATTAAATCACGGCTGCGGCGGCTGCATTTCCAATGAAGGTGGAAATGTTGTAGGCCCTTGTGCTCAGATTTGGTTGCATGTTAAAGAACCCCAGGTGGACGAAATTTCCGGAGCTCTACACTACGATGTCTCTCATAATCAGATGGTGGTTTCGGGACGTTAAACCACGGATATCATTCGATGCTCAAGGAGAGAAGCAGTGGTAGTTATCAAGGAAAGGACACAAGGGTATGCTGGGATTGCCACTCTACAAAATAAAATGACAGATGCTAGCTTTGCCCAAAAAATCGAGGCGGCCGTAGAAAAGGCAATATCAAAAGCAATGGACAGGTTATTTACCAGCCTCTCAGAATGTCTGTATGAGATAATTAGTGCTCAGTTAACTCAGCTCATGAATAACTCAACAGCTTCTCCTCAGACAGGTTCTACGCTGGCATCTCAGCAGTTGGCAAGATGCAGCACGTGAGATGATAGCGTGCTCCCAGAATACACTCGGGTAGTTATTAGGCTTACGGAGAGAGAAGGTAAGCTCCCTGCTACAGGTATGAGTGTCAAAACTGGTGTTGAAATTGATTCGCGTGCCCAGAAACGTAGCTGATCTCCCTTAAACCCTGCTTCCGTGTCGTCCCAGACAAAAAGCTAGAAGCGCTTCACCTAGCAAGTTCGTAATGGCCAGCCTACTAGAGAAGGTTGTTTCGACTGCTGGTACATCCCACCAATGATCAATTAAAAGTTTTACAGTGGAATTGTCGTTTATTTTTGCAGCTTCTACAGATTTATGTTATTTCATTGTTGAAAAAAAGTGAATATAATATTGTTACAAGAAACTTTGTTAGTGCCAGATCAGTATTTTGGCTTAAAAATTGTAGATCACTTCGTTTAAATTGATTGTCAAAAAAGAGTGGGTTACTTACTTTAGTCTCTACTAGATTTTGCCACAAGGCGAAAATAACACTTCAGCTGCCGTCACCGGAACACAAAATGTTAGTAATTCGTTTGAGTCTTCCTTCATGTAGGAAATTCCACATAGCAAATATATATTATCCATCAGGGGTTCAGGGCACAAACTCTTTGAGTAGTGTTATTTATATTAGCGGTAATATAGTCCTTTTGAAGGGAGACTTCAACTCCCATCACATAACTTGGGGCTGAAGGGCAGACTCGTGCGTTACTCAATTATGGGCCCAGTCTCAGGGTAATAGTCTGACGTGTCATAACTCATGTATCGTAACCTTTATCAGAGGGATATCATCCTCATCTTTAGACTTAACTTTTTTCGGAATCAGGCCTCAGCACTCATTTTGGTCGACTGATGACACTACGACTAACAACGTTCACATTCTAGCTACATTTGACATTGTATGTCCACTAATATCTCTTC
Organism: Rhipicephalus microplus; assembly: GCF_013339725.1. Taxonomy (NCBI): domain Eukaryota; kingdom Metazoa; phylum Arthropoda; class Arachnida; order Ixodida; family Ixodidae; genus Rhipicephalus; species Rhipicephalus microplus. Next base: position 108,720,599 of record NC_051168.1, on the reverse strand, counting down.
CCTCTAGAAGGCTTACGTGCATAAAATAGTATATTTTAAAGGAACTTGGGAGGCTTCATGAAGTCTTTGTCTGAAGCAAGGGTAAAGCGAAAAGCATTGAACATTTGTTCAGTTTTACAGGAGTCTTGTAGCAAATTGGAATTTAGGGTTGAATCAGTTGAACAAAAACCTATGTCGCGATGGTGGAATATTTCCTGCACTCAGAATTGCAGGCGCGGCAAAGCTGTTTGAAAGAAGCTATTACACAATCAGTGTCCGAAAATCTGGTCAGAATATAAATTCATTGCAGGTACTTTGAAACGTATGGTGGCTAGTGCTAAGGCAGAGTATGGAGAAAAGCATTTTGAAATTCTTTCGAAATCAAATAACAAAAGAGCTCTATCTGGATATCTGAGACATAAGAAACTAATTATTCAAGCAGTAAATCCTGAATATATTGTTTTATTGCCTCAGGAATTGACATAATCATAGGAAAGCATAGCTCAAGGTTCAGAAAAGCGATTTTTGACTAATGTTTATCCCTCTTCAGTAATCCCGTGATCAAGTCACATTTTCACTAAAATATCATTAGAGGAATTGGCAGAGGTTATGAGAAAACATCCTAAAGTGGCTCCAGGCCCGGATAAAGTCAATTCAGCAATGCTGAGAATTTTATTCGATGAGTCACGGGAGGTTGTACCTAATGTAAGGAAGTATTCGATAAGAGAAGCTTGGATTCCATCTGAATGAAAAATCGCGAAAATGATACCTGTCCAAAAACCAAAAAAAAACCAGGTGAAGGTTACGTTTTAGACAATATCAGACCGATTTCACTAACGCCCAACTTTGTCGAAGTTAGAAATGGAGTAGTGAATGTTAACAAAATGAAATTTGTCGATAGCGAAAGGGTTGTACGCTTATGTCAAATTGGATTCAGGTAAGGATGTTCGATATGACAAGCGCACATAGACCTAGAGAATCGCATACATCTGGCGCGACGTCAAGGGCACTACGCAGCTCTAGTTACCCTGATCATGACAAAAGGGCATGATAGCGTCGCGCATAGTGTACAAGTCCGTCGTCTGTGAGAAATGAATTTGCCGGATCATTTAGAAGCTTTGATCACGGAATTATTAGGAAATTGAACATGTTATTGGTCGCAAGAAGGTGTATCGTCCAGTGCGTATAAAAAGTATAAAGGAGTACCACAGGGCATTGTTCTGTCTCCGGCACTATTTGATAATTTAATAAGCTCGATCACATGCAATAAGATTGTTCAGAAGTATGTAGTTGGCGATGATATCGCGCTCTTTTGTCAGCTCATCACATTCACGTTGTCTATCAAAACCTTCAAATTTACTTATCTTAAATAGAGCACTGGATCGACGCTATTTATGTATCTCTAAACATGAACAAGTAAGCATTATTAGTATTTCCGACAAAATATCTAGTACACATATCTCTCTAATACAAAACTGATACCATTCCACAAGTGCAAATCATTAAAGATCTAGGAGTGATATACGACAGCTCTTTAGTATGGCGAAACTACATCAGATATATTGTTGCAAACGGTGTTCGGGCAGGCGGCTTATAACGGAGGATAAGCAACAGGCAATCAAGAATGCGCAGAGCCACGTTATTATCAATATACCACATGTATGTAAGGCCGGTTTTAGAATTTGGGTGTGCCTTATCTTTTGGGACACCTGCCTAGAAGCTACGTCGTGTTATTCTTCTGAAGAAGCAGGCACTGCGCATGTGCTTAGGGCTACCTAAACTTGTAGCGAATAACGTTTTATATATAGAATCTACAATTCCCTCACTCCTCACCAGATTCAGAATATTGACTTTACAGACGTACTTATGGGCATTGGCATCTCTTTTGAGGCGCAAGAAACAGTGTTAATTGCACAACCTGGTTTATTTTTTATTGTTATTGGCCTAGATTTCACACACCTCCAGTAAAGTTTGTATAGTCTCTTCTCAACTCAATGTCCATGCGAATTAGGGAGGTTCTCCCAATTAGTAGCTCGACAAGTTCTCTCTAAGTAAACAATGATGACATTTTCTCTTATAGTGCTAAACACCTGCCGAGTAATTTGTTAAGATCAGCTTTACAGGACTACCTGCTAGGAATGGCTAGCATATGCCATCATTGCTATACACGCTTCACAGCGAGATGAAAAAAGTGTTATCGGTATATTCTTCTTTTTTCTAGACTAGCACTTTTCCTTCCGAATCCAAGATTTCACACTCACCTTTAGTGCAGAATTATCGGCCGTAATATTAGCCCTTTGAAACTGTGAACATCAGCGAACTCTGCCGTAATATTAAAGGACTCCTTGTCAGTCTGCAGTGCGCTCAGGGCATCCGGTGATTCAAAAGCATTAGGCGCATTCAACTCTCTAAAGCGGAATCACTTAACGCAGGTGCGATTAGTATGGGTGCCGTGGCATAAGGCATAACTCTAAATGAAATAGGTGATGCACAGGCGAAAGCAGCGTTGGATGGACCAGCTATAAATATTGCCCTAGAGTAGCCTTTATAGTACCTTTTGAATTTCGGAGGCACAAGACGATGCGAGAATGCTCTAAACCATCTTTAAAAATTCTCTGGATTTCAACCTTCTAATGACACTCTGGAATAATTCCTCATGTCATAATTGATATGCGCGGTTCAACCTCCCAAAACCAATCTCATGTCATAACCGACGCCTGAAAGTTTTAATCCCTCGATTCCACTGTGGCATTTCCTTCATCTATTTTTTTATTTGTTTAGATTAGGCTTGACCCCACCTTTTTGTGGAGAAGAGGAAACTGTGAAGCACTTTTCATTATCTTGTAGAAAGTTTCCAACATTAACAAAGGTATGACTAGAAATACCGTTACGAATCCTTGGCTCAGCTTTGACAACGTCAAATTGACTACCCCTAGAGGCACATACCCTTGGGCACGATAGATAGATATGTGCAATTTAACGTCCGAAAAGCACCACATGATTATGAGAGACGCCGTAGTGGAGGGCTCTGAAAATTTTGACCACCTGGGGTTCATTAACATGCACCCAAATCTGAGCACACGGGCCTAAAACATTTCCGCCTGCATCTGAAATGTAGCCGCCAAAGCCGGGATACGGAAGCGCATCCTCCGTGTCAGCAGCCGAGAATCTTAGCCACTAGACCACGCGGTGGGGCCACCCTAGCTCACATCAACGGGAAAGTATGCACGGCCGTGCATGATTTCTTTGTACAGTCTAAGAGATTTACTTAGTAGCCTCAATACCAAAAGGTTCTAAGTCAGCCAATGTAGGCTATAGAAAAAATTTCTTTGATATCAATAATTCTTTCTTCATTCAGTAAGAACTAACTTACCTAAATATTTTTCTCAATAATAATTTACAATAAATCGCTATGTATGTTCATTTTTCCACCAGTATTTAAATGTATACATTCGTTTTTTTGTTTAGCTACACCATTCTTGGCCGATTCCCAAGGTGTCTGTGAGCCACAAGTTCAGGATTTACATCCACATGTACAAATTCGAACTGGCCAGCGCTGCAACTACTCTTGTACATATATTTTTTGAAGAAACTGCTGGACAAGCGACTCTTTACTGAAGTAACATATTTGGGAAGGTGAAACGTTCCCCGTCCTCACCACGCAGCTTCGCAGTGTCCGCATCAAGCAGCTTCCCGCCATGGCTTGCAATGACAACGTGTCCACTTCTCCATCTATGGCTTCTACGACAACCTTTGGCGCAGTACTGACCCCCCGTTAACCCGGGATATTTTCTGCCCAATCTGAGCTCGATGTCGACTACGGGCTTTGCTGTATGAACGATTCAGTCAAACTCACCGCTGAGACCCTACCATTATGCTTGCTAATGTTCTCTTCTACTTGGATGGAACCCAGCGTGTCTGGTACAAAAAACTTGAGTCCGAGCTCACGAGTTGTGCATGTTTTGTGGATTCGACTGGTCACCAGGAAGCTGCACGACAGGAGCTCGCTAGTCGTGCCCAGTCGCCAACTGAATCGTATATGTCCTACATACAAGAAGTGCTCACTCTTTGGCGAAAAATGGACGAGGCAATGTCCGAAGCTGACAAGGTTAGTCACGTTTTGAAGAGAATCGCGGACGATGCTTTCAGTTCACTGGTCTGCACCAACATCTCGACTGTCAATCGCATCACTCAAAAATGGTGCCGTGGCGAAAGGGCAAAAAGCCGTCGTGTGTGCCCTCCCTTTTCTCGGTTGCCAAACAAGCCGGCTACGTCTACCTATTTCACTTCCGCCGCCACACCGTCGTTTAAGCAGAGTGTAAGGCCTATCGTTCAACGGGACCTTGAAGTAGCAGGTCCAGCGCCGCTTCAGCCCGCTCCGTTCGACCATATATATCACTATACCGACAACCACTGCGGGCTCCATAATTCAGGCAGTCACACAAGAAGAATTTGTTAACCTCAAGTTCTCTGTCGCCAACCCAGTCTTTCACCCCTCTTCCCGACCGATGCCGATCAGTGCATCTCGAAGTGACGCATTCTTTCCTGCACGACCTCGCACACCCCACGGAATGACGAACTTTAGACGACAAACTGATCTGCTTCCGGTACACCGCGTTGGACATGTCTCCCGCTACAGCCGCGCCACCTGGGAGACACCATATAGAAAGCAACTTTTCTGGCATAGGTGCTGAGTTGCTGACCCGCTGGTCGCGGGACGAAACCCGGTTGCGGCGCCTGCATCTTCGATAGCAGCCGCAATTTTGTAGGCCCGTGTGCTCAGATTTGGGTGCACGTCAAAGAACCACACGTGGCCGAAATATCCGGAGCACTTCACTACAGCGTCTCTCATAATCATATGGTGAGTATGTGACTTAAATTTCACATAACAATTCTTGTTTGTTGTAGGAAATGCCAGTGTTATGTTTACCAGTCAAAAATGGGTTGATGTTAGGACATCCATTTCTTCTGGTGATGATGATGAGCGAATAAGTGGCCTAGCACTTATGCATTTATGACGACGTCTACCACGTATATACAACACTGTAATTTACTCATAAGGCGGGAGCCATTGCTGACGAAGAATTATCGGTAAGGTGGACTTGATGTTCGTATTCATCGATCCAGCCATACAGCTTTTTTTCAAATTAACGTGCCGTCAACCCTTCTTTGAGAGCATTATTGTTGAAAGTACCCACTCAATATTGGACACAAGACAGTCGAGGTGTTATTTGAAGTCCCCTTGAAGGTTTGTGCCTTGGCCGTTGTGCTGAGGTGCCTTGACGTCACAGACGACGACGAAGTCATATTGGCAGACGCCGCCAAAAGCTGCAGCAAAGAAGATGCGTTGTCCTGGTCGGATGTCAACGTTCGGGAAGCCTACACTGTCGGAAGTACTTCGTTGGTCGTGAACACCCGAAGGACTTCGCTAGCGGCAAGCATTGTGCTCGAGCGCCCACCAGACGCAAAACCTGCGACAACCCGTCTTCCCCTTTTCATTCACGACCCGCGACGCAGCCACGACCATCGAATCAAGGCCCATAGCGTGAGCGCCCCATTCATTTGAACAGTTGCTAAAGAAGTTTCTCGTGTTTTTGTATTTCCATGTTCTTTATATTTGTGTCGCATATGTCTTTTTGAGTTTGAATATAGGCTTGTGCGCCGTGCCAGTTGCGTCTTCTTCCTTGCTGCCCTAGCTAAGTCTCTCACATAACTTTTGAAGCCCGCTCCCTGAATCTTTAATACATAACAATGGCGTCCATGACGGAGACTTTCTACTTTGTTTATTAAAAACCAGACGGAGCAGTGCAGTGAGATTGCCTTGCTGACGGTTGTATGGAAGATAGATAATATAGAGGCAATCGAAGCAGGCGAGAAGCTTGGTTTGAAAGGCAGGCAGCTTAAGGTATGGGTAGAAACGCAAGCAAAGAAGGTGCATGAGGAGAAAACACGAGTGCACAAGATCAAACAGAGGGTGCTCTAGCTTTAATCTCAAAACGCTAACAGGTGGAAGCTGTTATACGAAGACTCGAGCTAGAAACCAGGTGTTGATTTGCTCGATTCTGGATGTTAGAGCAGGCGCTTCCCGCTTTTCAATGCGAACTGTGTACGGGAGAAGTTCACAATAACAGCTTCATGCTGGAGAGGAACTCTGCGGCTGAAAGCAAAAGTTTGGTACTAAGGCACGGTGTGCTGCACTATGAGCATGTTGAGCGCAATATAAGCACTCACGCTTACATCCGATTCCAGCATAAGGGAAGTAACAAGGGCATCGTATGTCGTGAGATCCTCATCAGTAATCATGAACAGCCTGTTGGCAATATTCTTATTAGAAAATAAGTAGCTGAGCTATATAATAACAAAAAATGTAATTTACCGCTACCAACCACACAATGTTTCATGTTGTAAAATACAGATACCACATTTTCAAAGGACGATTGTGCTGTTTTCACAATAAAAGTAATGCTCTCCCACGTCATTTCAACGCACCAGGTGGCATGCTTATACGAAATGTTAGTTTATCATCATCTTCATCATGACTTATTTTTCCCTTAAACTGTCGCGATATCACATAAGGGATGATAACATAGAAAGTTCAACATGTAACTTATCAGGTCACAAATTTTAACACACGTCTCAGAGAAATGAAACACTTGCTCAGAGGCGAAAAAAAAACTGCCTAAAATCACAATCAATAATGCAACGTGAGACAATCAGTAAGCAACTGCTTACAATTAATAGAGCTAAGCTCGGTGGCAACATCATCTGGCAATATATTGAACTCGGCAATGGCAACCGGTAAAAAAGATTTATTCAGATAATCGTTGCAGCGATGCAACTTTCAGGTGCTGCAGACTTGGGAAGGCGGTGAGATATACAGTGAGGGAAGGGGGAGGTGGTGTTGAGGAGTTTACCACGAAGTTGCAACAAGTAGTAATAAAGCCTAAGGAACAAGCAGAACTTTGTAATCTTACGATGGAATGACAATGACTAAAGTCCCAGACGATGACTTCATCACACTGGTGATATAGTCCATGGCTGTACCTGAAAGAGATAAATCTGGACGCATGGCTCGGTATGAATTTTAAAACTTTAATGAAGTATGCTTGGTGTGAGCTCCAAATAGCTTTGGACATATTTGAGCTCACTTTATATAAATGCATCATACCCCAACTTCGCGTCGCTGAGGGACAGGACGCATGGGAAAGTCTATCGTAACCAGGTGATTCAGTATATCGGCAGCTATGTTGTGACGTCGTCCGACCGTGTAAACTTTTATTAGTTCTGAGACCAAAATAATATAATAATTCGACAGAGGCCAAACCTATGGAGCTTAGGGATTACGTGTACTCGCTGGTAGAGCACTTACGGGATATCAGCATCATTTTGCATTTGGAATCTTAGGTTTTTTGAAGAATTGCAACATCAGGTCTCCAGAACATGCAAATTGTTGTAGAAAATGTCATGGTCACCTATGGGTTGCGATGAGATAATAAAAGACCACAGCCATATGCACAAAGTTGAATGGGAGATAAATGCCATATCTAATGTCGATTAGGAAGGTGATAAAGAGCAGAGGAGCAACGAGGGATTCCTGTGGTACTCCAGAAATCACAGCGGTAGTGGTTCAACGACAATTTCTGACAACGGTGTATTGAAACCAATTTTTCGGAAAGCAGCAGTCCCGTTAAAATACGAGGGGGCCCAGTGGAAGGCATGAAAGCTTTGCCAAAGTTCACTGGTGGAGACGACATCAAAGCTTTAGCAAGTTCAGGTAGAAGACATCAGTTTAAAGGAATTATTCTATAAGTGAAGTCCAGTAACAATTCAAAGAGCTGAGTATCACACGATACCGCTAACCGAAAGTCATGTTGATTGTAAAAAAAGAAAAAAATGACTGCCTAAATGCACATGCTATTGTAAGTATAACATATGTTTTGAATTTTGCAATTCTTGTAAACGAAATGGGTTGATTGTTGAAGCATCAAAGCGGCTGCCAGAATAGTATATCGGTACAACCGGTACTAACTGTTTCAGTCGGTTCGGTAGTAAACTGTCAGTGTTGGACTGTATCAATATTATTTGTAATACGGAACTATAGAGCACTTTTGTGCGTTTTAGTATTTTGGCTGCATAACATCATGTTCGGAGGCAATGGAGATCTCGATTTTTTTCAATGAGCTTCGAGATTCCTTCAAAAGTGATAGTTACGGGAGAGCCAGTGGGAATGAAAATTGGGAGGGCGGATCAAAGCCGTTTGACGCGGATCCATTTGGGAAAAGAGATGAAAAGTAAAAGTTGGATTACATTTTATCACTCATCGATGGCACATTAAAAACATAAGGAAAACTTTAAAAACAATTGTTCAAGCCTTTACCTAAGTGTGAGGATTTTCCAAAATCGGGGGGGGGGAGAGGAGTTGGCGCGCATAATGCTCGCATGTCGTGGGAAGAACTTCTTTTGGATCGTCTCAAAGCACAGTAGATATTTCGGCGCCGGCACGTGAAATGGCTTTTCTTACCTGAAGAAGGTAACCGATCGTTTGCAGTCGCGAAAAAGCGTTTTTTTGAAGTCTCTTCAGAGTGTTCGTGCTTGAAAAAAACAATGCTGGGCATGGTGTAAACCACCACCCACCATTATAGTGAAATAATGTAGTGGGTGAATGATGGCAAGCATCCACCAAGTGTATGGTGGATATAGTGGATGCTGCAGGTCCCAGCAACGCTTGAGCGCAAATGGCGGCAAAATCGCCTTGAGGAGCTGCCACAAAAAATAAAAAAGAATAGTGGAAAAAACGATGTAAAAACACCCATAAAAAGCTACTCCGGAATTCGAACGTGCAATCTGCGGATTTTCATTCAAAGACACTAACAACTGTACCATACCAACGTTTTTTCTTTATTGGATTGCATGTAACATTCAAACAACAGCAAACGCACTACGGCTAAGCTCTTAGCTCAATGCCATGGCGTCACGACAGATGAGCCATTTGCCACACATACTTAAAATAGTTTCAAATGACATAATTCATCCAGAACATTTAGCAGTTCATCATTGTGGCAAAGTTTTGCAAAAGCTTCTCGCAACTTGCACACACGTTAAATAAAATAAATACGTACTCACCGGTCATCTAAATTACAATGTCTGACTGCCATGCGGCTTAGCCATATGCTGCGTATGCCAAGGAGAAAGAACATATTTTGAGAAGAAGCACATGACGAATAGTGTGGGCATTCGTCATGCGCCTATTCCATATATGCATTATCATAATGTATATATAAGAAGAAGCGTAATGACGAATGATGACCATATTGTATTTTAAGGCCAGGTTCTATTGCTAAAAATTGAATTCCATGTGAATTCAGGGGTTGATTTGATTGATTTGTGGTGTTTAACGTCCCAAAACCACCATATGATTAAGAGAGATGCAGTAGTGAAGGGCTCCGGAAATTTCGACCACCTGGGTTCTTTAACGTGCACCCAAATCTGATGAAGTGAGAGGTTAATCGCCTTTAGGTGTTCTCTGTAGAACATGCCAAAACAAAAATGCGTCCCAGTGATCGACAAAAACATGCTCTACCGACTCAGGCTTTCGGCACAATAATCAGCCGGAACCCTACGGTAAAAAATTGCCTCTTTGCTCTAGTCATATTTTAACCAGCAGCGTATTCGTGCACAACAAAAAAAAACGTTTTAACTGCCGCTGATATGATATTTTTGTACTCTATTAAAAACGTCTTCTTTTTGGCTTCCACTAAACATAGAACGATACGATGCAACAGAAAAACAGTTTTATCAAATTTCTCGACAAACGCTTCCGAGTGACAATAAATAAGTACTTCAAAATCGATATAGCACTAAGAAATCAAAAAGTTGCAACAATTTCTCGAAGAAAGCCACTCACACCATAACGGAATACATCATTTGAGGGGACAATAAAGTTCGGCAATGTCGATGCTAGTCTGAGTTTAAAAAATGTACGTAAAACGGATCTCGTTGATCTCGTACAAAAGAGAACGTGATACAGCCATCCTAAAAAATAAGTGTGCCAAGGCTAAACCACCTGTGTTTAGTGTTAAGAAGAAGTTGTGGTGTACTGGGATTGCCACACGAAAAAAGCAACAAGCCTATGAATACTCCTAATATTGATCCAAGAGCACGACAGTACTTGTAGCAAGTATACAAGCTGCGATACCAAGACGACGTTGAATATTGTCACGCAAGCGAGGACGGACAGATCATGGCCTCCCCATTTCTGTGTTAAAACAGATAGCCCTTCGGTTTTCTGGACCCACAGATCATCATTGTTCTTATATTGGTGTAGCGGAACACCGAGGTACGTGTTAGGCTTTCTTGACATTATAATTCGTTCATACGCCACTAGAATGCTTCCCAATTTTCATGCTACAGCCCAGCACACATGTCTATGTTTAAAATGTAACTAGTAGCATCGCATTACCTTCGTACAATGCTCAAAACAGTGGATATGCTCTCTCCTGTTAAGTATAAAATATTGCAACATAATCAGCATATGACAATATTTTCACCTCATACACGCCTAAATGAAACTCTGTATAGTTGAATTTATCGCAATTGCCACTCACGAAGGTTCTAGGTGCAAAGCAAATAATAAAGGCGAAAGTGGGCATCCTTGCTTTCAGATAAACGTATATTATTCGTTTAGTTAACTCGTGGTTCACAATCAACTTGCTTGAACAATTGTCGAAAGCCATCTGGACACCCTTCAGTATCACAGAACTAGCGCCAACATGTTCTAACACTTCAAACAAAATGCTATGACAAACCAGATCAAAAGCTTTTACTAGATCAATTTGCAACATTGCAGCACTTCTGAACTGAGAGTTTTAGCACTCCAATAAGCTTCGTGTTGCACGAATGTTCGTAAAAATTGATCTTCCTGTTATTCCACAGGTTTGGTGTGGCTCTACTAGTGCACATATAACGGTTTGAAACCGCAACCCCGGAACTTTCTTTAATATTTTGTAGTCCACATTCGTCAATGTTATCGGCCTATAGCCAGACACATTTTTCTGTTTTACAGGGTGTTTATTTTTCAGGATCAGAACAGTGTGTGGTTTCTTGAATGAAGGTGGTAGGCTACCTTTGTTAAAAGATTCAGCGAAAGCCTTTTGCAAAAAAATGGCTAACTCTGTCTTGAAAGTCTTGCAGAATACAGCCGTTATAATGTCTGGGTCAGGAGATTTCCCGTTATGCAATGGGTCGATAACAATTTCTATCTCTTCCGGAGTCATATCAACCGATAAACTTTTTGTATTTTGGAATCTAGCGTTGGCATAAAGCTTAGAAAATCTTTGTCAAAAGTGGATTTTTTAGGCTTATGATTGTAAAAGAACTCTGGATAGTATTCTCTAAATGGATTTTTTGTATATTGTGGTTTAGTTGTTAACTAACCATTATATTTCTTTCTGTGATGCCTTTAGCATGCGCATACTTTTTTCCGTGGTAAGAAATCGCGAATTCGGCATTTCTTCAGTAAGTAAACTGTCTGCTTGAGCCCTTACAACCGCACCTTGGAATTCACGGACGTCAATGGCCTCGAGTTTGTTTTTATTATATCTCATAACTTCGTCTTGAAATTCAGGGTTTTCTGTTTCTGCCTAGCTGTATTCCACAAGTAACTTCTTTAAAATATTCTCTATCAGTCGCTCCTTGTACCGTATATTTGCAACTGTTTCCATGGCGCACAATTTCACAGTAGGTTTGAAGGATTCCAAATTTTCCGACCATCTAATAAATGCAAGGGTGTTTAGCTTGTGTAATTTGTTCGATACAACTTAAAAACTTATCATCACTAAGTAGTTCAGCATTTAACTTCCAGAGGTCCCATATAAATGAAGGTTTAGAAGCTGGCTTCTTTTTCGCCTAAAGAAAACATAACAAGTGACTGACCACTGAATGATACTTGTCCAACACCACAATCATCACAAACGTTTGCCAGCTCTAATATCAAGTATGCTCTGTCCAATCTTGCGTAGGCGAATCCCTGAAAATGGGTATAATGACGCTGAAATCCGCCTTTAGCAAAGAAAGCAACATCTTGAAGGCAATACTTCTCAATATTTTCTTTTAGGTAATTAGCACTGTCACCTTTTTTTTCTCAGCAGCTACATCGATCATCTGCACTGAACACACAGCTCACATCTCCAAAAAAAAAACAGTAGCCTATTAGTCTCAAAATAAGTACACAGTTCTTGAAAAATAAATAAGCGATGACGAAAGTCTCATGATGATTGATATGTGGGGTTTAACGTCCCAAAACCACTATATGGTTATGAGAGACGCCGTAGTGGAGGGCTCCGGAAATTTAGACCACTGGGGTTCTTTAACGCGCACCCAAATCTGAGCACACGGGCCTACAACATTTCCGCCTCCATCGCAAATGCAACCGCCGCAGCCGGGATTCGAACCCGCGCCCTGCGGGTCAGCAGCCGAGTACCTTAGCCCCTAGACCACCGCGGCGGGACGACGAATGTCTCATGGTGCTTAATTACAAATTATTCTCAATTTGGCCTCTTCACAGGTAAACTAGCACAAAACAAACCTTACATACAAAGAGCTAACGACTGTTTCTTCAACAGTGCTAAAACATTTCTTAATAAATATTGCACACACAGCAAAAGTACTCATTGCATGGCTAACACACATGTAACGTGTGGTGAAAGAAGCAACCATACGTTCATTTCCACTCTCGCGTTTGACCTTTATCTCTTGGACACCAAGTATGTCCAATTCTTCGATAATATGCCTAACCTCACACTGTTTACGTCTTGCAGACCACCCACGCACGTTAGGCGAGCCTACGCGAATCAGTGCAGTCAGGCACATCATTTTCAACAAGTGTGAACAGATTTACACTATTAGCTCAACACCATCATGCGCTTCCAGGCTCTGGGCCCGAACGCTCATATTCTACGCCATTCGCCGCACTCAGGCGACGAGGATGCCGTTCCAGACATTGCAGATATATTGCTTTATTCACCACCGGCCTTGGGCGATGGATGCTCGCGGCGTTGCTGCTTGCAGGTCAGCAGCCGAGTGCCTTAGCCCTAGACCACCGCGGCGGGGCACAACGACAAGCGCAGAACCGTCGTAAAGCTTGAACAGATGTGTAGTTCCTCCACTATCACGTCTTCTTTGAGTATCATCTGTACAACTCGTGTTGTCGATTCTGCGAACTCAAATCCAGGACTACGGCACTCGTCAAGACGCAAGTATTTCTCTGAACTCACCCGGAGCCTTTCGAAGAGCCTCTCCTTGAATGTGGTGAGGCGCGCAGTGAATATTCATTGTAATTTTCTGCTTACAGGGTCAATTATTGCACAATATCCACAATTCACACGTAAGCCAACTTTTCCAACCACAGTGTCCTTTGCCTGTCGCATGCGAAACTTGACAAGCCAGACATGGCTTATCTAGAACGCACCTACTCGATTATTCAAGTGACCATAGGCGGCACAGCATAAGACTAAAACCGCGGGCGAGACGGTCATGTTGCGAGCATTTACGTCAGCGTCACAGAGCGTGAAGACGCGTACATCGTATATGAATACTGAGCGACCGAACTGCGTGGCAGTTTCATCACTGTGTCACAGCTTCGGAGCATGGCTACATGGCGCTGCCTGCGCCACTGGAATAAGCGAATACCACTGACAGCCTTGAGCATGCCAGCTTCTTCAAAAGATTCTCGAAAATATTCAATTAGACGCGGCCTCTTAGAAGGGTCTCCGTGGAAAAAAAGACATACTTCCATTCCTTCACCAGTTGGCGAAGTCGACAGTAAAAAATTGGGAGATCCCACGTACAGTGGAAATCGATGATATGGAAAGCACGAATGAGAAAGGTTGACATGTCACTTTAAAATCAGCACAACGTTACGGGGTGGACGTAAATGATGCCGCACATGACTTCCATGTCGTGATTATCATGTTTGGATGTGTCGTTTATCGTCTTCTTCTATTCACGACACGTGATACAAATTTAGTATATGTGGACCGAGCAAAACGCCCACGAGCACGCTATGAGCGTGGTCTGTTGGCATGTTTTTAGGTGACACGCGTGTCAGGATTATCAATTTTGCACCAGTCATAAATTTCGTCAACTATTGACGTCACTTAACACCAAGTTTAGCATATTTGGACCTATATGAAAGGCCCAATATACTCCAATGTAGCGTTCACGCGCACGCACACTGGGCACAGCGATGCCTCCTCAGCAAAAAGCGAGCACTCTTAAGTCTGACACCAGGCGCGACCGGCGCGACCAGCGTCCATCAGCGCGGCCCGATGGCAGCCAGCGCGAAAGGCGACATGCTGCACTTCGTGCCGATGCGTTACCCAGGCAACACTGCGTCTCCTCTTTTAGCGATGGAGAAACGCTGGGCGTGCTGAAACGCGGATGCGTCAAAGCAATGCAGCGAAGCGCGCGCCTGCGAGCATATGGTACAGGACCAGCGCCTGGCGTGGCAGGACCAGCGCCTGGTGTGCAGGACCAGCGCCTGGCGTTGCAGGACCAGCGCCTGGCGTGGCAACGCCGGCGTGGCGCAACGAAATGAACGCCGGTGATCACGCGCACCGCGTCACGTCGAAATGTATTGGTGCCTTGACTGTGGCTTGTAGTCCTGTTCTTAGATGACACGCATCTCATGATTATCTTGTTTGCACCAGTCACATACCTTCGTCATTCATTGATGTCACGTAATACCAAATTTTTCACATGTGAAGATAGCTAAACGGCCGCAAGCGCATCTTGAGTGTGGCATGTGGCAATATGTTATATGACACGAATATCGTGATTATCATGTTTGGATGTGTCATTTGCCTACGTCATCCGTTCGCGTCGCGTAATACCGAGTTTGGTTCAAGTGAAGCTAGCAAAAAGACCACGAGCACATCATGGGCGTAGGATGCAGTCATGTTGTTACATAACACGCATCTCATGATTATCATGTTTGCCCCAGTCACATACCTTTGTCATTCATTTACGTACCGTAATGCCAAATTTGGTATATTGGCTCTAGCGAAACAGCCGCGAGCGCATCATGAGTGTGGCGTGTTGTCATGTTGTTACATGGCACGCATGTTACAATTTTCATGTTAGTGTCTGTCGCTTGTGTTCGCTAAGCAATCATGTCATACCATACCAGCTTTGCAACTTGTCATAAGAACGAAACGACCGCAACAGCTACAGGATCTTGAAAAGTAAATCATGACATTCATGACATATATATCATGATTCTCATGTTATGACTAGTGCAATATGCTCTTCATAAAGCCATGTTATGCCATACCAAGTTTGGTATTGATACCATTATCGAAACGACCAGGAGAGCTAAAATTCGTAGGCGGCTAGATAAATAGATAGAAATATAGATAGATTGATAGATAGATGGATAGATAGATAGATAGATGAATAGATAGATAGATAGATAGATAGATAGATAGATAGATAGTGCTTGAGGTGCGCAACAAAATTGTTTGCATTGGGCAACAAAATGGTTTGCAAGACATGGGGCATATTTTAAAATATGCCTAAACTCAATAAACCCTAGTTACTGCAGCTATGACGTGCGAGTTTCCTAGAAAATTAAAGAGAATGCTGATGCATGGTTTCGAGTCCTTAGAAAAAATACATTGACGGGGGTGCTTATACAAAGAATACTGACGTATAAAGGCTTGCGAAATTAGGACCTAAATTCTCCTAAAGTGAGCCAGAATTCGCGGCTGCAATGTCGCATAAAATGTATTCGGATCCTATGCTTATCCGAAATGTATTCGGCTAAGGAATAGGATGGCATAAGTAATGCAGTGCGGAGGAAACATGAGCGATAACATCTTAGGATCTAGTGAAAATGTGTGCAATAGAGTAGAAATCTTTAGCAAATAGGAAGAGGCCAACAAGTTCCTTATTCAAAAACCCGGAGAGGATAAATGCTCGACTAGCTTCGAACAATATTGTTGAGCTTGGCAAACTCTTTGAGACAGAAGAAACAAGCCCTACACTATGCATAGGCAATAAAGCGTGACCATAAAGACAAAATATGACAATGCTATACTAATGACAGCAAAAGAACGAAAGATCAAGCTAGCAATCAGACCTCGTAATGTACCATGAGAAGCTCAGCTCGATATGATCTATCGGCGTAACAAATATGACAATGTGTTAAGCGGAGGGGAAGCTCTGCGCTTGGTGAAAATACTAATTCTCAGTAATTTGACATATAGACTACCGGTCAGAAGCTCGTACCAATGAAAAAAAAAAGAGATTGACTTGATCATATGGGAAGCATACGAAGGTGCCTTAGTTATACCTTCAATTCGTCAAACGACAAACAGTAAACGATTGGTGCGTATATCACTTTCGAAGAGCTTGCAGCGGCAACGCATCATCTGCCAGAAGAACAGTGATGCCTAAAAAAGGTACATAGAAAAATACTTGATAGCTTGAAAAACCGTAGTAGGCCACGTTGCTGCGTACCGTTAAACTGTGGCACTGTCAATCAAAATGGTCTGTACCGGAACGACAGAAGCCAGCTATTGCGCTAGCTGAAACGCTAAGTGCAGCCTCAAACTACTAGGTGACAAGCTGGGCGCTGTAATATGATATAATATGGTACTAAGGCCTGGGTAATTAGCTAGCATAGGGTATCACTTGTATTTTAGGTACCGCCCGAAGAACGACAGCAGTAATCACTGCTAATCAGTAAGACCTCACACCACACGCATATACCGGAGCATCAACCTAAGGTAAAACTGCGGTATGCCCCACCGCACAATCACCTAAAGTCGACGAAGCTCACAGCTGTAGACAAAATCAGGTTAAGATCTATTGACGTTTGGAAAGGTTGCATCAGATAAACCCTAATGCATACGCAAACGAAAGTCCGTGGGGCCAGTCGAGACCGACGTCGCAACACGAACACATGTGAATGCCGAAGCAAGCCTACAGAGGTACCGTCGCCTCTGACACTCATGATGCGGGGGGAAACTTGAGAGGCCATCCTCATCCGACCCTGACATGGAGACCCAAAGGGTGACCTAGAATCAATCCGGGTGAGCAGCTGCAGCCCACTGGTGTCGTGAATCTGGGAAACCAGCCTTGACATCAGTTCCTTGGTTTTTTTGGTTTTTATTTCATTATAAATGTCTGCTCATTGTGACTGTCGACAGTTTTCATGTATATTATCAGTGATCTGGCTTACACTAATTTTTGAAAGTCAGGCTTGTGAACCTGTTACTCCCTGGCCTGTTTTTCTTCAGTTTAGTGCGGCCGCGAAATATAACATCATGTAAGACTTGTACTTTGTCATACAAGGCAAAGTCACCCATGCGCATTCACTTACGTCTTCATGATAGCGGCGTCTCTGTCATATGTTTCCACTACAGTTGCCCATAAACTTAAAGAGTGCACGAAAGTCATATCATTTGCTGTAGCGGCTCCATTCGCAAAAGAAGCACGCAGGTCAATACACCAAAAATAACTACTCTGAGAGGTGTTAGTTCGCACTCACCTGATGTAATCCTGTGTGTTTGGTTTGGCGCGCCTTAATTTACAGCGAAAGCTGTATACGACTAAGAGAAATTAAAAAAAAACCATTAGGCATCACCATAACGAGTGGTACTCTTTGGCTTGAATTCATTACGTTGTTCTCAGCGTCGTAACCGAGCACGAGCACTATTGGTTGCGTTGTGTGTGACGTCATCCATTCCGTGCCAGCTGTGGCGTCAAACACGCGCGCATCATTTTCTACTCCGAATATTCACATAGGGTAAGCCGGGACATGTCTAGCAGAGCGTCTACGTGAAACCATGAGAGCGCTCCGGCCGATGGTACAGCGCGTCAGGCCGATGGGGTACTCAGGCACAAAAACAGGGCTGGGAGGCCGAGGGCGAAAGCAAATTCGTACTGATAGTCTGGCAGCCTTCCAGAATGCACTTAATCACGAGCGCAAAAACAAGCGAGATGGCGGGCGGATCCTGCAAACCCACGCCACTGGAGTTTTCTACGATATAAAAGGGAAGGAACACCCGCCGAAAAGTGGCGTGCGGGCACAATAGCATCAACGCGATGATTCAGGAACGTTGGCCTAGGCAAATGTCTCCTTTCGGCGGGAGTTCATGCCTGTGGTTCCAGAACAACTACTGGGAAAATTATATTGCGGAATGCATTTAGCTGCTCATTACAGTCCTCTATGCCGTGATCGTGCAAGACACTTTGTGTGGCATGTGAAACAAACACCGTGGCCAACCCACGCAGAACGTGTGTCTAACCTCGTTGAGAAGCACGAACATGTAGACAAATTTAGTGAGACTTCTCAGTGCAGCGTTGGGTTGAACCCACTGCAAAGTACAGGGGTGGCACTTCTCAGCCGTTCCTGGTAAATATTTTGTACTCATGATTTTGTTGTAGCAATGCGCTGCAAGTGTGCTTTATGGTTATAGTTACGTCACGCTCGTCATGTGTGTGCTGTTTTCGTGCGTGTTTTTCGCTCAGGAACTGGTGATGTCAAACTGTTTGACGTATTCTTTATGTTACTCTAACTTTATGCTATATCACTTATTGCCTAACCATTGCGGCGAAACGTTTTTTGATGAGAGGTTCAGCCGACAATGAAGCCCAGAACCTTTTATGCCTTTTTTACTAATATCGTAATTAGTATTCTACAATTGGAAACAACATGGTTATGATTAGCCTACATTGTTTTATGGACGATGTTGATGCAAGGAATGGTATTGAAGGTATAGTAGAAATTTCCAGAAAGTTGCAAGAAAGTTAGCACTTATCAGAGTGTGACTTGATTATTAATAAGAAAGAGGATTTCTGTGGTGTGCCGCATGTGCCTCGATTTGTCTACTTGTTAGTTCTCTCAACAAAAAATAGAAATATAAAAGAAACGCATAGTGGATTTGCAAGTTTGTTATAAAATGACGTACGCTTATGTCAAGCGAATTCTTATTTTGTGATAGGAAAAAAAATTTAGTATACTCTAACAAAATCAAATTTTGCCCTTTTAGAAAGTGGACAACTCCCATATGATTTGCCAAAGACTTGCCAAGTCCTTTTTGCTGAGAAAACATGTGTCGTGCTGCAGATTAGTGACGTGAAAAAAGGTACGTACGGCTTTTGTTATACTCTAAGTGTAAATGTTTACATGCATATGACAGCTGCATACATATGTTTATCATTAGGAATACAAATGTCAATTTTAGGAAAAGTGACTTGTTGAGTCCACAAAAGTAGGAATGCGCATCCACCAACACACAGACCACAGTACACAGCGCAATTGTGGAACATGCCAATATAAATCTTCAGTATTTGCAGTCTTTCAAATGTGAATCATTAAGCGCGTTACATTTTTCGCTCATTCAGCATCTTATTGGTTCCTATCACAGCAAATATTTGACTGTGACAGTTTATCACAAGAAGCATCTAACCATTTAAGGCACAATAAACTGCTTTCTAAATAGAGACATCTTCTTCAAAACCATTGCTTCTTAGATTGTCTTAGCATCCTTGTTTTTAGACAGAAAGTGTAAGTATAGCCGATAGGTGAGCTTATTGTCGACCTCCTATCATTCAAGTATCTCCGAACATTGTCATTTGGTTTTTATTGTTTTGAATATCATAAGTAATATCACTAAGGGCATACCGGCACGATTTTCTTGGAATAGGTGTAATCTATGGCTATCATCGGATGAGGTTAAGCAGTTTGTGGGAATAATGTGACTGCAGAAAGCACAGGATGAGGTCATTGTAAAACGTGGCAGAGGTCCTTTTCCTTGCAGTAGGACTACAGTCACAAATATGATTGCTTCTCACTAAACGAAATCGATCAGGTTTCTCGCCGGTATTTCACATACCTGCCGATACTATCCCTATTGCGACCAGCAGTGCCACCTGCGTGCCAGCGTCCAGCGCCATGCCTGATTTTAGCCCAGTACAGCGCTATACTGTGATGCTGGAGTGAGAGCGTCCCAGTATCAGTACAAAACGGCTTAACGAAGTTAAAACTGGGGTGCTCATTCACCATAAATAAATAAATATATAAGTAAAGTGCGCACAATTACAACAAAAAGTGGAAAAAACAAAAAGTGCAAAAAATAAAATGCCTACTGATGAGATTTGAACTCGCCAACCTTCTGGTTTCGAACCGAGTACGCTAACTATTAGGGACGGCAGAATGTGTCTGTTGAGTTGTAAGTTGACTATTTGTTCAAAGAAAACCAGGTAAAGATAATTTGTAGGACAGCGCTGTGGTTCTCCGTCAGTCGGGTATTCGTGGTCAGGTTTTCATTTTTGTGGTATGTTGGATAGGCTCAAGATCAAGTGCCAACAAGCCGAGTTATATTTTTTTGGTAGATACAACTAGGCTCCTTAAGCAAATATTGAAATCATGAACACGAGTCGGGGTGAACCCGTGCTTTCTGTTCAGTGGCTTGCAATTGTGATAGCTGGGCCAAAGGTAGGCTTCCTTCTGACATGGTCCAGGGAAGTATACCAAGTTCACCCCAAAAAAGTACAAGCTAGGGTAGTGTATTTATTTCTAATGAGTATTGATATCCACAGCTAGTCTTGTTTTTTTACAGACCGTCCAGTGTGTGCCATGTGGAAATATAGAACAGACGGATACGGAGATCCCGCGGAGTGCCAGAAAATATTGGAAGCTTACTGCATGAAGCCTTTTTCTATTGTCGAGCACTATAAGGACAAGTGTAGTTAGCGTAATTTGTTAACAGAGCTGTGAAGATATCAAAAACTGAATTCAGTATGACCTTACTTTGCTAACGTGGAATACAAATTTGGTACAATACAAAACAATACCTATAGACAACCTTAGTCAATTTCATACTATAAAAAAATTGTAGTAATTTTGATTGCAATAAATCTCGTCTTTAAAATACATATTTCTTTCTGTGGACAATGCAAATGAGCATATCTTTCGACAGAAAAAAGAAATTAACGGTTCGTGCTTAACGTGGGCTATAGGAATACAATTTATAATAATGACTGAGTCTGCTCCCTCTGGGCCGTTCTAATAGTAGCACATTACGATACAATATTCGTGTACATCACAAAGAACAACTTTCTACGCTTATCTTCACAAGTTTTGATGAGCTTTACTGCTCCTATGAGCCTGTAGCCACAAAGACACTGCCGAAAGACGTAGCCACCTTAGAAAAGGAGCTGCCTGGAAAAATCATTCACATTTTCCTTAGAATGTACATTTGGATTGGCCAGAAATGGGCAGTACAAAGTTGTATCTTATGAAAGCAGCCGCTGCGAGCACGCCGATAGTAGAAGAAGACGAAGATCGCCGATGCACTTGTGGCACGCAGTCAGCAGGCGGTAGCAGTTTTGGTCAGGGCTTGGACAACTAAACGTGGTTCTGAGTCTGTCTCTGCCTCTTCTCTGGGTAGTTTCGGGTTAGCCGCAGGCCGAGACCCCACATCTGGCACCCAACGTGGGGCGCCAAATGTAGGCTCAGGCCAAGCGTCGGCTGAAGTCCTCAGAAAGTCGGTAGAGGCAGAGTATAAAAATGTGCTTCACCACTTGAATGTGCAAACGATCGTAGATATCGCAGATGAGGCAGCAGTATTTGCATTTCCAATACTTTGTTTTAAGTATCATCAGCGTCATCATCAGCCTAACTACGCCCACTGCGGGGCAAAGGCCACTCCCATGATCCGCCCATCAACCCGGTCTTCTGCTATCTTCTGTCACGTTATACACTGTAGCCCACCTAACTTTCTGTCTCCCCCTCGCGCGTTTGCCTTATCTGTGAATCCAGTCAATTACGCTCAATGACCAGCAGTAATCGGGCCTACAAGCTATGTTGCCGGCCAATGACCATTTCTTTTTGATTTCAACTATGATATCATTAACCCCCATTTAATCCCCGACCCACTCTGTTTAATTGCTGTCTCATAACGTTACACCTATCATATTTTGATCACTCGTGGCGTCATCCTCCATTTAGGTTATTGTGTTTCAAATTATAAGATTAACAAGTAGTTTTGCGCCCCAAAATCCCGATGTGCCCTTGGTGGCGCTTTATTGCTTGGTTTCCTAAAATGTGTCCATCTCGTGCTCTGAAATTAGCACTTAAATCTAAGTACATGCGGCTATAGTATGCCGGCTTCATTTAAATTTGGCCGCGATGGTCAGAAATCACTTACGCGAGTTTTAGGCTGGTTTGATTGATATGTGTGGTTTAACGTCTCAAAGCCACCAAATGATTATGAGAGACGCCGTAGTGGAGGGCTCCGGAAATTTCGACCACCTGGGTTTCAATAACGTGCACCCAAATCTGAGCACACGGGCCTACAACATTATCGCCTCTATCGGTAATGCAGCCGCCGCAGCCAGGATTCAAACCCGCGACCTGCGGGACAGCAGTCTAGTACCTCAACCACTAGACCACCGAGGCGGGGCGAGCGTTAGACTGGTAAACCTACTTAATTTATTAGTGCCGCTCGCAGTTCGCATTTTACACTTTCATTTGATTTTCACCCCTGAAGCCTGGTTCAGAAATGCTCAGCGCACTGCGCAATATTGCTCGAGAACGTTTGCGATTCTTTTAGATCATTTTGTTAAAATTACTGCCACTTTGAGTTTTAGTTTAGTTTATTTGCCACGTACAGTTGTACAGTAAGTGGCTGGGACTGGGTAAAAAAGCTGTGTAACAGCAGCTTGACAAAGTCGCATATCTCCATGGTAACTGTGGCAACAAAACGGCAAAAGCAAAGTATGATTGATATGTGGGGTTTAACGTCCCAAAACCACCATATGAATATGAGAGACACCGTAGTGGAGGTCTCCGGATAATTCGACCACCTGAGGTTCTTTAACGTGCACCCAAATCTAAACACGCGGGCCTAAAACATTTCCGCTTCCGTCGGAAATGCAGCCGCCGCAGCCGGGATTCGAACCCGCGAGCTGCGGATCATCAGCCGAGTGCCTTAGCCACCAGACCACCGCGGCGGGGCACAAAAGCAAAGGAAACACAGGACAGTTTAAACCAGCAATGTACAAGCTTTGTATCGGAACAAAAAAGTAATACAAACTTATACAAACCAGAAACACGCATGCGATACATTGAAAGAAAGGAGTATACAAAGGGAAAATAATACTACACACAAAATAATAAAGCATATTTAAAATAGAAATATTAGAGAGCATACGAAAATATTCACAATAGTTACGAATTCATTTATTGCATTCGGGAAGCATTAACGCTATTTCTGAATGCCATAATTTGTGCGCGGTCTTGGCACATGCCAATATTCAGAGTTGTTTTAGGCGCGTTGAAGGATTTAACTGTAGCTTAGCCT
The DNA here is from genome assembly GCF_013339725.1 of Rhipicephalus microplus. NCBI lineage: Eukaryota > Metazoa > Arthropoda > Arachnida > Ixodida > Ixodidae > Rhipicephalus > Rhipicephalus microplus. The sequence continues at coordinate 108,697,251 of NC_051168.1, read as the reverse complement.
CAACTAAATATTAGCCGCTATCTTTTATAATATCAGACCTGAAAGAATATTCTTTAACATCAAGATTACGCTAGAAGCAACGTCACTGCTAGCGATAGCACTAATATTCGATGTCAAGTGTATAAATACCGATGCGCTTCACAGCTTGTCAGTTGATCGCCGGCCGACGCTCTGTAATTCCACTTAGATAAATTCAGGCCTGGTCCACTGTGTCTGCCAACGGCTCTGAGGTCACTTCGCTTGACTGGTATGTTTCGCTGCACAGACATGCCTACGCTTGCTCTCATCGCTTGACAAACATGGATTGTCCAGCCCGACGAACTTTTCATGGCCTACTGGTGTGCTTGTTGGCGACTGGAGAAGACGGCCTCTTCTTGTCTGTGAACTGCATTGTGGATATGTCATGCGTTTTTTCATTGGATAATCGCAATCGGCATGACGGCAAATACCAATGGTTTGACGATGCCGTGTTGGGAATGGTCGTGGCAAAGGGACCGAAGTTGCGAGTGTTCTCGTTTTTGAAGGACAATCGAAGAACAAATTGGGAGCGTGTAGTTCGTCAAGCTGACGTCGACATCCGTTTTCCTTACGTACCGAAGCTACGTGTGTCTGTAAAACATAGTTTCAAGTCGTTTCAATACACCACTTCCACCATATTTCGTACTTGCTCTAAAATAAAGGTGTCGTGTGCTGCGACGTGTTGGCGTAATCCCTGGCAATAAAATAACAAATGCACTAGCAATTAGGTTCAGTACAGGCGTTTTTCTTTCAGGATGGTAAACCTTTTTCTATGGGCGATTATTACCACGGACTTGTTGTATTACTTCTGTTCCCTTAGTCGATTCATATGGAACAAATGTTGTTAATATTTGTTACATCAGTTTTGTGCATAGTATTTTCTTGCCTGTGTTCCTGTCACTTCATTGCGGTAAGCAGCTTAGCCCAATATGTTTCCTTGAAGTTTCGATGCACGTAGACAGTTTCGTAAAACACTTTCCAAAAACATTTTCAGAAGTGTAATTTCAACTTCAAGCTGGAATATTTCACAATCACTACCAAAGCTATACCGATCTAAGAACCACCAGTGCAGTAGAAGCCCCCACAGGGGGCTTCGCAGTTCAATATAGACCCAGTAATAACATTTTTTCCAAGGTTCTATGTTTTATGACCAACTAGGCATGACTGCGAGAGGGGCCACAGCAAAAGAGGAAACGCCACTTTTTGTGTCGGTCACAAGATATTGTTGTGAAACAAAAGATTGTCTTCCTCTTGGAATAGTCAGCACACGGATATTGTGCTGAATAACATGCTCATAGCTGCAGCAAACACTCCTCTTTATTGTACTTTTTTGAACATCTGTCTTTGTACGTGTGTACAAAGACAGATGTTCAAAAAGTACAATAAAGCAGCAAAGACTTCGCAAATGAGTGAGAACAGTCTCTCTCTCTCTCTGTGCGTGTGCGTGCGTGTGCGTGTGCGTGTGCGTGTGCGTGTGTGCGCGTGTGCGTGCGTGTGCGTGTGTGCGTGCGCGTGTGCGTGCGTGCGCGTGTGCGTGCGTGCGCGTGCGCGCGTGTGCGCGTGTGCGCGTGTGCGCGCGCGTGCATGCGCGTGCGTGTGCGTGTGTGCGTGTGTGCGTGCGCGTGTGCGTGCGTGCGCGTGTGCGTGCGTGCGCGTGTGCGGGTGTGCGCGTGTGCGCGCGTGCGTGCGTGTGCGTGTGTGCGTGCGCGTGTGCGCGCATGCGTGCGCGCATGCGTGCGCGTGTGCGCGTGCGCGTGCGTGTGTGCGTGCGCGTGTGCGTGTGTGCGTGTGTGCGTGCGTGTGTGTGTGCGTGCGTGTGTGTGTGTGCGTGCGTGTGTGTGTGCGTGCGTGTGTGTGCGTGCGTGTGTGCGTGTGCGTGTGCATGTGCGTGTGCGTGTGCGTGTGTGCCTGCGGGTAAATACAGAATGAATAAAATTTACCGTATTTATTTCGTCTCTTTGTATTAAGTAATATGTACTTTCCTCTCTTTGTAATAAGTAATAGATCAGGGGTTAATCTCCAAAAGCCTTCAAGCGCACTACATTACTTAAACAAGCGCCCTTTTTTACCAACAAGGCAGAAAAAAATTCACAGCATATTCACGGAGTGAATGATGATTGGTGGGGCAAAGCGTTCGTCAGTCCGTCCGTGCTTCCGTCCGTCCATTTGTTCTTGCTGGCGTCCGTCCATACATCCATTCGTGTGTACGCCCATTCGTGTGACCGTCGGTGCGTCCGGCTGCCCATGCGTCGTCTCTATCTGTCCGTCCATCCGTGTGCATGTTTGTGCAGCCATTGCTCTGTCTGTCAATCTATCCGTTAGTCCGTGCATCCACCCCACGGTGTAATAAAAATTATTTAGGTGTGGACACTCCGCCCGACGAAACGTCCACATAATGTTCGCCTCTTTCCTCCTCTTGGCCCCCATGTCACAGCGCCTCCCACGCAACCACATCCAGCGCATGCACTATAGAACAGAGAGTTTCCTAATATACTGTAGAGAGAACTCTGGCGCTAGTGTCTATGGGAGCTGCAACACACGGCACTTCAGTGAGCATAGGAATGATAGGTAGTACACACATTTGTCTAATTTTCGTACTTCTGGCCTGCTTCTGGCTCAGTGTGGGTTCGTGTGGCCTAGAGCTGTTTTTTTTTCTCGAGAAATAAATGAGCAAATGTTCAGCGTTTGCGCTTCACAACCTTATTCTTTTAGGCTTGCCATTTTGATTCGGGTCACAAAGTTCAATAAAGTTCGTTCTTTGTTTTAAAAGAAAACCGTAACCAGCAATAAAGAAATGTGAAGTACGATTCACTGCCCGCAAGTACGAATACTAGGCAAATCTGCGTACTACTCATCATTCTCATGGATGCTGAACGATCGCAGCGCCAGAGTACCCTGTAGTTAATTTCAGGAAACTCTATAAAGACGAGCTGTGTGCTTAGCGTTCGTAACAAAGTTGCGCACATGAAAAGTATAATCCTTTTTTTTTTTCTAACGCCATGCAGCCAATTCTCGCGTTCCCCGCACGTCGCATTTTTCGGTCGCGAGCACGGTCGTGGGAAACGTGGTATGCCTTTCTTGCTCTAGTTGCTAGCGTGCACAATTTAAAAAAAATGCAATGAGTTGAAAAAAAGAAAAAAAAACGCCCGTTCGCCTCGTTGAAATATGTAGCTTAAGCCTCCATGTCGCAGCACCCCCTACGAAAGTGCGGCCGGCGCATGTAATAAAGGCGGACATTATCTGGACGGCCTCACCTTCGCGGTAGGCAGAGAGTGTCCACACCGAAATTATTTTTCTTACAGCGTGGTCCACCCCCATCTCTGTCCGTCCGTCCGTCCGTCCGTCCAGTGAACACTCTAAGTACTGCCATCTCACGTCTTTTCATCATTTATTCTTCATAAACAAGTACCACTGTCCAGCAGACATTCTAGGGGCCGCTCACTCCGGAATGTGCCATCGGTGGTTACGCAGGACAACGAGGGACGCAAAAGCCACGTTATATGGAGCTTCGCCCTTAAAAAGCTGTTCAGCATGGTGAACTCACCGCGAACGCTTTATGTTTTAAAGGGAGACGATGGTGGCAGTGGATGACAGCCTCCCGTGCGCTCGCTCGGGCAAAACGAGTGACGTCACGGCAGCAGTGAGGAGGCCTGATAATCTTCTAAATGGCATTGGACTCTGTTCATCGCTATCAGTACCCGTGTATTGCTGTAATCTGACATTCTTTTGCGGGGCCACAAGTTAGGCCCAAATGAACAGTTTCATCTTCGACCTGAAGTATGCTTCCTTCGTCAACTTCACGACCCCGGGGCAATAGGGAGTTTTCGAATAGCGCACCGTGAGCCTTTGCGGTGCGGTCGCTCACACTGCGCATGCGTCCTAACGCGAGTTGGCGTTCGCGTTCACGGACCGCACGCAAAAAATACGATATTGCGTGTGGTAATGGCGGCCCGTATGCTTGAAGTTTATTTTCACTACAGTGTTACACCATACAATGTGTGATGTGAAAGGCGGGAAAAGCTGCGATGAAAAACGCAGCTTGACTAGCCCTACATCCCATCAATGCAAGGCGGAAAAAGTGACAGCATTCATAAAGTCCTCAAAACAACTAAACCGACACAAATACATAGTTTAAAGTGGCACAATAAAAATATTGCATACATAAAATTTTAAGAAATGTTGATAGGATCGCACTCTTTGATGAAATACGAAAAAAATAGCAATGAGCAGAACATAAAAAAATCTTTGCAACTACCTAAATCTCTCTTGCGTCATGAAGGTAAAAAAAATGTTTGACATATCCTGTCGCAAAAGAAGGCGCAATTGGTCCAATGAAAAATTTAATTTATTTAGTATGTGGGGGAGTGAATATTTCAGCATTAGCAGACCATAGTTTTTTTTTCAATAACACTCTGTATACCTTTCAATAATCACTCTGTATAGTAGGGCGAGACAAATTGCTGCGCTCTAAGCATGCTATGGAGTTAAGATTGTAATTTCCTTTGTTAATTTCAGTTTTTAAAGACGCTAGTAAACAATATTCATACATGTTGTCAAATCTTACGACTGTGAAATTGTTGAATAAAGACAAGGTATGTGCATTATCTTCGGCATTTTCAATAGAACGTAATGCATTTCCTGTAGTGTGAGTAATTGCTGCTTAAAGTGCAATGTGCCAGTACCCCACACCAAAAGACTGTAGCGTAACTGGGAAGAAAAAAGCGTGTTGTATATCATTACCATTTAAATAGTCGGTAAAAATGACTGACATCTTCTAAGCATGCCTAGTACCTCACTTCACTTGTTTCTTACCATTTCGGTTTGTGAATCCCGTAACATATGCTCATGAAAAACAATTCCCAATGCTTTAGCGGCCGAAGAAAAATCAATCACAGAATCGTGCACGTGCAGTTTTGAAGTAGCTCCGTACGTTGTTCCTTTTGAACGAAATAGGACGGCTTTGGTTTTTGAGCAGTTGATTTGTAGGGAGGTAGCAGTCGCCCATGCATACAAGTCATGTAGTGTAGTGTTTGCTGCTGAAATTAGGTCATTTACATCCACCCCTGTGAAAAACAAGGTAGTGTCATCCGCATATATGACATATTTGATTCTGTGATTTATGTTTATAATGTTGTTGACATAAGTGATAAAAAGCAACGGCCCCAATATACTACCTTGGGGTACACTTTAAGCAAGTTTTTGCAAAGATGATTGTTCTGTGTTTATGCTTACACACTGTAGCCTATTGCTCAAATAACTGGTGATTAAGTTTAGCGCATTTCCTCTAATGCCATAATAGGGCAAGTTTCTTAAGAGGGCATTCTGATTTATCCAGTCAAACAAATATGCCTTGCGTGATTTTCCTGTCCTCTATATCACCTAATATAATTTCCTTTCGACGTAACAATGCAACCTCTGTCGACAGCCCTGACCTAAAATTTTACTGGGCTGGAGTAATTACCGCATGTTTTGCAAAGAAGTTCGACAGCCTTATAAATATTAACTTATCTATGGGTTTGAAACCAATGGTAGAACAGATATGGGCCTTTAGTTCTTCAAATCATTTTTGCCTCCTTCCTTAAACAGCGCTGCAACTTTTGCATGCTTCATATGTTCTGAGAAAATACCTGTGCCTAAAATTAGGTTATAAATTTATGTTAAGGGCATGACTAATATATCTATGACAGGACAGACTGGGGCCATATTCAACCCATCAATATCTTCCGATTTCCTTTTCTTTGTTTTTTTGAAAACACCCATAGCCTCGTGCTCATCTCTTGGGGAAAGATAAACCGACGAAGCTACCGTCTCTGCGGACATGTAATGTAGTGCGGTAGTGTCACTGACACTGTCTACTATTGAAGTAAGGTGATTATTGAATTTCTCAGCCAATGCTCTGCCCCTGTATGTTAGATCGCCATCAGTTATTTCTTCTACACTAAAATTACTTTCGTGTAATGCAGTAATTGAATTTAACTTGCTCCACATCTCCTTGACCCCTGAGACGCCCTCGAACATGCAAGGATAATAACTGCGTTTCGCTTTTTTCGTAGCTTTAGGTAAATTATTTCTGTATTTCCAAAAGGAATTCAATGCCTGTGGATCGCGATTCTTCAAGAATAGTTGATACGTGCTCTTTTGAACAATTATCAATTTTATCAAGTTCTTTGTGACCCATGGTTGCCGCGAACATCTAAACTTCTTTATTTCTTTGTAGGGAAAATATCGCTTGTAAATACGGGAACTTATCTCCATAAAACTGCCGTATGCTGTGTTTGCTGATGAGCACGAGAGCACTACTGCCCAATTTGTTCTAGAGATTTCGTCTCTAAACTGCGAAAGAGAGTTTTGAATTATTTTCTGGCACCGGAATTTGTAGGCTGGGTTTGATACGACATGGCACTGATCAATCACTAAAAATATCGGCAAATGATCACTAAGTGTAATGTTGACTGTCCCTGAAAACAGATTTTCACGTAGTAAGTTGGTAATAAAAAGGTCCAGTAACGTAGCGCTAATTGCTGAAATGCGAGTTCGTTGCAGTGTTATATTTGATAACCATACGAATCAAGATGCATAGAAAATTCGGACTGTTTTGATGTATTTGAAAGGATGTCAATGTTTAGGTCACCTCCTAGGATCAATCTATACTGATGTATATTAACATGAGAGAATATTGCGTCCAGCTGCTCGAAGAACTCACCTAAATTGCCATCAGGTGGACAGTACACCACCGCAAAAAGAAACTTCCCGCATTTCAAACATATTACCTCAATATCTGACGTACATAAACACAGGTCTTCAAAGAGTTCATAATTAATACCTTGTTTATTAAACATACATATGCCTCCACCTCTTCTAATGGGTCTGTTTAGCAAAAGAGCTATATAATCTTCTAGGCGCATGTCATAATCAGCCGAAAACCACGTTTCTGTCAACATAATTACAGAAAACTAGAAGCCAAAATCAATCAGAAATACACGGAATTCATCCTGTTTGCCTCGTGCTGACTGCATATTTAAATGAATAAAAGTAAGAGGTGAATCGCATTTCTCGACCGTATTCTGCTTTAACTCTGACGGAGTAACACTAGAACAGTTCATTTCAGATGCTGATGGGTCAACAGAAAATCGTGCATTGTAAAGTTTATATTCATTGCGGCATAAACGCTGCGTTGGAACGTCAGGTCAAGGACGACATTTCCGAAAACTGTCCTTATCGAACAAATTTTATAGCCACTAACTGGATAGCCAGCATCAATGAAAAACCTCCGAAGCATTTCCCCGATGGTGAACATGGTTAAGTGCGAATGCACGGGGTGATGCTATGAGGGGTATTTATTATTTCGCACTATTATATTTATAATCACACTATGGTGCCTTTATGGTGTAATGGTTCCTAGGAATCGCAATTTGATCACACGGGGGAGTTTACGTTAACTCACTGGCGATTGCCAACGGATTTTAACTTTATTCCCCCTCATAGCATCCCCCCGTGCATTCGCACTTAACCATGTTCATCCTCGGCGAAACGCTTGGGACTTTTATTACTGATGATGATGATTTTATTACTGATGACGCTTGTAACTAACATGCCCGGATGTACTTTTTGAATTGTTGCTGACTATTCTTGTACTTGAACTTTTTTTTTTTTTTTTTTTTTCACACAGCAAAACCTGCTGAGCACTACTTTCGTGCAGTTTTCAGTATAGCCTTGTATGGCACGGCAATTGTGGACTGCATTTCCAGTTTCCTTTCTATGTGAATCAACGCGTTCCTTTTTTTTGTACCACTGTATAATCTGTTCAATATTTTTTTTTTTTTTTTTTTGTACTTCCTGCATTTGTGTTCATTGTACCGCCCACCCCTGCCCAAAGTCTGGCATTCAGACTGGCAGTATTCTCCTAAATAAATAAATAAATAAAGTGTATTTATTGAATTTAAGTGTTGTTTGTCATGAAGCATTTGTACACAGATACATTATATACGAAGTATTATTTATTTACACTTCATGATTTTTGTACCATGCATTACATGCACACATCGCGAGCGCGTCACACACACACACACAAACTACACCACAGATTAGCGCCTATTCATGTTATCGTTGTAGCTCACGGTTAGTACCCGCGCTTTGTGATCCGAGAAATGTATGGTGAGCGGATCCGGCAAGACGGAGCGGACCGTACAGTTCCTACTGAACGCCAAGTCTATGAAGCCACCATTGATCGTGGTCGGAAACTCGAGAGACAGACACGTCATCGAGTAATTGTTCAGCATGTGGTCAACCAACCAGCAATTGTCCTTTCTAACGCCCACGTTAAAGTCACCCACCACCACAATCGGAACCGAGGGACGCGCGCGCACCGACTCACTCTCCATCACCGCATCCATTTGCTCTAAGACATCATCTCTCGAGAGGTTCGGGGCTAGGTAGACGGTTACAACCAGGACGGCATCACCGGAGTAGGCACTGGTGTAGACGGAGGCTTACGGCGAGTTGTCTCTGAGCGGTGAAGTACACACGGCATGCGAGAGGACTTTGGCGTAAACGTGTCCAACCAAGCACACGCCGCAGTACTCACCCAGGCTTCCACTCCGGGCGAAGGAGCACGGGTCGTCAGTGGGACACGTTCGCGGCGATGCATCATGAGCGAGGTCGGCACGCTGTAAGACCAGGAGTTGGGTCCGGTCCTGCTGTCACCTGAGCTCTTCACTGAAGGGCCGGAAGCGCTTTAAGGCTGGTGCACAACGGCGACTAGCCGCGGTCGCGCGACCATTTGCGACTGGTCGCAAGCAGTCGCGAACGGTCGCAAACGGTCGCCAAGCGACTGTTTTGGTCAGTCGCTTCCTGACCGATTTTTTGGTCGCGCGACTGCAGTCGCAACCAATCAGCGAAGACCAGAAGTGACGTCAGCCTTTGTTTACATCCGGCCTCCCCGTACGTTATTTTTTTCTCGTTGGGCTTGCCTACTGTCGCGAGGTACGAACGACACGTGTACGTTCCTCCATGGATTTTTCCTCGCATCAGGCGAATGCCACCACGGCCAGCTTTGAGTACTCGGCCGAGCTCCTCATCGACGCGATTAAAATGTACCCATATCTCTATGACAAGCGGCACCCTTCTTTTAAATATCGGACAAAGAAGGACCGTGCTTGGGCAGAGATTGTTATGCCAGCGAGTCCTCGTCAAACGTCCGTGCCTCTGAAAAAGGCAATCTGGGTCAAGGCCAGCCCGCAGTCTGCCTGGCGCGAACGGCGTAAACACGCGCGGCGCGTCTCTGGCCCACGTGCATTGAGTCACCGGCGCACGTGACAGCGAGCCGGCGTTCTCGTGTCTGGTGGTCTGACGCATGGCGCGGCGACCCCCCATTGGAGGAATCTGCCCTGACGACCAGCGGCGCTTCTGATTGGACATTTTGGTTGGACCCGGTGTAAATAAAAGAAGCCCTGCGGCGCGTCGCGATCGGCGGTCCTATGTGAGTGAGAGGAGGCCCCGTGTCGGAGAGCCGACATGTGTGTGAGTCGGCGGTCTTAGGCGAAGGGCTGACCTATGTGTTAGAAAGGAGAGCTCGGCTCTTCGAGTCTCTGTCGGCCCCAGTGCCGAAATTGTAACGCTTCTGTATATATGCTGTACATAAACCTTGTTTAACTCACCGTCGTCTCGTCCGCTCGTCTTATCAGCCCTGCGCAGAAGCAGTCGCGAGCTGAGAAACATACGCTACCAAACGGCTGGTGACCTTCCCGGCGGAGTTGAAAGCAGTGGCGCCTCCGGGACCGTGTTGGCGTCGCCGTCGTTCGCAACAGTGGTGGCATCGGTGGCAGCCACGGAGGCACCGTCGTTCTCAACAGTGGTGGCTTCGGCGGGATCGGCCCGTCGTTCGCAACAGTGGTGGAAGCGGCGGGATCGGTACGCTTCTCAACAGTGGAGGTCAGCGGTGGGATTTCGGAGGTGGCTTCGCAACAGTGGTGGCTTCGGCGGCATCGGCCCGTCGTTCGCAACAGTGGTGGCAGCGGCGGGATCGGTACGCTACGCAACAGTGGTTGGCAGCTGCGGGATCGGCCGGCGTCAGCGACATCGATGCGGTGAGTGCCTGATGTTTTCCCCTCAGTTCACCAGACTACTCTAGCTCAGGTTGTAGTAGTTTAGAGAAGGGCTGTGTGAAGCATTAGAGTGAGCTTTGATCGTTTCAAGCCAAGTCGAAGCGCTTTGAAACCAAAGTTAATGCGGAGGGGGTAAACACGGGAGTGTGAAAAATTGCTTGCGCGTCGTGCTAGTAGGCTTATAGTGGGTACGGCAAGTAATTGTTAACAGGGGCAAACAGCAAGAGGCTAGTGTGAACGATGGAGAACCTTAAAGTGAAGGAACTCATCGAAATTTGTGAGGAACTCGGCATAACTTTGGGCCGTGCGAAACGAAAGCAAGCGATCCTTGAGATCATGAAGGATGAGGGAGTGTCGGCGGAGGAAGTCGATGAGGCCTGGGTGGATATTAAAGCACGCCGTGAGGAGGCTGAAAGGCGAGAAGTAGAAGCTCGCGAACGCGAGGAAGCTGAAAGGCGTGAACGTCGCGAGCGCGAGGAGGCCGAGAGACAGGAGCGCCTTGAGATGAAACGACTAGAATTGGCAATCCTGCAGTGTTCGCAGGCGCCTAGCGTAGCTTCTCCAACAGTTCAGGTCAGCGGTTTTAGAATTCGGGACCAACTGCCACCGTTTGTAGTAGGCGAGGACATGGCGAAATATCTCGTCAAGTTCGAACACGTCTGTGAGCGAAACGCTTTGGAGCGGTCTCTTTGGGCGCAGAACCTGATAGCTCATTCTTCCCGGCGAAGTGTCCGACGCGATAACTTGCTTGTCGAGGGAAGCGTTTGAGAGCTATGACGACGTTAAGGAAGTGCTCTTGAGACGTTACAAGTTGTCACCCGAGGCTTTCAGGCAAAGGTTCCGGTATGCTGAAAAGGGGAATGAGTCACACGTTGACTTCGCGTTTCGTCTTAAAGCCGATTTAATTGAATGGCTCAAGGGCGAAGGTGTTTATGACGACCGCGATAAAGTGGTGGAATGCGTTGCATTGGAGCAATTCTACCGCTGCATCGCGGATAATGTCAGACTTTGGCTGCAGGACAGACTTGGGGAAGTACAGTTAAACAAGGCAGCTGAGTTAGCTGAGGAGTATTATACTCGCCGAAAGTTGCATAGCAGGGCTGTGCGCATTGAAAGGGATGAAAGAAAAGAGGGCTTTTCAAAGAAACCTGATCAACGGAAACCCGCTCCGCACCGTAATTTCAAGAAGGACCCGTCTCTTACGAAGGACACTGTAGGGGAAGGGCAAACAGAAGCGGAGAAATCGAGTGAGGTTTCTACAACACAGGCATTTGAATCGGAAAACAAACGGAAGCCGCTAATCTGCTACAACTGCAAAAAGGAAGGGCACATCGCGAGAAACTGTCAGGAAAAGTTTGCCTTCGCAACAATTCACGAATCAGAAAAAAACATGCGGTTGTTGGAGCCGTATCTGCAAGAAATTAGGGTGAATGAGAAGACGTGCCGAGCACTTAGAGACTCAGCGGCAACCATGGACGTTGTCCATCCTTCATTGGTGTCTCCGGATGACTTAACAGGAGAATGCGCGTGGATCAGGCAAGTCGCCAAGGAGCAGAGTGTTCGCTTACCAATCGCCACGGTTGTCATTGAAGGCCCGTTCGGTATGCTTCGCACCGAAGCGGCTGTGTCTGCCGCGCTAAACGATCGTTTTCCTTATCTTTTCTCCAACAACTCGGAGCAGCTTCTCAAAGAGCAGGGCAAATCGTTCTTCCCCAACTTAGCGTGCATGGCCCTCACGCGATCGCAAGCGCGGAAGCTTGATCTGGTTCAATGCAGTGAACTCTCAAGTGACCTTGTCGGCGGGTCGACGGAACCCCAGAAAGGAAATTTTCCGCATGAGTCATGTGAGCAGTCACGCGAGCGGCCCGTCGCGAAAGCGGTCGGCGCGGCCGGCGCGGTAGGGGGAGACGACATGGCGCCATTGAGTCAGAGCGAGAGGGTTGCAACGCTCTCGCCTGCAGCGGAAAGTTGGAGCGAGCTGCCGAGAGTTGATCGAGAGACGCTCATTCGAGAGCAGCGTGAGGACCTCTCGATTGAAGCGCTAGTGGAAAGCCACAAAAACGCGGCACAAGTGCTGTCGAAGGAGCACTGCGAGAAATCGGTGAAGAAGCGTGCTTTTGAAGTTGATAATCAGGTAATGCGGCTGCAGCCATCCAAAAGGAACAAGCTTGAGGTTGATTGGGAAGGGCCCGCCAACGTATTATCGAAGCCTTGCGATTCAAATTATGAAGTGAAATTAGGAAGGCGGCCGGACCAAATTTACAACTTGATGAAACCATACGTTCAACATCAAGCGGTCGTAAATCTGCTGTTGAATGCTTCAGTGGAAGAGGAAGCAGAAAATTTGAGTTCTAGTGAGGTAACCGAAGGGGGATCGAAAGTAATCCGGGAGCAGATAAACCTAGAGCCTAGCTTAAGTGGAGGAGGACCTGAGAACGAGGACCTCAGAAAGATTGGTTCCGAGTTTGAAGACGCGTTTTCGGACCACCCCGGAAACATGAGGGTGATCGAACACGATATCGACCTAAGCGGTGAGGAGTCAATCCGTAGCAAGCCGTATCGTTGTTCCCCTGTGCAACGTCGAAAGTGTGAGCCGCTCTTGGTGCCGCATAGGTATCGTCGCCTAAAAGTGGCCGGTTACTGAAGTGGAGCATGTTGCTCCACAGCGCAACTTTGACGTTCGCTAAAAAAAAAAAGGAAAGGTGAACGCTAATGCAGGTGCATTGAGCAGTGCGTTCCAGCTAGTACCTTCTCAACCTTTCGGTTTCTCCCTGGCGATTCGGGGCAAAATTTTGACCTCATCACGACCTGGGCTGAGCGCTCTCGTTCAGAGTGATCTCAAGGGGCCAACTTTGTGGTATTCTAATTCGTTACGTTGTTGTACGTGGAAAAAAAAATTGAGTTGTCATTTTAAGAGTCTTGTGTCCCACATGTGCCTCTTGATGTAGAGGGAACAAAATTCCGATAGACACGTAGATAGGTATATGTTGTACTATACTTTGTCTGGTGTTCTGTCGGGTGACCGAGGGCACTTGCGTGTGTCGTGTGTTGTCTGTTGTCGATCCGTTCTTGGCAAGTTGCAGAACCATCGACAAGTGCTGAAGCCGAAGATGGTCAGAAGAGACGAGTGAAGCTGGTCGACAAGTTGTGGCGACAAGCCAGTAGAGCTGGGATCCGTCGTCAAAAATGGGATGTGTTCCCGGAACAGTTTGGAGCTGTATTCTTCCCATGGCCCTGGAGGCGAACCTGGAGGGACCTGGCGAACGAGCGCACCTGACATCCGAGCCCCGTGGAAGCAGCTCGTCTTTCCGGTGCATTGTCTGGCGGCGGGGGTGCTGTTATGCCAGCGAGTCCTCGTCAAACGTCCGTGCCTCTGAAAAAGGCAATCTGGGTCAAGGCCAGCCCGCAGTCTGCCTGGCGCGAACGGCGTAAACACGCGCGGCGCGTCTCTGGCCCACGTGCATTGAGTCACCGGCGCACGTGACAGCGAGCCGGCGTTCTCGTGTCTGGTGGTCTGACGCATGGCGCGGCGACCCCCCATTGGAGGAATCTGCCCTGACGACCAGCGGCGCTTCTGATTGGACATTTTGGTTGGACCCGGTGTAAATAAAAGAAGCCCTGCGGCGCGTCGCGATCGGCGGTCCTATGTGAGTGAGAGGAGGCCCCGTGTCGGAGAGCCGACATGTGTGTGAGTCGGCGGTCTTAGGCGAAGGGCTGACCTATGTGTTAGAAAGGAGAGCTCGGCTCTTCGAGTCTCTGTCGGCCCCAGTGCCGAAATTGTAACGCTTCTGTATATATGCTGTACATAAACCTTGTTTAACTCACCGTCGTCTCGTCCGCTCGTCTTATCAGCCCTGCGCAGAAGCTGTCGCGAGCTGAGAAACATACGCTACCAAACGGCTGGTGACCTTCCCGGCGGAGTTGAAAGCAGTGGCGCCTCCGGGACCGTGTTGGCGTCGCCGTCGTTCGCAACAGTGGTGGCATCGGTGGCAGCCACGGAGGCACCGTCGTTCTCAACAGTGGTGGCTTCGGCGGGATCGGCCCGTCGTTCGCAACAGTGGTGGAAGCGGCGGGATCGGTACGCTTCTCAACAGTGGAGGTCAGCGGTGGGATTTCGGAGGTGGCTTCGCAACAGTGGTGGCTTCGGCGGGATCGGCCCGTCGTTCGCAACAAGATCGGAAGCATGTTCAGCATGTCGAGTAAGTACCGAGATTTTTTGTTTGAGTAGCTATGTAAGCAAGAACAGGCGTGTACTGCATGGCTGGCGTTGCCTATAAATGAACAATGAAAATATTGGTATTTGTACTGCAAGGTTACATGGTTAGTTTGCATTAGATGTATTGACTGTGATATATGCGAGCGCAGTTGTGTGCACGTTTGTTCTCGCGACTTTTTTAAACATCGAAATCGACGTGACAAAAAATTGTAAAGCTGATAATAAAGCTCAGAGGTTCGAAATACTGCTCGCAGTTGCCAACTCACCTAGCGCATGCTCCTTGCTGTGTTTGTACGTCATCATCTGGCCAAGGGAATGTGTGCTTTTGTGAACGTGCGGCATTTGCAATGCATAATATCTAGTGCACGGTGAGGGAGGGGGGGGTGTTACGCTTTAATTGTGCCTATGCATTGCAGTTGTGCTGTTTTAAAAAAGAATGCAAAGTAGCTTCTGCTTTGAGCGCATTTTGTGCACTCCATAGAGGAGCGTGTAATCAAGACATACAAAACATGTTTAGCAGCACTCTCAAATGTGCGGATTTGGGAGTCAGACATGCTGTTTATGCTAAATGACATGCAATCATAAAAAAAGATATGGTAGTGTTCTAGTGGCTGGGCGAACACTGAAGGAAAGCACAGATGGGGGAATTTATTCCTCTGTAATGTGGCCCATATCTAATCCTCATTTCTTCACAACTGTTCCTTTCCTCTCCTGTGTTTTTGTCTATTGGTTCCTTTATATTTAAATTATTCCTTTATTCCCAGAGGTTATATCTCTCCGCTTCCTACTGGGCCTCGTTTTTGTTTGTTTTCTTTGTTTCTATATTTTAAAGTCAATTTTTCATGTCTGCTTCTATGTGTTGGTATGTTTTCATGTTTTGGTCCCTTTATTTTTTATATTTTCCTTCCTCTCGCTCTTTCTATGTTACACTTTCAGTCATATACTATGTTTGTTGCATTTCTTTCTCTCGAAAATGGTCATATCACTCTAGTTAGTTTCATCCTTTTTTTCAAGTTATTTACCATGTTTGCTTTTGTTGGACAACAATCGCTCCCGCGGTACACGACAGTTGCGCTTGGCCGATACCAATGGTATATACTCACCTGTGGAGTTTTGCACAATGCAGTGATGCTTAGAAAGCTTCACTGTGAAGGTGATAAAGATATCATGTGCTGGTTCATGAAATAGACTTTTTGCAAGTGAACTTCAATTGCCGACAGTATAAACAGCCTCTTTGTTACAATAGCTTGGCAGACATGCTTACCTTCAAGAAACAGTGTACATATCTCTTTGCGCAACTAATTATTGCGTCAGCTGTGATGTCGTGCACATGTAGGTGGACGGTCCAAAACACTAGGTGGGTGGCATTTCTGGAACCCTCGGCTGCAGGTTCCCTCAATAATGTCGTGGTTTTGCGATGTTTAAGCCCCTACCAATACTTAAGTTTAGATGGCATGCGATTCATTTTGATGCCCGATATTCAGATTTCTAGGGTTCTGCAGCCGAAATGATCTGGGCAAAGTAAATAAAGACCGCTTACAATTGTGCTGAAATAAAGTAGAAAATTTATCAGCGATACAATATGCACAATACATTCTTAAGCAAGCGTTTTGTTTTCAGGTGTCCTTGTTGAGAAACGATTTAAGAACCTGCGTGATATCTTCAAAAGGAAACAACAAGGAATACGTAAAAAACAAAGAAGTGGAGCCAGAGCAGCCGACATTCCAACAATAAAATGGCCCCATTTTGAGGCCATACTTGAATTAATGGAAGGAGAATCTGAGCCTGTTGCGTAAGTTCAATATTATCTGACTATTGAGTACAAAACAAAAAAAAAGTTGATTTAATTCTCATGACTGTTATACATACACATAAATACACACATATCAATACACATAAGTACACTGCACATAAACATAGAAGTCCCAAGAGGTAATTCACAGTGGGCATGCATGTGATCATGCATGGTGACAATGGGCTGTTTTGATGTCGAATAATTGTGGCTACCTAACCTGCATTTACGAAGAATAACTCTGTGCATCATTCTTTCAGGGTACTGTGCAACATGAGTGCCATTGACCAAAGGTAATGTATAATGCTTACCCTCCAATAAACTGAAAATGAAATGTTTTGGTTAGCATAGCACAATGCATCAGCACAACGCAAAAATATAGCATACCGTACAAGTGGCACGCGGACAGCTTCACAAAGTAGAATATTGAAGACAGAACAGTAAGATTGAGAGAATTGAGTGTACTTCTGTGTCATTCTCGGCTCTCAGTTATCTAAAGAGGGAAGGCTTAATACAAAATCTAAAAATCTAAAGAGATCGCTTAATGCATGTATCATGAGGCTGTTCATAGGCAAGCATCACATATTCATTGAAAGAATGCAGCATAAGTACTTATATTGTAGCAAAACAGTGAAAATGCTCTAAAGGTGCACACAATAGCACTAACAGAATCACATATTGCATGTTCTCTTGTAGCAGCCACATCACAGCAGAAGAGGCTAACGAGAGGTGAGCATGCTCAAAAATGTTCGGTACCATGTGCATGCACTTGAAGCTGTACACGCATGGACTTGAACCTAGAAACATTATTTTTTATTACTAGGTGATTGTACTTTAATAAATTATGAAAAATACAAGTGTGCTTGAAAGGCGGTGTTTAAGTCGTTAGCTTGCCCAAACCACTGCATTTTTTAAATACATTCTGCACTCAACACTGAACAGAAGCACACAGGAATACATGAGGGCACAGGCATTGTTTCTGTGTAAATGTGGTTATTGTACAACGTCAAATATTTCTGAAAAAGCAAAGTATTCATCAGCGACAGGCCGCAAGTAAGCAAACTAATGCATTATCTGCCCACACTGGCAACACATTCAAGTCAATTCGTTATGATCAAGTGCCCAGCGCTGAATGCAATACAAGTGAGCTGAATAATGTGAAGCAATCACTCATTCGTAGCAGTAAAATGACGCTGCAAAAGTCGTATGCAGCATGTGCTAAAGAAACATAAAGATAGCAGGCACAGTTTCATCAGACACATCGTTTGCACAGCCATTTAGGATTGACTGTATAAATTTCTTTTCACATAGCCAGTGAGATATTGTTACGGGGTTAGAGACTTTTGTACGAAATGCGTTTACAGGGGAAAACCCAGAGGCAAGATTCACAATGGTTGATTAACACCCTCGCGTGTCTATCAGCTGCTTGAGTTCTTCCTCTACCTTTCCTTCATCTCCGTGACAATATCTCTTGCTCTCATATAGATGCGCAGCCTACATAGCATTTTATTAACACAAAAGGCACATTAAACTTCTGTATGCACACCTTCCATACAGCAGTGCTCAATCAAGAGGTAACGCAAGTGACTTCTTATGATAAATAAACCTCGTGTTGAGTGAAATCATAATGGCATTTTAACTCCCAAAGAATGCCTGAAAGTGTTCATGTACTAGTGGCATCATCAAACACATAGAGAGAAGTTTTTATCACTGCAGATCACAGCCTCGGCCAAGCCATGCAGCGGAACCGGAACGTACCCCTGATACGGCTGAGGAGACTGGTGTCGACACCTGCAGCAATGAGTAAAACCTTTATGAATCCACCTAAGTGATGACAAATGAAGGGCATGCATAAATAGCCAATCTATTAAATCTTAAAAACATATTTGTAACCTTCTTCACGTTTCAGCACATTTGGAGAATGTGCCTAATGTTTTCACACCAGATTCTGCTGCATGCAATTGTAACACTTTATAAGTTGTATAATAATACTGCCTCCTTCTGCAGCGATGCTTCAGCAACCACCTCAAGAGAGGAGCCACCATCAAAACGGTGTGTAAACGAAAAAAATTATTTTAGGTACTCCTGGCAAGAGATCACAATCACAACTTTTACATTTAAGCAATATGTATAATTCACTGCAGGTCACGCTCGGCAAGACGAGAACGGACCTGCGAGGGCGCTAGGTGAGATATACCGCTAACTCTTAGAGGATAAACTTGCAGATTTTTTTCTAACAATCTTGCACATGCTACAAAATACAAAACTTTATAAGGCTAACGCTCGGTCAAGTTGGTACACAGACATAGTAACAAAAAAGTGTGAGAACGACAAGGTAGAAACAGAAGAAACAGGACAGAGCACTGACTTTAAACTGATGTTTTTATTATGGGCACAATTATACTAAGGCAGACAGAACCCATGTAACTACCGTAATATTTAGACGTTAATATCAGAACATCAGCACCCTGTCCCAAAACACGAGTGTCCGTTTTAAAGATCAAAAGCCCATTTATTTCTAACAGAGAGGTAGACGCCCTATGGACACAATTATCTTTTAAGTGTGCTATTTAATTTGCTTCAGTTGCTCTATATTTTTTTCTTTCTTAGTGCCGAAAATGACAAACATCAGTTGAAAGTCAGTGCTCTGTCTTGTTTTTTCCGTTTCTACCTTGTCGTTCTCACACCTTTTTTTTTGCTAAATGGTGCTTTATGAATTAACAATGCAACCTTAAAGCAATCATATACATGAATCACAGATCACACTTGCTTTACAGCAATGCAGGAGAGGGCACAAGTTATGAAGCTGTGGCGCAAGCGTGCATGGAGCACCTTGAAGATATCAGAGCGAACAAGAGGGTCATCAAAAAAGATAACATTGGTTTCTTCGCTCTACGTACCGATGCACGCCTCAGGGAGCTACCAATGCACATTGCACAAGATTTAATGCATGCAATGGAACTCATGCTGTATGAAGCAGAGGTGAAATTGCGTCAGAGCAGTGAAGCAAATTGAAGTGTTTATATAATGTCAATGACACCCACCTTTTTATCTTGTGTTCACATTTCTAGTCCTAACTTAAAGGGGTCATGACTGGTCACTCAACAATTAACGGTTGTCAGCAAAAAACAAAACTACAGAGTAAAATGCGCTAGTACACGTGTGAAAAGGGGCCTTAAGAGATTATTTTAGTCAAAAATATGCCGTAGAAGTGCTCGGCTCCTAAAACTTAAAACCTACCACAAGTGACCGCCGTTTTGTCATGGCGTGCGAGACGTCACAAGCCGAAGGAGCAATGGCAAATAGTATACGCATTGCACATTCACAGGACCCATTTTGACATTCGAAATTATTTGCTGCAAGTATCAGCGCTACATTGCTGACGCAGTAGCCATGTTTCGACCCCTGGAAGTCATTTAGCTTTAGTGGAGAGTTCAACAATGCGAAAAAATTTGATTGCAAGCGCAGTTGATGACGGAACACGACCGTCTGCCAGAATGCACACTGTGCAGCAGCTTGTCGAGCAAGCGGCTTCGTGATGTCATGGATAGTGAGTGCGTCAGTATTGCGCAACTGTCAGGCAACTAGCTCGTTTATAAAAATATGCGATTTAAAATTAACAGCTTGACCAAATCGCTCGAAGTCTGCCAGCTTGTATGTGAACATACAAGAATCAGCCCATACAACACACGTTATGGTTGAAAATTGGGCCTCATGACCCTTTAAGGCAACTTATTTCTGTGATAATTGTAGTGATAACCGTGCAATAACTCAAATATTTTAACATGGATTATTTATTTTTGTGTTTTCATGGTTATATTTGGACATGACAGTTTTCTCTGTAATGTATCTGTTGTGTCACGGGTGATTTTTCTCTTGTTTGTTTAGCTTAAAAAGATGCTATGTACATAAGTTCTGTAAGCAATAAAATGCATTTACAACCCACCTTTACCTTGTATGCCTCAAGTCCTGTTCACCACTTTGTCCTGCCAAGGCACCTGACCGTCTGTGACGAAGTAGTGCGCTAATTTATCTCGCACTTCCTTGGCATACCTACAACGCATAAGTGCCATGTGAAATTTCTGTCGGCACAGCCATGATGGAAGACACACACTGTAAAAGGAGCATGCTGAGCTTGAAAATCTCACGCATAGTTGGATTTCAGTGTCGCAGTAATGACGCTATATTGCCAAAGTGTTCCTCATTTTTGATGTATTAATGAGTGCTACCTCTGCTGCCTGTCTTCTACAGCATTATCACAGGTTGTGATAGAATGCATATTTACTGATTAACTTTAGAAATTTTGATATGTCAAGTTCCGTGACAGCCAACGTCAGCAACTGCTCCATTTTTGGACAAAACCATTGTACACTTTTCAGAGAATGATTGCCCTGTACAGTTAAACCTAATGAAATGTAGCTCGGTCAGTTCGAAATCGACCATAATTGATGGACCCGTTCAATAGGCATCAGCAACGTACTCAAGGTGAATATCGTTTTCTTTTGTTAAAACCTCGTCTTACGCGGCACATGGCTGTGCGCATCAATTTGGAAGAAAGTTGACCTCTATGTTTTTTATTGCTCCTAGTTAACATATATTCAGCTACAATAGAAAGTAAAAAAATCATGGATGTTAAAACACAGTCGTAATTGGAACAAACAAAAAACTAACATAAATATGTAGGATGCTGTTGGTATTATGCTATAAATGTGAAGAAACCAAATGGACGTAAATATCGGCACTTCTAGGGACAAAACTTGTGCCCACGAATCTCCCATAAAGTGACCGGGGAGTTTGGTAGAAGCTACCTTGGTAGAACATAGAACGGTATATTTGAAGGTCAGAAGTTCCGGTTTGAAGGCCCGCATCAAGGTATTCTTTCACTACACTTCTTTCTTCATATTGTCATTGTGAATTAGTACACATTCCCTTGCTTTGATGTGTGGTAGTACTGAAGAACATTCACCAACAGGTGCTTATATTCAAAGTAGTAAAAATTTACTAGCTCTTGAGCAACACAGACGATTTGACATACATGTAGTGTTCATGTCTTTACATGTTTTCTTTTAAAACGTTCATTCTAAAAACTTCACTGCAGAGCAACAATTTTTACAATGTGTGTTTGTCGTATGCTTTTACACAAAAACTACTGTCCGAGCACTATTTAAATCCCCATTACTAATGCAAAACACATGTGTGCCTCTCGTTTATATCCTCTCTGCATCCTTCAGTTTTTGTCGGTCGTGCACTATATGTGCCACGGCACCTCATCAGTCATAAATTGAATAAAAGCATACCTCGCAGCATTGCAGCCGGTAGGCCTTGATGGTATGAGCGCTCCGCCGGCTGCTTCCTCATCTCTCCAGCTTCCAGGTGAAAGATGTCCTTCCCAATCCTCGCTGTCTGTGGCACCAGGCGGGCAATAGGCAGTGGAGGATGCTGTGGACTCCTTAAGGAGAAAGTTATGTAGCACTATGCATGCTCCATGTATGCGTTTATGTTGACTTCTTTCGCCTTAATGGGTCGGCGTAGCACCCTCCACCTTTGTGCCAGAATGCAAAGGTAATTCTCAATAGTGCGGCGTGCCCTGGACAGCCTGTAGTTGAAGACTCGACGCTCGTACGACTTGTCGTCGTCTTCGTGCAGTGCTGAAAAAGAAGACACTGAGCATTGTAACAAAAATAACCTCACAAGCCTTATATAACATAACGCTATGATTGGTGATTACAAATGAAACATGCGGACCGCCCTGCACTGTCTCAAAGGGCCAGCAGAGATGCTAACTTGCCATTACAGATGTTTCTGTAAGAGACCTTCAAAGGTCTCCTAAATATAAACTGTATAACTGCAATTGCCTACATCCATGCAAGAAAAAAATCTCGAAATTCAAAACAATGATCACACAAGGAAGCGCAATTAAGCGCACTGGTCGCCAGTGTGTGCTTAAAGAGTTCGCCCTTGTTTTCCTCCTCGTTCTGAGTTTTGGTGGCTCTTCTCGCATTGCACCAACTGAACCAGTTTTGCATGCTTCTGAAGCATGATTGCCGAGTCAAACACATCCCTATTGCATATTGCTTTTACAAATCTCGCAGGTCATTTGTTGAGTCGTATAACGCCGGAATTTGTACCTCCCTCTTTTTTTTTAATGTAAGTACCGAGGTCCTGCTTTCACCCACGTTTGAGGCATAATTGGGATTACATATTGCGGGGGTGCGATGTGTTGCAATTGTACCAGTGCAAGCACTTTTTTTTCCACAACATTAAACTTGTGTCCAATCCCGAGAGCGGTGCGCCAACACTTTCCCCTAAAATACATGCATAGTCTGCATTTCTACAGACACGTCACGGTGCAACAATTCCTTAGTAAAAATAAGATGGCACGTAAGAGCTACAATACAACGGCTTGAGTCCTGAAAGCTTATGTTGTTACTTAAAAAATGGTAAACACAAACAGGTAATGATGCCTTGAGCCACCTACGTGATGTCCAAAATCACAACAGGGTTCCCTGTAGCATACCTTCTCCACAGCTCTTTCACATAAACTGAAAAGCACTAAGCCTTTCTTTCATACATTCTTCACTTACTTTGTCTTGCGTATGGACGCATCACGTGCTCCTTCAGCGGGAAGGCCTCGTCGCCGACGAAGAAGTAAGGAGGGGACCCTCGTTGCCCACGGTGCTCACTGGTGGCAAGCCCAGTGCTCCTTGCAAAATATTTTTTAGAGATTGCAGCGAGAGAAAATCCCACCGTCACTCTCACTTCCAGAGTGCCCGACTTCCACGTATATGAACCTTGGTGCAAAAGTACTGTAGCTATAAGACTTCACTTCAGGTATATCAGCAAAGGCCAGCCACCAATACTCAGTGCATGTCTTGAAACCCATTGTCTTTCTATGAAAAATGTTGGTTGACCATGTTACAGTTGCCCCCATACAATACTAGTTGTTACATCAGTGGTGCACAAAATAACAAGACACCTATATTGTTTTGTGCAGCATTCATCTCTAATAAGTTACCAAGTGGCACAGCAGTCCATCACTCTGAAGGATGGACTACTGTTTAGCCTTCTAAAGTTAGTGTAAACACGTATGTATACATGTCAAAGCAAAACCATACTCATCACTCAACCTCTTGACTATCACTTGTTACCTTGTGCATTAATGAAATTGTCAACACCTAATGAAATTGTTAACACCAATTCTTAATGCTACCTTACTAGTGTGCACATTTCAATACAACCCAGAATCACCTGTATTGGGCATCACACACAGCAAGCAGCGACTTGCTGAATGAGCCCTTATAATTGAAGTCCATAGACCCGGAGTTCGCAGGGCACTCTATGGTCAAGTGCTTGCCATCTATAGCACCGAGGCAGTGAGGGATGTTCCACCTCTCGTGAAATTCTTGTGAAATCTGCGGAAAAAAAATCCCACAAATGATCGCCTTCACACAAGTTGTCAATGCTACGAAATGTACATCTGGCTGCTTCAAATACACAAAACTTTTTGTGGCCAAAAACATATGTAGCTAAACATGTGCCTCTCCGGAAGGGGCTCTTGAGCAAATTTGACAGAGGCTATGACACTGATGCTATGAAAAACAGGTTGCCTAAAAACTCTAATAGGCAACCTGCATTTCCTAGTGAAACGGAATGTTTACTTCAATTATATGCAAGTTATTGAGTACTAATGAACATGAAGCCTGTGGTGTAATGCATTTTGCATATGATTATCCTCATGTGCTCCCCTGTGTTGAGAGGGTCAGGATTACGATGAGCTAAACATAAGCACATAATTCCCAGTTTAGTTCAACACTCCTTTCTTCCTTCCAGTAAAGGTGTGTTTCCAGTGTGTTGCCACAATATATTTGCGTTGACATAGGCTGATCGTGCTTGTATTGCACTTCTCACATGCAAGCACATTCAGTTTTTCAAGTCATTTCTCAGTTGAAACCAAACTCTCACACATCAGCCATGAGCATTTTTATGGAAAACGTCGCATTGTTGCACACTCCTTTAATGACTGTGTTACCTTTACGTTGCGTTGCCTAGACTTTGCCAGTAAAGCTGCTGCTATTGAGTTGTGTGTCAACCACCTTCACACTCTGAACACAGGATAACTTGTCTCACCAATGCATACACAAATCTATCAAATAGCGATTTTATGCCCTTGCCTGTTCCAATATATTGTGCATTGCCTGAAAGGCAGTGTCCTGAAGTGTGTGCTATTTTGGTATTGTCCTAGCTGCATTTCAATTACACCACACAAAGCAGCACAAGCCAGCAATGTATCAATATCGTTGCTGCGAAAATGCAGGAAAAACTAGCCTGTCATACCTTCATCCACTCATCTGTTGTTGAAGGGTGCTGGAGGTACAGTGGCTGAAGTACAAGCCAAAGGGCCTCACTGACCTCCGACACTATTGAGGAAACGGTTGATCTCCCCGCTAGGAAGTTGAAGCCCACGTCCCTTTGGGTTTCGCCTGTCGCCAGAAACCTGGCAAGGCAATGAGATACAGCAGTGAAATAAATCAACACACGGAAATTAGCATGCATTAGGTACACTACTCGGCCATTATGATGGCAATCTTTTCTGATAGAGCTTTCTTTATTAATTGAGCATCTTCAATAATTACTTTACAGGTGACTGGACAGTTAACATTCAGAATCTCACTGCACTGCTTCGAATATGCAGCGAAACTCTGCATATTCGAAGCAGTGAAAGCAGTATGAAACTCTGCAAGCTGTCGAATATGCAGCGAATATTTATGTACGTACACATTTTGGCGAATCATAAGCATGCATCAATCTTTTCATGGAAAAGTATACGTGCTCATATCACTCAGGTTGAAGGTGGGCAACCTAAACGTACCTGTAGCAATTTGCTTAGCATGGATTTCTGAAAAGCTGGAAATTCAAGGTGAACCTATTTCACGAAGCATACATCCCTCAAGTCTATTGCTTAAATTGCTTTCACACATTGCACTACCGTCCACAGTACGTTTTGCCACTGCACTACTGTACACAATGTATTGGGTCACTGTCAATTTAACAGAACATACGCATTATTGTAGCATGCATGCAGATACATAAAGTGTGGTTGGTTAAACCTCCTCCCTCCCCGATGCTGAAAAATATTTTTGGCATGAATACTCTTTGAGTGCCTCGAACAGCACATCAATTTGTCCTAACAATTTGTGCATAATTGTACATGCTAAGCTTAGGATTGTGCTTCACCTATTTTATGACATCATTAATCATTGCGCTCTATATAGTATCTGTGCATCAGGAAAACAGAAAACTGAAACTGACACGCCCGAAATGTAATGTCATTGTGTAGTGCAGAATCCCATTTTCTGGGATTTTACAAGCGGAAACCACGTAGTGATTACGCAATAAGCCACAACAGATGGTTTTCAAAATTTCACCACCTGAGATTTTAACGTACGTGCGCAACAGACGCGCCAACTTAAATGCATTTCGCCTCCACCTAAAGGCGAACAATGCGGCCGTAATCAAACCCGTCACCTACGCGTCAACTGCGGACCGCAGTAACGACTGCGCCATCGAGCTCGCATTCGTCAAAAATGCAATTAGTTCTACCCACCCAAGCAAAACTTCCTTACAAGCGATGCGCAGCCGCAAGCCACATCATATTAATCTTCAAACCTCTTACCTAATGGTCATGGCCAGGCGGTCGTGCGCCGAAATCGCAGGCCGGTAGTTTGTGTCCTGCTTGGATATTGCGGGGCGCAGCAGTTCGAGCAAAGTATCGAACGTTCGTGGCGGCAGCCGCATGAAGCTAACCACCAAAAAAAGAACGAGATAACAGGTTATGCACTATCTTATAAGCACGTAAAACAACCATAAACTTACTCTCGGAAATACTCCTCGTCGTGCGAGCGCAAGTCGGGAAGCAAACGACCTGCGTGCCCAGCCACCTCTCGCGAGCGAAGGGACGGTCGCACCCACCACCGCCTTTTTTGCTGTGAAGGTTTTCGTGCAGCCAGCGCTGACACGTTGGCAGAGCACATCAGCACCGCCACAACCTCTTCTTCATCACTAGACTCGAAGTCCATGATGCTGCCGGGAGAACGCTACGCAAACAAAGCCGTCAAGAACAAACGCGTCGCGCTCAGCGGGCTCCGTATCTGATGAGCTGATCGTCGCCGGTCGCCCAAGTTCTCGTTGATAACGAGATCTCACGTGACTCTCCGGGTTTGCGACTTCCGGTCGCTTGCATGAAGCCTTGCCGGTGTGAACGTCGCTCGCAGTTTGGTCGCCAGTCGCAAATGGTCGCGCGACCACGGCTAGTCGCCGGTGTGCACCAGCCCTTAGGAAGACGTCCACTCCACCAGCCCTTCTCTCGGCGAGGGCCCGGGTCACGCGATCGTAGCCACTCAGGGAGACATCGGCAGCGCAGTCACCGGAGGAGTGGTTCCAGGTCTCTGTGAGGCAGAGAAGATCAACTCTGAAGAGTACGGGGTCTTTGGCAACGTCCAGTGCATGCGCCGAGAGAGAGCGGACGTTTAGGAGCGCGAGCGTGAACTCCCTACAGCCACCCTCGCACACCCTGTGGAAATGCTGGTCCCTCAGAGCGGAGAGGTAGCGCTGCGTGACGGTGACGAAACTGTGATTCTCGAGCCTCCAAAACTCATCGAGCATGGGTTTGTCGGGGTTGTCTTGCTTGTGGTAGAAGGTGTGGTCTCCCTCAGTGTTGGTGAGGTATAGTCCGCTGAGGTTGGTACACCGAGAGCGCAACGTAGACGAGCTTCTGCGGGTGCGTCTTCTAGTAGTCGTACACGACCGAGGCGTAGGTTCCCCCCTGAGATTTGTGCACGGTGATGGCGCTGGCCTGGACAGGGGTAAAACTGCGTCCGTTTACAAGCTACGCCGGCCTTTCGATCTACCGTGACGATGGCCGACTGCATCTCGATGGGTATCCAGTTCTCGCTGGTCACGTCGTAGCCGTTGGAACGGGCCTCGTGAGCGGCCCGAACGGCGCGTGCACGCGTGAGCTTTCTGGTACCGGACACATCGAACTCGAGCCACAGTCGCCTCACGCGCGTCGCTTCATCCTCGTCTGCTTCTCCTTCTTCATCCACTCCATCTCCATCATCGGGCAACGGGCCGGCGAGCTCACACAGGCGCAAGACTCCAACCGCACCGTTGACCAGACCATCCACGAGATCGATGTTATGAGTCATCATGTAGGGCTTGCCAACCATGGCCATGACTTCTCCGGGCAGATTTGCAAACTCGCTGCAACCATGCAGGCAACCCTGCGCTTGGCATTCTCGAGCAGATGCGGCGTCTTGCAGCCGGGGTACCGATCACGCGCACGAACACGCGCACGGGTACAGATCACGCGCACGTCCTGCGAACGGGCCATGGTCTCGTTGAAACGCGTGAAATCGGCGTTCGAGTAGAAGATGCGCACGGCCGAGGGCGCGCGCTTGGCGGCTTTCTAGACAATGACGAACCTGGATTCGAGAAGCTTTATTTCTTCGGGCTCGAGCGCGCAGCCGTCCCCAATCTTGGTGAGGACCGCGGAGAAGGTGACGTCGGACTGGCGCACAACTCTCACGAGTGGGAAGTATTCGAGATGATGCCAGGTGACAGTGCTTAATCCGAGGAGACCATCAGCACTGCGGGGCCGCTTGAAGATCTCGCTGGCACGCACGGGCGGCAACTGCCGCAGGTACCCGCAGAGGATGACGTCCAGTCCACCGAAGGGTTCGGTGAGTCGCTGCGTGATCTGGCGCCGACGGCAATCAACCAGTTTGAGTTGGTCGGCGGACATCATCAAGCACCTCCACCACTTGAAATACAACGGTGCAGCTGACGCTTTATTGAAGCAACAGCAAGATGGCGCCGATCATGAAGAGGAATGGGCCGAAGACTGATGATGGTTATTGATAGATGAGGAAGATGACGTACAATGAATTCTCACACTAATTTCCCCCGTCGACGGAAGCTGCCAGCCTGGCCGCGAATTACGCTGTGGAACGGATACAATAGGGCTTGAGACGCGAAACGTGCACAATCTCTGTCCCGCGGCAGCGTTGGTCGGTGGGGACATGAACAGGTGTGACACGGTTGTTCACCGGTGACGTCCGTTCGATAACTTTGTAACGGCCAAGATAGCGTGACTCAAACTTTTCGCATAAGCCAGGCGTTCGCGCTGGAGTCCACAGAAGTACATTGTCGCCAGGGCGGTAGAGAACGACGCGGTGAGTGGCATCGTAACGATGTTTGCGATCTTCTTGGCTAGCTTCGGTGTTTACGCGGGCAAGACGACGGCATCGAGCAACGCTGGACAGAAACTGGTCGCAAACGAATGGTGAAGAGGTGACGGGGCCAGAAAAGAATGAAACGTCGAGTGGTGATGTCGGTTGGCGTCCATATACTAGGAAAAATGGAGAATAGCCTGTGGTTCGTTGAACTGACGTAATATATGCATACATGACAAAGGGTAGTATGGAATCCCAATTGCGATGGTCCGGTCGGATATACATGGACAGCATGTCACACAGCGTGCGATGAAATCTTTCTGTTAAGCCATTGGTTTGCGGGTGATAGCTAGATGTTGTTTTATGAACTGTTTTTGATGCTTGAAGAACTTCACTTAGCGTGCTTGAAAGAAATGCCTTTCACCAGTCGCTCAAAAGGACACGAGGGGCTCCATGACGTAGATAATTAGCATTCAAGAAGAAAGTTGCTACTTCCGAAGCACTTCCTGAAGTGATTGAGGCCGTCTCAGCGTACCGGGTCAAGTGATCAACCGCGGTGACGATCCTCCTCTTGCCGTCTGATGTAGTTGGGAGGGGCCCGATGAGGTCAATTCCGACGACAGAGAACGGCTCTGATGGACAAGGAATTGCTTGTAGGGTCCCGACTGGAGCAGTAGTGGGCTGCTTGCGGTGTTGGCAAAGTGCGCACGAGGCAATATATTTAGCTACTGTCGTGGAAAGGCCTGGCCAGAAAAATTGACTGCGGATGCGCTCGTATGTTTTGTAGTAACCCAAGTGTCTTGACGTCAGGTCGTCGTGGGAAGCGCGCAGAACTTCAGTGCGTAGTGCGCGTGGTACGACGGGAACCCATCGGTGGCCTTCCGGGTGCAAAATGTATCGATATAGCACATCGTCCTCCAACTTGAATAGTCGGAGTTGTTTCCGGAGCCTGGCATTAGGGAAACACGAAGCACCGGTAAGCCGACCAATGAAGTCAGTGCAATAAGAATCGGCTCGCTGGAGAGTAGCAAGTGCTGACGGACGGGTGGATGAAGGTAGGGAAGAAATGGATGATATCGACGAGGCGTCCTCCGTATAGCCAATTTGACAAGGGGATGTGACGTGCACCGAAAACTGCGGCAAAGGGCATCTTGACAAAGCGTCGGCATCTTGATGTTGTCTTCCAGTCTTGTAGATGACATCAAAGTCATAAGATTGTAATCAGAGAATCCAGCGGCCAAGTCGTCCCGACAAGTTTTTGATTGTGGACTCTGCGGAAGGCACACCGGAAGGTGTTTAGGTCACTAGGTCGCAGTCCACCGTCCCCCATGACTCCGAGGCGGGCGTCCTGTCGGTTTCCACGGGCAGCCCGCACGAGTTTGAAGGCACTGTGGACGGTGGTTCCACCCACAGCAACGGCGGCCTTTCCCGTACTGGCGCAGATCACGTACGCGTTGTAGACGGAAGGGACGGATGAGGAGGAGCCGTCTTCCCAGCCAACGGCACCGCAGCAGTCCGCACAGCGGTTATACACGTCCATGGCGAGCTTGAGCATGAAGGTCTTGCCACAACCCGTAGGTCCCGTGAAGAAGACCCGCAGCGGAGGCTACCCCGGCGTGGTCTGACGGTGCAGAATCTCGCGCAGCAACTCGTACTACTCGGGGTTGGTGCTGCGCATCATCGAGACGTACTCTTCTCGTTCCATGATTCCGCGTCGTTTGCGTACCGCAGCACACGGTGTACTGACCTCTTTGAGCAGTCGGAGCGGGCGCTCGTTAGGCAGCACGTCTACGTACACACTGGCATCCGCATCTCGTCGTTCGGGGATTTGTACCCGCGTGCACCCGTCATCTTCATTACAATCTCCTTCCTCTTGCATTGTTCTTTCTTTATCCTCCTCTCTCTCTCGCCTGAGCCGCACCATCTCGGCGTAGTGGACCTCTACCATTTCTCGGACCAGTGCATCGTCATCCGCCGGGTTGTATTCTTTTCGTTTACCTCGATCAACTGCTTGTTGTTCTCGTAGATGGACACATACCTGTTACCATCCAACACATCAACCGTTTCGCTTCAGAACGGGACGTATAGAAGGACATTTTCCCGCATATACGACTCCACATCGTTACCGGGGTTGTATCCGCGGTAGAGTATCACAGCCGGCCGTACCCTGAGCACGTAACGGCAATCACCCTTCGCCGGCTGGTACTTGCTGGCGAAGTCAGCGAGGCATACGTCGCTGAGGGTAGGCAGCCTGGCCTCGTACTTTTGCACAAAGTTCGCTTTCCAGACGTCGGTGGAGCCCGGAGGGAGCGCCTCCAACTCGGCACGCGTTTTGCGTACGCGCACCCGTTCTTCGGGGCAGCACGTGGGGACGTACACCACCTCCCGGCTCTTGTGCGACATGTCCTGTTTGAGCAGAAACAAGGCCGCCTTCTGTGCCGACATTTCAATTCCTTTAAGGATGTCCAACGAAGCTTGCGGATCACAGCTTCGATGTCGTCGTTGGGATTCGTTTTGAGGATCTCGGCAAGGATGCGTTTGAGGTTGGACATTCCGCGGTCGGACTTATTGACATAGTCCACCACGTAGAAAGCGCATGCGTAGTGATCGAGAATTATCTGCATATCCATATTCGAATCCAAGACCCGGCCTATCCACGCGTTGAATGCATTCACAAACTTCTCCGCCGGGGTCCTTCGATGGTGGACGCAGGGTCGCCAAAGGCCGCCGCGCAGGACATCCATAAACTCCTTCTCGGAGTGCAGGCCGAAAGCGCGTAGGAACGAGGCGAGATCCTCAAAGTCGCCGGACTCGAGGCTCTCGTGCATTTCATCATACTTCTTCTTGAGGGCCTTGACACGCTGGCGTTCCCACTCACTCTCCGCATCGTCTCCCTTCGGCGCAGGTGGAAACGGCACCACGATCCTCGTTTCATTACTGGGCATGAAGGGCACCCGGAACCGGCACTTGGTGCCGCTGCGCTTGTAGCACGTGTGGGTGTGCTGATGCGTCTGCGTGCGCGGCCGCCTAAGGAGCGTAGTGTCGAGCGTGAGGAGTTGGGCCACCCTCTCGAGGGTTTTGGGCATGGCACCTTCCTTACCGGTGAGCTCCTCGTCGGGTGCCTCTTCGAGCCACAGGATCACGTGCACGTGCGCGCTTCTTCTCTACTGGAACTCCACCCGCTTGAAGTAATCCCGGATCACGTACGGGCGGAAAGGCGAGCAGTTTCGGTCGGCGAGCACGTTCATGATGACGTCGAAGATCCTGTTGATGTACATCGCGCAGGCAACGGGGTCCTCGTTCACGAGCTCCACGCGCTCCCAGGCCATCATCTCGGACACGGGCCGAGGCGTGCCGTCGGGCCCAACCCACAGCCGCTCCAGGGTCTCGAGCAGGTGCTCCCAGTGGACCTCAGACGCGGACATGGTCAGGAACGCGTGCGGCTTGCCCAACTGGCGGATCATTGCGAAGAGTTCACTCCTGCCAGTACTGTACCGTATTTGGAACGCCCCGCATGAATGCGAGGTCACGTTTCAGCACCTCATCCAGGAACTTATTACCGCCACTCTCGAGCTGCTCGCGCATGATGGAACCAGTGGTCTCGTTGGTGCGAAACATCATGCTACTTTCTGCAACGTTGTACCGCATCACCTTCGCGGCCATGTACAAGACGTGCTCCGGCGTTGCTCCACGCCGGTCGGTGGACCGTATCTCGCTGCTGGCTATGGCGAATGGCGTGGAACGCGGCCCGATGATCTTGCGAGGCACGCCCATGTATATCGTGGGGAAGGCGACCTCTTCCGCATTCGCATCCATGAAGAGCGCCAGTGGGACGCGGTTCTCACACGGAGCGAGGTGCAGGCTATGCGACTGATCGATCAGCTTGTCAGTGGCAGCGGCATTGTCCAGTTGACCGCTTCGCTCCCCATCATCTCTCATCAAGAGAGCGCGCGGTCGTTGCTCACCCTCCTCATTAAAGAAGATCGTCTTTGACATGGCATTGAGGGCAATGGCTAGTTGCACGGGGTCGTCCAAATCTATGTTCTCGGGGACAGTCTAGATGTCATCCGCGTCGTCTCCCCCCTGGGCGCGTTCACCTTCACAAACAGCCGCATCATCGTCATCGAAGACCCCCAGCCGACTCCTGTCGATGCGCACGCCGCTAGCGACATACAACGGCGCATGCTCCAGGTACTTCAACCACGCCAAGATGTTACCGCGCTTCACCGGTCCAAGCCTGTACGTAGCCGGACTCACCAGCCTCCGCTTCACGTGCACGTCTATCGCAACGTCCTCGGGAACCAGCCGCGGAAAACACTCGACCACGCTCGGAACGTCGATGGACACGTTCACGATCTGTCCCTTAATGCCGTACTGACCGTTGCCCCGCGTGAGCCGCCTGATGCTCATGAAGGGGAGTCGAGGCGAGATGAGGCGCTCATCCACCGGGTTATGATCGGAGAGGTCCGCGGGACGAGGCGGGTACGCGTTGCCGTGGCTCTTGCTCAACGGCGGAACCCGACCGGCCAGCAGGGACTCTCGGCAAGACGCACACCCGCGGAACGCACCGAAGGGAGCCAGCCGCGGGTCTTGCGCATCCATGTCGTCGCATCGGTGTTCGCCCGACCGTCTTCCGAACTCGTTCCAAAGAACCCGCAACGCGTTCAACTTGTTGGTCTCGTTCCTCACGCCGGAAATGTAGCTCAGGTTGTTATCGAACCACAGCCGGTCACACAGGACGCAGCTGTGACCGAAGCTGCGATCCACAAAGTCGCGTTTGTAACGCGCGTCCGGACGAGCAAAGTCGAGGGCTCGCACCCTCTCCCGCGCGGCACGTTCACTGGCTCGAACGGCTTCGGGAACGCTCACTCGCCGTTGACGATTGCGAGCGGCGTCTTGACGCCGGCCTTCATCGCCCTTCTCCGCCTGACGCTTGCGTTGTCGTTCTGCTTCTTGGGCCGCCTTCGCGGCTCGATGCTGACGCCTCATCTCGGCCTCGCGAGCACGCAGCTCACCATCCGCTGCACGCTTCGCCCGCATGTCCTCGGCCTCGCGAGCGCGAAGTTCAGCATCCTCTGCACGCTTCGCCCGCTTGTCCTCGGCCTCGCGAGCGCGCAGTTCAGCACCCGCTGCACGCTTCACCCGCTTGCACTCGGCCTCGCAAGCACGCAGTTCGGCATCCGCTGCACGCTTCGCCCGCTTACGTTCGGTCTCACGAGCCCTTCGCAGCGCCGCCTTGTCTTCCAACGTCAGCGAAACCACCACGGTACCGTCCCCTCCAACGACGGGTGCAGTGCTGGCATTTGGTTGTACTGCATTCGTTGTTGATGGTAGCGTTGCCTCCGGGACATCAGTCGCACGACCCGCTCTCGACGGGAGACTGAGAGAGAAGGCGGGCGCGCGAGAGAGAGGGGTCGCGCGCAGCTGCAGCGAGCGAGGAGAGCGGAGGAGCGAGCGAAGGGGAAGGGGGACGCGCGCAGCGGCGTTAAAGATATAAGGCGCGTTACTGACACCGATATCAGCGTCGCGTCCGTGGCTTACTCGGTAGAGCGTCGCGCTGCGGCCTGCCAAGTCCTCTTTCTTTTAAAGATAGAGAGAAGACTGCGGACGTCGCCGACGGCGGTGGATGGTTTGGGGTCGCTCATAAAGTGTATATTCACACTTAAAATAGTAACGAAAACAAGCTACTGCAAGAACACTGGTGAAACCCAAGATGATAAGAGGGAGTGAAATGTATTCCCTCAAATAACAACTCCCCCTCCGCGGTGGTCTAGTGGCTAAGGTACTCGGCTGCTGACCCGCAGGGCGCGGGTTCGCATCGCGGCTGCGGCAGCTGCATTTCCAATGGAGGCGGAAGTGTTGTAGGCCCGTGTGCTCAGATTTGAGTGCACGTTAAAGAACCCCAGGTGGTCTAAATTTCCGGAGCCCTCCACTACGGCGTCTCTCATAATCATATAGTGGTTTTGGGACGTTAAACCCCACATATCTATCTAATAACAACTCACACGCCTAAAATTTTGTGATATCGTGAAGCATATATTTCATGAACAAACATAAGCCCAACTTCATGAGCATGAATGGTACTTGAACCACTTAGGAACAAAACCTAACTTCTCGTTTACAGTGGTGCCGCAATATCAATGCCGACAGCACAAACCGCCTGTTTCGCTGCACTGCTCTGACGAAGAACTGTTCATTTTGTTTACGTCATCACTGCTTTCGATTTTGATCTTGGGTGCGTTGTCAGTCTGCTGCGCAAAGATTTTTCCATCGCGAACCCAGACTTATTGCCAACCAGTCTCACGCTTGCCTGCCGTTGCCTGACCAAGAAGTCGTTTCAGTTCTGGGCACAGATGTTCATTTACGAACCGCTGACCGAAAGTCAATACCGAGATCAGAACACTTCGGGCTTGCTGCGCGAGCAACAATCAAAGAGTTATCCTGCCTTTGTCTCTGCTCGAACTGCACAACCACGCTTTTTTTTGCTTGGGTTTTGTGCCATTGGAACTCTGTGTGCTCGTCCGATAGCAGTCGCAACAAGTGACACGCCCACCTTTTTTTCCTACTTTTATTACCATTTCAACCAGGTTTTCGGAGGATTTGTACGGAATGCCTTTACTTTTGGCATTTGCCCTCCGAGAATACTGTTCATCTTAAAGCATTCTGTTCTCATGGTCATTTACCTGCCGTGCGAGATCAGACCACTCTACCTTTACCTGAGCATTTGAGGCTCTCAGGGCTTGGTTTTCATTTCTAATTTCTTCATTTTCCTTGTTTGCCGTAGCCAAAAGGTTTTCATATCCATTTGTTCCTTGCGAAAGCCTCGCTCGATTGTTTCTTTGAAATCTTTTAACTCTGCCCCAAGTTCACATTTCAGCTCATCAAAAACTGCTCTGATCTTCTTTGACATCCTCTAATGAAACAGCAATACCAAAAATGGAATTGATACAAATGGCAGAAATGAAAGCAGCGGCAAGAACAGAAAAATAAAAAAAATTGGCTGATTCCCAACCTGCGTAAAAGATGCGCAGTCTATGAGCACACTTGAAGCCTGCTGCCGCCCTTGCTGCCAAGTGAAATAGCAGACGGTGCGGTCGGCGATTTTGTACTGTCCGAACAGAGGACGATCCAACGGGGCAGGAGGGGGAGCAGTGTCGCAGTCAACTTTCCGTAGCTTGAACGGTGACGCTAGCGTCGAAAACACAGCTTTCCCATCCGCGGCGTTGCAAGTTGAAACGGTAGTACAGCCACCAC
This sequence comes from Rhipicephalus microplus, assembly GCF_013339725.1. Classification (NCBI taxonomy): domain Eukaryota; kingdom Metazoa; phylum Arthropoda; class Arachnida; order Ixodida; family Ixodidae; genus Rhipicephalus; species Rhipicephalus microplus. The sequence goes on along the minus strand of NC_051168.1, from coordinate 108,661,638 downwards.
AGCCAGAATGCTGGACACGGTATCAACAATGCCTGCGTAAAAGATGCGCAGAGTCTGTGAGCACACGGGAAGCCTGCTGCCGCCCTTGCTGTCAAGTGAAAGAGCGGACGGTGCGCTCGGTGCTTTTGTACTGTCCGAACAGATGACAATCCAACGGGGCAGGGGGGGGGGGGGGGCAGTGTCGCAGTCAACTTTCCGTAGCTTGAAAGGTGATGCTAGCGTCAGAAACACAGCTTTCCCATCTGCGGCATTGCAAGTTGAAACGGTAGTACAGCCACCACAGCCAGAATGCTGGGCACGGTATCAACAATGCATGCGTAAAAGATGCGCAGAGTCTGTGAGCACATGTGAAGCCTGCTGCCGCCCTTGCTGCCAAGTGAAGGAGCAGATGGTGCACTCAGTGCTTTTGTACTGTCCGAACAGATGGCTATCCAACGAGGCAGGGGGGGCAGTGTCGCAGTCAACTTTTCCCAGCTTGAAAGGTGATGCTAGCATCGGAAACACAGTTTTCCCATCTGCGGCATTGCAAATTAAAACGGTAGTACAGCCACCATAGCCAGAATGCTGGGCACTGTATGAGCAATGCCTGCGTAAAAAAAGCGCAGAGTCTGTGAGCACACGTGAAGCCTGCTGCCGCTCTTGCTACCAAGTGAAGGAGCAGATGGTGCACTCGGTGCTTTTGTGCTGTCCGAACAGATGACGATCCAACGAGGCAGGAGGGGAGCAGTGTCGTAGTCTACTTTCCCTAGCTTGGAAGGTGATGCTAGCGTTGGAAACAGAGCTTTCCCATCCGCGGCGTTGCATGTTAAAGTGGTAGTACAGCCACCTTAGCCAGAATGCTGGGCACTGTATGAGCAATGCCTGCGTAAAAGATGCGCAGAGTCTGTGAGCACACGTGAAGCCTGCTGCCGCTCTTGCTACCAAGTGAAGGAGCAGATGGTGCGCTCGGTGCTTTTGTACTGTCCGAACAGATGACGATCCAACGGGTCAGAGGTCGCGCTTGATCAGCCGTGTTCGCCGCCGCCATTCACGCGCGCGTAGATCATATGGTACCCAGGGGAATGACGTCGATAGGGACTTTTTAAAAAACATGACCGCGATGGCGACGTCGATGGCGATAACCCATCGATAATGTTCATATGGTTCATAATCAAGATAACACAAGGTTTAGATAAAACACGAAATTAAGTGTTGACTGGAATGTCATTTTTTTGCCTCTCCGAAGAAGCCCTACAGGTTGACATATGGTCAGATCCCATAGACAGGAGGACCTTTTAGTGATTTTAATTGACAGATCCCGAGTAACATGGGGATCAATGTAAATCAAAGCATTCGCAATGAGTGTGACATTGTTGTATTTTAATTGTGCCATATATTAAGAAATTATGCTAAATGCATGTACGAATCTTGTTGGTCAGATATATGTTGAATAGTAGCGCATGCGCTATATAACCAGATGTTTCCAGTTGTGCAATGATGGCAGCAGCAACACGATTATTAACAACACAGGAGATGTAAGCGGATGTAGCGCTCGTGCTTGCGAGGATGGTAACTGTGGTTAGTGGCGCGTATACAAACTTCAGCGGATGACGACGAAGTGTATAAATGACGCTAAGATGACATGAATCCTGTGTCATATGACGTAAATATGCGATGTTTATACAATTGATTGGCAAGCAACGCAACCACAATTGCCGCTTTGCCAGCAGCATGGCATTGTCCTGCCGTGGTGGTCTTGTGGCTAAGGTACTCGGCTGTTGACCAGCAGGTCGCGTGATGGAATCCCGGCTGCAGCGGCTGCATTTCCGATGGAGGCGAAAATGCGCTTGCCCGTGTGCTCAGATTTGAGTGCACGTTAAAGAACCCCAGGTGGCCGAAATTTCCGGAGCCCTCCACTATGGCGTCTCTCTTAATCATATGGTGGTTTTAGGGCATTAGGCTCCACATATTTATCAATCAATAAATTAATCAAAGCAATTAGTTTCGAGACCTAACGTGTCGCTGTGGTACTGCACTTGATTGCCTTGCAAAATTGTTGGTTTAAATTGCTGCTGGGACTTTATTATTTAAGTTTGAATTTGTCAGGCCGCCTCATTTCAGTTTTTCTTGGCACTATTGCCCTAAAATGACAAATGTCTATTGCTGCTATTCTAGGGTCAACAAACTGTCAGTCCGCTATGTCGTATGCCAGCATATTACCACATGTGGCATAAGAGTATGTGCCACAAATGCGTGAGGAAAAGGTTTCTCGACGCACGTGCGCAACGGTATAAGCAAGTTAATGTCGTGAACCGTCAAAATTATTCGACAAGCTTTCTTACTCCTGAATACACACTCTGGTTTACCCCAAGATAAGGAGGTGATACACAGAGCATGTATTGTTGTATATAATTAACGGCGATATATACTACGTATAGCACCTCTTAACCTAGCAGACAAATATTAGTTTGAGGGAGACGAGATATTAGTATGAGATATTGATCTGGATAAGTTATTAGTATGAGGTAGAAAAAAATGCTCCGTCGCGTGACATCGAACCTATAACGGCGCGCTGGTGTTGCGCCCTGCAACTTATGCGATTATTGCACTCGGCCAAAAAGTTTTTTTCGCTTTATTGCCTGTTTATAGGCGCGTACATCAAACCACAAGCACAACAAAAACAAGCAGTAAAACTCCGACAGAAACTAAAATTCCCTAAGTGCTGCTAAGGGCTCTGCCCTCGACAGCCACTCAGGTAAAATCTCCTGAGTTTTCTGCAGTCCAACAATTTGATTGATTGATTTGTGAGGTTTAACGTCCCAAAACCACCATATGATTATGAGAGACGTCGTAGTGGAGGACTCCGGAAATTTTGACCACCTGGGGTTCTTTAACGAGCACTCAAACCTGAGCACACGGGCCTACGGCATTTCCGCCTCCATCAGAAATGCAGCCGCCGCTGCCGCCGGGATTCGAACCCGCGATTTGCGGGTCAGCAGACGAGTACCTTAGCCACTAGACCACCGCGGCGGGGCGCAATCCAACAAACTTGACCATACATTCACGGAAATACATTCGTGCAGGCCGTGCATTCTTTTTTTTTCGCTACACAAGAGACCCTTTCTTGCGTATAGTGTGCCAAATGAGACTGACGCGGGTTTTACCTGGATTTGTGTGTCACAGAACGAGCGCTCAAAATGGGCGCGCCGCCAAACTCTTGCGATAACGCGCGGGAGTGACGCCGCGAGGTCAACGAAAAAAAACAAAACAAACATCTAAAGGCTCCCCAGGCGCGCGACGCTCTCTCGGAAGCGTAGCTTCGCCGACGAAACTCCTCACCCCACTTCGGCGGCGAGCAAGCCCTAGAAATTTCCAGAAGGAAAGGGGCGTGTATGCCGGGTTGAGTAATCTGTCGGGGACGGCCTCCGTACAGTCTCGCGCCTCTCCCCAGCCTTCGCTGCGTATCGCGCCGACGAAACGACGAGAACTTCCTGGAATGTCGCGCGGAAGGTATTTAACCGAGCAGCCGAGCCGAGAGATCAGGAGAAGACGGAAGTTAGCGCCAGGGCGCGTAGGGATTCCGCCGTGTAGTCGGCGAAGGTTTTGTTCGTAGCGACAAAGAAGGAGAAGAAGAGAATTTCCACCTGAGGGGTGAAGGCTCGAGCTACAGGCAAGAGCGTGTGTTTACCGCTATCGAGCGAAGACGCGTGGCAACAGCTGCGTGTGTGAAGCCGACGTGTTTCCGGCGAAGAAGTTCGAAGCTAGGAGAGTGGCCATTGGAAGACGCGAGGTTTCCTGGAAGAGAAACTTCGGCGAGGTTTCCTGGAAGAGAAACTTCAGGGGGCAGCGGAACGACAACAACGCTGGACTTTGAGTGAGTGTTTCTCGGAAGAGTATCATTCAGACTTTTGTTCTAAGGACTTTGGACTGAATAGGTTTTCTATCTCTTTAGTCTTTACGTGTCTTGGTTGTTCAATGCATGCGACTGCATTGTAGTGTGTATTTTTGTCTGTGTCCGTTGTTCGAGTGTGGCTAATTGTACTGTGTAGTACGTTGTTTGATCGGTGACATATTGTACTCAGCTATTGTGGAGTGAGCATAACTTTGTATTGTTTTTCTGATCTGCCATTATTGAGAATATAATTTTGTTGGTTTATCAACTCTCGGCCCTGACTTGTTCTTTGGGCCACAGCCGGCGTCCGCTGGCACGCCAAAAAGGACCACTTCTAAATTGTCCACGCTTTCATGGTGCGGTTCGGGGGGCCGATACTTCGGCCCTTGGAATCAGCCCGGCGATCGCCTCCCTAATTAACGGGACCTGTGTGACAATGTGCTTAGCACGAATGAGATGATCGGTGCTGTCCGCGGGCGGGTACGTTAAGGAGGTTATTTTAAGGGTACGGTTTTTATCTGTTAGATTTTCCCATGAATATTTGTTTTCGGTGACTTGCAAGAAGTCGTACAAAGATGTGTGTGATGTTGTTTTACCTGAACCCCTGTACCGTGCCATGTACGCTGCAGGTCAAGAGAAAGATGTGCTTGAACGAGTGAAGAGAATGGAAGTGGCTCCTGCCGCGAAGTCTTTCCTTTTCAAGCTGCACGCAGGTACATTATTTTTCAGGACATTTGAAGCAGACCGTGGTTTTTACTCACCTTGGGGAACAAATTGCCTTATCTGTGAAAAACTGGAAACCATAGACCATGTTTTCTTACATTTTTGGGAGGGAGTATGTTTTTGGGATGTACTTCAAACGACCTTAAAGAAAGAATTACCTCTAAATTCATATGGTATAAGATTTCTGCCAATAGTGGACGAGAGAGAATGCCTTTGATTTGAATATGCTATGTGGAGTTCACTTTTTATGGCAGACCCGTATGGCGGGTTTCTATCGCACTCAGCCACAAATGTCGTTGAGCTGCTAGCGATAAGCAAGAGTTTATCAATATGCCACAAGCATTTGAAAGACTGCGTTGCGAAAAACGTGACTGGGAACAATGTTATGACGATTACGCCCCCGTTGAGAATGGCTTCAAACAAAAGCGAAGTGTCAGGACAACATACGGTGCACGGACAATTAATAGAACCTGCTTAGTTTTACTGCAGTCAATGTTTTTGTCTAAAAAAACAGGCCACATTTTTGCCGTTTCCATAGACTCCCAATGTACGATCTTTAACTGCTCTTGGAACAAAATTGAACTTTGCGCCAATATAATCACTGCAGCCCCCTTGTTAGTTTAGATTCCAAGACGCGCTCTGTTGTCTGCGTTTTTCAACATTCGCCTTCTAGAGTAATTATTCGAGAAATACTCCCTGATTCTATTGAAAACGCGCTACCTTCGAGCCGGGACCGCTAGCGGCGCTGGCTGTTATGTGTCCAGAAAAACTGAATATGATTACGAAACGGCATTTTAAATGGTTCACTGCAGCACCATTTAAGTACTCCGCCAAGGAATGTTATTATTCCAAAGGACGCATTACAGGTAAATATAAAACGAGGCGTCACAATGTACTGCCCTGTACTTGATTGCTCAGTTTCACTGTGCTTAGCAAAGTTTGTTCTTTTTTTGTGGCTGAATGTATAGCATTAATGTTAGAGCGAATTGTTTGGTTCCGGTCGTAGGAGTTATAACTGACTCATTATTTGTGTGCTCTTCTCGGTCCACATCTGGTTGCACACGCATACTTAAACTTTTTGCATCATTAGTTACCTGTCATTTCTGAAGCATTCATTTAATCTGAGCACGAGAGCTCAATGTTATGTTGTTAAACGGAATGGCTGATTGTCGTGCGAAAACGTTGCTTGCGGCATCGGTCATTCCTATTTTTCTACCTACAGCACATAACACAATGACGCGATTGCGCACACTTAAAATAAGGTAAACTTAATGAGATCCTCCACTGACGGCTTCTCCGGAGCGCATCCACTTGTTACTTATTCGGCGCAGCTAACTGCCTAGTTCAAGGATGATGAAAGTTTCCATCAACAAATTTCATTGTCGCGTTACACCACTACATCTTTACTTGCATAAATTAGGCTTAAGGAATTTCCATATGTGCACTTACTTTCCTCAGGAGGAAACGTTTAGTCCTTTTTTACTATCTTGTCACCATGTCCATTCATTTGGGAAAAGCATCCTAGCACCGCCTCTTCAATAACTGGGCTTGCAATTATCAGAACCTGTTCTTTCTTTCAGAGCCTTTGCGCTGGGGTATAGCCACAGGGATGTTTTATTCGGCATTCGGGAATACATCACTGCGACTAAACGATTCTCTTGCCAAACTGTGCGCTCACTGCATATTTCCTAAATCTCTTGCCAAACTGTGCGCTCACTGCATATTTCCGAATTCGGAATGGGCGCTTGGAAATAAAATGAACAAACTAGTGTTCTTAGGAATGAAGCAATTTGAAAAATATCGGTAAAATTCACCTTATAATCAGTCAGTACCCTCGATAGGGTACGAGCCATGTGCAGAAAAAAACATCATCGTCATCACTATCAACAACAACAACAACAACAACAACGACGTGCTAGATTGTACAGGCTGACAATGATGATTAACACGTAGCCTCGGGCTCAGCAGCGGTCGCGAAGTTGCAAGGCGCTTGACCAATAGCAATGCTCCAAAGCCCCCGTCCTGATTATTCAAAAATAGACTCAGTGCAGGCATTAAAAGCTTCAAAATAAACTGCAACACCCTGTGACTCTAAAATTATCTTAAAAACGTTTTGACACATTTATTGCATGGGTCCACTTCTGCACTAAGTGTAACGACTAATGAAAGAGATACTTCTGGCTTTAAAACACCGCCCAACTTAGTCAGCCGTCCTTGATGCGATGACCGATTCCATTGTAACCAATAAAACGCAGTGCGCTGTAGGGTGGATTTGACTTTTTTTTTACTTTTGGGTAATTCAAACGGGGTGTCACCACAACTCGGAGACATCCCGAGTTTCGCGAAACTCGGGCGCAACTCCATCGATCTTGCATACCACCCGAGGTATATCTTCAGGCAGCGACAATCTAAGGCAAGGTGAGCGCCGTCTGCAAGCCCAGTTAAACAGGCTCAAATTTCCGCCCGAACTTCTAAAGGAGAACGACCCGGTAGTCAGGGCGTACTTTAATGAAGAGCACGCCGACCGATTGGAAGAAGAACGACTGGCAAGAAAAAATGTAAGTCATATGACTTGACACGCAGTAATTTGCCGAGATGCGATTACAACAAACCTTAGGGTCGTGTTTCAAGCCTCCTTGCATGTGCTTGGCCATACTGCCTGAATGATGTCCTATTCAAAGCTGTGAAAGTTTGAGTTTACATTGTGCAGCCGCTTCTCGCTTTCCTATGTCACCTGGTTTTCCTTATTGCAGATATCAAAAAGCATACTTGCGAATGCTCATTCGTCCTGAAGACCACTACATCCTGGTATTCATGTGGATTGATCGGCTGTCTTCGGTGGCGGACCCATTTCTATCTGTGGTGCCATGGACGACGACTCTGACCCCTATCGGAGCCACATCCAGCCCATTTTCGCTAGCGGGTACCATTCGTCACCACTTAGCGTTGTGCCGAGGGCGATACCCGGAGACTGTGGCACTACTAAAAAAAGCCTTCTTCGTCGACGACCTCATCGTTGGCCTTCCAAATGCACAGCAAGCTGCTACCACCTAAAGTGAAGCGCGCAAGATATTCTCGGAAGCAAGCATGGAACTGCGTAAGTGGGCTTCCAACTCGCAAGTTTAGCGGGAACTTTTCATGAGAGACAATGCTGCCCTTGAAGAAGAAGTTGGAGAGAATCCCCTAAAAGGTTCTTAGGTGTACATTGGAAAGGTGAAGGCGACAGAATGGTACGCAGGGTGCGCAAGGCATGCAACTATATGGCAAACAAGCCATCTGTGATAATTTGTGGTGCGCAGACCAGAAACTAAAACCGAAAGTGCCGTGTGGTAGCAGAGTTGTTTCTGAGTGAGCGTATGTGCCGTATGTTGACGAAGAAGAGACTGACAGCTCATGCAACACCTCCTCGCAAGCGCAAACGCGGGCCTTTGACGGTGCTGGACGGCCTGGTTAGATGTTAACCAGCGTTCGTGGTTGAGCAGGAGTCTGGCTAGGTGACTGACCCAGAGACAAGGCATCACGTGGTTGTTCTGGCTGCTGTTTTGAGGCTGGGCAACTGGCGAGCGAGACCAACTGACGTTCCGGCTGAGTGACTGTCCACAAACAGGCGAAATCTGCAGTTCGCGCCGTTATCCGTAGCTGTGGATTGAGTCGTCACTGTAGTCCCCTATTGAGGCCAACTGACATTTCGGCTTGGTGACTGGCGCAGGAAGCAGGTGAGCGGCTGCCACACGTTAGGGTGCTGCCGGGACGACACCAGGTGGCTGAGTGCTGCTGTTGTCGCCGCTGTAAAGGACCTGATCAAAGATAGCACTGACCTACGTTCAGCACGACAGGCGAGCCAAGTGGCGCACCATCTCCAAGCGACCCGAGCCCACTTCACCCACAATGCGAGTGAACGTTTCGCCTAAAAAGAATTATTCCTGTGGTCATCTGTTAAGTAAATATGCATGTGTATGAAAGGTTATTATAAGTGTGAACGTCTCTTTGTGCGCTGGTGTACTGTTCGCTCCTTTATGAAGTGGTCCTGCCTTTAAAAATCGCAAACTGGCAAGCCTGTCAGCATGTGCTCTACAATGTATGAAAGAGGACAGTTAGCTCGAGTGCAGACACACGTTCACACTTCACCATGAACCTAGAGAAACTCGCTGCGAAGTGCTCCACTTAGGTGTCTTGGGTGCAGAGCCTAACAAATAGATTGAGGACCAACAAGCTTAGAGACCAGCATGTTGTAGAATGAGGTCCAGTCAAAGAAGCTGGCGAGAGGCAACACGAGATCCTGACGCTAAAGCTTCAGCAAGGAGCTCAGAATATTCCAGTAGCAGCCACAGACGCGTCGGATCCGCCGAGAACCTCGCAACCATTCTTATCCTCAGAAGCTGCTGTCGTTATTTGACGAAAAGCACGATGATTTGCACTCGTATCTTGAGTGATTTGAGCGCGTTACGAGAGGGCAATATTGGCCACCAGAAAAACGGAATCTTGCTGTAAGCGTGTGCCTGAGTGGTGGCGCGCTAACCATGATCGGTCGTATAACTGCTGCTGATTCGCTTGAGTACTAGAAGGTAAACAAAGCTCTAATACAAAGGTTTTAATTCATAGCTCAAGGCTACCAAGAGCAGTTCAGAAAAGCACCAGGGGTAGATGGGGAAACTGGGCGACAGTTCGCAACAAGGATCGCCAGCTATTTCGAGCATTAGATCGACATGGTTGACGTGCCCAAAGCCTTCGCTGGTATAAAAGATCACGTCATCGCTGAGTAATTTTTGCGATGCTGCCATCTGAAGCTGGCTGTTTTCTTATAAGAGAGAGAATGCAAATCGCTAGAAGAACTATGTCGCGCGACACATCGCTTCCTTCAGGCCCAAAAGTTGCCTAAATTTCAGAAACGTCCGGAAAACAAGAATTCCAGTCTAAATCCAACTGAAGCATCGTGAAAAGCCTAACTTAGTGTTTACAAGTTCGGTTAATTACACCATGACGGCCACTACCTCTTTTGGTACCCCGTCGACGCTCCAGATCTGGTAACAGACGACGCGTCCATCTGTATTTCCCCTCTTTCCGTTTTCGGTAACATGGGAAGTAAGCAACGGCGTGACGCATCCCTACGAGTTCTCATAGACCACCTGAATACAAAATGTACAGACAGTTCACTTCGAATGTTCGCCGTCATAGACAACATCTTATACCGCCCCTACATGCACTCCGTCGGACATGAGCTACTACTCGAAGTACGCACTCATCTGCGCTTCGTTGTACTTCAGCAACTACTTTATGTATGAACGGCTGGCTAACTTGGTGTTGCCTGAACGTATGACCCTGTCCATCGACGCTTTTTCCGGTCCGTTACGTACAATGGTATGTTGCTTCTTGTGACTCATGCGAACGCCACAAAAGGCACTGTACAGCCCGCTTGGCTCCTTCAACCGATCGACATACCTGCGAGCATTTTCATCGTGTCAGCCTTGACCTGCTGGACCCTTCCCTCTTTCTACCGATGATGACGCATGGGTCAACGTCAATACAGATTATTACCAGTTTTGCCATTACGAGTCCTCTCCCAAGCAGCTGCGCTACATACGTCACCGACTTTTATTGCTTGAGAAATTGTAAGAACACTCTCAGCTGGATTTTGCCGCTGGTGGCAACATGGGCGTTCCCGTCACTTTCCGTATATATATATATATATATATATATATATATATATATATATATATATATATATATATATATATATATATATATATATGCATATGAAAGAAATTAAAAAGTCCAGAAGAAGACTCCAGCGTGCGCAATAAACCTTGAGTACTCTGAATCATGAGTGTGAGACATTAACTACTGAGCCACCAAGGGGCACGTCTTTCAACATTCAAATGACAAGCTATCTAGATCTAACACTTACCGCTGCTGACGCGCATCTCTAGGGGAGGGGGACTATCGTGTTTTCAACATTAGGAGCAAGATGGTGCAATGAGCGTGCGTAGCAACATCGTCACGACGTGGCGGCCCCGCTGTCATCTGCCACGCGCACTTTGCCCCGCAAAGGGCAGGAGGTCGACGCTCACTCGGGCGCCTTTTTGTCATGGTAGGGACAATCGTACGTCTTGACTGGCGTTCGGCTTTTACCGGAATGATTATATTTTGTAGTGCCAACCATTGGTAGACTGGGAGCACTTCCGGTAATAATTTCTTCTGCTCTATGCTGAGCAAGTCTATTTCATTGGCAGAATGAGAGTGCTCCCTGTATGTTTCATTGCGACTCAACTTGCCAAGCAGACACTGATGCAGAACCGAAACTATCCTACCTTTGCTGAAGTTACCTACCAGCAGGGCGCTGCTCGTCAAGACGACATCAATGGCGAAACACATTTTCAGGATGGTCGCCAATCCGCAAATCACGCATCCTTCACTAGAGCGGACATTGAGTTGAAGAACCAGTGAGGGATGACCCGCAAAGGTTCACTTCGGCGGTTCGCGGACGCCCCTCGTTCGACGTCAACTTCTACCATGTTCCCGTACGTGGCATGCATTGTCTCCAGGAAGTGTATCCTGTTCGCCAGTCATTGGCTGTCGTGATGGACAAGATGTGCAACTAGGTGTCAACATGAGCGAATCAACATAAAATGGTGCTATAGCCACTAAACAACATTATATGATAATGCGCAATAAATATTGAACAACATCGGGGACAACCAATTTAACTTTCATGTGTTATACCGATAAGTTTATAGAAACTAACTACGTTTTAGTGGCCTGCTTTTCATGCTCTGGGTTTGTCCTTTTATAAGGAACACGATGATGCTGATCACCAAGAAAAACAAGCGCGTTACAGAGCACACATGCTATTTCTGCCATATTGATGCAGCACATGCAATATACCCGCTATAGGTCAGGATGTTCAAGCACCCATAATTCCACTATGTCATTCATCATTCCACTGACAAGCGAGGTAACCGCTACGAATCTGTAAGGCATTTTGTCGATTTTGTGGCGTGAGTGTTGGCAATGAGGAACAAGTGAGCTTTGGAGCTTGTTGCTTATGCTCGTGGTTGTCGTTTGCCGTAGCCCCTAGTTCAATTTTCGTCTACTAGAGGCGTCGCTCTTAGTCAGATTTCAAAAGTGAAAACCAGATGGCGCATTCTTAACGAGGAAAGCAACCAGGGAGACTCTTAGACAGGTGGTATGGACAGATACGATTCCAAAGTGGCACCAATATCTAAGATAGGTAGAGTCCGGGGCATAAATAGACGTAGCCACGAGTGCCGAGATTCAGACATAGGGTATACCAACATGCAGGGTGGTAGGAACAGGCTGAAGTGGGAAGCAATAAAAGAACAGCTAAGGGAAGAGAGGCCGATGGTATACGGTTTTGTAAAAACACATCTCAGGGACATGGAACAACCTCCGAACAATTCGGACTACGCGTGGGAATATTCTAATAGAACAGAAGGCAGCAGAAAGGGGGGGTGGTATTAGGGCATTCATTCATAAAAGTACAGACTGGCAAAGGGTCAAGCAGGAGTGCAAGGAACATTTATGACTAAAAGGGAAAGTGGCAGGTCAAATGACACTCCTTAGTTTCATGTACTTGTGGACGGGAGCAAAGGCCAGAGAGGAAAACCAGGCAATGGTAGAGTGTATATCAAAGGACATTCAGGAGTTAGGAAGAGAGTGCGAGATAATTGTACTAGGAGACATGAATGCCTACATAGAAGATATAGATGGTTATACTGACCCGACAGGCAAAATGATCAAGGATATGTGTGAAAAGCTTGATTTGATCATTTGCAACAGTACCGAGAAGTGTGAAGGGCAAAACACATGGGAGGTGGGAAGGCTGAAGTCGGCGATAGATTATGCACTGATGTCACATAGGATGTATGATAAGCTCAGGGGAATACACATAGATGAAGGTGGCTCCAGAAGTCTGGGTAGTGATCACAAACGTATCAAGCTAAGTTTTGGAAGAGCAGTGAAAGTGGGAAGGAGACAAGATGATCAACTACAGGAAAATTTTTATCCAGAAAGGCAAATTGAAATAGCCACTAAACAAATTGAGAAAGTAATCACGGAGGACAAAAAGACAGTGTGGGCATACAGGAATCTAATTAGACTCTTTGAGCTAAAGCTTGCTAAGACGCGTGACAAGTTACCCCGGAAAAGAAGACACAAACCTAAAAGTTGGTGGGATGAGGAAGTTAAGAAAGCCATAGCAAAACGTCAGGAAGCCTCTAGGGAACACAGTCATGCTAAGCAGCGGGGTGAACCGACAGATGATGTTGAAAGAAAATGAGAAACGTTTCTAAGCTGTAGAAGGGATGTATCCCTTCTGATCAATGAAAAGATTAGAAGAAAGAGAGCTAAGTGGCAATCAGAAGTACATAAAAACTGATAGAAAGGCAGCTGCGAAATTTTGGAACCATCTAAACTCCCTAAGAAATGAGACGAGCCTAGAGCAGAGTTTTATAACTACAGCCCAAGGTGCTAGGCTAGAAGGGGACGAAGCTATTGAATATATAAGAAAAGGGTGACAGAAAAATTTCAGCATAGAAGTAATTTATGCAACACAATAGACAAGGACGAGTCAAGTGGTGCAATGGCTCCATTTTCACAACGAGAGTGGGAAATGGCAGAGAAAAGGGTTCCCAGTAGTACATCAACAGGCCCAGATGGCATTCCAATTATGCTGATAAAGACATTAGGTCCGAAGTGTAAGCAGACTTTGAGAGAGACAGTGAGCAAAATAATAATCGATGGTGAAGTTCCTGATGGATGGAAACTTAGCAGGATGAGCATGATCTATAAAGGAAAGGGGGAGAAAGCTGACATAAACCACTACCGTCCTACAACAGTGACATCAGTGGTCTACAGGCTGGCGATGCAGACTATAAAGGAAGGATTGCAGGCATGGATAGAGGATGAGGGGGTGCTGGCGGAACTGCCTAAGGGGTTTCGGAAATACAGGAGGTTGGAAGACAATCTGTTCTTACTGACGCAGTGCATCGAAATAGCAGAAAAGGAACACAGGCCCCTGTGGCTAGCATTTTTGGATATCAAGGGAGCGTGCGATAGCGTGGTACAAGAGGTATTGTGGGGAATACTGGACACACTAGGCGTGGAACATGTAGTCACTAATCTTTTAAAGGGAATTTATAAAGGTAACAAGGTAGCTATAAAGTGGGAAAACAGGTATGCAAGCCTGCAGAGGTAAAACGGGAGCTTAGGCAGGGGTGTCCCCTGTCACCCTTATTATTCATTATGTACCTACTAGGATTAGAGGCCAAATTAGAGGGAAGTGGACTGGGCTTTCACCTCTCTTTAGTCAAACAAGGAAAACTTATTGATCATGCACTACCAGCATTAATGTACGCAGATGATATAGTGCTAATGGCCAACAAGAAGGAAGAATTGCAGAGAAATAATGAACATCTGCGGTAATTAAGGAGATAGGTTAGATTTTAAGTTCAGTACGAAAAATCAGCAGTCATAATTTTCAATGACAACGAAGGCAGTGAGCTTAGAATACAGGAGGTCACGCTAGAGATAACAGATAAATACAAATATCTGGGCGTATGGATAAGCCATGGGACCGAGTACCTGAGGGAACACGAAATATACGTGACGACTAAAAATTACAGGAATGCTGCAGTGATGAAAAATAGGGCACTGTGAAATCACAATAGCTATGATGTGAGACGAATATGGAAAAGGGTCATGGTTTCTGGGCTAACGTTCAGCAATGCGGTTTTGTGCATGAGATCAGAAGTTCAAGCAAGATTACAAATTAAGCAACGTGGAATAGGTAGGCTTGCTTTAGGAGCTCACGGGAATACAGCAAATCAGGGAGTACATGGTGATATGGAATGGTCATCATTTGAGGGCAGGAAAGCTAGCAGCAAGATAAAATTTGAGAAGCAATTGAGAGAAATGGGGTAGGAGCGTTGCGCTAGGAAAGTTTTCAGCTACTTGTACATGAAGAATGTCGATACAAAATGTAGGAAGCGAACCAGGAAATTAACTGGTAAATACTTGCAAAACTGCAGGTGGCCAAACCAAAAAGAATTATTGGTTAAGAAGAATGCGAAGGAGATGGAGACTGACATGTGGAGAATGGGCATGATTAAGAAGTCCGCCCTAGAGATCTATCGAACTTTTAAGCAGGATTTTGCCAAGGAAAAGATTTATGATAATACTCTGGGTAGTTTTCTACTGTTTTAGGCGAGGACGGGAGTACTGCGAACCAAAACATATCGGGTTAAATACGAAGGGGTAGACACAGTGTGCAGTGCGTGTGGAGAGGAAGAAAAAACTGCCCAACACTTGATAATGTTCTGTAAAGGGCTTCACCCTATAGTTCAGGATGATGGTGGTCAGTTTTTCAAAGCACTGGGTTTAGGGACAGCGAGGGCAAAATAGACTGTAAGCGGGTAGACTTAACTAAAAGGAGGTTATCTCATTGGTGGCTAAAGTCAAGGCATGAGTGAAAATTGAACCCTTGACTGCAAAGTACGAATCCTCAACCTCACTATTTAAAGGAAAAAAAAAGATAAATCTAATGGTTAGTTCACTATGTATTATGGCTAGGTGGCGCTAGCCACTGCCCGATCTTAAGGGTATAGCCATATCCATCCATCCATCTCATCCATCCATCCATCCAGTAACAAAGCAGGGGCCTAAGAAAAAAAACAGCAGGGGGCCAAACCAAAAAGAATTATCGGTTAAGGAGGAGGTGAAGGAAGCTGAGACCGATATGTGGAGAATTGACATGATTAAGAAGTCTGCGCTAGAGATCTATCGAACTTTTGAGCAGGAAATTACCAAGGAAAGGATCTATGATAATACTCATGGTAGTACTCTACTGTTTCAGGCGAGGACGGGAGTACTGCGAACGAAGACGTATCGGGCCAAATACGAAGGGGTGGACACGCTACGCAGTGCGTGTGGAGAGGTAGATGAAACTGCCGAACACTTGATAATGTTCTGTGAAGGACTTCACTCTATAGTTGAGGATGATAGCGCAGAGTTTTTCAAAGCACTGGGGTTTAGGAACAGGGAGGGCAAAATAAACTTTAGGCGGGTAGATTTAACTAGAAGGAGGTTATCTGATTGGTGGATAAATTCCAGGCGCGAGTGAAAATTAAACCCGTCTCTGCAAAGTACGAATCCTCAACCTGAATATTTAAAGCAAAAAATTAAATCTAATTTTTGATTCATTAAATATTACGGCTTGGTGGCGCTAGCCACCGCCCCATCTAAAGGGTATAGCCATATCCATCCATCCATCCATTCTTGTTGAATTACTGCATATGCTACTTTAGGGAGCAGAGTTGCGCGTGGGTCTGCGATGTTGCCTACTGAGACGTCCATGTCACGCAGAAAAACCCCTTCTCTCAGCAGCACTGGCGTTCACACGGCCGAGTTCACCGGCAGCATTTCTGCGTCCATATAATAAAGGCCACACGAGCCCAGAACGCGTCCGCTCGCTCTGTTTCGAGGTGGCGATGATTAGATGAACACGAGCAAAAGTGAGCTTGTGAGCCGGAAACGTCCAGCAACACATCGCTGTAAAGTTGGCTTTCCCTAAAATGGACGTTTTTTTCGCACATGACTATGCAGGCGAATGGGGGGGGAGGGCGAGTGGCAAGTTCTATCAGTGGTGCATTTCTGCCACTGAAAGGCCGCATATAGGGTACCTCTAGCTACTAGTAATGACCACACAAAAAGCCAAAGCAGTGGCATGAGAGCTCGCAAGTCAGAAACTGCGCGACCTTGCCTCCAAGACAAACGCAGTGAAAGCTCGCGAGACCGAAGGGAGACGTCAACGTCGTTTAGACCCCAAGATAAAAAAAAAATTGGCAGATCCCATGTATAATGCGAGTCGATGATGTGAGAAGCACGAATAAGAAAGGCTGATATGTTATTTTAATATCAGTACAACGTTACGAGGTAGAGGTAATTGATGCCCTACTTGATTTCCGTGTCATGATTATCATTTTTGGATGTGTCGTTAACATTCGTCATCTATTCACGTCACATGATAAGAAAGTTACTATATGTGGCGCTGGCGAAACGACCACGAGAGCGCTACGAGCGTGGTATGTTGATAAGTTTCTGCATGACACGCGTGTCATGATTATTATGTTTCATCTTGCTAGGAAGCGCAGCCACTATTACAACGAACACACAACACAAGCGCTTAACTTCAACTAAACGTTTATTACAAACGTCAGAGTATATAAAGGGAATGAAAAAGAGAAAAAAAACAGAGCAAAGTGAATAAAAAAGATAAAATGGTAGACACCAAAAAAAACAACACACGTGCCAGTCCCGTACATCACTATCCGTTATTGTCTATCACCCCATCCAAAAAACATAGTTCTTTCCGCGTGAGCGCGATAGAGGGTGCACTAACACATTCAAAATCATCGCGTGTCATTTCAGCCGCTTCCACTATCAAACGGGTTAACAAATCTCTGTCTCGATACAGCACGCACGTGTTATCAAAATAAGGCACACAACCGCACTCCTTACAGTGGATCGCCAAGTGACCATCAGTACCCTTCTGCGCTTTATTGTGGTGCTCCTTTAGCCTTTCATTAATGCATCTTTCGGTTGTTTCCACATAAACAAGACCACATGACAAGGGAACTCTGTAAACAACAGACTGTGCACACTCTACAAATTTATTGCGATGCTTAATTTGGCAACCTTTCTTTTCTTTTGAAACAGGACAAGTTTGGCGACATATTCTGGACAGTTTTTCAGGAGCAGACATAACCACTCGGACGCCCACCTTATTACCAATCTTTTTAAGCTTGTGTGCCACACTATGTGTGTTCGTTGTAATAGTGGCTGCGCTTCCTAGCAAGATGGATCCTTACCAACTGGCCCGATACAATTGTTTATTATGTTTGCCCCAGTCATATACTTTCGCATTCCGTTGACGTCACTTAACACCTAATTTGGTATATTTGAAGCTAGCGAAACGGCCGCGAGCACATCATGAAGGGTCCAATATATTCCAATGTAGCCTTGACGCGTGCGCATGCTAGACGCAGTGACACTACACTAGCAAAACGGGAGCACTCATCAGTGTGACGCCATGCGTGACAGGCGCGTCCGGCGTCCCTCGGTGCGGTCCGATGGCAACCAGTGCCAAATGCGACATGCTGCATTGTGTGATGATGCGTTACCCAGACAACACTGCGTCTCCCTTGTATTGGACATGCGCTGTCTGGTTATCGTGTCAGCGTGTTGACTGTGTTATCGTGAACCGTGCGTTTATCACTGAGACTGCCTCGCCCTACCACCTATATGAAGACGTGTTAATATATCCTGCCGTTCTTCTTGTTCCCGTCAACATGTAGTTGCCTCGGTCCCTTGTCAGACACCCGACACATTACATTGTGTCAGAAGGGTCAGCAACAACGATAGAAATTCTCAAGGCTCCGCCCCCATTGCAACTGACCGGTAACCTCTCGGAAAACTGGAGGCGCTTCAGGTAGAAGTTAGACCTGTACTTGCAGGCGAGCACAACGGAGCATCTTCGAAGCGAAGCAGCGAAAACGGCGCTGCTGTTCAGCGTAGCCGGTGATGAAGCGCTCTACGTGTTTAACACGTTCAAGTTCAAGGAAAACGAAAGCAAGGACGACTACGCAACGCTCGCTGGGAAATTCGAGTCCTACTGTGCTGAGGTGAGCAACGAAGTTCACGAACGCTACGTGTTTCGGTCAAGGAAGTAGGCGGATGGAGAACCGTTTGAGAAGTTTGTCCGCGACCTCAAAAGGAAAGCCACGCAATGAAACTATGGAGAGCAGTGAGATTATCTGATCAGGGATCAAATCGTGTTGGGCACGAGTGACTCGAAGCTGCGAGAAAGAATGCTTCGAGAAAAGTCTTTAACGTTGCTGAAAGCGGAAGAACTGTCTGCAAAGTAGCATAATCATTGGCACAGCAAAAGGAGGTCTGAAACGCCACGGAAAACCGAGTCGATGCTGTTTCAAGGCACGCGTTAACATCGCGAGGCAAAAGTGATGAGAATTGCAAGCAGTACCGTTGCAAAAAGTTCTATTGACGACACTTGCCAAGAAAGTGTCCAGCCTAAGGTAAAAGATGCAATGAATGTAGCAAACTTCAAGACTTCACGATTTGTTATCGATAAATGCCGGGTGTCAGCCAAGTAAGCAAGGACAGCAGTGACGACAGCTTTGACGTTCTAGAAAGTGGAACTGACACAGGATGCAGCAAATATGGGAAGGTGGGAGCTCAAATTGCTGGAAGAAACATCGCCTTCGAGGTGGACACTGGTTCACCGACTAACCTCCTACCGTTCTCAGTGTACTGCGAGATTCCAGGGGCGGAAGAGTTAGCGCCCACAGGTGCGGCGCTGCGAGCTTACACCGGGGGTGTGATGACTCACTTGTAAACGGCGCAACTGAAAATCACTCTCGGGAAATCTTCCGCCACAGTGAAAGTTTTCGTCGTGAAGAATGGCCTCCAAGCCTTACTGATGACGGGCTTCGTATTTGCATAAACCCAAGAAAGAAAAACGAGCATGTCAAAAGGCAGCATTATCAGCTCCCAAAGCGCAAGGACATGAAACGGGAATTGGCGGATGCCGCTTATTTTTGTTGTCTAGACGCCAATTCTGCTTTTCACCAGATTTTGTTGGACGAGAAAACGTCCAAACTATGTGCCTTTGCGACCCCCTTTGGAAGGTATCGTTATCTGCGGTTGCCGTTCGACATTTCGTCGGCCCGAAGTTTTTAAAAACAAATGAGCGAGATTTTCGATGGCCTTCCTGGTGTACACGTGTACATCGACGATATTTTGGTGTGGGGAGCAACCAAAAAAGAACTCGACCAACGACTAGTGGCAGTCATGGAAGCGGCTGAAAAAGCGGGCCTCGCATTCAATGTGGAAAAATGCCGGTTTGGCGTCACTGAAGTGCAGTTCCTAAGTGACATTATCACTCGCGAAGGCATACCACCAAACCTTAAACTTGTAAATAGCCTGATTCAAACGTCCGTGTCTAAAGACAAATTAGATGTGCAGCGCATGCTTAGTGTTCTAAACTGTTTTGGTAAATATGTTCCACGCTTGTCTGAGCAAACGGTGTCTCTACGAGCGCTTATCAAATCACATGTACAATTAGAATAGACTGATAACCACATCAGGGAGTGAAAAAGCGTTGTGCAGATTCTGATTGATTGATTTGTCGGGTTTCACGTCCCAAAACCACAGTATGAATGTGCGAGACGCCGTATGGGAGGGCTTCCGAAATTTCGACCAGCTGGGGTTCTTTGACGTGCACCTAAATCTTAGTACACGGGCCTACAACATTTTCGCCTCCATCGGAAATGCAGCCGCCACAGCCGGGATTTGATCCCGTGACTTGCGGGTCAGCAGCCGAGTACCTTATCCACTAGACCACCGTGGCGGGGCGTTTTGCAGATTCTAAGCACAAGACCAGTGCTAGACATCTTTGATCTAAAAAAGCAATCAAAGATCACTTGCGACGCCTCAAAAGACTGCGTTGGTGCAGCGCTTTTGCAAAGAGCAGCGTTATGCGCCAATTGAAAAACAGGCGTTTAGCATTTCCTTTGGCTGTGACAAATTTTATCAGTTCATTTACAAACAGTAGATTGTTATCGAGACGGACAACAAACCTCTGCTGTCTATAGCTGCAAAAGGAATTGGCAACATGCCCCCCCCCCCCGGCAAAGGTTGTTTTTGAGACTTCTTAACTATGACTTTGTGTTATAGTATGTCCCAAGGAAGCACCTTATCCTGGCAGACATACTGTCACGATAATCTCCGGCTCCTCATGACTACATCAGTGGGGCTATGGACGACATTGAAGTACACGCTGTTGCAGTCCTGGGTTACCTGTTCACTGAAAAGACGCGCCAGAAACTGGTGAATAAAACGGCAAAGGAGGACTACCTGCAGACGATCATCCCTTTCCTCTCAACTAGCGACAACGTCGAAGGCGAGCTAACGCCGTTTTCTTCGGAACTTTCCCTTGTAAATGGCATATTGCTAAAAGGCACGAAAGTGATAATACCAAGACACCTGCGCCGTGATATCCTGAGAAAAATTCATGCCGGTCATCTGGGTCTTCAGAAATGCAAAAAGGCCCCGTCGTCTTGTTTTTTTGGCTTGGCATCAGCCATGATATCACTACTGTGATTCAGATTTGCCCCACGTGTGGTGAATACGCTTATAAGGAACAGCAGGAGCCACTGCTTATGCGCCCAGTTCCTGCTTGCGTGTGGTATCGAGTTGGTGTAGATAATTTTTTTTCTTTCACAACAAGTTCATACATTGTGGCGTTTGATGCACTTGGTAACTTCCCTGAAGTCCAGAAACTTGCCGACGCCACTGCGAGGACGGCCATGACGGCACTGAGTGCAATGTTCGCATGGTACGGGGTACCCACGGAAGTGTCCACAGACAATGGGCCACAATTTGTTAGTCACGAGTGTGCAGAATTTGCAAGAAAATACGATTTTACTCATGTTACGTCTAGCCCTCATTACCCACAATATAATGGCCTAGCGGAAAAAGGGGTCCCGGGTGTCAAACGTCTAATAAAGAAATGTGCGCACGCACACGTGGACGTCCGGCTGGGTCTGCTGGCCCACCGCTGTACGCCACTAGAGGATGGCTGATCGCCAACGGAACTTCTGCAGGGCAGATGCCCGAGAGCTAATCTTCCTAATTTTTCTGCCGTGCCAACAACCGTCGTGAAGAAGCACCAGCAGAACAGCATCAGAAAGCCCCTACTGCCTTTGGCTAAAGGATAGGTCGTGAGGTTTGAGGTCAAAACACGGACACAGAAGAAGCAAGTCGTCGCAACTGCTGCGCCCAGGTCCTACAAAGTTCAAACAGAAGATCGTCTGCTATTCAGGCGCAACAGGCGTCATGTTCTGCAAACCGGTGAGAGGTGTGCTGTAGACGTCATCGACGGCAGTTATTCGTGGGTGAGCCAGATGACGCCACCTAACCAAATCCAGACGTCTCGCCAGCTGCGCCAGCACAATCACCAGGCCGCTCGCCGTGACAACAGTACACCACCGACAGCATAGAACCCGCATGTGCTGCGCGCCACGAGTCGCCAACTTCTCCAGGTCGTTCACTGGGCCCACGAAGAGTTACCCGTACAGCCAAGCCTCCAAATTGACTTCATTAAGATGTTTCTTTCGACCAACTGCCCTGAACTGTTGTTTTCATTACCCCGCAGGGAATGTATCGGGCACAAGCTGTCTGTGTTATCGTGTCAGTGTGTTGGCTGTATCATTGTGATTCGTGCATTTATCACAGAGACTGCCCCGCCCCCACCACCTAATAAAGACGTGTTATTAAACTCTGCTGTTCTTCTTGTTCCCGTCAACATGTAGTTGCCTCTGCACTTTGTCAGACACCTGACACCTTACATCCCTCTTTTCGTGATGGAGGGGCACCGGACGCGCTCAAAGGCGCGTGCGTCAAAGTATTCCAGTGCGGGGTGCGCCTGCACGTATATGGCAGATAGCAATAACCAACTTTATTTTGCGAGTATAAGGTAAGACGGGCGCCTAGCGTCGCAACGCCAGCGTGACGCGTCAAAATGAACGCCGGCGAGCACGCACACTGCGACACGTCGTGATATATTGCAGCCTTGACTGTGGCATGTAGTCATGTTCTCAAATGACACGCTTCTCATGATTAGCATGTTTGCACCAGTCACGCACCTTCAGCATTCATTGATGTCACGTAATACTAAATTTGGCATGTCTGGAACTAGTTGAACGGCCGCGAGTGGATCATGAGTGTGACATGTAGTCATTTGTTACATGACATGCATGTTGTGATTATTACGTTTGTATGTGTCATTAGACAGTTATAGTTTAGCAATAGCGTGATAGCGTAGGCCAAGGGAATGGCGCTAACGTGCAGCAAACGTTCGTTGTAGGCAGCGTCTTATAGTTTAGCGAAATAGCGCCTACGTGGTTTACGTGCCCCGAAGTGGGATGGTGGCGCCATGTATTAGATGGTTAACCAGTTAAACAGTGAAAATGAAGAAAAGAAAATGAGAGTGTTTGCCTATGCCACCGCAAAAAGCATTGTTAGAAGTTTATTTTTGCGACAATAAAAGTAAATAAATATGAACCACGTACAAAAAGCGAAAACATCTGCGTTGCCGATTTGTTCACATTGATTTGTAGTTAGGCCTAGGCGCGTTCGAAATGGGAAGCTATCTCAAAAACTACGCCAACTTATCCGTAATACTCAGTCACCAAAGCTAACTAAAGGCAAGCGAAGCCACTTTAAACAGTCGTTTGCTGCGGACAAGGTGAACCTTTCAACAACTACGCCAAAATCACTTAGAAGCAGGCATCCGACAGCGCCACCATGTTTACGTACACTACGTGCACCTACGCTACCTTAAATCTGAAAAATACCGCGCGTATGGTAAGCGGTACGCGTAACGTATGTATCTGCGCATGCGCACTTCGATTCCGGTATCTTGGTACGACCGGTATCACGATAAGCCCGGTATACTATAACTCTCTATTTACCCATGTCGCGCGTTCGCGTTGCGTAACACTGATTTTCGTGCAAGTGAAGCTTGCGAAACGGCCGCCAGCGCATCATGAGCGTAGCATGTAATCATGCTGTTACATGACACGCATCTCATGTTTATCATTTTAGCACCAGAATCACACCTTCGTCTTCCATTCTTGTACTGTAATACCAAATTTGGTATGAAAAGCTAACAAAATGGCCACCAGCACATCATTAGCGAGGCATGTAGTCATGTTGTTAAGACACACATAACATGATTATGATATTTGCCCTTGTCACATACCTTCGTCATCTATTCACGTACCGTAAAATTGAATTCGGTATATGTGACGCTAGCGAAACATGCGCGAATGCATCATGAGCTTGGCTTGTAGTCCTGTGAATACATAGCAGGCATGTCATGATTTTCAAGTTAGGGTCTGTTACTTGTGTTCGTCATGCAAAAGTGTCTTACCATACCAGTTTTGTAGCTTGTCATGTGAATGAAATCACCGCAGGACTATCAAATATAAATCATGACATTCATGACAACCGTGTCATGATTTTCATGTTATGACTAGTCAAATATGTTCATACAGTCATTGCATTTCATACCAAGTTTGGTGTCGATACCATTATTGAAACAGCCAGAAGAGCTAAATGTCTTAGGCGGCTAGATAGTGTGGAGATAGGTTTGTACTAGGCTTACCTACTAAGCGCAACCGTGTAGGGACACGACGTCCTCCACTGCCGCAGCATGCGAAGACGCTGCGTCCGGGTTCGTCGTTTTCTCCGGCACGGCGCGGAAACCACGCACGAGGCAGGATAACAACAACGGATTTATTAACCCAAGATGCTGCACAATGCGACATTCACGGGCTTGCAGGCCGTAAAGGGAACTCCGCAAGACCGAGCAAGTACGCTTGCCTAGGGCGCCACGACTCCCGCACAAGGGCCGAAGTTTAACACACTAACGAGAAGCCGCCGTCTGAGCAGCGCGTCAACCCCTCGTGGAGGCCTGAGAACATCGGCCACGATAAGCGAATCGTCGGGCGCAACATAGCTCGTAGGAGAGGAGGATGTCACACGCACCCAAAGGGAAATGACACTGCATTGTGACATAGGCCCACGCAGCGTAGCGTGCCCGGACATACCTGCGTGGGACGGAGTCGAAGCTTGACTCTCCCAGACCAAGAGGCACCATGGCAGCCATCCTGGCGAATGCCGGTGAATATACGCGCCCTGGTTACGCGGTCGGTGCGCGCGAGGCAGCTGGGGAACGAGGTGCCTGGTGCGTGGCCGCTCTCGATTGCCACATCCCCCCTCCTAAGACCGAGGCTGCCCTAAAGACACCGTAATAAAAGCATCCACCGACACCGCAAAAAACAGGTCCAGCTAAGTGCCGTCCACGAGATCGTCGGAGTCCCGTCGTCTTCGTTCGGCGGCGTCTCAGCAGGAACTTGGGGCCGTGGGAGGGCGGCGGACACCACTGCAGCGATGGCCGACTTGAACGAAGAGTCCGTGACGGCTCGCTGCGACCGCCTGAATGGAGTCGGTTGACAGGGCAGGTTGAAAGCCCTGGCCCAGTGGCACCGCCGGAGTAGACAGGACCGCAGGGGCACCGCCAGACTTCGCTCGGTGAACCCACGAACGGAGGTGGGTAGCCTCGTGCATTAGCAGGACACCGCAAGCGTCGCAGTAGGAGGCCTCAGGAGCAGGCGGCATCGAGGCACCTCCGGAAGCATCGAGCAAGACCGAAAGGTTGCGTCCGCGGAAAGGACGCGAGACGGACTCGGGGTCTAACCCCACCCAGACTTTGCGTTGCTTGGACCAGCGACGAGTCGACACGAAGGCGACCGGGGCCTCAGTGCCTTGTTTGAACGTCCACGTAGTGACTTCACGAGGCGGTGTCTTGTTAGCCGGGGCCGGGGGAGCATTCGACGAAGGCGGCATGGACGCGGCCGGTGGGTGCCTGCGGAACGAGCGAATGCGCGCCTGGTCTCCCGGGCTTTTTCTTGGGGAAACGGGCCATCGAGAAGGACATCACAAAAGCTAGGGTGTCGGCGAAAAGCTGAAACGCAACTAAAGGTGCAGCCCCAGCCGCGACAGGCTGGCCCAATAAAGAGAGCCTACTCAGTCGGATTGAAAGTTGCGTGAGCCAATAGGGCACACGCTTCCCTTCTCCCGCCGACTACGCGGGATATACCCGTGAGAGATTGAGCCACTGGGAAAGGGCTTTTCTCTCTCGAGCAGCCGGGAGCGCTGTGAACCGGGTGTATATTCCGTGCGTATCGCGTGTAATGGTGTTCCCAGAGAGAAAGCTCGCCAGGTTGCCGTTACTGTTGCTGCTGGATGGGCTCTCGCACAGCAGCTATAAATCTCCGCTCCCTCACATAAAGGGGATAAGGTCCCGCTACACACCGGGGGCGAAAATCAGACTAAGTGTGTTTTCGCAGGTTTTACCAGTGGCATGGTTTGGAAACAGCCTCATCCCGGTTTCCTGCGGTTTAGTGACCACCTCCCCCTCCCCGATATCGTTGCTGCGGGCGATTTACCTTGTCGAGCGATTGACCGTAGACCACAAGAAGAAGCCGATCTTGTTAAGACAGGCATCCCAATCCCTGTGTTGCTGCGCAAAGGCTGTCAGCAAGGGCTTGAGGTTCCGGTTGATCCGCTCGGTCTGGTTGGCCTGTGGGTGATACGTGGTAGTTTTAAGGTGCTTAATGCCAAAGGCAGCACACGCATCCACAAACACCTCGGCCATGAAATAGGATGCATTGTCCGTGATCAACTTCACCGGAAAGCCAAAGTGGGTGAAGACCTCGGTCAACTTGTCCCAGATTGCGCGTGCCATTACCTTCTGAAGGGAAAACAGTTTGACCCACTTTGTGAAGTGGTGTGTGACAGTCAGGAGAAAAACATGGCCTCTCCGGCTTCTTGGGAAAGGTCCCATAATGTCACAGTCCGCGACTTGCCAAGGTTGTTGTCTGTCGATAGGCTGCATGAGCCCAGGAGGCTTGCCCCCGCAAGGCTTTATGCATTGGCACACGTGGCATGAGCGGGCGTAGTGAATGGCGTCGCGCTTCATGCCAGGGCAGGTAGCGGAGCGGCACAACTTTTTAAAGGCCACTCGCGTGTCCGGCCAACCGCAAGTCGTGGAAAAAACCTAGGGTGGCTTTCCCAGTCGTCGGGGTATCACCACCTTGAAAGACTCCTGGGGAGCTTCTTCAGATGGGACGTAGTGCAGGCGAACTCCGTCGGCATCAAGCAGGTACGAGTCCAACGTGCCCGCAGCGATACCAGCCTGCGTACGGCACTCGGCGCTGACAGCAATACCAACTGTCTGTTCGAGCCCGGTGGCTTAACTGCCGTGCTCCACTTGGGAGCTCAGCTCTTCGAGCTTGTCAACGATGTGTTGACAAAACGGATCGCCTGCTGTGCCTTGAGCAGCTCCTCTCTGCTAAAGACGATACCAGTGGACGTGGCAGGGTCTACCAGGTATGCATCCTCACCCGAGGCCGTCGACTCGAAAGTCACTTCGCCATCGAAGTTCACGCCTTTCGACCCTTTGGAGGCAGAGGGCCCGGGGTCTACTTGATGCGACTGCTCTCTGGAGTGGCGTACACAAGTGCCGGACGCCAAAACGAGGGCACGCGACAAAGCGTCAGCCACGACGTTCGAACTTCCTTTCCGGTAGCGCAAAACAAAGTTGTACCGCTGCAAGGTCCACGCCTAGTGCGCGAGGCGGCCCGAGGGCTCGCGCAAGCGCTTAAGCCAGGTGAGTGCCATGTGGTCCGTTTCCACCACGAATGGCACGCCGTCGACATAGCAGTCGCACTTCCCGAGAGCAAAAACTATAGCGAGACATTCCCTTTCAGTGACGCTATAGTTACGCTCGGTGGCGTTAAGTGACCGGCTCGCAAAGGCGACAGGCTGGAGGACGCAGTCGTGCCTTTGAAGCAGTACCGCGCCGAGACCCAGGTCACTCGCGTCCACTTGGACAACGAACTCCCTGTTCAGGTCGGGCAGCTTTAACTTGGCTGTGGCCACTAGAGCTTCGGAGAGCACCTTCATGGCTTGTTCTTGTTTTCGTCCCCAGCTCCATCGTGCCGACTTCTTGAAGAGTGCAGTCGAGGGCGCTTGGAGGACTGCATAGTTTGGGATGAACTGTCGATAGTAGTTCACCATTCCCAAAAAGCGCCTCAGGCCCTGAATATTTGCCGGCGTCGGGTAGTCCACAATGGCGCGTACCTTGTCCTCGCACGGCAGAACACGAGCGCTCTAAATGGTAAAGCCTAATAGTGAGATGCGAGTCTCAGCTATTTGAGCTTTCTTCGGGTTCAAAGTCTACCCGGCGGCACGCAACCTCACGAGGATATTCTTCAAGTGGTCAAGGTGATCCTCGAACATTCGAGAGAAGATGACGATGTCGTCGAGGTACGCCATGGCGTGTTGCCATTTAGCGTCCCCTAGAACGTGGTCTATCAATCACTTGAACGTAGCTGCAGCTCCAGAACAGCCAAATGGCATGCGTGTAAACTCGTACAAACCTCTGTGAGAGGTGAACGCAGTTTTCTCGGCGTCTGCCTGCCCCATCTGAACCTGAAGGTAACCACGGCTAGCATCCAAGGTGTTGAAGTAGCAATCACCGCCTAGAGCAGCCACGATCGAGTCAACGTTAGGCATAAGATAAGCATCCTTCCTCGTGACCTCGTTCAGCCGGTGGTAGTCCACACAGAGCCGGTGAGAGCTGTCTCTTTTGGGGACCATTACCACCGGTGAACCCCAAGGACTGTTTGAGCGTTAGACAACTGCGGTCTCAATCAACTCATCAAGTGCCTGGTCGATTGCTTTCCTCTTTGCCGCACAAATGGGGCGAGGATTGCATTTCCACGGTTGTGCATTGCCTGTGTCAATCCGGTTTCTCACCAGAGAGGTGCGACCCGGGCGTTCCGTGAACGTGTCACTGAAACGTGTCAACAGCAACGACAGGCGTGCTTTCTCGCGTTTTGACAAGGTGTCCGGCAAAAGCGGCAGCGAGCAATACGAGTTGCTTCTCAGCGGGTGGGTCACCGGCATAGCCAAGACCTCGTTCACCGCGGCAGCATTATGCTCGATGGAAAGCTGCACGCACAGACTGTTTTCCGCCGCGCCGACCAAAGGACCAGTCATGGCGTCGGAGGGGGAGACGCGGGGGCAACGCTTGGTCTCCTTTCCTCCTTCCACCTCGTGGCGTGCGGCGACTTATACCCCTGTCACACGGGCACCCGCGAAGACCGTTTAACTCCCTCATCCTTACGACAACGCCGATGCGGTCCGTGTCACACGGCCACCCTTACGCAAACGAAGGTAAACGGAGCATTTCGCGAATGACGTTCAACGATCTTCCTTCGCAGCGAAACGAGGTACTCTCGTCCCCAGCAGTCTAGAGGTCAGATAAAAATTTCGAGCAGGAATTGGCCGCAGTGAAAGAATAATTCATTTTTGCAATATTAAACGTTCTTTTGTTGTAGTACTCATTCACAACGCGTGTTTGTTTACAATATTTACGCCCGCCAGAGTTCACTTACTCTCAACACCGATGCCTTACACCTCGCGAGTCGGGCCGGGCGGCGCCAGCCGATCAACGTCATTACAAGCGCAATATTGTACCACTTCCTCACGTCGTCCGCTGTGTCACTCATGGCTGAAGAACACAAAATGTGCGCCCACGAGGCCAGGAAGCATAAGAACTTTCGTTCCGGGCATGTACACAGGCAACAAAAGAACTAAAAGCACAATGTAGCCAGCGTAACTAGCAGGATCGCTACATTTAGCAAATGCGTTTTTATTTGAAATTCTTTTATTGGTTTGTTAGTCGCGTACCTACTTAATAGTGCTTTTTTGTAGAAACCGCATAACGAGGATTCACAAAATATCAATACAGATGAAATTAGAATACTTTTCCGAAAATCAAATAGCGCCCGCTGAGCCCTCTCGCGGCAACTGTTACAACCTTGTCGCTGCCGTGTGACACTGCCACAACTCCTTCTCCGTCGAACCCTCTAGGGGAGATTTACGTTGACGGTGTTCAACGGAGTTTGGTGGTGACCGTGTGACAGGGGTATTACTGGCAGCCGAGACCACGGGAGGTGCAGCGAAAGGCCGTAGGGCGCCGGAAGGGCCGTCCCTGTAGCTTCCGCTTTCGACGTCAATCAAGATGCCTGTGCGCGCGAGAAAGTCGCGACCAAGAATCACAGGCACGGAAAGACCAGGGAGATGCACAAAGCGCTGTCGGCGTTCGCGATTCTCCCAATTCACAACCAACCGCACAGCGCCGCACGAGGTGGCGGTACCGCTGGCGAGGTGGAAGGCAGTGTCGCAAGCTCGTTTGCGGACAGAGCGGTCGCGCAAATGAGCCCTTTATCCAGACCCAAAAGCGCCGATATCCAGCAACACCAGCGATCGTAAGGGCGATGAACGGCACCGGCGTGGCTGGAATGTCATGTCCAGTGCGACACGCCATCGGTGCCAGAGGTTGTGTTACACTCCCGTGCTCTCTTACTGCTGCAGCCGCCAGCAAGAGGGAGCTCACCGACAGCTCACCCCGTTTTTTGACTGGCGAGCAGGTCCTTGTTTCGGTTTGGGCGCATTGCACTCACGCACGGTGTGACCATGCTCATGGAAACGAAAGCAGAGAACGGCTTTTCCTCCAACAGAGGGGAATTTCGGCGATCCTTTAGAGCTACGAGGTGTACGTTCGCTAGCCGCAGTGGGGCTCCGCGATCAGATATCCCCTCGTGTACTGGAGCACGGGGTTTCCGTTCTTGTTCACACTGCCGGGCAACGGTGGCCACCCGGGCGTGCCGAGTACGGGTTGAGAGCGCGGTCCGACACGTCAAGCATGTCTCGGTCTCTCGTGGCAGAGGCCACCTCGTGGCTCGCGAAACCCCAGTGTGACGAGTCACGACCAGCCCACTCACAACGAGGCTCGAGAGACATGGACGGGGGTGGCGGCGGGCAATAAGCTCACGCTGCCAGAAAGTTACCCTGAATACGCTTCGCATCGGATGCCAGCTCGTTTAGGTCACGATAACGGGCGCTCCGAAAGTAAGCGGCGAAAGTTGGATCAGCCTGACGTATGGCTCGCTCCACCTTCTCGGCGTTTGATGCCGTAGGATCGGGAAGGAGGTAGAGCTCCTGCAAAGCCCGAACGTACCCGAGAAGAGATTCGTCGGGATGCTGTGTGCGAAGCTCTAACTCACGACACATGCGGCGCTCGTATTCAGGAGGAAGGAATTCGCTACGAAAGAGAGCCCTTAACTCCTCCATCGAGTGAGCTTGGTGGCCGACGAGCTGGTACCACCTCGCCGCTTGGGCTGTCAGCGACACGGGCAAAACAGAGCCTAGCCTAACGCTGTCGCTCTGCCGCGTAGCCTGCTGATAGCGGTGCAGCGCCTTGAGGTACTCTGTGGCACTGATGCGGTCCGAATAAGCGCTGTACTAAGGCAGAGGTACCCTTAAGCTACTCAGAATGCTTGACTGAGGGGACTCGGGGTCTCCCTTTAAAGCACAAGGCTGCGAGTGCAACGCTTTCAACAAAAATTTAGGAGCTGCGCCGAAGTTGCGTGCAGCGGTAATTGCTCCGAGGTGGGCACGGCCGTAACAGGTGCGCGCGCCTGTTCCCCAACATGCGCAGCCGACCGAAAAGAGCCAGTACACGGCGTGAAGGAGGGTAGGGTTTGCGCTCCGACTGGTGCTTGAGGCGTCACGCAACTGGCAAACGGGTCAACAACAGAGCACGGTGGCCAACGTCAGTCGAAAGCGTCCCCTACGCGAGGCTCAGGCCAGCGAGCGTCGGTGAACGCGGCGGCGATTTCGGTTAAGCGAGCAGGCTCGCGAACGACATCGTCAACCCTTTGCGCTCGGGACTACGACGGGTCAGTAAGCGCGTTCCCGCCAACACCTGAGTGCCCCTGGTAGGAAGGTCTGGGTGCGGCGATTCGAGCTGTCAACCGTGCTGCTGACGAGGAAAGGCCAGCGAGCGGATACTGCACCGGGAACGGGCCCTTCAGCGCGTGAGTTTCGAACAGCTGATAAAGCCTGTTACTGGCTTGGCTAGGACTGTGGTCCTCGTTCAAACGACTCGCATCAGTGTAGGGCACCCCGAAAAAGGGATATCTCCCGGTGAACGAAAGCAGAGGGTTGCCGAGAGGGCCGTACCCCGTGCTGTTGCAGCCGTCCGCCTCGAAGTCCGTCGCCACAGTATCGAACAAGAATGAGTGCCTCGAAGGAGTCTGCTCTGAAGCCACGCCGAAACCAAGTTGGGTGCCAGTTGTGTGGAGATAGGTTTGCACTAGGCTTACCTACTAAGCGCAACCATGTAAGGATGCGACGTCCTTCACTGCCACGGCGTGAGAAGACGCTGAGGCCGGGTTCGTCGTTTTCTCCGGCACGGCGCAGAAACCACGCACGAGGCAAGATAGCAACAACAACGGGTCTATTAACCCAAGATGCAGCACAGTGTGATACTAACGGGCTTGCAGGCCGTATAGGGAACTCCGCAAGACCGAGCAAGTACGCTTGCCTAGGGCGCGACGACTCCCGCACAAGGGCCGAAGTCGAACGTACGAACGAGAAGCCGCCTGCTGAGCAGCGTGTCAACCCCTCGTGGAGGCCTGAGAACATGTGCCGCGACAAGCGAATCGTCGGGCGCAACATAGCTAGTAGGAGAGGAGGATGTCACGTGCCCAAAGGGAAATGGCGCTGCGTTGTGACGTAGGGCCACGCGGCATAGCGTGCCCGGACATGCCAGCGCAGGGCGGAGCCGAAGCTTGACTTACGCAGGCGAAGAGGCGCCCTGGCGGCCATCTTGGCGAATGCCAATGAATAAACGCGCCCGGGCTACGCGGTCGGCGCGCGCGCGGTAGCTGGTGAACGAGGCGCCTGGTAGGGGGGCGCTCTCGATTCCCACAATAGATAGTCGATAGATAGATAGATACTCTCGAAGTCATCGAAGTTCGCCAAGAAATGCTTCGCATTTGAAACTTGTGAAGCAAAATGAGCGCGGAAGTGGCGGCAAGACAGCCTGGAAGGGGTTCAGACACGGGATGCAGTGGCAAGGCGTCGAAAGCTGTCGACACCTGAAGTTGGTAGTGCAGACTCCCCTCATTCAGCCACAGCTGCAACGTGTGCGACGGCTTGTGGTTCGGCAGACTCGATCACTGTCGCTACCATCTTCAAGGAGCAATCCCTCGCTAACGCCATTGCCATGCTAAATCGACACCTTCCTTTAAAGTCAACCAGATACTTAAACTTCATACGAAAAGTTTCTACTGAGATGTTGATTCAATGATGTGACATGTTTCTGTAAGACCACAACGAAACACTCTGAAAGTATATAGAAGAGCGTGCGTTCCGCGAAGAAATATTTTGAATTATTAAAATGACATGTATGGTGTCAGAGTTTTCATGACGTAAAATTCAGGTGTCAAAAGCTCATTGGTCCTTGATCCTAAAACAGTCGTGTGAGCGCCTAGCTGAAAAGATTCGGGAGTAAGCTAAAAAAGCGGTATCATGGCTCCCCATGACAGTGATTTTATTTCCTAGCGCAGCCAGTTTGCACGATTTGGTTTCTTGAGCTTGTTGATATCAGTAGGCCGTCTCGTTCAAGGGTGAGGAAATCACGAGCAATGAATGACTACTGGTTCTATGTGGTCATCAATAGTGATTCAAGCCATGCAAATATTTACGTAGAAGCTTCGGAGGAGTCTACCATCAATCGATTGGCCTGATGCACTTCTTCCCTCCTCTGCATCGTTAACGTCGGTTGCGCCAGTTTGATGCATCATAACTGACGCAGCACTCATGGTTCGGTGAACTTCCTCATAATTCGACGCACTTGAACTCAAGCTGACTCAGATATAAAGGTGAATCTGAGTCTGAGTGGGTCCGGTGTTAAGATACTTTGATAAGTTTGAGTCCCAGTGAATCAGGCCGAAGAAAAAATTGGTCAATTGAAGTCCGATTAAGAGTTCAAAACACAAGATATATTTCTTGGGTGTGGCTGAGTGAGGTCCACATTGTTGCTGACCTCTGGCAACAGTACAGGTCGAAACCTTTTAGTACAGTTTAGCTTGGAGTCTCGCTAGGTGAGCTTCTATGGCTACTTTTCTAGATTAATTCCTCAAAAAGATAATGCAATAGACAATATTCACGCGCATAATTGGCGCCCTTGCACAAATTACGCCCAACCAATATTTAGCCAGCTTTTGAAAAAAAAAATATTTGCTCACATGTTTCATGCTCCTCGATACGGCCGAGCCAGCTCTTCCGGCACGTGCATCTTTTGTCATTTCAATGATTCGGCCAGGGGTGCACCTCGCCAAGCAGACGAGCCCAGCCAACAGGCTGCTAGTGCGAAGTTCTTTTTGCTGAGGACTTCCGCTGAACAAGGATCCCTAGAATACCGCATCCAAACACAGACCTATTGACGGGTCGCCGGAACTGCTGGAGCGTTTGCCTCTCTTTGTGTTCGTATTTCTACCACCGCGATAATGGCGAGAATGCACGCTCGCGTCGTGGCAAGGACGCCTTTCTGCATCGGATGCATGCGAGGACCTGTCACGCCAATTAGAGTTACTTTATACGCTACGTTAAGGTACCTACATAAAGCCAATATATACAGTAAACCTAGCGCCAACTGGTCCCCTTGTTCTGTGCGTCCGCGTTGCAACGCACTCGATTTCGGAACTTTAGGTTTCGCCATTTGGCCGGCACGGTTTGACAATTACCTTGCAATGTGCTACAGTAATGTAGGTATGGTGAAATGGAAGCTCGCTGTTGTAAATTTCGGCGAAGAAAACGAAAGTGTGCCACCGCAAAGCACTTCGCGGGGACGTACGTACTTGATGTGACGACCGATGTGATCGGTACACGAGAAAGGAGAAGTGTGTGCTTTTGCTAATGCAAGTTTCCTGCCTTTGAAAGAGGCTTCTTCATTTATCTGCGAATGCTTAGTTTTTGTGGTATCGCCGTGTCGTGGGACCTAGTTTCTATCGCATTGTCGGAAAAGCTTCAAGAAAATGGGGCGCTCGAACGCGCTGGACAAAACCGAAGATGATGCGCTTCGGGAGGGCGGTGGCTGTGGCCGTGGCGATAATCCCCAATCATTCTTCGTGATCAGTAATTCCCTCTAGACAACGTGTGACCACATCCGACTGGTTAAAGTATGCGCTATATCTTACAAAATTAACAAGTACACTTTGCGTGTGCTGCAAGTAATTTTTTTTAGTTTTCTGATGTATATACTGCGCAGGTTAGGACTCTGACAAAATAGGCAGTTTTACCTTCACCTACATAAGAACTTCACGTACGAAAACATAAATAGTCCTCATGCGCTACGTGCACGCCATCAGAAACGCTTTTAGCTACACGTACGTGACGTGCGGTGAGAGCTACCACGTAGCTCCATCTGCTGAGAATCATGAACACTGTGGCAGCCAATTCTCGATTAACTATCTTGTCGCGCTCTTCACGCATCTTGTTTAAGCACCCGCGCGATGCTGTCTACGTGCGCAAGAAATGCAACGAAAGAAACTAATCTCGTTCTAACTAATCTCGAAACAGTAGTAACCACGCGCTCGTCTTACGTTCGTAAGACAAGCGCTTGGCCGCTATTGTCTGTGCATGCGCACTGATTAAACGTATGAGCTCGACGTACGCAAAGCCTCAACGTACGTGAAACTAAAACTATTTAATGTTTAATCACCGCTCACAATATCGCCGCGTAATTTGTGCACCCCCTTACCGGCGCCCAACAATTACAAAAAATGTGCGCGAATTGCTACCTTGCAACTGGAACTGCTTCTGCCCAGCTCGGTACAATGTTAAAACCAAAACAGTTACTGGGTTCTCAAAAACGTCTCTTCAAAACAATCTTTACGCACCTTTTCAGACCAGGTTCTTGGTCCCAGCAAGTGGCTCTGAGTCACCCATTACAAGAAGAAAAAGCGCAAGGTGCAAACGTTTTGTGTCAATATTCCTTTATTTTGCTTTATCTGCAGTGGATGCATATGCGCATTCTGTCATGTATATGCAGCTGTATTGCGATTTTACGTAATATAATAATCATATGGTGCTAATTGCTTGCCAATATTTAGGACAAACATCACATGGGTATCATATATATTTACCGAAATGCAAATGTGCCTCTGAGGATGCTGTCACAGATCCTGTTAATTCGGGAGGCGATTGCCGGGCTAATTCCAAGGGCCGAAGTATCGGCCCCCCGAACCGCACCACGAAAGCGTGGACAATTTAAAAGTGGTCCTATTTGGCGCGCCAGCGGTCGCTGGCTGTGGCCCAAAGAACAAGCCAGAGCCGAGAGTTGATAAACGAAACAAGATTATATTCTCAATTATGGCAGATCAAAACGATACACAAGTATGCACACTCGACAATAGTTGAATACAACATGTCACCAATCAAACAATGTACTACACAGTACAATCAGCCACACTCGAAACAACGGACACAGACAACAATGCGCACTACAATGCAGTCACATCAATCGAACAACCAAGATACTATAGGCTAAAGAGTTAGAAAACCTATTCAGTCCAAAGTCCTTGGAACAAAAGTTTGAATGATACTCTTCCGAGAATCACTCACTCAAAGTCCAGCGTTGTTGTCGTTCCGCTGCCCCCGAAGTTTCTCTTCCAGGAAACCTCGCGTCTTCAATTGGCCGCTCTCCAAGCCCCAAACTTCTTCGCCGGAAACACGTCGGCTTGACACACGCAGCTGTTGCCACGCGTCTTCGCTCGATAGTGGTTGACACACACTCTTGCCTGTAGCTCGAGACTTCACCCCTCAGGTGAAAATCTTCTTCTTCTCCTTTGTCCCGGAAAACGAAAGGCTTCGTCCACAAGGCGGAACACCCTACGCACTCTGGCGCATACTTTCTTCTTCTCCTGCTTTGTCACTAAGGACAAAACCTTCAGCGACAAACGCGGCGGAATACCCCGCGCACACTGGCGCTAACTTCCTTCTTCTCCTGATCTCCCATCTCGGCTGCTCGATTAAATACCTTCCGCGCGAGATTCCAGAAAGTTCTCATCATTTCGTCGGCGCGATACGCAGCGAAGGCTGGGGAAAGGGCGAGACGGTACGAGGGCCGTCCGCGACGGATGACGCAACCCTGCAGCTTCACGCCCCTTTCCATCGAGAACTCTCTAGGGCTTGTCGGCCGCCGATGCGAGGAGATTCGTTGGTGAACCTACGCTTCCGAGGGGAGACGGGCGCTTGCCAGGGGAGTCTATGGATGCTTGTTTTCTTTTTTTATCGTTGACCTCTCGATGCTTCATGGCGAGAATTTGGCGGCGCGGCCTTATTCAAGCGCTCGCTTTGTGACAGATGCACTCATGCATTCGGGAGGCGATTTGGCCAGCTGCAAGAACAAAATTTATTGATCGTAGCCAGCAGCAATTGCAGTGTTTCATTCTTGACTGCGCAGAGATATATATTTACAGTCAAAAGGAACCTACGCTGCACATTATGCTTCCTAACACGTTTGTTTTTTATTCTTTTGGTGTCAACTACGCTTCAATTGGCGGCTCTCATAATCATTTGGTGGTTTTGGGACGTTAAACCCCACAAATCAATCAACTACGCTTCAATATTTCTGGAGCATAAAATATGTGGCGGGAATATGTTTACATTTAGTGCATGTAAGAACATCAGGTTGACATCCGTGATGTGTTTCTTTGTTGTGATGTTTATACGAGTAACATCCGTGATGTGTTTCTCTTTTTTGTGATGTTTATATGAGTAGTTTACTAACATAACGCTAAATGTTATATATCAGCGCGCAGCTGTCGACAAATAAATGGGTTCCAGTTCGCAATTGCCCCTTCCAATGTTGGAGCAGAACAAAGCGGTCACTTGATGTCGCCACGCTAGAAACGCAACTCTGGTAATTCTTGCACACTCTATTGTTTGAGCCGTACCTTTAAGTTAACAAAGTGCGTGCGAGTATGCATAAACTTTCAGTATCGACATGCGCCGAGATGAGCTCCAGCGAATTGGACTTTCACTCTTCTGTTATATCACCATGATTTCCACCAAAGGTTAGTCACACCGACGAAGCCCGTACAAGTGTTATCGGCGTTTCCGGGTTTTAGAATACACAATTTTGACGAGTAAAAATGACAATACAGCACAGCTGTGGCATCATTTACACTAAATGTAGCCTTTTTTATTTTGCGCGGTGTCCACGCAAGAAGCGACAAACAACGATGCGATGCGCTTGCAGCACCTCCATCAAATGGACTCCTCCCCTCACCGACAGCTGCCGGTCGCACTCGCCGGCACTTCACTGGCTCTTTTGCGAGAACATAGACACGTCAACTCATATGCTTACTGCACCAATTTGATAGCACAAAGTTTCTGGTGCATTGTATTTGTTTTGGAAAGCCATTATGTAGTTGTTCCTAACGCAGAGCAACAGCGGTGCGCTGGCACGACTGCGCTGTGTGTTGCGCGAAAAACATCACAATGAATTGTGCGGGCGTATCTGTCGAATAACCATAGAGGCCTCATAAAGCCTGAACTGATATCGCCCTATGGAAGGAGCGAGAAACAGATAATAAACTTGGCAGTAACCGCCGATAAAATCTACCTGCTCCTAAGTCCACCGAGTTTTTTTTTCCTTGCAGTTGTAGATTGTAACAAAAACATAGCGCTGTTGCCATTATTGCAGTGTAAATTGTTACAAGCAGCAGTTCGTGTTTATGAAATGTACAAATTTTAGTAATAGGTGCAGATTCCCCCCCCCCCCCCCCCCCCCGAGTATGCGACAAACAGAACTGATGTTAAACCGTGACTTCGTGAGTTGACTACTTTTAAACACGTAAGTTGCCATATGTTGGCGTGGCACTGTGATTAGTGTGCTAAGTTGGAAACTCGAATGTGGCAAGTTCAATTTCGTGCTGTCACACTTTTCTTTTTACGGGTGCTTTTTACATCGTTTTTTTATACAAGCATTTCTATTATTTCTTTAGCGACAGCTCGTCATGGTTGTTATGACGCTGCTTCGTGCTCCAGCATTGCCCGCTTGAGCGCGCCATCCAACATCCACTCCACCATACGTCATCATACACCATGAGCCACCAACATTTCCACCACCATAATTCCCCGAAATGGTGGATGGTGGAATGCACCATTCTTATAATCGATGTTTTTTCAATAGGGTACTTGTCGGAACATTTAGAGGTGCATCAAGGTTGTATTGCTATTTTACTATAGATATTTAAGAAAAACTTTGCTCTGTGTATTTCGGTTTCATTGCTGTATTGATTGTTCTTGGGCAGACGTTGCACTGTGATCCAACTATAATAATTATTGGCAACATTGTGTACTCTTTTCGCAGTCAGCGTGTGCGTTGAAGCAGTGACTACGCCAGACCCGAATGCAGCAATTTACTTGCCAATAGAACGTTGATTTTGTATCGATAAAAACACACGCTTTAGTTTAAACGCTGAAAGTTTGTCTGTACTTCCCATAATTTTATTAGCTGTCAGTTGTCATTTTATACAAATGCATCATTGACAATACTCTTTATTTTGAGAGACCTCATTCACTAACATCAACAGTGACCGGGTCCAGCTGGTAAGTTTTCGTTATAAAGAAATCACCAGCAAGTACGGACAATGAAAAACGAATTTGATGCCCCGCAAATGCTTGAATATCGATTATATCATTTATATACTTGCAGCGCATATGTATAGGGCTTTTGTGTTATATATACCTTCACGCTTTCTGCATTGATATGTTTGCCTATTGCAGCACTATGCACAAAATTATTGCGTCTTATTTTTTGATGCTGTCGTGCGCATTTGCAGTTGCTATTTAGCGTTTTCAGTGTCTTGACTTCGTTCTCGTTTTCTCACTTGCATGCCCTGACGTTTAGGATGACGTGATTCCGACTACCAGAGATATTCATCGGGCGCTTCCAACTAAAAGAAACTATTTCACGAATGGCGTTCTGCAGTGGCGGATGTGATCCCGCGACCTGCATGTCAGCAGCCGAAAACCTTAGCCACTAGACCACCAAGGCGGGGAGCAGCGGCACAGCGAATTTTCCCTCAGTAAAGTAAAAAGTTGGGCGAGTTGGTGCTGGTTCATGATGATAAGGGGCGCGAAAAAAACGACACACAACAGAGAAGAAGTACACGGGACGACGCGCTACTAGCAACTGGAATATTTTATTCAGGAAACACCATTTATACCGCAGTGACATCAAATTTAACCCAACGAATCGACCAAAAACTAAAAATACATGCTCAGCATGCCTACAAGTAACGTTGCAGATAGGCTATCTCCCCTTCCTGCAGACTGATAGAGGGGTGGCTGATGCAATCGGGCCCCTCCCTCTGGATAAAGAGGGCTTCTATAATCTCCCTCTCCGCTGAGCCCCTGTGCCTGTAGATTACAGTTGTCTGCTCAAATACCGATCAGGGTAACTGTAAGCCGGTATTTGAGCAGACAACTGTAATCTACAGGCACAGGGGCTCAGCGGAGAGGGAGATTATAGAAGCCCTCTTTATCCAGAGGGAGGGGCCCGATTGCATCAGCCACCCCTCTATCAGTCTGCAGGAAGGGGAGATAGCCTATCTGCAACGTTACTTGTAGGCATGCTGAGCATGTATTTTTAGTTTTTGGTCGATTCGTTGGGTTAAATTTGATGTCACTGCGGTATAAATGGTGTTTCCTGAATAAAATATTCCAGTTGCTAGTAGCGCGTCGTCCCGTGTACTTCTTCTCTGTTGTGTGTCGTTTTTTTCGCGCCCCTTATCATCATGAATTTTCCCTTTCATAACAAAGCCTGGCTAAACGCACCTATAACCTATATGCAGTTGTGGGCAACGTTACTAGATAGCTTCAGTTGTAAAACTCTCCCCATGCGCCGTGCGCCGCCGGCGTCTCCGTTTCTCGGCGTGCCGCGAGAGGGCGGGACCGCTGCATTTTGCTCTACCCGGCCGCTGCTCATCGCGTGCAACGGCGCTTCTCTCAATGCCGCTTCGGCCTTCTCATGACGTTAGCGCACGATGACATCAAAGATTACCCGCTACCCGTCAAGTTGTCCGCGTCCAGACTACATCTAGGCCAGAGTACTTTCCAGTAGCTGCTCAGGATCGCTTAATGTGGGGCAGAAAAGCCGTCCGTTACAGCTCATTGCATTGCTTTCTACTACAGGTCAGCCGAAGCGCATCGTAGTTTGCACGCGCTTGCGTCGGCTGCTCGCCGGCAGTCAACCACGAGCGTGAACGGTCTGCCGCAAGCTTGTAGCATGGAATAAGCCTCCGTTAAAACTTATTTTGATTGTATCTTCCGAATTTTATAAAAAATCACGAAACCACTCATTTTGTTTCCAGACAAAGAAGCAAGGTCACCATTGGAGCTACGTCATTTAGTGGCTCTAGTAATTATGGCCACTCGAAGACGAAACTTCCCAATTGTCTCGACGTCCTTTTTGGAATAGTACCTTTTCCATGTCTTGCCCTGACAACAGTTAGCTTTACCAAACGCCACCAAGAAGCGACATTTCTGCAAAAGGCGAAATAGCTTTAATTGAAAGAATTATTGAGTCAATTAAGTGACGAAGTTAAACCAGCTTACATGTCAATAAGCATAATGTTCTTTTCACCAATTTATTGGTTTTCACAGTGCACACTTTACGGCAGACACAAAGTAGAAAAATATATGCAACGTTTTTTTTAAAATTTACAATCAGCTCCACACCTTTTTTGCTTGAGGTGAATATTGCTACAATATATCAAAGCATGTTAAGAGAAACAAAGTAAGTAATGAATAGATACATGCAAGCATTTTTATTTACAAATCAACTCCACATCTTTTTTGCTTACGGTGAATATGGCTACAAAATACGAAATCATGTTGACAGAAAAAAAGTAATGAATAGATACATGTATGCAAGGTTTTTTTTTTCATTTACAACAAACTCTACAACTTTGCCAGCGTGCTTACAGCAGCTTAGCGCGTTTGCGCGCCGACTTGACCTGCACATTCAAGGCACGCTCTCGCTGAAGAAATCTGGAATAGAAATGCATGCGCGTCACCAAAAAAAAAGCTCCTTATCCGGTGAAAGCTCCTTATCCGCACGCGGGATGGCCTTATTCCAAAGCGAGCGAAGCGTCGCATCTTTGGGAGCCGAGAAGAAGTGCCTGTCCGTGTTGTTCTTGTTGCTACTGTAGCCACTGGTACACCTGGGAACGAAGCAGGTCGGCATTGTCGGCCTCAGCCTCACATGCAGAAGCCCACAGCAATGAAATACAGTCGCTGGAAAATCACTAAATGTGCCACTCGAAC
The DNA here is from genome assembly GCF_013339725.1 of Rhipicephalus microplus. Classification (NCBI taxonomy): domain Eukaryota; kingdom Metazoa; phylum Arthropoda; class Arachnida; order Ixodida; family Ixodidae; genus Rhipicephalus; species Rhipicephalus microplus. The sequence continues at coordinate 108,620,126 of NC_051168.1, read as the reverse complement.
GGCATCGCTCATTCAGCACTTCTGAAAACGACCACGCGAACAAGAAACGCCGGAGACGGGGGCACCGAATGCGCCGGCTACTGCGGCGCATAAGCGAAACCGCCTGCGAGCGCCCCGGCAACCGAGCCGGTTGTGACTGCAGCGCCACAGAGAGAAAGATCGGTGGCGGTTCCGGGCAGCGCCGGCCAGTTTTACAACTGAAAATAATCTAGTAACGTTGGTTGTGGGAAAGTGTGCCATTGAAACTCGTGGTAGCAGAGCTGCTTTCGTCGAGCGCTTGCACTTCCATCACAGTAATTTACGTGGACCAGACTGCCCTGATTTCCACGCAAATTTGATTTCTGTTAGTGCTTTAAACATTTGCCAGCATAGCCAAATCAGCACTGCGTGTCAGGCAATGTTACTGCGATGTTTCGATTCAATGGTAAATGTGTTCACATGACTGCTTTGGCAACATGCGTTCCATATGGGGAGCCAGTACACATCCCAGACAAATGCGCGGAGGGCAAGAATAGCTGAGCCATGCACGCAAAACAAGGTTGACAACGAAAATATTACTTTCACTAGCAAGTTACGCCGGCGCGAATAGCCGTAAACGAGCGACATGGGCCATTCAATCACGCATTCAAATGCCGAACGAAAGCGTAATGACGTTCGGGTAGGACATATGAGCGTTGTCCGTCCCGCTGACCCAGGTATGGCAAAAGACAAGAGGTAGCGACTACTAATGCAAAGAATTAAGGAACACCTCTTCGCTGGTCTTGTCCGAATTTCCTTGAAGACTTTAGAGGGGTTTTAAACTGAAGCCAGGATTATGGAAAGCATGCTGCAGCAGCGATCGGTTGCGTATGACCGCCATGTTAATTCCACTTCACTGGTGGACCAGATTAGAGTTCAGGGGAGTAAGGTCAGTCTCGAAGCTTTCTGCAAACTCATGCAATCAGTGGTACGTGACGAGCTGTGAAAGCGAAAGGAAAAATCTTGGCAGATCGCACGTACAGCGGGAATCGATGATATGCGAAGCACGAGTGAGAAATGTTGATATGTCACTTTAAAACAGCACAGTGTAACGAGGTGGAGGTAGATGATTTCTTACATGACTTGCGTGTCATGTTCATCATGCTTGGATGTGTCGTTTACCTTCGTCATCTATTCACGTCACGTTATACCAAATTTAATATATGAGGAGCCAGCAAAATGGCCGCGAGCATGCTTTGAGCGTGTTATGTTATTCATGTTCCTACATCACACGCCTGGCAGGATTATCATGTCTGCACCAGTCATATATTTCGTCTTCCTTTGACATCTCGTAACGCGGTAAATGTGGAGCTAGCAAAATAGCCACGAGCATATCATGAACGGCCCATATACTCTAACGTAGCGTTGACGCACGCGCTTGCTGGACACAGTGACGCTACGTTAGGAAAACGTGAGCACTTATATATATTATGACGCCAGGCGCGACCAGCGTCCGTCGGCGCGGCCCGAAGGTAACCGGCGTGAAATGCGACATGCTGCGTTTCGCGCTGAGCAGTTACCTAGACAACGGTGCGTCTCCCTCTTTTCGTGACGGAGAAATGCTGGACGCGCAGAAGCGCGCATGCGTGAAAGCAACACAGTGCGGCGTGGGCCTTCGAGTATATGGCAGGACCGGCACCTGGCGTGACGCGACAAAATGAATGCCAGCGAGCACGCGCACCAGGTAACGTCGAAATGTATTGGCGCCTAGACTGTTGGGTGTAGTAATGTCCTCACATGACACGCATCTCATGATTACCATGTTTGCACCAGTCACATACCTTTGTCATCCATTGGCGCTACGTAATACCAAAATTGGCATATGTGAAGTTACCGAAATGGCGGTGAGCGCATCATGAGCGAGGCATGTGGTCATGTTGTTACATGACGCACATCTCAAGTTTGTCACCTTTGCACCAGTATTATACCTTTGTCATCCACTCACGTCCCGTATTACAAAATTTGGTATCAGTAAATAGCGATACGACCACCAGCGCATAATGAGCGTGGCTTGTAGTCAAGTTATTACATTACACGCAACTCATTTTTATACCAGTGTCATTCCTTCGTCATCCATTCACGTACCGTAATACCTAATTTTGTATATGTGACGCTAGCGAAACGGCCGCGAGCGCATCATGAGCGTGGAACGTACTCATGTTGTTGCATGACACGCAAGTCATGATTTTTATATTAGAGTCTGCCGTTTGTGTTTGCCATGCAATCATGCCATACCATACCAATTTCGCAACATGCCATGTGAACAAAACACCGCAAGAGCTTCAGGGCAATGAAATGTAAGTCATGACATTCATGACATGCATATTATGATTTTCATGTTATGACTAGTCAAATATGTTCTTCATACAGTCATGTTATGACACACCTAGTTTAGTATCGATACCATTATCGAAACAGCCAGGAGAGCTAAAAGTCGTAGGTGGCTAGATAGATAGATAGATAGATAGATAGATAGATAGATAGATAGATAGGTACGCTCAAAGTCGACGAAGTTCGCTAAAAAATGCTGCGCATTTAAAAGATGCACTGCCCATCTCCCCCTGCTGCAGAATCAATCTCCAGCCTCATCAGGAGCGAAGCACAGTAGGCTCTGCAAATCCCGCTTGCCAGTGATGCTTCCCTACCTGTACTAACGGAGTTTCGCCGTGCACTACATGCCGAGGCTGTGAGCTGTCACGTCCCTCCTGCATCATATGCCGAAGCTGTGAGCCGTTACGACTCTCCTTCAATGAACGCCGAAGCTACGAGCCGTTACGCCCCTCCACACCACCTCGTACACCCTACGCCTCGCGATGTACTTTCACTAGTCCAACCAGTCAAGCATTTTGAGGATCGGCAGCTCCTCTTGCTGCCGATCCTCAAACCAGATGTATGACGCAAACTGCTGAGGTGGCCGCTGCACTACCACTGTGGCGAAGCAGGATACGTACACCACGAATTCCATTACCGCCGCCTTGGACTCCAGGGTTTCGCCTTCAACTTGCCCAAGCCAAGATTTGGCGAAAGACCCACAGCAATCAAGAAATACCTCTCCGAGTGGCGCATGCCAATGCCCCCTTGGTGACAGTCACGATCCCCATCTGCAAGAAGGTCTTCAAGTTTTCCGACCTACCCAGGGGTGGCGTCAGCGCGGTGGGTAAGCCCTAAGCGGGAAAACTAACAGCGACCTTCAGGGGCAGGTCGCTGTCAAAGAACGCGAGCAAGGACCCCCATCGATGCGAGTACGTATCAGCAGTGATTCGACGAGGACAGTGCCCGTATCAGAAAGCTGACTTTCCCTAGACATACCTGTAGTGCTCGATGGCCGCCATGATGATAGTGCTTTATTAGACACAGGGGCTGACTGCTGCATCATGAGCAGAAAACTGGTGATGCATCTCAAAAAAGTTGCTACGCCGTGTTACGGATCTCAAATTCGTACGGCCGGTGGGCACTTCGTCACCCCTCTCGGTATGTGCACGACTAGAGTCAGCATGCACGGATGCACATTTCTCTGCAGCTGCATTAAACTTCCCGAATGCTACCGAGACCTCATCGTACGTTTGGGCGTTTTAAGCGAATATCGTGCAAAATTTGACCCCCGACAGTGCATCGTGACGTTCTCAACAGACAAAGCAGCAGAAAATTCTGATGATAGTCATCACGGCACATTTAGTGTTTCGGCCGACATAATCACGTTGTCCCGCCTTCAAGCATCCTGATCGATGTCGTGTGCGACGAGCTACGTGATAGTGAGGCAGTCGCCAAAGCCAACTTGACACTTTTGTTCAGCATAAATATCTTCGTGACCCGCAGCCCCAATACGGTTTACGGCAGACGTGCTACGCTGCTGGTGACAAATTTTAGCAATGAGCAGCGGCACATTTTTTATCGCACTGCTATCGCTTTTGCCTACTCCATCGAAGACGCTGCTGAATGTTTTGGTGCCACATCAATGGACAGCGGGTTGCAAGCGACATCGACAGGCGTTTCAACGGCTCTCGCAAAGATGGACATCGGTTCGAGCCACACGCAGACAGAATTCGCAGCGCTGCAAAAACTGTTGCTTGAATTCCAAACGCATTTCCCTTCGTCCTCGAAGGTGCATGAAACGCACCTTGAGAAACACCGAATTATTACGCACACTGATGTCTCGCCCATAAGGCAACAAGCCTACTGAGTTACGGCCAATGAGCGTGACGCGATCAATGCTCAAGTCGAAGAAATGTCAATGTTTCAGGATGATGTTATACAGCCGTCCAATCATCCATGGTGAAAGAAAGAGAACGGACCTTGCGTATTTGCGTAGAATACTGAAGGCTGAACGACGTGATTAAAAAATACGTGTATCCTCTGCCAAGCATCGAAGGTTCACTAGACCGACTACGGCAGGCAAGGTATTTTTCATTCATCGACTTGAAAAGCGGACATATGCCCATTGAGGTTGATGAAAGGGACCGAGAAAAAAATGTTTTTATTACACCAGGTGGCCTGTATGAACTTTAAAAGCTTCCCTTGAGCCTGTGTTCTGTGGCAATCCAATAACTATAGACACTGTTCTTGCCGTTCTGAAATAAAACACTTGTCTGGTTTACGTCAATGATGTGGTCGTGTTTTCGGTCACCTTCGAGGAACACTTGAAGCGTCTGTGGGCTGGCATAGAAGCGCTCTGCTGGGTGATCCTCACGCTGAAGCCAGAAAAATTCCATAGTGAACTTAAATTTCTGGACCATGTTGCGAGCTTGGAGGCTGTTAGACCTGGCTAATATCACCTACAAAAATTATTCAGGCCTGCTCACTACTCCGGCCATGGCTTCTGATATCACTCAGTTGTGACGTCTCGTGCCAAGTAGATGTGAATGATCCAGCCGTCCGAGATTGCAGCTTTCCTAAACCTTATAAAGCCTGTAGTTGAGTGCTGGTGTTTCTTTTGGCGATGGCATAAAGTTGAACGTGTTCTTCTGCGTCTATGAAGTGCTGCAGGGTGATTTGAAGTGCTTCGTTCACTGAATGTTTGCGTGGTGTACACCCACAAACTCTCGCAATGACACAATGATGCAGGCCCAGCTGTCATCGATATTCACAATGATCCGAAGGTTTTAGTGTTTTCATTAGCCTTCTCCCCGTGATTTGAAGGTGTGTGTGTCTATACTACGTCACTTTGAGTTTCTTACAAGGCAGCAACTTTAGCACGTTGAGTTCTTTCTCTAAAATGGTGTCATTTACGCTTGCGAACTGTTAGCGGAAGGCTTCACCATGAACATTTTTAGCTGATTGGTACGGGCGCTCATCCTCGCGATAGCTTATATCATTCCGAGATAGTGGTATAAAAACTGCGGAAATTCGGCGTTTTTGACGAGTGCATTTGCTGAGACGAGATCTGCTTTGCTGAAAATAATGGCGAAATGATGTAGCACAGCTTCACTACTCAACCAGCCATGCTTTAGGTTCCGCTGCTAGCACCGCAAACCCATCAAAATAAAGCAATAATCACCGTATGGCAACATATTCTCAAAGAAGGAGTTAATTCTTCAGGGTCGGTAATTATTTCGCTATTAGCACATAGCACATCGTGCTTATTGTACTACTTCCAGACCCTTTGTTTAAATGAGAGAAGGAGGGCTAGTGCGTGGTGTCATGCATCTGTTATGTATACCACGTAGTATTTCTTACTGCTGCGCCGATCATTTCTTGACGATCATTACAATTATTCACCAGTCTCCTAAGTCCATTCACGTCATTTATTGTCCTTGAAATATGTGCTGCTGCTCTTCAAGCGAATTCAGATGCCGGTGCACACCTCAATAATTTTCCTACTTTGTAGCATCTTATCAGGACGCATGTGGAGCACAAAGGCTTTGATAAATCGCTTTGGAAAATGTTTTTTTATGAGTCAGCTTCATTTTAAGCTAAGATACTCGAGAGGGTCTACCAAAAACGATCCACATATATGCACAGCAGAACAAACGCACTCACTCAGCGGAAAATACCGCTGAAGCTTAGCTAATATTTAAGCTTAGCTAACACTTGAAGTGAATCTTCTGAACTCTCTCCCTCTCTCTTTCACTGTGTGTGTGTGTGTGTGTGTGTGTGTGTGATTGATTGATTGATTTGTGGGGATTAACATCCCAAAACCACTGAGACGTCCCCCGCTACGCCACCGATCGCCAATGAGAGGGAAGAACACTCAACCCTTTTTCTATCCGGTTCCCTCTTGGCTACGTGTCTCAATCACTTTCCACATACAGGGATTCGTGCTGGGGCCGGGAAGTAAGAGACGCTACGACCTGTTCCTGATTACTGATTCATTTAATTTAATCTTAACTGCAAACATTGTATACCCGCGTACATCAACCACCAAACAAAATCGTAACACATGATTTAGACACTCGCGACGTTCGACACAGGGCAGGCACATAAAAAAAGTAACTTTAACACTAACAGGGTATGCATATAAAAAAGACACGACGACACAAATGAAAAAGTTATCAATTAACAAAAACCGCGCTATGTCTCAATTCGCCGCATCCATACCCGCAAAGCTCATTTAAGTAAGGGAGATGAAGTTCGTCTCACAGACTGTCCATGTTGACGAGGGCCTCGGAGCTGGCTGTTCGAGTTGGGGCTCAGGCCTTCTTCCTGGTGTCATTGTCCGATTCGTCGGCGCCTTCATCATCTTCGTCATCGTCGCCTTCGTCGTGCCTCTCAGAATGCTCCATTCACTCGCCTCCTATTCCCAACTCTCATTCCTCATCGTACCCTCTTTGCCCTTGTCATCATCTCATCGCTCCTCATCGCTATCTCTTCGACTCTGTTTTCCGTTCCTTCTTTCTACCATCTCAAATCTCAACGCTCTGTCTTCTCTCCGACTCTTCACATCGTATCTCGGACTACCAAGTTCGTCTCGTAGTCCCCTTTTTGTAGGACCCGGCTCCGCCCTTCTGGGGCACCAAAACCAGTCCGCCACTCCACGCGGCATATCTTTTATTCCCCTTCCAAGTGTCGTTTTCGACGGCCGCTCCCGTGGCCTACACCAGTAGAAAACCCTCTCCCGAACAAAGCCGAGCAAGTAAAATGTATAAACTCAAGCTTCAGGGAGAGTGATGGGCGCGCCGTCCGAAGACACTTTAATTACGGGCGAACAATGGTCCTGATGCTTCCGGTACTTGGTGAGCCGATGTCCAGACGAAGTCTAAACGTTTTTATGCAGCTCTGTGTCTCCCACAAAATTCTCCGTAGCCGCCGCTTCCTCGTCGTTCACCGTCGCGGGCGGCCATCCGCGCAGAACGCAGTAAGAGCCCTGGCGCCACGGAGACTGACGGAAAGGCATATTGGACCCGGCACAGGCACTTGCCGCAAAGGTCGCTTTCCCCGAACCAACAAAAGTTGTTCTGCTGCTCCCCCATGCCACAGATCTGAAGGGTGCGCGCCGATTATTGTACTCTGTCACACCGTCTGTAGACGACAAGGCGCCGTTCGGTCCGCGATTTTGCGTGGGGGAGCCCGTGAGAACAGCAGAAATAATCCTTCTGGTACTTAACTCCGGAATTCCCTTTATGCGTGGGTTTGAGAAACGAGCGCACACATCTCTAAAGGAGCGGGGTTCGGTCCGTGTTTGCGAGGACGTCACAATCCCTTCACCTTGCAGAAGAATTTTCCCAGCAGGGAAATTCAAACGCGATAAATGCGGGCGCGTAACGCCTTCGGGTTGCGCAGCGAAATTGAGACACTGCGGCAGTCTTAGGAATACGATAGGCGAACACAGCACACTTGAGAGTCAGCCGTGGCGGTGGCGCGTCGCTGAGAGGAACCAATTTGTGGTTGTCGCTGAATCATCACCCACCACGAAGCAGTTTGATTCCGTATTTCTACCGCGCACAACACACTTGAAACTTTCAGAATCACTGAAGAAACTCGTGGATGACGCGTGGACAAAAGGCACACTGGTCACAGCTGTTCGGATGGTTTGGCACGCAGCATTCAGTCATGAATGCGGAAGGTTCACTACCATGCGAGCACATCACACACTTCGCCGGCACTGTTCACTCTCGGCACAACTGAACATAGGATACACACATTTAAGTACACTTTCATTTCACACATGCACAAAATCTTAAGACCTCGAACATTTCAAACCAGACGAAAAGCGGGATGGCGGGAGAACATAGGTCATACAGGCAGCAACGCTGAATTACCCTCGCGTACCATCTCCTGCCTGGCCTCATTTCAAAACACAATCAACAATATAAAACAACTGTACAAGCCAAAGCAAAACAATATAAAAACTTAAACTTCGACACAAGGTTTCCACTAAAATAACAAGCACAATGACCGAACAAAATTTATAGAACAAAAAATGACATACAACATTGCGGACTTTTCTGACCCTAGCCGATCCCCGAGCGCTCAGCGTCTACCTGTATGCAGACTGCTTCCTCGACTCCGAGTCCCGGACCCTCATTAGATGGTCCGAACTTCAATCTACTCAACCCAGTCGCGGATTGGGGCATATGCGAAGCTTTCCTATAAGACCACCGCTGCGCGTGCCCGGGCTTGGTGCGGTGTACATCGAGTGTGCTGCAGTTCCCCTCTGGCCCCACAAAACCCACCCCGTTGCGATCTAGGCATTCCTCAATCTCATTTACTGTCTCCAACGTTCGGTCTATCACCGTGTCGACCAAGACTCCGACAACTGCATCCTCAGACAACCCATTCTCATTCGACTCCATATCTGCCACTCCTACTGGTAATGCCTCATCGTCTCGTGGGACCTTCGAGGTAGAAACCGCAGCTAAATCATCTGCACACGCTCCAGCGACCTCGACAACCTTTCTTTCACCCAGTGGCACTGGGGTGCCAGCTTTCTTCTCAAACACACATTCGCTCAATGGCGGAACATCCTCCTCGATTACGGAAATTACATTAACCGCTTCCGCACACGCTGAACCGTGACTCGTTTTTACGGAGCTTCTTTCCTCGTGAATATTTACGGTCGCGATTGACCTCTGTGCGTCACTGTCATGAGGAGGAGTTGCGTCTAGGTTTTCAGATTCAAATTTTGTCACCATCTCCTTGTCTTTGTGAATGCGGCTATCACCCATCGGATTCCAATTTCGTCACCGGTACCGGTGGCATTCTCGCCAAATGTGACCAAACGTGCCACAGTTATAGCACCCGCCGGAATAAGGTAGCTGCTTCGGGAATTCCTGCGAATTTTGTTTCACCATATTGCGTACTGCCAAGTTCTCCACAAGTTGTTCGAGGCGGTCAAGGCGGCTATGCATCTCATGAACATCCGTGTCCTCTTCTACGTATCGAATAGGTAACGAATGGCTGCTCGACACTTTCTCATTCTGCTCCTCCTTGACCGCTATGGCAATGGCCTCGTCAAACGTTTTTGGGTCTCGAGAGAGAACAAATCTGCGGACCGGATCCTCAGGCCTAATAAAAATTGCGAGAGTAATTGTTCAGCTAGAATTTCGCGGCGCAGTGAAGCTTTCACCGGATCCTGACTATCGGAGCTCGCCAGGGTGGCGGTCCCGAGGATGCGCAAGCGACTTGCAAATGACCGCACCTCCTCCTCTGCCCCCTGCCTCGCGTTTAAAAACCGCTCCGTTTTAAAGATAAGTGGCTCCGTATCAAACCTCTTGAAGGCCAAACATTTGAATTCAGAAAAATTTGAAGCCGCAGCGACGCCATCATCCCACCACGCAAAATCGTGCGCCGCGCCTACCATTTTGCATCGTGCTATGCAGATCAGCTCATTATCCCGCCATCCACCCAAGCGGCCAACCTGCTCCAAAATTTTAAAGAAGACCCCAACATCCGGACCCGTATCACCTCCCGTAAACGATGGAACCATGTCCGCTAACATCAGCGCGCTCATTTCGCGTAGGTCGTCTCTGTCGGTCATCTTATTAGCCTGCTCGTTCATCGTGCCGTCTCTCCTTCCCTAGTACGAGGGTGAAATCTCGCACCGTTACCCCAGCAGTAATCCCACCGCTGCCACCACTTGAGACGTCCCCCGCTACGCCACCAATCGCCAATGAGAGGGAAGAACACTCAACCCTTTTTCTATCCGGTTCCCTCTTGGCTACGTGTCTCAATCACTTTCCACATACAGGGATTCGAGCTGGGGCCGAGAAGTAAGAGACGCTACGACCTGTTCCTGATTACTGATTCATTTATTTTAATCTTAACTGCAAACATTGTATACCCGCGTACATCAACCACCACACAAAATCGTAACACATGATTTAGACACTCGCGACGTTCGACACAGGGCAGGCACATGAAAAAAGTAACTTTAACACTAACAGGGTATGCATATAAAAAACACACGACGACACAAATGAAAAAGTTATCAATTAACAAAAACCGCGCTATGTCTCAATTCGCCGCATCCATACCCGCAAAGCTCATTTAAGTAAGGGAGATGAAGTTCGTCTCACAGACTGTCCATGTTGACGGGGGCCTCGGAGCTGGCTGTTCGAGTTGGGGCTCAGGCCTTCTTCCTGGTGTCATTGTCCGATTCGTCGGCGCCTTCATCGTCTTCGTCATCGTCGCCTTCGTCGTGCCTCTCAGAATACTCCATTCACTCGCCTCCTATCCCCAACTTTCATTCCTCATCGTACCCTCTTTGCCCTTGTCATCATCTCATCGCTCCTCATCGCTATCTCTTCGACTCTGTTTTCCGTTCCGTCTTTCTACCATCTCAAATCTCAACGCTCTGTCTCTCTCCGACTCTTCACATCGTATCTCGGACTACCAAGTTCGTCTCGTAGTCCCCTTTTTGTAGGACCCGGCTCCGCCCTTCTGGGGCACCAAAACCAGTCCGCCACTCCACGCGGCATATCTTTTCTTCCCCTTCCAAGTGTCGTTTTCGACGGCCGCTCCCGTGGCCTACACCAGTAGAAAACCCTCTCCCGAACAAAGCCGAGCAAGTAAAATGTATAAACTCAAGCTTCAGGGAGAGTGATGGGCGCGCCGTCCGAAGACACTTTAGATACGGGCGAACAATGGTCCTGATGCTTCCGGTACTTGGTGAGCCGATGTCCAGACGAAGTCTAAACGTTTTTATGCAGCTCTGTGTCTCCCACAAAATTCTCCGTAGCCGCCGCTTCCTCGTCGTTCACCGTCGCGGGCGGCCATCCGCGCAGAACGCAGTAAGAGCCCTGGCGCCACGGAGACTGACGGAAAGGCATATTGGACCCGGCACAGGCACTTGCCGCAAAGGTCGCTTTCCCCGAACCAACAAAAGTTGTTCTGCTGCTCCCCCATGCCACAGATCTGAAGGGTGCGCGCCGATTATTGTACTCTGTCACACCGTCTGTAGACGACAAGGCGCCGTTCGGTCCGCGATTTTGCGTGGGGGAGCCCGTGAGAACAGCAGAAATAATCCTTCTGGTACTTAACTCCGGAATTCCCTTTATGCGTGGGTTTGAGAAACGAGCGCACACATCTCTAAAGGAGCGGGGTTCGGTCCGTGTTTGCGAGGACGTCACAATCCCTTCACCTTGCAGAAGAATTTTCCAGCAGGGAAATTCAAACGCGATAAATGCGGGCGCGTAACGCCTTCGGGTTGCGCAGCGAAATTGAGACACTGCGCAGTCTTAGGAATACGATAGGCGAACACAGCACACTTGAGAGTCAGCCGTGGCGGTGGCGCGTCGCTGAGAGGAACCAATTTGTGGTTGTCGCTGAATCATCACCCACCACGAAGCAGTTTGATTCCGTATTTCTACCGCGCACAACACACTTGAAACTTTCAGAATCACTGAAGAAACTCGTGGATGACGCGTGGACAAAAGGCACACTGGTCACAGCTGTTCGGATGGTTTGGCACGCAGCATTCAGTCATGAATGCGGAAGGTTCACTACCATGCGAGCACATCACACACTTCGCCGGCACTGTTCACTCTCGGCACAACTGAACATAGGATCACACATTTAAGTACACTTTCATTTCACACATGCGCGAAATTTTAAGACCTCGGACATTTCAAACCAGACGAAAAGCGGGATGGCGGGAGAACATAGGTCATACAGGCAGCAACGCTGAATTACCCTCGCGTACCATCTCCTGCCTGGCCTCATTTCAAAACACAATCAACAATATAAAACAACTGTACAAGCCAAAGCAAAACAATATAAAAACTTAAACTTCGACACAAGGTTTCCACTAAAATAACAAGCACAATGACCGAACAAAATTTATAGAACAAAAAATGACATACAACATTGCGGACTTTTCTGACCCTAGCCGATCCCCGAGCGCTCAGCGTCTACCTGTATGCAGACTGCTTCCTCGACTCCGAGTCCCGGACCCTCATTAGATGGTCCGAACTTCAATCTACTCAACCCAGTCGCGGATTGGGGCATATGCGAAGCTTTCCTATAAGACCACCGCTGCGCGTGCCCGGGCTTGGTGCGGTGTACATCGAGTGTGCTGCAGTTCCCCTCTGGCCCCACAAAACCCACCCCGTTGCGATCTAGGCATTCCTCAATCTCATTTACTGTCTCCAACGTTCGGTCTATCACCGTGTCGACCAAGACTCCGACAACTGCATCCTCAGACAACCCATTCTCATTCGACTCCATATCTGCCACTCCTACTGGTAATGCCTCATCGTCTCGTGGGACCTTCGAGGTAGAAACCGCAGCTAAATCATCTGCACACGCTCCAGCGACCTCGACAACCTTTCTTTCACCCAGTGGCACTGGGTGCCAGCTTTCTTCTCAAACACACATTCGCTCAATGGCGGAACATCCTCCTCGATTACGGAAATTACATTAACCGCTTCCGCACACGCTGAACCGTGACTCGTTTTTACGGAGCTTCTTTCCTCGTGAATATTTACGGTCGCGATTGACCTCTGTGCGTCACTGTCATGAGGAGGAGTTGCGTCTAGGTTTTCAGATTCAAATTTGTCACCATCTCCTTGTCTTTGTGAATGCGGCTATCACCCATCGGATTCCAATTTCGTCGCCGGTACCGGTGGCATTCTCGCCAAATGTGACCAAACGTGCCACAGTTATAGCACCCGCCGGAATAAGGTAGCTGCTTCGGGAATTCCTGCGAATTTTGTTTCACCATATTGCGTACTGCCAAGTTCTCCACAAGTTGTTCGAGGCGGTCAAGGCGGCTATGCATCTCATGAACATCCGTGTCCTCTTCTACGTATCGAATAGGTAACGAATGGCTGCTCGACACTTTCTCATTCTGCTCCTCCTTGACCGCTATGGCAATGGCCTCGTCAAACGTTTTTGGGTCTCGAGAGAGAACAAATCTGCGGACCGGATCCCTCAGGCCTAATAAAAATTGCGAGAGTAATTGTTCAGCTAGAATTTCGCGGCGCAGTGAAGCTTTCACCGGATCCTGACTATCGGAGCTCGCCAGGGTGGCGGTCCCGAGGATGCGCAAGCGACTTGCAAATGACCGCACCTCCTCCTCTGCCCCCTGCCTCGCGTTTAAAAACCGCTCCGTTTTAAAGATAAGTGGCTCCGTATCAAACCTCTTGAGGGCCAAACATTTGAATTCAGAAAAATTTGAAGCCGCAGCGACGCCATCATCCCACCACGCAAAATCGTGCGCCGCGCCTACCATTTTGCATCGTGCTATGCAGATCAGCTCATTATCCCGCCATCCACCCAAGCGGCCAACCTGCTCCAAAATTTTAAAGAAGACCCCAACATCCGGACCCGTATCACCTCCCGTAAACGATGAACCATGTCCGCTAACATCAGCGCGCTCATTTCGCGTAGGTCGTCTCTGTCGGTCATCTTATTAGCCTGCTCGTTCATCGTGCCGTCTCTCCTTCCCTAGTACGAGGGTGAAATCTCGCACCGTTACCCCAGCAGTAATCCCACCGCTGCCACCACTTGAGACGTCCCCCGCTACGCCACCGATCGCCAATGAGAGGGAAGAACACTCAACCCTTTTTCTATCCGGTTCCCTCTTGGCTACGTGTCTCAATCACTTTCCACATACAGGGATTCGTGCTGGGGCCGAGAAGTAAGAGACGCTACGACCTGTTCCTGATTACTGATTCATTTATTTTAATCTTAACTGCAAACATTGTATACCCGCGTACATCAACCACCACACAAAATCGTAACACATGATTTAGACACTCGCGACGTTCGACACAGGGCAGGCACATGAAAAAAGTAACTTTAACACTAACAGGGTATGCATATAAAAAACACACGACGACACAAATGAAAAAGTTATCAATTAACAAAAACCGCGCTATGTCTCAATTCGCCGCATCCATACCCGCAAAGCTCATTTAAGTAAGGGAGATGAAGTTCGTCTCACAGACTGTCCATGTTGACGGGGGCCTCGGAGCTGGCTGTTCGAGTTGGGGCTCAGGCCTTCTTCCTGGTGTCATTGTCCGATTCGTCGGCGCCTTCATCGTCTTCGTCATCGTCGCCTTCGTCGTGCCTCTCAGAATGCTCCATTCACTCGCCTCCTATCCCCAACTTTCATTCCTCATCGTACCCTCTTTGCCCTTGTCATCATCTCATCGCTCCTCATCGCTATCTCTTCGACTCTGTTTTCCGTTCCGTCTTTCTACCATCTCAATCTCAACGCTCTGTCTCTCTCCGACTCTTCACATCGTATCTCGGACTACCAAGTTCGTCTCGTAGTCCCCTTTTTGTAGGACCCGGCTCCGCCCTTCTGGGGCACCAAAACCAGTCCGCCACTCCACGCGGCATATCTTTTCTTCCCCTTCCAAGTGTCGTTTTCGACGGCCGCTCCCGTGGCCTACACCAGTAGAAAACCCTCTCCCGAACAAAGCCGAGCAAGTAAAATGTATAAACTCAAGCTTCAGGGAGAGTGATGGGCGCGCCGTCCGAAGACACTTTAGATACGGGCGAACAATGGTCCTGATGCTTCCGGTACTTGGTGAGCCGATGTCCAGACGAAGTCTAAACGTTTTTATGCAGCTCTGTGTCTCCCACGAAATTCTCCGTAGCCGCCGCTTCCTCGTCGTTCACCGTCGCGGGCGGCCATCCGCGCAGAACGCAGTAAGAGCCCTGGCGCCACGGAGACTGACGGAAAGGCATAATGGACCCGGCACAGGCACTTGCCGCAAAGGTCGCTTTCCCCGAACCAACAAAAGTTGTTCTGCTGCTCCCCCATGCCACAGATCTGAAGGGTGCGCGCCGATTATTGTACTCTGTCACACCGTCTGTAGACGACAAGGCGCCGCCCGGTCCACAATTTTGCGTGGGGGAGCCCGTGAGAACAGCAGAAATAATCCTTCTGGTACTTAACTCCGGAATGCCCTTTATGCGTGGGTTTGAGAAACGAGCGCACACATCTCGAAAGGAGCGGGGTTCGGTCCGTGTTTGCGAGGACGTCACACCACCATATGATTATGAGAGACGCCGTAGTGGAGGGCTTCGGAAATTTTGACCACCTGGGGTTCTTTAACGTGCACCTAAATCTGAGCACACGGGCCTACGACATTTCCGCCTCCATCGGAAATGCAGCCGCCGCAGCCGGGATTCAAACCCGCGACCGGCGGGTCAGCAGCCGAGTACCTTAGCCACTAGACCACCGCGGCGGGGCTGTGTGTGTGTGTGCATGTGTGTGTGTGTGAAAGTTAACCACGTTTACTTTACTTATGTCGCCTCGTTGTTGGGCCATCAAACTTTACTTTTATAAGTGGGTCACGTATTCTATAGCGCATATTATTTTCTTACGTCAAGATATATTACAAATAAATTATCAAAGAATATAAAGCGCAATACAATCATTAAACTAGCGCCAACCCAGACACAAAGGGTCGAAAGAAGCTGTTGTATACATGTAAAATTCACCGCGAACTTTTTATCCATTCATGGAAGGTGATAGCGGCAGTGGAATCACAGCTCCCTGTGCGTGCTCTCACAGTGAAGGCGCGTGACGCCATGATGTCACGAAGGCAGTGAGCAGGCATGATATCTAGGTGGCATTGACCTGATGCCGACAAGACAACCACCGCAGCCTCCTTTCTCGTTTTCAGTGGCAAGAAAGCAGTACGTCATTTGCTCGACCAGTGCACCTACTATCATCGCTTTATCGCCAATTTTTCTGAAATTGCCGAGCCTCTGATTTGCCTCACACGTGATGACGTACCTTTCGTTTGGAATGAAGAACGAAATGCAGCTTTTATTGGTCTACGTTAGCGTATGGAAGCTGTTATGCCTGCGAGTCCACACCGAACATCCATGCCTCTGAAAAAGGCAATCTGTGTGAAGGCCAGCACGCGAGCCCACTGACGCGAACAACTCAACGGCGTCATCACGCGGCGGCGCCTCTCTATTGCGCAACGCACAGCGAGCCCCCTCAGCCCACGAGCCCGTCAAAGCAATTGGCGCCTTCCTGTCTGGCGAGTCTTACGCAATGCATGGTGACGTCACTAGTCCTTGGCTGCAACCATGTGCAGCGGCTCCGGATTTGGTGAGAATGACGCGGCCCACTGGCGAGCCCCATTGGACGATTCTGACCTTACGGCCAGCGGCACTTCTGGTTGGACATTTGGTTACTCAAAGAATCCACCCAGTGTCTATCAAAAAAAGCCCTGCGGTGCGTTGCGAGCTGTAGATCTATGTGTCAGAGAAGAGAGCTCGGCTCTTCAAGTCTCTATACTGTCGGCTCCAGTGCCAAATTTGTAACGCCTCTATATCTATGCTGTACATAAACCTTGTTTAACTCACCGTCGTCTCGTCCGCTCGTCTATCAGCTCTTCGCAGAAGCAGTCTAGAGCTAAGAAACCTACGCTACCAAATGGCTGGTGACCGTGTCGGCGGAGATCGGAGCAGTGGCACCTTCGGGACCGCGTTGGCGTCGCCGTCTTTCGTAACAGTTGGTGCCACAACAGTATCGTCTCCAACTATTGGAACTGGCGCATGAAACTGCGTGGGCAGGGCATTTCGGCAAAAAAGACCAAGGCTTCAGTTTCCCTTCAGTTTTATTGGCCGAAATGCTGGAAGGATATCGAAGACATTGTACGCTCATGCGACACTTGTCAAAGAGCGGGGAAATCCACGGACAAGTGAAAGGCACCCATGAAGCTTTTGGCAATTATCACAGAACCTTTTCGGCACTTAGTAATTGATATCGTCGGGCCATTGAAAGAGTCAAGACAAGGTTGTCGGTACATCCTGACGGCTCTCTGTGTAGCCACAGAATATCCGGAAGCGATACCACTTAAGGCGCTCAATTATCCTGATGTCGCGAATGCACTGCTATCCATATTTGCACGCGCCAGATTTTCTTTTGAAGTCCCATGCGACAATGGTAGGGCCTTCATCAGCTGCCTTACCTCTACTTTTATGGATGAATGTGGAATAAAATAAGTGCACAGCTCCATTCATCACCCGCAGTCTAATCCGGTAGAGCGTATGTATTTCGTACCGAAACGGATAATGAGAACTGTTTGCACAAATGCGACTGAGAAGCGTGTATTCCTCCCGCTATGTTCGCTTTGAGATCAGCTCCTCATCAGAGCACTGCTTTTAGCCCGGCAGAGCTTGTGTATACCAGGAGTTTGAAAACATCATTGCGAATGCGACGCGAGTCCTGGGAGGGACTTGATAAGGACCCTAATGTAGCTGCGTAAGTTCTACACCTCCTTGAGAGGCTTGGGAAAACGAAAGATCTTGTGGAAAGCCACATGAAAGCTGCACAAGTGTTGTCAAAGGAGCTCTACGACAAATCGGCGAAGAAGCGCGCTTTTGAAGTAGGAAGTCAGGTAATGCTGCTGCGGCCGTCTAAAAAGAACAAGCTTGAGATTGATTGGGAAGGGCTTGCCAAAGTAATATCCAAGCTTTATGATACCAATTATGAAGTGAAATTAGGAAGGCGGCCGAACGAAATTCACAACAGTAACTTGATGAAACCATACGTTCAAAGTCAAGTGGTCTTAAATCTGCTGTAGAATGCTTCAGAGGAAGAGGGAGAGAAAATTGTGACCACTAGGGATGTGATCAAAAGGGGATCGGGAGAATCTTGGAGCAGTTGAACCTAGAGCCTAGGTTAACTGAAGTCCAGAAGGAGGACCTAAGAAGGATTGTTTCTTTTTGTGAGAAATAAGGACTTCCATATTGTAGGTTCACAGACGTGCAACGTCACAAGTACGAGCAGCTCTTAGTACCGCATAGGTATCGTCGCCTAAAAGAGGCCGGTTACTGAGGTGGAGCATGATAGTCCAACAGCTCAACTTTGACGTTCGCAAAAATGGAAAGCTAAACGCTAATACAGACGCACTGAGCCGTGCGCTTTAGTTTGTACCTCCTCCACTATTCGGTTTCTTGCTGGCGATTCGGGGCAAAACTTTGTCCTCATCACGGCTTTAGCTGAGTGCTCTCGTCCAGAATGAGCTCAAGGAGCCAACTTTATGTTCTACTCTATTTCATTACGTTGTTGTACGTGTAAAAATTTGAGTTCTCATTTTAAGAGTCTTGTGTCCCACACGTGCCTCTTGATGTGGAGGTAACGAAATTCCAATGGACACGTAGCTAGGTATATGTTGTAATATACTTTGTCTGGTGTTCTGTCGGGTGACCGAGGGCACTTGCTTGTGTCATGTGTTGTCTGTTGTCAAACCGTTCTTGACAAGTTGCAGAACCATCGACAAGTGCTGAAACCTAAGATAGTCAGAAGAGACGAGTGAAGCTGGTCGACAAGTTGTGGTGACAAGCCAGTGGAGCTGGGATCCGTCCTCAAGAATGGTATGTGTTCCCCGGAATGGAGTCTGGAGCTGCATTCTCCCCATGGCCCTGGAGGTGAACCTGGAAGGACCTGGCGAACGAGCGCGCCTGACACCCGAGCCACATGGAAGCAGCTCATCTTTCCGGCGCAATGTCTGGCGGCGGGGTTGCTGTTATGCCTGCGAGTCCACACCAAACCTCCGTGCCTTGGAAAAAGGCAATCTGTGTCAAGGCCAGCACGTGAGCCCACCTTACGCGAACAACTTAAAGGTGTCATCACGAGGCGGTGCCTTTCTGTCGCGCAACGCACAGCAAGCCCCCTCAGCCCACGAGCCCGTCGAAGCAATCGGCGCCTTCCTATCTAGCGAGTCTTACGCAATGCGTGGCGACGTCACTCGTTCTTGGCTGCAACCACGCGCAGCGGCTCAGGATTTGGTCAGAATGACGTGGCCCAGCGGCACGCCCCATTTGAGAATTATGACCTCACAGCCAGAGACGCTTCTGGTTGGACATTTGGTTGCTCAAAGAATCCACCCCGTGCCTATAAAAAACGCCCTGCAGTGCGTTGTGAGCAGTAGATCTATGTGTCAGAGAAGAGAGCTCGGCTCTTCGAGTCTCTAAACTGTCGGCCTCAGTGCCAAATTTGCAACGCCTCTGGATCTGTGCAGTACACAAACCTTGTTTGACTCACCCTCGTCTCGTCCGCTCGGCTATCAGCTCTGCGCAGAAGCAGTCTCGAGCTGAGAAACTTACGCTACCAAACGGCTGGTGACCATGTCAGTGGAGATCGGAGCAGTGGCGCCATCGGGACCATGTTGTCATCGCCGTCTTTCGTAACAAGGCACCACCACTTCTTGCTCACTTCGACGAGGATGCTGCTACTGAGGTTAATACCGGCGGGAGCAAGGTCGGTCTCAGTGCCTTGCGTTTACCGCCACTCTACGCATTGCGTAAAGTGGCGTCAAACATCAGGCAGAAACTTGTGACTGGGACACATTTCTAAAGATACAACATTCTTAAGACCATTTAAAAATAAAGCCATCTTAGATATTCTTCAAACGTTTCAAAAATAAACGCAAGCACGTGGTCTAACCTAAGCTGTCAAAGCATGTCATATTTATATTCGTGAGGGAGAAGTTACAAAGTACGTAAAGGAGTAAAAATGACGTAAACTGATTCAGAAGTATGGTGGTTTGGGCTAGTTGGTGTGACATGGCGATTGTTCCTTTGTCGTCATTTTGACGCCGCATATAACATTTGTCAACTAAATAACCGTGGCATTGAGCGAGCAGGAAGGAATAGTTGCCATGATGAATATCTTAGACCGTGAATGCGTTTTGTGGGTGTTATAAAGTGACTTATTGAAAACACAGGAACAGATGGCCACGGAGCATGCCACCATGTGGAGTCACATTCTTCGCACGAATTGCTTTCAAAATCTTTCGCGAATGCAAGCCTGCGTATGACTCCGGAAGTGTGTGGCTGTAGAGAACCTACCGCTGAATATTTATCGCTTTCCACAGCATGGCGGTAATGTGATAACGGAGAATGTGTGTAGCGGCGCAAGCGTTGCGCCTGCTACCTGACCTCTCTCCAGCACCCTAAAAACAAAAGACCACAAAATTGAAACAAATTAAATCGCTGCAAAAAAGTCAAATTCATTAGAGAACGTTTTCTTTAATTTGCATTCGCCATTCACAGCTGGCAGTCATCTGCTACTAAACGAACGTGAGCACACGTAGGCGTATAGCACTTCCCTGAGATTCATGGCTACGTTGTGGAGTTCAAAGCGAGCGTTTCCCACTCACTACCTAAAGAGGCCCCTCAAAAAGATTACTTACAAGCGGAACTTTCGCAGTGTGCAAGATTTGAATTCGCCTCATAAGGAAGGTTTTTGCGAGGAGAAGCCTCTTACATCAGTGATACCGACATTTTGTGCTAGAACTGCTTACATATGTGAAAGAAATTGCCGCAGAGTTTCCGGGTGAATCTCAGTCTCACGAGAATTTTGTTCTAGAACAAACTCTTCTTGAGGAGATATACGTGTTCGCTCAGACAACTGATGTGACGCCCCTGAACATTCCGGCTAACGTAAAAACACAATGCCGAGCGTCCTTCACCAAGCTTAAGAAAGTGGAGATCGAGCGTGCTGTCTCCAGGAAAATTTCTGTTGGCTTTACAGCAGTGTACGCGCATACAGAGGAACCTAATCCTTCAGCGCAAACTTGCAATACGTGCTTCGAGTGGCTGCACAAACAAGAAACGCTTTCCATACCTGCAAATTGTACCACAAACATTGGCGCCTCTTGACATTGCTCTCTGTGAACCTTTCTCTGCCAGATATTCAAGCAATAATACCGTCGGCAACGCGACACCTCAATTAAAAAGTAAAAAAAAAACTCTGAGATACAGTTCGGGTGGGGTCAAGGCCGGACTTCTACACCACATCAAAGCAGAATCTGGAAGACATCCAGGCAGAAATAAAACTCTACACTAAAGATGAACTGAACTGCACCTAACAAAGCCCGATAACTGCGATGAAATGAAAAAGACAAAAAGAGTACATTTTCAAATGGCTGATGACTAGGTTCAATCGAGAAACGTTTTGTCTGTTAAAAACGGCTTACCTATAAACAGCTATCGGGCTGACGAAGTTCTCCTTCCTGACGCCAAAATGAATTGTATGCGGCTCGCCTCACGACGTCTGTGTCTGCACGTAGTGTGCAAGCGCTAAGCTCAGTGTGTGGCCTTACAAATAGCCATCACTCAGAAAAAGAACAAGGAAAACTTTCACGATCGGACTATTTGTAAAGTGCCATTTTCACAGTGTTTGTTGTGGTTCTGTGACTCGTGCCCCACACCTAAAGCTATTGCCGCTTCAGACCCAAGAATCACAGGAAGGAGGAAGTTTTGCAACCTGGGATAAAGAAGACTTCATGAAAAGGTCAGTAAATCTGGATGCTTTTGTGGAACGTCTGAAACAGTGTTTAAGGAAATGGGTCCAACAAGAGGACATTAAACACCCACATCCACATTTTCGTGACATCGGCCGTACTTTTAAAGAGTTCAGCGTGAATGGCGGTTCAAACACAATCAGATGATCAAAATATTTAGACCAACTCACGCTAAAGAAAGCCATGCGTAAATATGAACCAGCGTGCATAAACGGTTAATTTGCTCGTGGCGTTGGCGCTGGTGCTCATCGCGGCGTTGCGCAGGAGAGAAATCAGGAGATGGCGCATAGCACGTAGTGGCCGACTGGTATTTCCTACCGGAACATGCCTAGTCACTGCTAATTGGCATTGAAAGAGAGAAGACTCCCATTGAACAAGAGGATGTGAAGACCGACTTCAGTGGAAGGGGCCCTAAAACACTTTTTGAAGTAACCTTGCAATGGACTCACTGAAAAGGCTTAGTGCCTCCCAGATTCAACGCCGCAAAAATTTAAAGAATCCGTCCAGTAGGAGCAAATTTACGAAGGTTTCTCGCACGCTGCAATCGCATTTCCTCTTCTCTTCTCCCGACGAAGGCGCTGGAAGCTAAGCAGGGAGAGATGGCGAGGACAATGAAAATACGACACAAGCGCCTTTGGGGCCTTGATCGCTTTTTTTTGCAGTTTTTTTCTTCGAGTACGTGGCTTTTGCAGTGTGATCGCACGCGCACGCATGGACAAGTTGTGGCTTCTCGTGGCGATTCCTGTAACGACTAAACGCGCCAAATTCAAATCAGCCCATGGCTAATAAGTGGTCTTTTAAAAGTCATTTTTTGAGCTTCCTCTCTCATTGATCGAGAAAAAAGAAACCAATCGTTTGCTGAATTTCACAATTTATTGTGAATTCCGGGCCGTATGCTGCGGTATAATAATGGGCTTACGTGTTATCGAAAACCTATACAACCAATCGACAGCGTTTTTTGTCTATGCCAAAAAGTGTCGCAGGGTTCTTTTAAAGCGCACACTGCGATTATTTATTGTTCAACAACGCACAGGGCGATTCTCACACCAGTAACACCCTGGAGGTGAAGATAAAGTGCCTATATGCACGAAGTGGTCAGTAAACAGTTGTGCAGCGCGAGTAGTCAGTTTTTCTATCAAGAAACTTGCTAGCAGACGCTGCCTGCGTCGCCGTGGCGAGGCAAGACAGAGGGTGGTGGTGGTGGTAGTGGTTAGAAGATGAGAAAAGGCATCTAATTTCTGCAACCCGGTGTGGAGAACGGCACAGTGCCTGACAGAGGGGAGCGTAGGAAAGAAGGGAGAGGTAGCGCGCATGGTATAAAGGTCATGTGGGGGGGGAGTGCTTTGAGGCGTAATACTTAGAGGAGAGAGAGGGGATGTGAGTGTAGACTGGCAGACACTGCCTGCGTCGGCGTTGCGAGTCGAGAAAGAGGGTATCGTAAGAGAGGAAGCGGAGGTGGTTCACCCGCGCTTTGAGGTGTAAACGCCGCAGGGAGGGACGCCCAAGGAAAGCTGAGGTGGGTATCAAGCACAGACTAGCAGACGCTGCCTGCGTGGGTGTTGCGAAGAGTGAAGGGTGCTTAGAAGAGTAGTGGGGGCCGTGCATGCACAATTGTGGTATAAACGCCGTGGTGAGGGATGACATGACAACAGAGAGGAGGAGCACAAGAGAAATGAGAGGGGGGGACACGCAGGTGGAATAAGAGTTATCACTCCGCACACCTGGCTGAGCACAACTATAAGCCGTTTCTCATCTAATAACGGTGCGTCAATGTTTCTGCAAAAATGCTTCTAAGAAGTTTTTCTTACCTGAATGTCAAGGCTACCGTCAGCAAGCTAGAACAAACAAAAGCAGACTATTTTAGGCATTCAGTAGGTTTCATACCAAGGCATGTCTTTAGAAATGTCAGGACATTCCATTCGTCCAAGCGCCACACAGAAAGAAAAAAAAATAAAACTTGATGCATTCCCATGTGTCTGAGTCAATGTCCAGTGAAGCTTGGATGCGTCAGCAGCTGAATTGAATTCGAGACTCTAACCCTACTAACCCCTGATTGAGTTTCTGAAGCTCGAGCTTGTGCTTGCGAAATATTTATACACGGCCCCCTGAAAACGCCAATTATATACAAATGCAACTTCTTGTGAATCGACATACGCTCTAATTGATTGCGTTAAAGAGTAAGCGCTATTCAAATATATATGGAAGTGGTGATAGTAGATCTTTTGTGTATGCATGCAGCAACATGCTACAATGCGTGAAACCTAAATCCAAGAGGTAACTAAAAGGCAATGTAATGTTCTACATATAAAGATGAGCCACCGGAATGCCTCATGTGATCAGATATTCTGAACACGGAGTCGTTCGTACTTCACAGAAAATATTTGCTCGCGAAAAACGGTTTTTACGATGGCGCTTCCAGGGTAATAAAACAAAAATGCCGCCTGCATCTTCCCACGACTACAACTCGAGTAAATGTGTCGCAGAGTGGGTAGGTTTCGTATGATTGTTGTGTGTTTGGGTATGACTAGGGATTGCCTAATTGCTATTTCGTTTTTATCGTTTTTGCTTATTGAGAAGAAAAAAAGCGTTGGCTTCAACGTCAAGCAAAAGGTCAGTAAAGACGCCATTTATTGAATTCTGGGTGCCCGATTCGTGCGTGAAGGCTGTTTAACGTTCGAAACTTGCACACAAGTAGAATCGCAAGCTTTCGTACATTAATTACCATCTGATCAGCATTTGAATAGTTCTGTCATTTTAAAAGAAGACAGCTGATTGTTTGCGCATAAACCAAAGCATTAAGCCCACGGCTGTGTGCTAAAGGAGAAGCAGAATGTGCATGTGTACGTTACACTTTACGTCTCAGCGAGGGAGGCAGCTAATATTTATGAATGCTTCCGTACTCTTCACTTCATTCACTTTGTTGAAATGCTATAAGTCTGTATGCATTGTGTGTTTCATGCAGCTGGTGCATTTCAATAGTCCTATTGTTCTAAAAATTACTTAGATTTAGAGATGCGTCAGAAAGCACCATGTGGTCCTGATTACCGGAGCACTCTACTACGGCGTCTTTCATAATCATATGGTGATTTCGGAACCTAAAACACCAGAAATTATTATTTTAATATTATCAAAACAATATACCCGTACTTGTGTTGGAGAAGAAAGGCGATGACAGTAGGTAAAAGTGAAAATGTTAATTGATGAACTTGTGACCTGTGAAAGAAGTAACACAGTCCTGCGAAATCTACAAGTACAGACGTCTGTCGTCCCCACAACGTTTGTCTAGCCGGTATACTTTTCGAGTGCTGACGCGATGGTCCTGGAATCAACTTTCGCATGCTGAGACCATATTTCTATGGAGTTTAAAGTGCCTAGGACTTGTGTACCGTGATTGAGGATTGAGGTTGACGTTCAACAAAAGCAAGTGTTCGAGTTTTCCCAAACCATTCATTGAGTCGTCGCACGTAATATCAGGGTGGGTCGATGCACACCAAGTAATATTCGTATTAGACATCGGTCACAATAATTTACCGGTATTGCATATTTAACAACGCTGCTACCTGTTTACCGCTAGGCATTCGGGGAATCGATTCTCTGCCTCCCTCGCAGCGGCGGTTGCTCGACAGCTTCACTGAGACTGTCGTGGCTGAAGGCGTTCTAATGGGACTTCAGGCAAACTTACGGCACCACTTTTCGAAATGAGCGTCCAAATAAACGCTTACTTGAAGCGACAATGCATGCGCACCCGAGAAAAATACTCCTCATTACGTTACGTCCACATCCTTGCACGCAACCTTCGAAAACTTGGTCAAAAAGTTGGAGTGGGAGTGGTGCTGCGTGCATCCGTGTGACTGTCTGCACATTGAAAAAGTGCATTTTACCGCAAAAACCAAAAGGAGTAAGACTTAAGTCACAGGTACCCTTACGTCACCTGAGTAGACCGTGTGCTGTGTTCAGCTTTGCTGACTTCAGTCAATGATTACGTCTTGTAGATACTTGAACAATACGCTCAAACAGAGAAAAATGGCCCCGTATCTGCATGCTAATCTGGATATGTCATTGAAAGACGAGTCTTGCGTCTGGAGAGAGTGAACAAAACATTTATTTGATGTTCTGCGCAAGAAAATCAGTGAATGTTATTCTGGAGGCACTGTATTAGAGTGCCTCGAGCGTGCAGCGGAGGCTAACGAGCGCATCAAGTCACGTCACACGTGAGACATGAGCGCTATCTGGCAGCTATCTTGGAAAACGAGGCGTGCGGCTCTGAGACGGGCGTGCGCGCCTCTCTCAGAAGTGATAAGGTGTAGAATGCAAGGCGACTGGTAGGCGCCACCACCATGCCGTCTTAGCAAAGCGTTGGAAACACTTGCCTTTTCGTGCAAGCATCGCATGGTTAGCGCAGCGTGTTAAACGCTATGGTCCTTAGAATTACTTATGCATGTCTCTTCTAGTAAACGATGCACAACAGAATATATACGTGTTGTTATGGTGCCTCAGATATGCGCAAATAATTGCTTTTCAATCGATAGTAGCGCCTAATATTGAGCAACATTGGTGGGCGCTGCGGATGAGATCGGCCGTTTGGTGTATCAGCTGGTGTTGTTTAAAGTCATCATCATCATCATCATCATCATCATCAGCCTGTCTACGTCCACTGCAGGACAAAGGCCTCTCCCATGTTCCACCAGTTAACCCGGTCCTGTGCTTGCTGTTGCCAACTTATACCCGCAAACTTGTTAATCTCATCTGCCCACCTAACCTTCTGTCTACCCCTACCCCGCTTCCCTTCCCTGGGAATCCAGTTGGTGACCCTTAATGACCAGCGGTTATCCTGTCTACGTGCTACATGCCCGGCCCATGTTCATTTCCTCTTCTTTATTGCAGCTATGATATCCTTAACTCCCGTTTGTCCCCTAATCCACTCTGCTCTCTTCTTGTCTCTTAAGGTTACACCTACCATTTTTCTTTCCATTGCTCGCTGCGTCGTCCTCAATTCAAGTTGAACCCTCTTTGTGAGTCTCCAGGTTTCTGCTCCGTAGCTAAGTACCGGCAAGATACAGCTGTTACATACCTTCCTCTTGAGGGACAGTGGCAATCTACTTGTCATATATTGAGAATGCCTGCCGAATGTGCTCCCCCCCATTCTTATTCTTCTAATTACTTCAATCTCGTGGTTAGGCTCTGCGGTTATTACCTGCCCTAAGTAGACATAGTCTTTTACAACTTCAAGCACCCGGTATCATTAAAGTTGGACAGACAACTGGACAGACAGACTAAATTTTTGTGTCGAAGAAATACGATCATCTTTAATGTATTGCCCTGAAAGGGAAAGTCTTCTTCTTGCTTGTCACGGCATCGATAGTGGCTTTGTGCCTACGCTGAGAAAAACGAAGGTGGTGAGCAAGCAAAAAGAGGTAACTAGGGTGGCTGGAGATCACTGAAGGGGCCATAAAATTTGAGAGAAAGTAATTTTGTGGTAGTCTTCAGTCATTCAGGAAACCAGCATTGCATACACACGTGATTAAAAACATATTCCCGTTTTCCCCTTTTCATGCTTTTTCTTGTGCAACGTGTGTGGTTGTTCGTATTCATTTTTTGTTAGGTTCTCTTCATTAGTAAGAAACCTACACATCTCAAAATTTTTCCGCAATAAATCTCAAATGAAGTGCGGCGCTTGTGTTGCCAATTCGTTTTTATTGCGATATCAAAAATATGAACACTCACCGCGGACTTTGGACAACGGTGTCCGCGTCACTCACCGCATTTGTATACATATCTATATATATGCAAACACAAGAAAGAAAAATAATCTGGAAAAAGACTCTGGCACATGGAATCGAATGTGGGACCTCTGAAGTGTGAGTGCGAGTGCAGCTTCGGAAATACCCAGGGCTGCGAAGGAGAGCCTCTTTCAACGTTCGAACAGCGAGGTATTTATATCTACCACTTACCGCTGATGACGGGTATCTCAGGGGATACTATTGTGATTTCAACATTACTAGCAAGATCGCGCAATCAGCGCGCGCCGCCACATCGTCACGACGCAACGGCGCGTGCTCTCGAATCCCACGCACACTCTGCTTTGCGGAGAAGCGGCAGGTTGGACGCTCACGAGTGGGCTTAACTCGCGGGGGGAGGGGGGATAATCGTACGTTTTGGCTGGCCCTGGGCTTTCACCGAAATTGTCTGTTGTAGTTACCCGGCACAAAAAGATTACTGCACTCGCTGCACCATCTCTTTTTGCGAAAATGGCGCGCTTCTCAGACACAGCGAAGTAGCAACGGAGGCATTCGCGTTATTCTGAACATGTGAGGACGTTTTGTGTGTCATTTGTGCGTGAGAAACAGGGGCTCGTTTTTATCTGCTTGTCATTCTGGGCATGACCATTCAATTTGTCACTATCACATTCATTGCTTCGCCTTTGCGGCAAAGCTGTGACATTTTCTTTTCTCTCTGCCACCCGGTGTGAGATGGTGCAAGGATCTAAAACGAGAAGCCAATGTTTCGTTGATTTGAAGTAGCTGTATATATAACCCATAGCCATTTCACCCAAGAAGTATATTCTCAGAATTTTACCCACTCTGATCGTCCAGAAAAGTGCCTAGCTCAGGTGTGCCTTATATATTTAAAAATCCTACGTTCCTTACAAACGTTCTTTGCCGCATAAGGTCACAGCAAAGAAGCGCTGCATTATGCCGAAAACATCGAGACAGAAAGGTGCAGTAGTTTCCGCACTATTTTTCGTTTTGCCACTGTTGGCAGCGGTGTGGGAGGTAAGGTTGCCCTCCGCCAAACATGACATAGTGTCCCACATAATTGGGTGCCTTTAAGTGATTGTCGCGTTCGTGAATTTGACAAGTGGCCCCCTGTGTGAAAAATTGTGTAATATGCCAAACAATTTTTTTATTTTTTTGGAGTGGCACTTGGCACCTCCACCTCCTTGTTCTGTTTAGCTTATTTTTGGACGGGCCTACATCGATCTCGAAGATTCTTCTTTCGCTTTGTCTAGTTATATTTATTGTCACTCGTTGTTATACGCTCTTTCGAAGCAACTTTGTTCAGCGCCTAAGTCAGTGATAAAGCAAAATATTTACCTCAATCATTTATTCAGTCAGTAAAAGCGATTACTGGAGTCAAATTGTGATCAAATGACTGAAACAGACAATCCGAAGCTTTATTTTGCGACATATTAGAGGATGTTTTTGTTTTTGTTTTCATGTTTGCTACATTCACTGCAATCGCATTGAGTGATCCTGTCTTGTATACGCATTTGCAATGAAAGTCGGGAGCCCGTCTGACTGGTTCACATATCGTCCTCATGATGATTCTAATCTACCTTCGTGATTCTGCAGAACCCGGCAGAGACATCGACATTTTGCGTAGCTTCTACGAGAAATACGCTCTGAGATCGTTTCTTGTACTTGAAGCCAAGAAGCCTCAGCATCATCGGCATTGCCGTAGGAGACATGGTCGGTAAAGTCTCGTCCGGCTCAAACGTTGCACTACTTCCGCGATAGCTGGACTTTCACCTTTGTCAAGAATCAAGAGAGATGTGCACCACCAGTGAGCGTTAAAATCATCCAGCTTCTTAACCCCATCTTGGCTTTTCCCCTAACAATGCTCAGATTTGGCGTAGAAATGCTTTTGTCTCAGCGGTGGTGGGGCTTCGTTCAAGCACTCTGTCAGCGTTTTCTGCCGATAGAAAGTTCACTCACCCGCCTGGGCAAGTTCTCTCATCTTCTTCATAAGTAAATACACGCTTACACTCTCCAAACTTGACACGAAGCACTTGAAGTGGGTGTAAAGCAATGTGCTTCATCAGCTTCGGAAAATAACGCACACTCGACGACTGCCTCACCGGCAACAATTTGTGGGACGCATTCTCGATATACGACCAAATTGATTGCCGCCATGTTGCCAAGAGGCCGCGAACGTGGCTGAAACGTGGTTACGCTGAGTTGTAACAAAAGACGAAGAATTTATTTATCTACGCTTCACGGTTTGAAATTTATTGAAGGCTGAATTTATCCATGTTCACCTAAATTACACGTATCGAAGTATACATTGGATGCGATGACGACCATAAAAACCCCAAATCAGTCACAAAGGGTGATAGAGGTGAAAATCTATTGTATGTGTAATTTAAGTTTTAACAATTTCAATTTCTGGGAGACAAAGGTCATGTAAAATATCAACAAGTTTTAAGCAGCACACTGACTGTTGTGTGCGTGTTTTTTGCTGCACATGTGTATTGGTATGTGCGTGTGTGTTTGTGTGAGGAAGACAGGCGTGCGTGAACGTTTCTTCGTTTGTTTGTTAAACCGACATGAGGAATGCGAACGCAAGTTCCTATATATACAAGGTACCTTCTTCATAAAAAGACATTACTTAAAAGAATTTAGAGAAATGCATGCACATGTTTTTACTGTACTGCCTTTTTTATTCGTTGCAGCACTTGGTGAGTCACTATTCTTGTTTAAAGTGTGTTTACTCTATTAGGAGTAATGATTTTGTTTTGGTGTGAGACGTGCTCCCCGCACCCTAGCAATAAAGCCGCTGTTTTGAACCCGCAAGACAAGGTGTGTGTGTGTGTGTGTGCGTGTGTGTGTGTGTGCGTGTGTGTGCGTCTGTGTGTGTGTGTTTTTGTGTGTGTTTGATTGCACTTAAGAAATGTTCAAATATTAGATAAACGCTCGGAAGCGTCGACGTAACCAATCAAGTTTTTCTTAAATGCCACCTCTCTTACTTTTATACATATACACATATATAAATTACCTAAACAAGTGTTGCGGATTGCAGCACTGTTTCAATCACCGTAGGGCATACTCACTTTTCTCAGTGTCTTCACTTTTACAGGGGGAGAACCAACCCACAAAAATAGTGAGTAAATTTCTTAATAATATCTGAACTTTTCATGTGTACCAGGTATAGATTACTTTATTGTGCTGAGTGTTACGAGCTGCTTTTGCCAGAAATATACGTGGTATTGTCGACATAGCGCTCATACGCGCTTTGAAACATGCCGTGTCTTTTTAGTGATTAGGATCTCAGACTTCTGAGATTCTAATCAGAGACGCCACCTGCACTGAGACAGACGCCAGCTACGTCGGTTTCAGTACAGTTCTTCCTCAACGCAAGCTTGGATCCCTGAGTATGTTATCGCCTACGCCAGCAGAACGCTCAACAAGGCTGAGGTAAACTGCGGTGTTACTGAAAGAGAAGCTTAGCCATACTTTTGGTGATTGTCAAGTTTCGCCCATACTTATATGGCCACACGTTTGCTGTAAATACAGACTATCATGCCTTATGTTGGTTGTCGTCGCTGAAGGATCCTCAGGTCGCCTTGCTCGTTGGTTTCTGCGACTTCAAGAGTATGACATCCACGTCGTGTACCGTTCCGACCGCCAACATGTCGATGCTGATGCGCTCTCGCGATCACCACTGTCCACTAAGGGTGCCTCTAAATCTTCCATAGAATACGTGCTGCCAGCTCTTGACATCGCCACAATATCATCTGCATAGCGTGATGACCCATGGATAACTTCGCTTCTGGATGTTTTATCTGAAGTAACCACCCTTGCGACCACTCGAGTAATGCGACGCCCGGCTTCGCACTTCACCATTCGAGGTGGCCTCTTGTACCGGTGCAATCACTAATCAGACGGCAGGAAGTGGCTGCTCGTTATTCCCTGAAAGCTACGCTCTGCAATTTGTGCATCATTTCACTCCAACCCGCAATGTGCTCACGCCGGTGTCTTCAAGACTTACGAACGTTTAAGGAAGCGCTACTACTGGCGTGGGATCTTTACTTTTGTTCGACAGTATATTCGTGGGTGTCAGTGACGAAAACAGCCACCGAATCCAAAAGCAGCTTCACTACAGCCGCCAGCGTACCACGACCACCTATTTGATGGCGTCGGAATTGACCTTTATAGATCACTGCCATTGACCAAAGCAGGTAACCGGTGCGCTATTGTTGCTGTATATCACCGGACACGGTACGAAAAAACCACTGCTCTTCCTACGGCGACCGCTCAAGACGTCGCAGCTAATATCCTCCACCGGTTTGTGTTGTGCCATGGCCTTCCTCGCGAGCTTCTCAGTGAGCGGGGCCGTGTAGTATTATCCGACATAATCCAAGCCCTTCTCCGCGAGTGCCATATTGTAAACCGGATGAGTACTGCATACCACTCTCTAACGGACGGTCTGACTGAGCGGTTCAATCGGCACCTGGGTGACATGCTCGCGACGCATATGGCATCTGACCAAACGAAATGGGACCTCGTTCTTCCGTTTGCGACCTACGCGAACAATACCACTACCCAAGTCACTACCGGTTTTTCCCCGTTGTTCCTTCTATAAGGACGTCAACCATCGCACACAATTGACACTTTGCTGCCATACGCAACAGATGCATCTGAGTGCACAACCGTGTCTGAAGCCACCCGTCATGCTAAAGAATAACGCCGACTAGCGAAGCAGTTTACTATGGCTGACCAGCATCGCCGGAAAGAGGCCCGCGATGGCGACCACCATCCTGCCACAAATTTTGCCCCGGGAACCCTTGTATGGCTGTATTTACCACCCTGTGCATCTGGTTTGTCTACCAAGCTACTTTCAAATTACCATGGTTTATATACCGTGTGGTGAAGCGCACATTGTCCATCAATTACGCTATTGAACCGCTTACGCCGCTCGGTGACCATGGTCAGCGTGGACACAATATTGTTCACGTGGACCGCTTTAAGCCGTACTTCGACCCGCTCGTTCCCATCTGTTTGACCGCCAGGATGGCTTCTTTCTCGACGGGGGCAAGTATAATGACGGAATGATGACAACACCAGGGACAACAAGCATCATCGCAGAGTAAGGCACCACAAGATAAGCGCTCGAGCTTCACAATCTTCTTTGTCCTGAGGCTATCTTGATTCATCAACCGGCCCGTTATGTACGCCGATTAAACCTCTTTACACTAATAATAAATTATTTGGAGTTTACGTTTTGAAATGATTACTTTGCCACACGCACTTATTTTTATGTGCAAAGGCACCCCATTACTTAGAGTAACCTAAATCATGTTACAACCTTCTCAACAGATTACCTGCTCATCGCGAACATTGCTGTAAGTTGTAGAACTTGCGCTTCCGCGAGCAATAACGCTCAAAGCCTTTATAAAAAGTGCATTCAGGATTGCTCATCCTGCGAGTCAGAAACGTTTGTCATTAGACTAAAGCATGCATGGCTCGTAAAATCATCAAGTCTCATTAGAAGGGTAATATCTGAAAAAGTCTGTAATCGATACCTCTGCAGTGATTACAAGTGAAGCATTATGTTGGCTATATTTATGTGGTTTTATTATCAATTATTAGACTTTATGAAGCCGTACAGTCGCACAATGAACGGTTTCAACTAGCGTATTGCACACTACGCAGTCCTGAGGTGTCGCGTTAAAGAGTTTTTTTAGTACTCACAATATAACTATTTTATTTCCTCAATAAAACCATCACCACTTGCCTTTTATTGGTAAAGTAATTGCATGGTTACGTTTGGTGGGATGTTGCTTTTGTAGTAAACATAATGTTCTTTATAAAGGCGAAAACAATAACTGCTGCAACTAAACGAGGAATAATGGGCGTGCAAAAAGAGTACCATTCACAGGCACTATCAGTTGTTTTAATGCTTTCATTACAGCCGGATGCCCGGGACCCAGTTTTTTTAGGCATTCTTTTACACTTTATGATGCCGAAACACACTGGGTGGCCACGCTTTTGGCCTTTTTTGGAGAATCAGCTAGACACACAGGGTTGCTTCTTCCGTAAATTTATCAACCGAAAATTCTAAACACTCGATGCATTCCGGGCAGACTGGCGAATACCTGTTAAGTGGCTACCGGAAGTGTTCTGATTATCCTGCTAATTTCGGCTAATAACGCTACTCATTATCGACGCAATATTCAGGCGTCACTTCACTATGTTGAATTGTCAGCAGACCTGGCTACCACTTACATATTGCGCGCATAATGTGACCGGCACCTAAATGAGAGTTCACCTCGAAACCGAGCCGTGGCCCCTTAAACCACCCGCACCTACAGGTCGTACTGCCACTTCTACCAGTGGGCTACTCGCCTCGACATCGCAGAGGCCTGAGACTTTGCATTTGTCTGGATTCCTGACTACAATGCTCACTTCTCGTATCGCCTTACTGAAGCTGAAAATCCAGAGCATGTGGCTTCCAAGCACAGCACGCCACGCTTCCAAGCACAGCACTCCAGATTCGGGCAATTGCATTGTGCTAACCCAACACACAGGGGGCTCGCATCACGTTGGCGACATTTTAAAAGCCTTCCTACGCCAGAAACAAGGCATGGATGCTGGCCAAGGCAAATACAAGCTTGCTTAACTGCAGTTAGCTGCGACACCACTCACCTTAGCTGATGAATTGAAGGCATACCCTGAAAGACCTGTTGATTTCCACATCGTCAACGGTGGTTTGATGAAAGGACTCGTCTGGAAGGTACAACATGGATATTTTGACGACCAAGGAAAAGCCCGGTTACACTGCGCGTTGACTACCAGGCCACGGTTTACTGCTGCTTGAGATGGAGCTTGCCAAAGCAATTCGACTTCCTAGACCAAGCGGGCGTACTCATGAATTATCTGTCACGCGGTGCTGTGCACATTCAGTACTTGGGCAAGAAGCAACAGCTCGCCGATGGCCACTACTCCTTGTGCCGTCAACGTAAGCCTTACATTGGCTTTAGGGCCTCCAGTCCGTCTTTTTTAACTCCGAGGAAATCGGCAATCAGTGCGGAGCAGCACCGCCCGCGCAGAACCGGGTAAGTGCGCTCAATTATTGTGTACTGCGACACCGAATACTACAAGAAGATAGCTCCTCACAGGTTGTGTTGAATCTACGGCCGCTACACCAGCTGCAGCACTAGGTCCCTCAAATTTTCTGAAAACTGGCGAAAACAAGGACACTGGCGAAGCGGGACACACCATAATCGGCAAGTCATTGGTAGACTGCGGTAGTGATGTCTGAAGATACGTCGCCATGGCCTAGAATGTCACACCCAAAGGTGTAAGCTCATTGTGCGTCATCGTTAAAGACGCCCCGTAAAACCGCGGAACTCTACTGCCGACAAGTGCTTGTGGACGAATCATCAACACTTTTAAAGCGGCCGAGATGTCCCTCCGTGTCGGAGCGACATCACGACGAAACCAAAATGCCTTGGCATTGTCATCATTCAGCGAGTAGGTGGAATCATCGTCAATATGCTGGAAATGTTCAGGCTTAGATGTACCTGCGAACAATGCACATGCTGTCGACTACCTGGCTAACAAACGGGTCGAGTAGCACATGGTCACGTAGCTACTGAAGAAGCTTGAGACAAAAAGTCGCACAGCTAACTAAGAAGACTTCCAAGTAGTATGCCATTCGTTCTAAAGCCCTACCAACAAGTCAAATACCAGCATTATCGATAGCAACTGAGGACGTACATTGGCGAAACACTTCACCAGCAGCAGTATTATTTAGCGGGCTAGCTGCCCACTAAATGATTCATCTCACGACTACGATGACCCTAATATATTGTGCCTGCGTTGTTCCTGCTTCGGCACAGGAGGCTATTTTCTCTTTTACTCAAAGTGCGTTTTGCTCGCAAACGTTCGCCTAAGCTCCTGCCATTGAACTCGTAAAATTTGCCTGAAGTCTGTTTTCCGTGAGAGTGTGTTGCAAAAACAAATGGCAGATCCCACGTTAAGTGTGAATCGCTAATATGCAAAGCACGAATGAGGAAGCTTAATATGTCACTTTAAAATCTGCACATTAATACGAGGCGCAGTTAAATGATGCCGTACGTGACTTTCATGTCAGGTTTATGACGTTTGGACGTGTCATTTACCTTCGTCATCTATTCACGTCACCTGATAACGGAATTGGTATATGTGCAGCTAGTGAAATGACCGCGAGCATGCTATTAGCGTAGCATGTAGGAATGATTTACATGACACGAATGTCATGTTTGGACGTGTCACCTACCTGCGTCGTTCATTCACGTCCCGTAATACCAAACTTGGTATATGTCAAGCTAGCGAAACGCCAGAGAGTGCACCTAACCTTGACGCGCACCCAGCTGAGCGCCGCGACGCTACGCTAGCAAAACGTCAGCACTTTATTGTCCTACACTAGGCGTGAGCAGCGTTTGTCGGCGAGGCCCGGTGGCAACCGGCTCAAAATGCGACATGCTGCATTTCGTGCCAACAAGGTTGTCTAGGCAGCAACGCGTCTGCTTAGCTTCGTGACGACAGGACGCCAGGCGCGCGCATGCGTCCACGCAACGCACCGCGGCATGCGCCTGCAAGTATTTGCCAGGCAGATCGGCGCCTGGCGTGGTACCACCAGCGTGATGCAGCTAAACTTGCGCGCCGGGTCATGTTGAAGTGTTTTAGCGACTTGAGTGTGGCATGTAGTCATGTTCTTACATGACAGATTTCTCATGATTACCATGTTTGTACCAGTCACGTACCTTCGCCAACCATTCACGGGACGTTATAATAAATTTGGCATATGTGAATCTAGCGAAACGGCCGCGAGCGAATCATGAGTGTGGCATGTAGTCTTGTTACACGACATGCATGTCATAATTATCATGTTTGAAGCTGTCATTTACATATTGCCACGTTATATTTTTCAAGTTTTGTTATCGTTCCAAAACACTACACAATTCTCAGCGCAAACTACGCCTGCAGTTTTCGAGAAGCTTCCGGACTGTAGTAGATCATTTCGTTAAGATCACGCCTGCTCTGCGAACTGTACAGATTATTCTGGAACCTACGCCACCGCCAGTAACATCGCTAGAACATTCGACTGCAAGAGTATAAATGCCGACGCACTTCGCCGCTTGTCAGTAGTTGATCGACGGCCGACGCTCCGTTCGCCGCTAACCTGGTGCCGGGATTCCCGCGACCATGCACACTGCCGGTCGTCGACCCCATCTCATCGAGCATCAAGCGAACCCTTGGACGACCCCCTGGCTCTGTCTAGGCCTTCATCGTGAGCCAATGCCCGGGCACCACAGCGCAAGCCGTGAAAGCCAGGGCCAGGATGGAAGTGTGATGGCTTTCGCAGCGCCACCGCCGAAAGCTCATTGCTTTAACTTCAGCGCTCCAGAGGGGAGCACCGTCGTGACATCACAGATGCCCTCGAAGCAGTAACCGGCCCAGCCGGTATCAAGTTCCTCCAGCACATGGTAGGTGCAAAGTTCGGCGGCGCAGCCGCAAACGTCCATGCAGCCACCAAGCTGAAGAGCCGGGGCGCCATTCTCTTAAACGGCGAATCAGTTCCACTAGTCAGCGTAGGTCCTGAAATAGTCCACGTCACAGTCTTCCTGGTACCACTGTGGGTAGACGACGCAGCCCCAGCGACTGCTCTCTCCGCCAACGGCAACGTGCAACATATCCACGAGCTAGTGTTCAAGGGTCGCCCTGGGGTTGGCACAGGTGTCCGTGTGGCGCGAGTGGAAATGAAAAGCCAAATACCGGACTTTCTGATAGTTCAAGGCTACAATGTCATGTGTGACTACCGGGGTGTCAAAAAAGTGTGCTCTAAGTGCAGGAATATTGGCCACATCGCCAAAGATTGTGCCACTCCCATTTGCATGGGCTTCAAATTGTTTGGACATGCCACAGAGGGATGCGCGAAACCGTCCCGCAAGTGCTCGGGCAGCCATGCAACAGCTGACTGCGTACGTCCAAAGACCTTCGCAGCGGCTGCAGCGGCGGCAACCGAAGAACAAGCGTGCACCGACCTCACGCCCGCATTGCAAGATGATTAACCGGCGCTCGAGCCTGCGAGCGACACTGACACAAGCGACACTGACGCCCATGCTGAACCACAAGACGCAGGAGACCTTCCTCTCCTGTCTGAGAAAGCCTCGTCAACCCTTCACGCCCCGTCCGAGACCAGCGACTTCTCGCCGGACGCCTATGAAGAACACAGCTCATGCAAAGCCGAAGCCCGAGTGCCCGTACCTAGCAGAAACCACGAGAGCTACAGCTCTGACACAGTTGGCACCACAAGTATCTCCGAGACGCCGAGAGCTTCGATGGGACGCGGCACCCGAACAACGGGACGTGCAGACGATCCTGTCATAGGCCCAGACAAGACCACAAAGGTGATTATGCCACTGACAACGACGAGCGGCCGCGCCAGCAAGTACTCGGCTCAGACCCGCAAACTCAGCCTGTCCAACCCCATATACCAGATTACAGGTGCGGCCGCCGGTGCGAGTCTCGGTGCCAGCGCCATGAAAATAGACCGTCCAGCCACCAAACGATCCCACCCACTGACCACGGACTCTAAGGACTCTACGGAATAGTAGTAAGCCCCAAAAATTAGGTAATGCTCTGACGACGTCAGAGTAGTATTTCTCTCTTTAATTATGTTCACTCGTTGAGCACTCGCCCCACCCTCTGCAAGGGGTTTTTCTGAAGTGTGCACGCACTCTCCTTTCTTCAAAATGGCTACGGTGCATTTTCTCTCCTTAAACGTCAGGGGTTTCAGACGCCAAGATAAGCAGACAGAAGTCGTGCACTTCGCAAGGTCACGTCGTGTCGACATTCTCTTCTTACAGGAATGTAATTTTAGAGCCCCTTTATGCTGTGCAATCCTTTTGTTCACATTTTGGAGTCGAAGCGTTTTTTTTCGCTGACTGATTCAAAGATGTGCGGAGTAGGAGTTGTTTTCTTGACACCAGCGTTACGTCGAAGAGCACACTGTGATTATGGTTTTGACGGCCGCACAAAAGCAGTAGGCTTTGACCTCCACGGCGGACAAGTAAGGGTGCTCGTAATATATGCCCTAGCTCAACGTGGGGGCACGGTCGATTTTTTCAATTCACTCGACTCATTCATGTTCGACAGCTACCCAACTTTCTTAGTAGGGGATTTTAACTGTGTTGAGGACACCGACAGAGATGCGCGCGGACGCAGAGAAAGCATACAATATTGCGGAGTTAGCGAATTGCGACAACTCATCCGCAATTTCAAGCTCAGGGATGCGTGGGCCGACATTCACGGAGATGACTTTGTTGCAACATGGCAACGGGGTCTCAACATGACCCGGGTAGACCACTTCTATTTTTCAGAAGTGCTAGCCACATATGTCCTTAGTTGCGAGGTCCTAAATTTCCCACAGGACGTTCTATGCATTACAGACCACTTTTCAGTGTCCGTAAAACTTTTCTTTGAACAATCCACTACATTTAGAAACTATTGAAAAATGGACAACACACTCGTGAAAAATGGACACCACACGACCCGGAAAGCTTAGCATTACTGCGCAATGCACTAGAGCAAGCATGTAAAAGGCCGCCTGAACCCCGTAATTGGGACGCATTGAAACTCAGTTGGCGCGCCGAGCTTATCAAAGCAGGGCGCGAAAGGAAAGCGCGCCTGACGACAAAGATAAAAGACACGCTACAAAAAGCGCGCATTGTACGCAGAAGCGAGACGCTGACGTTCGCTATACACGACTACCTCGATCAGTTAAAGGCGCGGTACGAACTTTTGCTACGTCTTAGTTCGCGCACGGCTGCACAGACGAACGGTTTCAGATCCCGCTGTTCTTCGAAGTGTTCGCAACGGCTCCTTGGGTGCATATCCCTTTCGTTCAGTTGCCGAACGGCGAAGTCTACACAAGCAGAAGACATAATGAGGGTCTTTGAAACACATTTTTCGAATCTTTTCAAGGCGGAGAACGCAAACGACGTGAACTATACAACCATAGTAAATGATGTTTTGCAAGGGAATTTCGCGCGTACCGGAGGAGCTCCGTGATGGTCTGTGCAGCCCTGTGACGCTGGATGAATTACGCACTGTGCTTCAGCGCATGAACACATCCGCTGCCGCCGGCCCTGACGGGATACCTTTGAGTTTCTACAAAACCTTCCTTGAAACAATACAAGACCACTTTTTGACAATGCTAAATGGGTTTCTTGCTGACGGAATCGCACCGAATACGTTTCGTGAGAGCAGAGTTATACTCTTGCTTAAAAGCGAGGGAGAGCCGTCCGATCCAAGGGCGTGGAGGCCCA
Organism: Rhipicephalus microplus; assembly: GCF_013339725.1. Lineage (NCBI taxonomy): Eukaryota > Metazoa > Arthropoda > Arachnida > Ixodida > Ixodidae > Rhipicephalus > Rhipicephalus microplus. The sequence continues at coordinate 108,580,355 of NC_051168.1, read as the reverse complement.
TTTCTCTACTTAACTCGGATTATAGGATATTGACAGCCATCCTTGCAGACCGCATAACAACCATTCTACCGGAAATAGTAAGCGACATACAAACGTGCTTTTTCCCAGGTCGTACGATCCATTCCTCGCTTGCGCTGACTCACGATTTCTTCACGTACGCTACAAAAACACAAATATCTGGCACTTTTGTTTCCTTGGATCAGGAAAAAGCTTTTGATCGCGTAGAATGGAACTACCTCTTCGCTGTGCTTGAGTGGTATGGCTTCCCAGCACATTTAACCGACACCCTCTGCTTACTCTACACAGACTTAGAAACGTCATTAGTATTGAATGGCTATACATCTGAACCCATTGCAGTAAGTAGGAGCATTCGACAAGGCTGTCCCCTCTCCGCAATTCTCTTTGTAATATGTATAAATTCATTATTGAAACAAATCCAGAAATGTACTTCGATACGCGGTTTCTCTCTTCAAGACTTGGGTAAAGTGAAATTAGTGGCATACGCCGATGACATCTCGTTGTTTATTCGGAACATAGATAGCTACAGAGCCTTTCTGCGAATATTCCACACTTATAGTTACCTGTCGGGAGCACGTTCTGATCCCGGAAAAAAGCAAGGCATTGTGCTTTGGGATGCACCGAGAAGAGTTCACTGATGGCGTCCAAATCGTCCAAGGCGTAAAAGTCTTAAGTGTAACTTTACTTTCGACTGGTGAGGTACCCCACACCACATGGAAAAAAAATCCAACACAAAGTGGATAGACGCATTGAAGTCGCCAGAATGTTTCAACTACCTTTTACTCAAAGAGCTTATCTCAATAAATCCAGCATAACAGCGCCACTGCTTTATGTAGCCAGAATCGGCCGACCACCTTAACTGGTTTTGCTGAGAGTAGATACTGCGTGCGGCTCCTTTTTCTGGGATGGCCATGCCGAAGCTGTTGCCAGAGCCTTGGTCCGCCTACCGGTAAAATAGAGAGGGCTCAGTGTACCCAACCTTGATGTAATGTGCTGCATGTTGGCTCTCAAAAACACCTGCGCACTCTAAGAGAACTAATCGTATTGAGGCAAGCAACTTGTAGTGCATCTGCTAGGAGCCTGTAGAAGACTTTTTGTTTTAGCAAACGACATGGGACCAGCTGCTGAGCAGCCACCAGCGTATAGATAGCATGCTATAAAATCTTAGCAACAATGGCGGAACAATTTTTCAGTTCAAGAACAAATGAAAATGTCCCCCACCGACATCAGCGAATTAATAGCATTTAAAAGCCTATCTGAAGAACAACGCCAGAAATGCCGGGTAAAAAGACGCTGGACTCTTACGAACACGTCTCTCCCCTCCGAGGTCCGTGACCTAAACTGGCTCAGGGAATGTGGGGCCGATGCCTTGCGGCGTGTGGCGTGGTACCCTCCGCCACATGCCCGCAATGCGGTCGCGTCGAAACACTAAACCATGTCTTCCATGAATGTATAGTAGCGCGCACCTTTTGGCGCATGGTTAGCAGGATGTTCCAAACAAGTATGCAGTGGAAGTCTAGCCACAGGGATAACTTTTTCGTCCTCTCGATGGCAATCGGAGCCTTCGTCTTATGGAAACGAAGGTGACTGGCCTGCCTGAGGGGATGCCTCCAGAGAGCCATGTTTCCCTTACTACATCGGCTAAGAAACATAATGCTTATGCATCTTAACGCAGAACTAGTCATGTGGGAGAGAAGGCTTTCCTCCAACGGTGGTCTACGCGATTTATTATTGTAAAAAACAACAGAGTGTCCATGCCTTTTCTTCCCTATTGAGGAGGTGGGCTGGAGCTTGAACCACTGTGACATTACAGTGTGTATTTTTCTTTTATTCTTTAGAAACATGTCCTTTTGTGCAATATTGTTCTTGATCGCGAGAGCAAACTGTCCTAACAGGTGAATGCAAAATATCACGCTACACTGTGAATGACCTCCCCTTGTTTGTTCATATGGCCTTACTGTGTATTTAACTTTATTCATCTTGATGTCATGAATGTCTTGTCTTTGTTGTACAATTTTTGCATTGTACGTCACTGCATACGCTTTAAGTTCCTTCGCTGTGTACAACAGCTTGCATTGTACATACGCATTGTACACCATTGTCCAATTTTATGTGTGCACATAAGCTGTGTAAGATATATTCGGAAATAAAATTCTCTTAAACGCGCTATCTGTGCGAGACTGCTATTGTTATCGAACTTTCCGTTTACCGGGCACAGGTTCACCCAAATAAACAGTTAAATCCCAATATAATGTCTTCAGTTTTCGACCACGTCACGACCCCGTGACATCTGGTGGAGGTGCTGCTTCGTTCATGTACCGGACGCCCCTGTCAAGCCGTGAACCCAGCCCACGTCGCGGAGAAGACACCGACGCCAACCAGGAGCAGCGAACAAGCCGCCGACAGCAAGGGCTACCACCGGAGTACGGGCTTCTACCAGACAAGACGCGGAAGACGAAAGCCATGACCGCGACTGCAGCGACAATGACAACCGCAGCGTCCCAGCCCACGATGGTCATGCATCAACCCAGGGAACCACCGATTTTCCATGGGTCATCGTTCGAAGACCCGGAGTCCTGGCTAGAAACATACGACCGTGTGGCCGCCCTCAACCACTGGGACCATGACGAGAAGCTGCGTCGTGTGTTCTTCTATTTGGAAGACACCGCAAGGACTTGGCTTGAAAATCGGGAATCCACGCTCCGAACGTGGGATGTTTTCTGCGGCGCAATCCTGCAAACGTTCGCGAGCGTCGCTCGCAAAGAGAGGGCCACTACTTTATTGGAGACCCATGTTCAGCTACAAAATGAAAATGTCGCCATTTTCAAAGAAGAAATGACCCGACTATTCCATCACGCTGATCCAGACATGCCTGAGGAAAAACAAAGTTCGTTTGCTCATGCGAGAGGTCAAACAGGAGCTCTTCGTGGGACATGAGAAATCCACCGAACACTGTCCAAGAATTTGTAGCCAAAGCGACCACTATCGAAAAGACCCTGGACATGCGCACCAGACAGTAGAATAGTCGCTTAACTCCAGAATGCTCTGCTGCTCAAGCCAGTAACTCCGAAGACCTGCGTGAAACGATCCGAGCGATCGTGCGGGAAGACCTGCGCAAGCTGTTGCCTTCGGCGCAGCCTCAAGTGGATTCGATCGACGACATTGTGCGAGAAGTTCGGCAATCGTTTTGAATTCCCCAAGCATCGCTGCCCGAGCCGGAAACTATGAGCTATGCCACTGCAGTGCGACGCAACGCTCCTCCCCATCCACGCCTAAACACCGCCCTATCGAACTTCCGTCGAGAGACGCCACCGCCACCACCACCCCCACCGACGTCATACCGTTCGCCAGCTGCCCAGCGCAGTGCACCGAGGAAGACTGACGTCTGGCGCACCCCTGACCACCGCCCGCTGTGCTACCACTGCGGCGAGGCCGGACACACATACCGCCATTGCCAGTACCGACAGATGGGACTGCGTGGCTTCGCCGTCAATGCACCGTGTCCACAGCCAGGAGAACGACCACGTCATATCACCGACTACCTGACAGGAAGTCAGTGGACACCACGAAGCCCTTCGAGTTCGCCGTCGCCCAGTCGCCGCACGTCACCGCACTACCGGCAGCACTCTGGCCCAACGCGGGGCCGGTCTCTTAGCCCATATCCGGGAAACTGAGGGCAGCAACCGATGGAGGTGCGGTTGCTGTGCGACGAACTACCGAAGATCCTCCGACGACGACGCCGCCGCGACGGAGCTTTCCAAACACAACACCAACCAGGCAAAGCCCTGACAGCAAAACCTCACTTACCAAAGGTGATCTGTCGACGCAACATGCAAGCAGCTGAACAAGCCGACGCAGCCTTGACCCGACGCCATGCCCTAACTGTGATGCAAGACGACGAACTAGCGACCTCGACGTTCTTATGGACGGCCACAGTGTGATCACTCTCGTCGATACTGGAGCAGACTACTCCGTCATCAGTGGGTAATTCGCCGCGAAGTTAAAGAATGTTAGGACAGCTTGGAAAGGCCCTGAAATCCGCACAGCCGGAGGTCATCTCGTAACACCTGCAGGAATCTGGACAGCGAGAGTCACAATTAACGGCCGTATTTATCCTACAGACTTCGTAGTCCTACAGCGTTGCTCGAGAGATGTCATCCTTGGCATGGACTTCTTATGCCTCCATGGTGCTGTCATCAACCTAAAAACAAAGTCGATAACGTTATCCACAGAAGAAGCACTACCGCCACACACGCCGTCAAGAAACCATGCCTTGAATGTGCTGGAAGAACAAGTCACCATTCCGCCTCGCTCAAACGTCATTATTTCAGTCGGTGCTCCTAAATCACCTGACTTGGAAGGCGTCGTTGAAGGCAGTCAGCATCTGTTGGTCACCCGAAATATTTGCGTCGCAAGAGGAATTGCAGAGCTGCGGGGAGGCAAAGCAACGGTTGTGCTCACGAATTTCAGCAATGAGTACAAACATGTGAACAAAGGAACAACGGTCGCATACGTCGAAGAAATTGTCGAAGCCACCAGTGCTTTTGCCCTCGCCGATTCTGCGGAACCTGCTCAGAGGAACCCAGTCTTCCCATAGCTTTCGATGTCAATCCCAGGCTTTTGAAACATAAGCAAGAACAGCTCAAGGCCCTGCTCCTGCAATACGAAGATAGCTTTTCGTCATCACCGAAAATTCGGTAGACCCCAGTCACGAAACTTCACATCATAACCGAAGAAAATGCCAGAACCCTCCGTCAGAGTCCGTACAGGGTTTTGACGCGAGAACGTGAGGCCATGAAGAGACAAGTTGATCAAATGCTGCGGGATGACATTATCAAGCCGTCCAAGAGTGCATAGGCGTCCCCAATGGTGTTAGTGAAGAAAAAGAATGGGACCCTATATTTCTGCGTCGATCATCGCCGCCTGAACGAAATCAGAAGAAAAGACGTGTATCCTCTCCCACGAATAGCCGACGCACTTGATCGGCTCCATAACACCAAGTACTTTTCGACAATGGACCTCAACACTGGCTATTGGCAAATCGAATTCGACGAAAGAGACCGAGAGAAGACGACGTTTTTAACACCGGGCGGCCTCTTCGAGTTTACGGTGAGGCCCATCGGTCTTTGCTTAGCGCCTGCAACTTTTCAACGCGTTATGGATACAGTACTGGCAGGATTGAAGTGCCAGACTTGCCTTGTGTACTTGAACGACGTCGTCGTGTTTTTCTCGAGTTTCGACGAGCATCTTTGGCACATTGAAGCTGTACTTCAAGTTATCAAGACGTCCCGGACTCATACTGAAGCCAGAAAAGTGCAGATTTGCATACGAGGAGCTCTTGTTTCTGGGGTACGTTATTAGCAAGTCTGGAGTTCGTCCTGATCCACGGAAAACAGCCGCCATCACCGACTTCCTGCCACCCACTGACAAGAATGCGGTGCGCCAATTTCTGGGCCTGCGCGCCTATTATAGGCGGTTCGTGAAAAACTGCGCTTGCATCGCCGATCCTCTCACTAACCTTACCAAGGCCGACGTAGAGTTCAAGTGGGAAAAGCCGCAGGAACACGCTTTCCAGGAGCTTAAACATCGCCTCCGGACGCCTCCGTTACTTGTCCATTTCAACAAATTTGCCGATACAGAAATACACACTGACGCAAGCAGCATAGGTCTTGGCGCCGTACTTGTGCAGAGGGCTGACAGACTTGAAAGGGTTATTAGTAACTCCAGCCGATCGCTATCCAAATCAAAAGCCAATTATTCCACAACAGAAAAGGAGTGCCTCGCCATCATCTGGGCTACGTTGAAATTTCGCCCCTGCCTCTACGGCAGACCCTTCAAAGTTGTGAGCGACCACCACGCCTTGGGTTAGCTAGTTACCTTGAAGGAACCTTCAGGTCGCCTCGCACGATGGAGCCTGAGACTTCAAGAATATGACATTACTGTCATTTACAAGTCCGGCAAGAAACACTCCGACGCCGACTGTCTCTCTCGTGTGCCTGCCGAACAACCACCACCCGATGACCCGGATGACGACTACTTTTCGGGAACGATAACTACCGACGACTTCGCTGAACTACAGCGGTCCGACCCGGAACTTAAGGCCCTAATGGGATACATCGAGGGCCAGACCGCTGAAGTCCCGATGGTATTTTAGCGCGCACTTGCGTCGTTTTTCCTGCGAAACGGTATTCTACAAAACAAAAACTTTTCACCGCTTCGAGCTAAGTACCTCCTTGTGGTGCCTTCAGCTTTGTGACCAGAACTCCTGCAGTCCCTGCACGACGATCCGACGGCAGGGCACTTCGGTGTTTCTCGCACGCTCGCGAGGGTACAAGAAAGGTACTACTGGCCACGTCTTACCACCGACGTTACTCGTTATGTGAGGACGACATGCCGGGACTGTCAGCGACGCAAGGCACCGCCGACAAGGCCAGCGGGACTTCTGCAGCCTATTGAACAACCTCGCTGACATTTCTAGCAGATTGGTATGAACCTACTGGGGCCTTTCCCGACGTCGGCTTTCAGAAACAAGTGGATCGTGGTAGCTAAAGACTACCTCACCCGCTACGCCGAGACAAAAGCCCTTCCCAAAGGCAGTGCATCCGAGGTGGCTAAGTTTTTCGTCGAAAATATCGTCCTACGTCACGGCACACCGGAGGTCCCAATCACCGACAGAGGAACGGTATTTACTGCCGACTTAACTCAAGCGATCTTGGCATACAGCCAGACAAACCACCACCGGACGACATCATACCACCCACAGACCAACGGTCTCACCGAGCGGCTTAACAAGACGATCGCCGACATGCTGGCATTGTACGTCGATGTCGAACACAAGACGTGGAACGCCATTCTTCCGTACGTGACCTTCGCATACAACATGGTGGTGCAGGAGTCGACACATATCTCTCCATATAAATGAAATTGGTGTACGGAAGGAGCCCGGCAACGGCGATCGATGCCATGTTACCAACGTACCTGACGAAAAATACCTCAATGTGAGTGAGTACCTTCAACGCGCTGAAGAAATCCCAACAACTCACGCGTCTCCGTACCAAGAATCAACGGACCACCGACAGCCTCCATCACAATCTTCGACGACGCTTCGTGGAATACCAGCCCGGTGAACGTGTTTGGGGGTGGACGCCGATTCGCCGACGTGGACTAAGTGAAAAGCTTCTGCGATGGTACTTTGGAACGTACAGGGTGGTTCGATGTCTCGGCCCACTTGATTACGAAGTTGTCCCCGATGGCATCGTGAACTCTCAACGACGCTGATCGCGACCTGAAGTCGTCCATGTCGCGCGCCTCAAGCCGTTTCATGCACGTTGACAAACTGAAACAGTGTTTTTTGTATTATTATTGTATCATAATTTATTCATTGTACTTTCTTGCATTATTGTTGTACCTTCATCTTTAGTTGAAGCATCGGGACGATGCCTTTTTCAGAGGGGGGCAATGCCACTTTTCATTTCCCAAGTTTTGTTATCGTCCCAAAACACTACACAATTATCAGCGCATACCGCGCCTGCAGTTTTCGAGAAGCTTCCGAACTGTAGTAGATCATTTTAATCACGCCTACTCTGCGAACTGTACAGATTATTCTGGAACCTACGCCACCGCCAGCAATAACGCTAGAACATTGGACGGCAATAGTATAAATGCCGACGTGCTTCGCTGCTTGTCAGTAGATGATCGACGGCCGACGCTTCGTTCACTGCTATCTGGTGCCGGGGCAATTGCTTCTCGGCTTTTGGATTTCACAGTCAGACCAGGTCCTGCCGGCTTCGCCACCTCGTGTGAGCGACTGCCACCTCTGGGGCTCGGGCCTTCCAGCCCAAAGTTCCGCACCCTTATGCCAGGAGGAGCACGGTTGCCGGTCCACGCTACCTTCCCGGAGCCCGCCTGCAGCCCACCCGACTCCACCTGATCCCGAGCAGCGTCTCCCCAGGCTTAGCCGCAGATTTACCTGAGTGCAGCTCGACTGCACGCTACTAGTTTTCTACAAGTCACGCCCCCTACTGCTGGCGGCAGCCCCTCCAGAATGGCGGCCACTACCGACCTACCAGTGTGGGAGAACTGCTTCCTCTTCACAGCGCCGGACGGCGACGTATCCCTTGATGATCCTATAGACGCTATTGAATAAGAAGGTGGTGATGATAGTGTTCTTGTTATGCAGCATATTGTCGGGGCCAAGTTTCTCGTCTGTACACGTAACGCCAGCCAGGCAACAAAGTTAATGGTGGCGGAAGGTTTCAAGGTTAATTAAGTAAGCGTACCGGTTGAGGCCGTCGGGCCACCGGTCACGTACGTCAACGTCTACCGATACCCCACCTACCTGTCTGACGAGATACTTGGCAACGCCCTAGCACAGTACGGTAAGGTGCGGGGCATCTCGTTTGCTACTGTGGCCACCCGCCAAAATAAGTTGAACGACGCCAGAGTCGTAAAAATCAATATGAGTAAGCCGGTGCCCAATTTTGCGACCATTGCTGGGCACCAGGTTATGTTCGAATATAGAGGCATGACGCGGGTGTGCGCGCGATGTAGTGAGGTGGGCCACATGGTGACCGCATGCTCCACACCATACTGAAAACGATGCGGAACTTTCGGTCATGAAACTGAGGGCTGTTCAGCCAAATGTAAGCATTGCGGAGTCACCACGAAACGAAAGAATGTTTTAGGAGGTGCTCTTATGCGTCAGCCGCTCGTGGGTTCCCCTGGGCATTGGACATCGCGTCGAACTCGGTCCAGCCGAGTCGCTCCCCGTCGCAGAAGCTAGGCAAACCCCCGTCTCGCTTACAAGTGCTCGTACCCAAAACCGCGGCCCACGCCGCCCCCCCAAGGCCGCGAAACGGATGCCAGCTTGCTCACAGGAAGCACTGCGGCAGATTCATCCGCCAACGAGGAAGACAAGCCCGAGAAGACTGACGATGCCGCCACCATGTCATCGGAATGGAATCGAGCGACCTCGAAACCGTCTCGGCGCAATCGTGCTCGTCTATGCCATTCGTCCCCCCGTCAGTCCAAGATGAAGGCCACAACTTCCCGGTGTGGCCGGGAAGTTGTGGCCTTCGCCACACCGGGAGGGAGAGCCGGGAAGGCCAACGAGAGGGAGAGCTATAAGCAGAGAGGCGTGACAACGACGAATTGGGCCAGAAGCTACGGCAAGCGACAGCGATGCCCCACCGAAGGCGAAGACGCAGAAGCTCGGCCAAAGCGCCGCAGGCAAAGGGGAACCGCCCCCTAAAGCCAGCGAGCCGATCTGATAACACCTTCGCTTCGTTACAGACGGCAGTGCCCGTGCGCGCCCGCACCGCCATTTACCCCTTCCTGTTTCACTCCCCCATGCGCTGCCTCTCCTTGCCCCCACCCCTAACTTCCACACACTCACGTACCCCTCTCGTTTCCACTCCACCATAGTGCGACTGATGGCTGACCGAATCCGTTTTGCCACTTGGAATGTTCGCGGTTTCCGCGACACGACGAAACAAACCGCGGTCGTTTCCTTTGCGAAAGCCCGCAGCATCGTCTTGTTGTTCGTCCAGGAGACGAATTTTCGATCCCCCCTCGACGTCGCTCGCTTCCACAGCCTCTGTCTCGTCGAAGCCTTCTTCTCATTCACGAGGACCAGGTCATGCGGGGTTGGGGTTGTGTTCGTCACCGGGAGGTTTAGGCAAAAAGCCCATTGCGTGTTTGGCGCTGACGGCCGCACATTAATGCTTGACATCTTCATCGATGGGCAGAAAGTCCGGTTTGTGAACGTGTACGCGACAGTAACTAGATCGGAGACGAACCCCTTTTTCAGGGAGCTTGGCGAGTACCTGCTGGCCCCCTCCCACACGTAGTTCTTGGAGACTTTAACTGTGTGGTCGACACTGCGAGGGATATCCGGGGACCAAGTGGCGGAGGCTCAGCCTATCGTGCAAAAGAAGTGATCAAAGTTCTCGAACGCCTCCGACTTTCAGACGCATGGGTCCGCCTCTACGACGACGACTTCGGCCCCACCCGCGTGTCGATGGTCACCGGTAGCCGGCTAGACCGTGCGTACTTACCGGAGCTCCTGCTTCCATCCCTAACAGCGTGCGAGGTGGTCCCGTTGCCACCCCCTATGGTCGCTCTGTCTGATCACGCCCCACTGCTAACAACCCTCCGTGCAAAGCCTGGCGCCAAACCAGCCGACGCATCGTCGCGCCTGGATTCTGCACTACTAAAGGATTCAGTGTCTGCACCACAGATCGAGACCCTCATAGAGGCCTCGATTAGAGCATCCTCCCGCGTAACATCGACTACCTGGGACGACCTCAAGGAGGTCTGGAAGGTGCTCCTCCAAGACGAAGGCCGTAAAAGGAAAAAGCGCTTGACGTCCCAGATGAACGAGTTACTGCACAGAATGCGTATCATTCAGAGTGCTGACACCCTCACTTCCTGTACACGAGATTACCTAGCCTCGCTCAAGGTGCAGTACGAACGGCTTCTTCGGGCAGCTACTGGCGAAAAGCGTGCGACTTAGGCCACCTCGAACGAGCGGCCAGAGGTAGTCTCGCGCGAAGTAAGGGGAAACGGCTCTGTGCGTATTGCCGAAGTAAAGCGCCCAGATGGTACCCTCGCGACAGACCCGGTCGAGATCGAGGCGACCTTCTTGCACAACTTCGAAACAGCCTTTCACGAGCCGGACACCACAATGATCGCCGTGAAGCCGGCGTCCCTGTCGGAGCTGTGTAAATTCCTTAAGCGTCTGGGAGAGTATGAATGCCTGACTATGTGCGGCGCAGCGACGTTACCGGAATTGAGGGCCGCTATCCAGTCAATGCCACTAAACTCGGCTCCCGGTGTGGACGGCCTCACAGCGCGCTTCTACGCCACATTTTTCGAGAGCCTATGTGAACCGCTCCTAGCCATAGTCAACACGGTCCTCGAGGGACACGCAAAATCTGCCTCCTTCGGCATGCGGCGCGTAGTCCTCATTCTTAAAGAAGATGCACCGCCGAACGACCCTGCTTCTTGGCGCCCGATCACGTTGTTAAATGTAGACTACAAGATCGTGGCGTTAATCTTGAACAGCCGACTAAAGACCTTTCTGCCGGATATTATTGCTTCACACCAGGCTTGCGCAGTCCCGGGCAGATCAATGTTCACCAATCTGACCACGACAAGGGATGTGTTCCAGTACGCTTCGGAGAAGAGTCACTGGAGCTTTTTTTCACTTGATCAGGCCAAGGCTTTCGATAGGGTCAGGCACGCCTACCTGTTCGAAACCCTGCAAGAGTTTGGCCTACCAGCAAGCTTTGTACAAGTGATAAGGCTCCTGTACTCTGACCTCAGGTGCCACGTAGTAGTAAATGGCTCCACGACGGACACCTTTCAGTACACGAGAGGGATCAGGCAGGGGTGCCCGCTTGGCCCAACTCTCTTTGTACTCGCGATAGAGCCGCTACTTACATCCCTGGCAAGTGACACGCACATTTGGGGCCTTCCTCTCACAGGAACTGCGGACCTGAAAGTCCTCACATACGCTGACGATATCTCCCTTTTTGTGCGAGATCCAAGCAGTCTCCAGCGCTTTCACCAGGTATTCGCGTCATACGCCCTAGCATCAGGTGCACAGCTAAATGAGAGAAAGTGTAAAGCCCTCCTACTTGGCCATTTCCTGGCGCATGTGATCGGCAACTTCGAGGTAGTCACCGCTGTTAAGGTCCTCGGTATATACTTTTCCAGCGAGGGAGTTACGGCCTCAACGTGGTCCCGAGTCGTGGACAGGGCTGCACAAGTGTCAGAGAGCGCTAGCCTACAAGGCCTGACGCTATGCGAGAAAGCAGTAGCCGTGAAAACAAGCATTTGCGCCCTAGCCTCGCATGCGAGCCGAGTAGCGGTGATGCCCACAAGAACAGCAAGCCAGTTGACCAAACTCATTAACGCATACCTCTGGGATGGGAAACCGCCACCACTGAAGCAAAACTTGCTACAACTGGCAGTGTCAGAAGGGGGTCTCGGCCTACCACATGTGTGGACCACGACCAGAGTCCTGGCCCTGAAAACGGCCCGCATGCTCGCGCGCGCGAGCGATTACATAGGGCGCAACCTACTCCTCTACTGAAGTGGAGTGAAGCACGACTGGCTGGATCTAGGCCGCCACACCAGGTCCTTTGCTGAGGCACCCGCGCCCTTCTATAAAACGGCGTCGGCTACCTGGCGCATGTTGAGGCAAGAAGTGCCCGAAGGCGATGTGGAAGAGGACCCGCCAGCGCGCATCGTTGAAGCCATCACGCGGAAGCAGCTGAGCGACACTGAACAAAAACGAGCTGAGCGCGCGAGGCGCGAATTACTTTCGATCCGTTGCGGCACCCCCCGTGATGCACAGGATTTCCTCCTGAAAAAGGCCTGCCCCGCCGCGGTGGTTTAGTGGCTAAGGTACTCGGCTGCTGACCAGCAGGTCGCGGGTTCGAATCCCGGCTGCGGCGGCTGCATTTCCGATGGAGGCGGAATTTTTGTAGGCCCGTATGCTCATACTTGGGTGCACGTTAAAGAACCCCAGGTGGTCTAAATTTCCAGAGCCCTCCACTACGGCGTCTCTCATAATCATATAGTGGTTTTGGGACGTTAAACCCCACATATCCTGAAGAAGGCCTGGGCCGTCCTCCCCACCAGACAACGCCTGCATAAATTTGGAATAGCCCCGGATGCACGTTGCCCGAACTGTCACGCAGTTGAATCACAGGATCACGCGGTGTTCCAATGCGTGGCAGTGAAAGCCGCGTGGCGGATGGTAGCCCACTCCTTATGTATCCGCCCACCTCCCCACCACAAGCGCAACAAAGGTGCCTTCTGCCAACTTGTGCTGATCTTCACGATGCTAGCTATTTGGCAAAAGAGATCGCTAGCGGAGGCGCGTAGAAAGCCTGTGCTGAGCGCGTTTCCGGTAGTCTCGCGTTTGCGGCGGTCGCTAAGGGTCCACCTATCCGGCGAACTCGAGGCCAGCAGCGAGAAAAACTTCCTTCGTCGCTGGCATACCAAATTCTTTTTTCTGAGGAATGGCAAGCTAGCCGCCCCAATCACTACCTGGTGACCCCCCTCATGCTGTCTAGCACATGCAGAAGGGGACTTGTATATGTATGTATATATATCTGTATCACATTTTTAATTTCATCACCCCATTGTCGTTGTTATTTGTAATCGATTACACTTGAGGTAATTTTTGTATAGTGCCTTCTTCATTGATTGACGCCTTCAGTCAGTTTTTTACGCTCAGATTGTTGCTGATGCCTTATTGGGGGGAAACAAGAGCTCCCCCTGCTCCCTTGTACCCCCCCCCCCTGCCCCCCCAGCCTCAAGGCCTCTTTTGTACTTCCGGGCATGCACTTACCATGTACAAAAGCAGCATTGTTTCAGGCAACAAAAAAGAAATAATACCTAGAGTTGTACAGCGCTAAGTCGCTACTTGTTCGAACCGCGTGTTGAGAAGACCTACCGCCGCGCATGATTAAGCCTGCTGGAGCACCACGCGCTGTACAGTAAATAGAGGGGTACATTCCCCCACATACATTGTACCTCGGTAGTGGTGCTTTCCTGATTGTACATGCACCCAATGTAGTCGTGAAGCTCGATGTTTTTGTCATATACTTTATCCTTGGTTGGAAGTCAATAAACTTCTCTTTGTTGCTATCTGTGCAAGACTGCTACTCTAATCGAACTTTCCGTTTGCCGGGCACAGGTTCGCCCAAATAAACAGTTAAATCCAAACATAAAGTCTCCCGTCTTCGGCCATGTCACGACCCCGTGACAATATGTAATCCATTCGCGTCACGTAATACCAAATTGGGTACATGTGAAGCTAGCGAAATGGCCGCGAGCGCATCATGAGTGTGGCAGGTAGTCATGTTGTTACATGACACGCATCTCATGATTATCGTGTTTTCAACAGTCACATGCCTTCGTTATTTATTCACGTCTCGTAATACCAAGTTTGGTGTATGTGAAGCCAGCAGTTAGTATGAGGCACCATTTGCGAGCATGTTGGGGGTACTGCAATAAATGCGGCTGATGTAGAGCGCGTAGCCAGTTTCCGACCCGTCAACTGTCGAAGCCGATCGGTTCCGCGAAGACGAACGCGGAAGACCCCGAGCATGGGAAAGAAAGGAGCCTCCTTCGCTCTCATGGTTCACAAGCGGAGCCGTCAAAGTAATCGCCGTTCGGGACCAGAAGGGGAAGGCTTACTCGGAAAAGCGTCTAGCAAGAGGCAGGTCAGGTGCCACCGTCTGAGTATAAGCCATTGTTGGCAGGCACGCGTGTCATTGAGAATGACGCGGGGACGCGACCACTTGGCTGACCGAGACATAGTGGCGGCAGGGAAACGACCATACTCTCCCCCGCTGTTGTTAAAATGTCGGGGCGACTCGCTGTCGCATGCACACCTGGCAAGCGCACGGAGCCCAATGGTGTACCCACCGCTCTTAAGGAGGCTTTTAGGAAGCAACAATTATTGAGAGAACTGACGGGGCTCGAGCGTGAGAATGGCTGCCGACGGAAGTCGGCCGACGGAGGCAGCACTGCCTGGCATGGGAGAGAGTGTCACACGCGCAGAACCTATCTCTTTGCGTGTTTTATTTGGTAACGTGGTTTTAACCAATGTTGTACCTGTTATGAAGGTGTTTCTGCGGTTGCTTGAGTTGATGCGAGTCCCAACATGTGATTGGCGTTTGTAAAGACTCTTTGTTCAACCGAGGGTTCAAAAGAGGATGTTTGAAATTGAAATGAGAGCGAATGTCCAGGCTTGGACTCGGGCAGTAGCCGAGGCCGCAATAAAGCGTCTCTTCACCGGACTACGGCTCTTCCTTCGCGCTGCCACCTTGCACTCGAGTCATCGAGGGGACCCATTCCGAACCTCAAACATCTTCCCTCCTTGCTAGTGTTGAAGCTAGTCGAGGAGGAGGAAATTAACTCCAGCGAAACGACCCCGAGCGCATTATGAGTGTGACTGTAATGATGTTGTTACATGACACGCGTTTTATGATTATGTTTGCACCAGTCACATACATTCGTCATGCTCTCACGTCACGTAATATCAAATTTGGCGTATGTGAGGCTGGCGAAACGACCGCGTGCGCATCATGAGTGTATCGTGTAGACATGTTGTTACATAACACGCATCACATGATTATCATGTTTGCAGCAATCACATACCTTCATCATCCATTCACGTCCCATAACACCAAATTTGGTATATGCGAAGCCAGTAAACGACTGTGAGCGTACCATGAGCGTGGCGCGTAGTCATGAATCATGACTTACATGACATTCATGTCATGCTTTTTATGATAGGATCTGTCGCTTGTGTGTCCCATTCGGTCATGTCATACCATGCCAATTTGGGAACATGTCATGTCAACAAAACAACCGCAAGAACATGTTGTGCCATACCAAATTTGGTAATAATACTATTCGCTAAACAGACAGGAAAGCTAAAATTCGTAGGCGGCTAGATAGACAGACAGATAGATAGATAGATAGACAGATAGATTGATAGATAGATACGCGCAATGTCGCCGAAGCTCGCTAAGAAATGCTTGATTGATTTGATTGATATGTGGGGTTTAACGTCCCAAAACCACTATATGATTATGAGAGACGCCATAGTGGAGGGCTCCGGAAATTCAGACCACCTAAGGTTCTTTAACGTGCACCCAAATCTGAGTACACGGGCCTACAACACTTCCGCCTCCATCGGAAATGCAGCCGCCGCAGCCGGGATTCGAACCCGCGCCCTGCGGGTCAGCAGCCGAGTACCTTAGCCACTAGACCACCGTGGCTGGGCCTAAGAAATGCTTTGCATTTAAAAGTCACACTTCCACCAAAACGGCAAAGCATTGAACGCAATAGCGGTAGTTTCGAATGTTTTACGTCGCCAGCTAAGATTTTTAGGAACAATAATATTTGTAGAAAAATATGCGCTTGCTAAGTGACCTTTTTTTGTGGGACGGTCATAGCGACCCCTTGCAACGTTATACCAAGTGAGGCTGGCAGAGAACTCATTCAGGTCCGATCACACGTAACTCCACAAAACACTGGTGTAACGAAACACAGCTGTTCCAGATACACTTTTGGCATCGTTTTTTACGAGTTTAGAGTGCAGGCGTAGATCCTCTCTTCTGCGGTGGGGGGGGAGGGGTACAAGCAGCGCGTTGGTCGTTAACGCGACTCCGCGGCAACTATAAGCACTTACCTCCCCTTGTTCGCTCTCAAGATACGCACGCGCACCGACACCCCTGCTGAAAAGGTGATGTTTGCTCCGCGAAACGAGCAGGCTAGCGCATCTTCCCCGGTGTTACGCCTACGAGAGGAGTTTATTCAGAGCCGACGTAACGGTCGACTCGACGGTACACAGTAAACGCGCGCCGGCGAGCTTGCTTGCTTGCTTGCTTGTTCCTTCCTTTTGTGGCTCTCACCCACTAAGGGGGATTGGCCAAGAAGCCGGTGGTTATTGCAAGTCAATATCCACCGGCTTCTTGGCCAATTCCCCGGCGAGCTCTTGCCACCAACCGGACGTCCTCTTCTTCTGCCACCACCCTGTTTCCCGCTACACAGGTGCACATACCTAAATTACATATGTGGGAACGATTACCTCCACGCAGATGAATCCCACTGGGTGAGTCAAACAGTCTCTCAAAAAATAAAGTGGTTCAAATGTGCATTTTAGGCAAGTACAGCTTTTTCTGACCATCGGCCGTTAGATTGGAGACGCGCTATGCGGTAAACTAAATCACTGATACGTTCTACAAGATAAAGTCCCACATAGTGTGCTAGCAGTTTCTCGCTCAAACTGAGTTTTCTAGTTGGTGTCCACAGCAACAATAGGTCGCCGCAATGGTAACGTCACGTGTCAGCGTCGGTGGTCAAAATGTATCTTCGAGCGGCCTTGCGAAGCAAGAGTGCACAATCAAGCAAGGCGTCTAGATTCTTGGGCCCGATAGATGATCTCGGATATGCAGAGATCATGGTGGTTCAAACACGGGAACATGGTACTCAGTGTATTACGAGGTGGTCGAGCATATAAAAGAAAGAAAGGACTAAAGCAGGTAGTTTCATGCTATTCGGTGTGAAATGCATATGTGATAAAAGGTAGAATACTGTCCCAGTCCTTGTTATCTGATGTGACATACATAGACAGCATGCTCGAAAGAGTTCTGTTCGTTCATCCAGTTAGACCGTTAATTTAGGTATGATAGAGTGTAGAGTGCCGAAACCTTGAAGCACAGAAACGAAGCATCTCTTCCTCCACGTTTTCTGTGAATTGTCAGCCACGGTCACTGATTACAATTTTGGAAGGTTCATGTCGAAGAATTACAAAACGTAGCATGAAGAAAGACACATCGGCTGCAGTTGCCGATGGTACGGCAGCTGTCTCGCAGTACCGTGTTAAATGGTCGGTGCAGACGACTATCCAGCGATTGCCATAAGAAGACTGGGGAAAGGGCTAAGGGAGGCCAATCACGACTTGCTCGAATGTAGTTCTAGGGGCAGCACCAGATGCAACCACCCTGGAGGAGCACTTGTTGGGCGCTTAAAAAGTTGACACTCGTTACAGTTAGACACGCATTGTTCCTTCTTCTAGGGCATTTGGGGCCAGTAGAATCTTTTTCGATGATGGCAAAACGTTTTCGCTGTGCCTAGATGACCGAATGTTGGGTCATCACGCATAGCCTGCAAGACATAAACACGAAGACTCTTCGGAATCATCAGAAGATATCGTGAGCCAGCGATGGTGTAGTTCTTTTCGTAAACTAGCTTGCCTAGGATGCAGAAGCGCATAGACGATGATTCTGGTTTTGTAGCAAGAAGTTGCTGTATGGTGCTGTGCCTTTGTTGCTTATCCTTAGAGGTTTTGGTATCGGGAAATGGTTGGTCCAGTGATGCGATGTTGTGGTCGAAGTTGGCCGCACCACATTCCGTCGTTAGAAGCGGTAGTCACGAAAGACAATATGCGTCAGCGTGACGTCGGCCGCTTTTTTAGGAAACCGTGAAGTCATATTCTTGTAGACGAAGTGCCCAGCACGCCAGCCCACCAGATGGGTCACGTAGATTGACCAACCAGCACAGCGAATGATGGTCTGTCACGACGGTAAACGGGTGCCCGTACAGGTAGGACAGAAAGCGCTGCACTGCGAAGACTACATCGAGGCATTTTTGCTCTGTGACAGTAGTTACGCTCAGACTTGCTAAGCGAGCGACTTGCATACGCTACGACATGTTCTTGGGTATCCAAGCGTTGAACCAGGACAGCACGCGCACCAATATCGCTGGCGTCTGTGTGAAGCTCAGTAGGAGCCAGAGGATTGAAGTGTCGAAGAATCGGTTGAGACGTCAAAAAAAAACTTGAACTTCAAAAAAGCACTCACATTCCGGGGTCCAGTCAAACTGCACACTTTTCTGAAGCAGATATGTGAGCGGGTATGCAACATTGTTGAAGCCAGGAGTGAATCGGCGAAAGTATGAACGAAGCCCCAAAAAGCTGCGCAGTTCATTCACCGAGCGAGTGTGCTTAAACGCTTCCACTGCGGCCATCTGGGTGGGATCCGGTCATATGCCTTCTTTGTCTACTAGGTGTCCAAGGACGAGTGTTTGGCGCTCTCCAAAACGACATTTCGTGGAGATGAGCACCAAGCGCGCTTTGCTTAGGCAGTCCAGCACGAGGCCAAGGCATGTGTTACTACGTCGTCCAAAATTACTACGTCGTTCATGTAACACATACAAACTTGCCACTTCAATCCACGCAGACTGTTGTTCATAAGTTGCTCAAAAGTTGCAGGCACCCCGCCGCGGTAGTCTAGGGGCTAAGGTACTCGGCTGCTGACCCGCACGTCGCGGTTTCAAATCCCGGCTGCGGCGACTGCATTTCCGATGGAGGCGGAAATGTTGTAGGCCCGTGTACTCAGATTTGGGTGCACGTTAAAGAACCCCAGGTGCTCGAAATTTCCAAAGCCCTCCACTACGGCGTCTCTCTTAATCATATGGTGGTTTTGGGACGTTAAACCACACATATCAATCAATCAATCAAAAGTTGCAGGCGCGTCGCAGCGTCCAATTGGCATCACATTGAATTCAAATAGTCAATCTGTTGCAACAAATGCCGTTTTCTTCTTGTCTTCCTCGTGCATTGGAATCTGCCAGTAGCCTGACCTCAAATCCACACATGAAAAGTAAGAGGCCGATGATAGACAATAGACAGCATCATCAATCTGTGGGAGGGGGTGTACGTCTTTTTTAGTGATGACGTTGAGACGGCGGTAGTCAACAAAAGTCGCCATACCCATCCTTCTTCTTCACTAGAATTACTGGAGCGGCGCACGGACTACATTATTCTTGAATTACATTTTTCTCGAGCATCTCGCAAACCTGTTCATCGATCACTGTGCGTTCCGAAGGCGATACACGATATAGTTTCTGCCGGAGAGGTCTGTGAGATGTCGCGTAGATTCGGCGCTCTAAACAAGAAGCAGAAAATCATGATTGATCGTGCTGAGCGAAATAAAAATACCGGCATGTTTGCGCAGAATGCTCGCAGTTCATTACGTTCCTTGGCGCTCAGTGACTTGCCAATCATAGCCATAATGGTGGTATTTCTGGCGTGCAGATCCTCGCAACGGTTCTTATCCGGGGAATCGCTGCTTTTTGTAAGGATAGCAAGCGAGAATACTCGGTGTTCACGAATTGCTGCAGGTTTCAGACCCTCCGGCAGCACTGTTGGTTCATCGAAGCAGTTAATCACCCATAAACACAGTATGCCCTTGCGCAACCGATAGCGTGCAGCAGGGTATTAAAACTGTCTTTTTTATGCAACTGAGATGCACGGGCTCCACAGTTGCGTCAAATCTTTTCTCGCTTGCAGGTGAACAGACAACAGGGAGACATTTTGCAGACAATGGTGGCACAGCTGTGTCCACGGACACGCAAAGAACACTTTCCTGATAGGGCGAAGTTTTCATAAACGCAGCTGACATATCAGAATCTACTGTAATTTGTCCTGTGCAGCAACCAACAGTGGCACTACACAGCTTCAAGAAATTGAGTCCGAGAATGACGTCAGGCGTAGTATGAGGAGAACAACAAACTCTGCAACAAAGTTCTGGCATGCCAAACTAACACAGTGCAGACACCAACAGGTTGTAACACCTCTCCGCTCACTCCACGAAACATATCAGGACAATCCCAACGAAGCATAACATTTAGTCTAAGAAGGTGGGTGAAAACTCAACTCATCACGGACACGGTTGCACCGGTGCCCATCAACGCCATTCTTGGTGCACCATCGATAAGCACTCGAACATTCTTTCTAAACATGGAAGCTAACGAAGGTATATTTGTTGAAATCAAAGACTGTATGGCGACCTCACCTCCAACGGCCGCGCCGGCTAGTTTTCGGTAGGAGGCGAGGAGTGGGAGTGCCGAGGAGAGGGTGATCGGTAGACGCGAGGGGCAGGCAGTCACACTGCGGTCAGAGGCCGGAGATTGGTTTCGTAGTGATCCTGGGATCTCGTAAGACGCACTTCCCGGGAATGTCGTTGCTCGGGTAACACCAGAACGATTATATCTAGGTGATCGGTTGTACCTTGGCGGCTGCTAGTAGTTGCAATACCTGGCTATATGGCCTTCGAAGCCACAGTTGTAGCAGACTAGTAGACAACGCTCACAGAACCAATGCAGAGACCGCTCTGCTGTAAAGGGTCGGTGACGAGCATGCTGAGCGAAAGCTGCCCACCTCTGTGTGGCGTGGCCATGACGAAAGCGTTCGCCATATCGCTGGTCGGCCGCAAATGAGTCCCGACGTGGCCACGGAGTTCCAGTTTTACTGATGTCTGTCACACATACCGATAGTGGCAAAGAAGCTAATGGCACCGCCATGTAGTAGGGTGGATTGGTAGGTGGATGAGGAATGGTTTCGTCAATCCCACCACCTTGTCACTGCAGCTCTTCACGCACTATTGCCCGAATAGTAGCGGCATGGTCGGTGGGCGGGCTCACGTCGACGCTGGCGACCATTGTCACATTTGCCAGCCTACCAACTTTCGGGGAAATGCGACGGGTCATCAGGTTTTCAAACGTGCGATGGTGTTGTTGGACGTCGGAAACAGAGGTGAGGTCATCCCTGCCAATCAAAAAATTGTAAAAGTCTTCCACTATGCCTTTCAAGAGGTGTCCGACCCTGTATTCTTCATACGTCTGCAGGTTTATAATATTGCAAAGCTTAATAACGTCCTCTATATAAGCATTGTACGTTTCTCCAGGAGTCGGAGCTCTTTCAGCAAAAGTCCGCTTCCAGCAAGAGTATGTGCAGCTGGTATGTGGGTATGTGCCACTGGTTATTGATCCTTAGTATCTACCCAGGAATGACGAGAAAACGTGGGTAGTTTTATTCTGCGAGCGCTATGAAATGGCCGACATCGGTAGCGTCGACTCGACTAATTCAAAAAGTAAATGTCAGGGTTCCAGCTAGAATCAAACCCAAGCATTCTGCTTGGCAATGAAGCATTCTACTACAGAGCTAGGGCAGGTTTTAAAACTAATTTTTAAATAGATGTTAATCTTCGTGAAACATCAATAGTAGTTGAAGTGCTGCATACTCAATTATATAAACATAACATATGTACTCCTTTGACACAGCCTTCAAGTCCGGTTAACGTCAATTGTGGTTAGTTGCCATGCGCTGAAGTTTATTTATGTACCAGTGCGCAGGACCAGCATCCTAGCGAGCGGCATATCAGCGTCTGGGGCTGTTAAAACGCATGTTACAGTTGGCATCGTTACTCAAGTGCAATCAACTGGTTATATAAACATCTGACCGTGCGTGCAACACTCGTACAAGTATTTAGCGTCATTTCATGACGAGTAGCTCAATAAAGAATCGCAATACGATCACCTTTCCTCCACACGCTTCGCATAACATCGATTCCCAGGTACGCGGGATCTGCCGAACTTCTTTCTGCCCGTATCTATCTGCTAATTATGCCATTATTACTGGCCCATTTCGACCCTGCTTCGCATACAGAGCTTCGGACCGAAGTCAGTGACCAAAAAAATTCGGTGTTTCTTGGGCAACGACAGCATGACGATAATCGAGTAATTGCTTGCTTCAGTCGTCTGCTTTCGCCTACCTAGCGGAAATGGTCCATCACTGAGCATGAATGCCTAGCGCTAGTTTGGGCAGTGACCAAACTCAGGCACTACTTGTATAGACAAACGTTTTCTGCAGTCACGGACAATCACGCTCTCCGCTGGCTCTCATCATAAAGGACCCTCTGGACGTCTCGGGGGCTGGGCACTACGTCTCTAGGAATACTAGTTTGAGCTACAATACAAGTTGGGGCGACTTCGCACAGACGAAGACTGTGTGTCACGCCATCCAGTTGAAAAGCACAATCGACATGACCTTGACTCGGGTTCCTGCGTGCTGTCCATCTGCGCTTTGCTTTACGTCGAGAACTAACAGCGATGGGTCCCATCATCAGTGGATGATGTCAACTGTCTAACGTTCACATCACCAGGTCCATCTGTTGGTCTGTTTGAGCTGCATCAGAACATTCTGTAGCGTGGCAGCTTCAATGCTAATGGCCCGGAAAAACTACTTGTTCTACTCCGCCAACTACGCACCAGTGTCCTGTAAGAGATCCAAGATGTACGAACTGCCGACAGATTCGTGGCTCTCGTACGTACAATAGAGTGTGACGTCGCTTTTTCTGGCCCGGCTCACACCATACTCTGGTTCATTACGTCGCTTCAAGTGACCACTGCACATGATGAAAGGGCCTCTTGTTGCGGCCTCCTCTCCACCTGCACCTCATCGACATACCCATGAAACCATTCTTTTGTGTGGGGCTTGACCTTTTATACGCTTTTCCTACGTCTTCATCGGGTAATATATGGGTTGTTATTGCCACGGAGTATAACACACGCTTTGCCATCACTCGTGCACTGCCTACAAGTTGCACCTCCAACGTCGCTGACTTTTTCTTGTACGACGTATTTCTACATTATGGCGCCCCTCGACAGCTGCTTACCTATTGATAAAAGTACGTCCTTGGACGTATCCTCGATGAAATTCTCCGTAGGTGCTCCTCTCAACACAAGCGTATCGCAGCTAATCCTTATCTGACGAATGTATTGGCCGAGTGTCTTAATTGAACATTTACTCAGATGCTGTCAATGTACGTTTCGTCCGATCACCGTGAGTGGTACAGTGCGCTCGCATTTGTAACCTTTGCTTGCATTTCTTCACGACATTATACAACTGGTTATTCGCCATTCTATCAGCTTTATTTCGCCAACAATCAGTGTCACCGTCTGAGAAAGTCTTTCCTTCAGCCAGACCCTTGTCTACTACATACGCCAGTGACGTCCTTGTTCAAGCACATACAGCTTGTCAGAACGCTCATGATCGCCTATCTCTGTCTTAAGATTGGCAACGAGATCGTAACAAACGTCGACGTTGAAGTTGCCGCTTCACACCGGGAGCTCTGGTACTGTTCTGGTCTTCCTGTCACCAAGTCGGCTCATCCGAGAAATATCCCTCCCGTTGCGCGACCCCTATAACGTGCTACGGCGACTCAGCGACGTGAATTGTGAGACCGCACCCCAGTAAGTGGCCTCTTCGACCATGTCACTTCATACGGACATTGCACACGTTTCTCGACTGAAACAATGTTGCCCTTCTAGTTGTGCATCGCCTTAGCAAGTGCCGCGATGGCGCTTCGCCACGTGAGGGTGGTGTCACGGTGCGACAAAGACATGAACCAGGCCGCGGTCACCGAAGATGAAGACGACGAGTGAACGCGGAGCGCTTTTACGTGGTACTCATCAGCCATATAGTCTGACTGATGATCCGTTGTTTCATTAAATCTACGCGTCACCTCCATCACTCTATTAAAATGTTGAACTGCTCAAATGCCTGCGGTTGCTTATTTTCTCTGCAAGTTTTAGTTACGAAATAATTAGATATATATTGTTCAATTAGGTCCAATGCTTTTATAACTTCAACGAAGAGTTAAATGCATTATGACGTAAACAAAACGGTCATTTTACAGAGTTGGAAGGATGTGAGCCTTGGTGGCCGATTAATGCAAGTGGTAAGTATTCAGTGGTTTTCATTATATTTAGACGTGCACACTTCTATGGTATACTGTCGTGATACGTTCGCTCTTAAATCAGCGCTAAATATTTTAAACTTGCACTTTTATTGATTCGTACCGTTCATTTAGCTCACACCATTAGGATACGAGAATCTAACTCTGTAATGTGCAACCATTGGACCGCATTTATTCTTCATGTATATTCTATGTCAACAGCTCATTTATTTTATGCTTGTAAGCTACATATCGTAATCGACTACATAACGCACATGAGTGTATGCTGATAATTTGCTCTCTTAGGGTTTGTCCAGGTAACCAGATTCACTGGTTGCAATCTACTGCACGTTAGAAGTTAATGTGCCGTTGCTAATTTATTGATAGTAAAAGCAGTTACTGCCATACAAGAGCAACCCATTTCGGTGGCTCAGTTATCTGACAACGCCATGGTTGTCGGCCTTAATTGCTCTTGTTAAGAATGAGGATATCTAGGAAAAAGTTTTGTTTGCAATAAGAAATTCTTAACGTTCTTTGGATAGAAGCCAGCCTGAAAAAGCAGCCCTACTTGGGAACTAAGAGCCGACATTCCCTAGCTGTGCAGAACTAAAAAAAAAACACTGCCAACCTTTGTATATTTGAGACTTGAACATTGTGTATTGGAATATTTGCAGGAAATATGGGCCAGTAGAATGACTTATAGCGGGGCCAAAAAGAGTGGTGCGAGCGCATCGCTTGAAAAGTCCGGGAGTAAGTTGAAGAAAAAACATCCAGGATATTCACGACAGTTATTTTATTTCTTAGCGCAGCGAGCTTGTCTCATTAGGTTTCTTCCCCTTGCACAAATCAGTCGGCCGTCTCGTTGATTGGCAAAGAAATCAAGGGCAACGAATGTCTTTTGGTTCTATGTGGTCAACAATAACGATTGAAGCCATGTGTGTATTGACATGGAAGCAGCGGCGAAGTCCGATCATCCCTCGTCTTTATTGTTGTCCTGTGTTGCGCCAGTTTGCTGCATTATAATTGATGTAGCACTCACAGGTCGGTGAACTCACTTATCAGTCAACAAACTCAGACTCACACTGACTCAGATAGAGCCGTAAATCGGAGTGTAAGTGAGTACAGATAATTATCACTTCGATTTTTTCGAGTCGCAGTGAGTCATGCGGAGGAAAATGTTGGGGAGTTAGAATTCAAGTGAGTCCAAAACGCAAGACAAATTTCTTGACTGTGTCTGATTGAGGTCCTCATTGTTGCTGATCTCCGGCAACAGTACAGGTTGAAACATACTAGTACCGTTTAGCTTAGGGGTCTCGCTAAGTGAGCTTCTACAGCTACATTCGAGGATTCAATTTACAGAACGAAGATTTAATACATTAAGTAAGAGAAAACACGTGGGCTCTAGCAAAAAGGCAAGATCAAGAAGAAAAAAACTACCAGGTCATAAGAATGTGTCCAAAACACCTTCAACCAGCAATATGTTTGCAACGTTCAGTTTTAATTCGTATATGGCAAGCCCTCTCAGTTACACAAGACCTTTATAAACGTACTACTGGCTAGCTGGCTATCGTGCGCAGCAGGAACGATGTTTTCTGTATCACGCTGACACCTAGTTACGCCGTGGCAGTACCACACCACCACCAACGCGCTATAATTGCGGCGTGCCACCATTTATTATTTTTATGGTGAACGGAGACCTGGAGATGAAACTCACCTCGTCAATGGGGATGTTTTCCTAATAAACCTCTTGTCGATGTGTGAATACAAAGAAAAACTTTCTGTTTCAGATCCTAGTGATTGGCTTGGGCTTGGCCTAGACTGTGCTCGATTTGCGGCACTTCTCTTACAACGCATTGTCAATACCATAGAGCTGTGCGGCGCATTCCGGGGAAGCTCGGTGGTTTTTTTTCTACTGTGACATATAAAACAAAGAACTAGAGAGAGCCTGCAAAAATAGTTGGAGAAGGTGAGGAAGAAGAAGCTAGAAGAAGAGGTAAAAGAGGACAGGAGGAATGAAATTCTTTATAGATAAGTTTTAGTTATTTATCTGAGGACGAGACGATTGCTGATTTTTAACTCTTGTCGTCGATTCAATGCATTGAGAAAGATCATGCCAGCACCACCTTTTTGAAAACTGGGTCTGGAACTATCACAGCAATAAATCCTTCGTTTGGGGCCACTGTTTTGACGAATGCCACAATATTGTTTTCTTTGCCGTTCAGAGCTATATCACGGCGACTAAAAAAATCTCTTACTACATTCGGCGTGCACAAAAACTTTCATTTCAGTAATTGGCACTTGAAATCATTCACTAACTACAATGATAAACTAATAGATTGAAGAATAAACTAACACTGCAAATACGGAAAAAAACAAACCTGTCTGGCCAAACATCTTCAATGTTTGTGAGAATGTGAGGAGGAAACAAAGAAGAAAAAATAAGGAAACGCGAACGTCTTTGCAACTTTACGTTTGGTAAAGCCTCTCAGAGAACCTTGATGGTGTGCGTAACTTCTACCACACCCAACGGGAGAGTCACTGATTGCATGCTACGAGCTAGACGACGAGAACTTTATTTCGGCGCTAGAAGAAAAGAACCACCTACTCAAATCAAGACCATCGCCAACATTGCCAAAGTGACGTCGTTGCCAGCGGTACTGTGACGATTACTATGCCTTTCTCAGGGTCCTAAGCCTGAGAAAAGCAAAACTTGATCAAGGAGCGATCGTCGGGTAATGAAACCTTCAAGCTTGTCGAACGTGCACTTCCAATTCAGTTTGTTTTGAAACACAGCAACGACAGCAGCAACAAACACTCTTGACAATTCTGCCATCAGACAACTTACTGCATCACAGACAACCCGCACACCTTTGACGGCGGTTTCAGTGTAAATATTGGTTAAATATTGGCACATAGATTGTGACAAAACAAAGTATGTGAGCATACCTTTTTGGTAATGTTAAACAATGGTTCAACTTGCGTCACACAAAGAGGATTTGTGGTGGTCATAGAAGAAAAGTTTTGCCAGTGGTTTCAGAAAAAAGTGCTGTAGAATTCTGGGGCTAATACATCGACTATGAACAAAAGAATAAGAACCTAGCTGACTCTCTTTTTTTTGAAAGAACAATTGCCGCACGATGGTGATTCGAACTTTCCAGAATCATGCGTCGTGTTTCTTATATTACGAACAATAGAGAAAGCAACTTGGATGCAAATGGAACTCAAAGTACCTCTACCAATTGAAAAGCTGCCTAGTGGTTTGAAAATGCATGTGAGTTGAAAGCAGGGTCACCTGAATAAGCTAATTTGGCGTGCGAGAATGATAGCGGTACTAATGAGGTGACATGACACACGCATAAGCTTCACGTATAACTTAGAGAATAATCGCGCATTGGTTTGCTGGGCACATGTTATGGATAATGAGACCATTGTTAAGATAAGTCCAAACGCACTCTTAACTTCGGTGGTTCTTATGCTTCCAACGTATTAGAGCTCATCGAGACAGGTGAATCTACGAGCCTTGTTGAGGAAAAGATGATGTCTAAAAATGACATCTGCCAAGAAAATCAATCAGGGTGCCTAGCTACCAATGAAAACGCTGGGAGTTCATAGAATTTACTTTTTCTTAATAGGCCGGGAAGTAAGTGTGAAAAACCTTGTAATGCCTGATGTGATCTTGATTTTATTCTGTCCCGATCCAACATGTAACTTTAAAAAATAAACCTAGTGTGGAATGATGTCGTAACAACTGCTTATCTGGATTGTTGCTCCTATTCTGGTGCAACACAGCGGGAAATTGTGAAGTGTGCTGAGGAAGCCAAGTTCAAGTATGGGAAGCTCATGACTGTTCCAACCTATCGCACAGGTACCACATCAATTGAAGTACCCTTCGAACTACGCGACAAAAACGTCGTTAAGAATGAAGCTCTATGCCTTGAAATGAAATTCATCGTGAGAGCGCAACTAAACACAACTCACAAGAA
The DNA here is from genome assembly GCF_013339725.1 of Rhipicephalus microplus. Taxonomy (NCBI): domain Eukaryota; kingdom Metazoa; phylum Arthropoda; class Arachnida; order Ixodida; family Ixodidae; genus Rhipicephalus; species Rhipicephalus microplus. Next base: position 108,552,244 of record NC_051168.1, on the reverse strand, counting down.
CAACACAGAGAAGGACAGGCGCAAAATACGAGCTGGTTTTGCCAGTTGGTGGTTTGCACCTGTCATAGTGGCTTCCTTCTTGTGCGTTGTGTTTAGTTGTGCCCTCATCATGGTTTCTATGTCAAAGCACAAACTGGTCTAACAGTCAACTCTTTTGAAGCTATGTGCCTTGAGCCACGGAAGACATGGTTAAAAGACGTGTGTTTCATTTCCAAGGCGGTGATCTAGTGGGTAAGGTACTCGTATGCGGATTCGCAAGTCACAGGATGAAATCGTAACTGCAGCAGCTTCAGTTTCGGTGGAGGCGAAATCGCTCTAGGCCCATGTTCTCAGACTTGATTGATTGATATGTGGGGTTTAACGTCCCAAAACCACTATATGATTATGAGAGATGCCGTAGTGGAGGGCTCCGGAACTTTAGACCACCTGGGGTTCTTTAACGTGCACCAAAATCTGAGCACACGGGCCTACAACATTTCCGCCTCCATCGGAAATGCAGCCGCCGCAGCCGGGATTCGAACCCACGCCTTGCGGGTCAGCAGCCAAGTACCTTAGCCACTAGACCACCGCGACGGGGTGTTCTCAGACTTGGGTGCACGTTAAACAACCTGAAGGTGGTCGAATTTTCTGGAGCCCTCCACAACGGTATCTCTCACAAATATATAATGGTTTAGGGACGTTACACTCTACATATCAATCGCGTTCGTTGTGGACTCCCAGGCGTAACAGCACCCCCGCCGCCAGACAGTGCACCGGAAAGAAGAGCTGCGTCCACGTGGTTCGGTTGTCAGGTGCACTCATTCGCCAGGTCCCTCCACGCTTGCCTCTAGAAATATGGGGAGAATTTAGCTCTAGGCTCAGTTCTTAGAACACATACCATGCTTGAGGACAGACTCCAGCTCCACTCGCTTGTCGCCCCAGCTTGTCCGCCAGCTTCGCACATCTCTTCTGACGATTTTAGGCCTCAGCACTTGTCGATGGTTCTGCAACTCGTCAAGAATGGTTCGACGCAAGCAAGTGCCCTCGGTTACCCGACGGAACACCAGACAAAGCATAGTACAACATATACCTAGCTGCGTGTTTATCGGAATTTTGTTCCCTCTACACCAAGAGGCACATGTTAGACACAAGATTCTTAAAATGAGAACTCATATTTTTACGCGTACAAAAAAGTTACGAAATAGAATGTGACATGAAGTTGACCCTTTGAGATCACTATGAACAAGAGCGCTCAGCTAAGGCCGGGATGAGGACAAAATTTTGCCCCGAATCGCCAGCACGAAAGCGAAAAGTGGTGAAGGTAATAGCTTAAATGCATGGCTCAGTGCGTCTGCATCAGAGCTTAGCTTTCCTTTTTTTGTAGCGAACGTTAAAGTTGTGCTGTTGGAGTATCAAGCTCCACCTCAGTAACTGGCCAATTTTTAGGCGACGATACCTACGCGGTACCAAAATCTGCTCATACTTGCGACTTTGCACATTTGTGTAGCTCCGATGCAGGAGTCCTGTCCTTGAACAAAAAAATTATTCCTTTTCTTTTTTCTGAAGTTTACGCTTTTCATAAGCCCTTTATTCGAGAAGGCCTCACGCTGCTTTCGAATGAGCGTTTCTCGATCAACCCTTGAAAGCTCAATCTAACTTTCCACTACAGGCGAGAGCGTTGCACCCCTCTCGCTCTGACTCAATGGCATGTCGTCTCCTCCACCGACAGAGACCGCGCCAGTCACCTCGGCAATGGGCCGCTCGAGTGACTGCTGAAACGACTCACACGGAGAATTTCCTGTCTAAAGTTCCGTCAAATCGCTGCCAAGGTCACACAGATCGGCAGCTGTTGCACTTGGTGCTTCATCTCACTAGACAAGATTAAATGCCTGCGAAAGCTTCCGCGTTTGCGACCGCGAAAGGGCCATGTACGCTAAGTTAGAGAAGAACGATTTACGCTGCTCTTTGAGAAGCTGCTCTGAGTTATTAGAGAAAAAGATAAGGAAAATGATCGGGAAGTGCGGCAGACACGGCCGTTTCCGTTCGAAGCTTACCAAACTGGCCTTCAATGACAACCGTAGGCATTGGTAAGCAAGCACTCTGCTCCTCGGCGACTTGCCTGATCCACGCGTATTCTCCTGTAAAGTCGTCCAGAGACACAAACGAAGGATGAACAACATCAATGGATCCTGCTGAGTGTCGCAGTGCTCAAGATGTTTTCCCATTCACGCTAATTTTTTGGATATACGGCTGTAGCAACCGCATGTTCTTTTGAGATTCTAGGATTGTTGCAAGAGCAAACTATTACTTAATGTTTATCGCGAAGTGCTCTTCCTTTTTGCAGTTATCGCAGATTAGAGGATTCCGTGATTCAAACGCCCGCGTGGTATCAGTGCGTTGTTTAGAAACCGCACTCGATTTCTCCGCTTCTATTTGCCCTTCCCCTACAGTGTCCTTCGTAAGTTACGGGTCTTTCCTGAAATTACGATGCGGAGTGAATTTCCGCTGATCAGTTTTCTTTAAAAATCTCCCTTTTGTCAACCTTTTCAACGCGTACTGTCCTGCTATGCAACTTTCCGCGAGTATAATACTCCTCAGCTAACTCCGCTGCATGTTTAGCAGCACTACTAAGTTTGTCCTGCAGCCAAAGCTTGACATTCTCCTCAATGCAGCGGTAGAATTGCTCCAATGCAATGCATTCCACCACTTTATCGCGATCGTCATAAACACCTTCGCCCTTGAGCCATTCAATTAAATCGGCTTTAGGACGAAACGAGAAGACAACATGTAACTAATTCCCCTCTTTATCATACCAGGACCTTTGACAAAAAGCCTCGGGTGACAACTTATAACGTCTAAAGAGCACTTCCTTCGCCTCGTTAACGCTTTCCTCGACAAGCACGTTATTACGTCAGACACTTCGGCGGACGAAGAGCTAAGAGGTTCTGCGCCCAAAGAGACCGCTCCAAGGCATTTCGCTCACAGACGTGTGCGAACTTGACGAGATTCTTTGCTATGTACTCGCCTACTACGAACGGTGGCAGTTGGTCGCGAATATCTGGCCGCTGACCTGAACTATAGCAGAAGCTATGCTAGAGCCTACGAACACTGTAGTATTGCGAATTTTATTTGTTGCAACCCAAAGCGCTCCTGTCTCTCGGCCTCCTCACGGTGTTCTCGCCTTTCAGCTTCTTCACGTTCGCGAACTTCTACTTCTCGCCTTCCAGACTCCTTGTGGCGTGCTTTGATATCCGCCCAGGCCTCATCGACTTCCTCAGCGGACACTCCTTTATCCCTCATGATCTCAAGGATCACTTGCTTTCGTTTCGCACTGCCCAAAGCAATGCCAAGTTTCTCACAAACTTCTTTGAGTTCCTTCACCTTAAGGTTCTCCATCGTTCACACTAGCCTTTTGCTGTTTGCCCGTGTTAAGAGTCTATTTGCCGTACCCACTATAAGTCTGCTAGCAAGATGCGCAAGCAATTTTTAACCCCGCCGTGTTTACACCCTCCGTATTAACTTTGGTTTCAAAGCGCTCCCACTTGCCTTGAAACGATTAAAGCTTACTCACTGATGCTTCACACAGCCCTCCTCTAAACTACTATAACCTATGCTAGAGTAGTCTGGTGAAATTAGGGGAAAACATCAGGCAATCACCGCATTGATGTCGCTGACGCCGGCCAACCCCACAGCTGCTATCCACTGTTACGAAGCACACCGCCGACGAGGTTACGAAGGGCGCCACGAAACTCGCCACTTACAAGGACACCGGCCGCACCGATAGCATGGAGACTCGAAGCAACGAGATATCTTCTCTCGCACGCATACGTCGGCTTCTTTCTAACGCATAGGTCAACTGCTGCGACGCGCAGCTCGGATTTCTTTTATAGGTACTGGGTGGATCTTTGCGTCACCAACGTCCAACCAGAAGCGCCGCTGGCTGTGATGTCAGAATCCTCTAACGGGGACCCGCCGCTGCGTGTGGTCACCCAAGGACGAGGGATGTTGCCACACATTGCGTAATACTCGCCAGACTGGAATGCGCCGATTGCTTCATCAGGCTCGTGGGCTGAGGAAGCTAGCGGTGCGTTGCGTGAGAGACCGGCCCCGCCATTTGATGACGTAGTTGAGTTGATCGCATCAGGCGGGCTCGATCGCTGGCCTTGACACAGATTGCTTTGCAGAGGCATTGACGTTCGGTGTGGACCCTCTTGCGTAACAGCATTGACTACAGCGTCATCAACCGGCAGACAGACCTGTTTCTTCGCAAATGCCAAAAACTTTTTACACCGTTTGATTGGTGCGAAATTATTCAGCTTGTTTAGGCTAAAACAATTCTAGTGCGCGTTTTCAGAAGATGATGTATTATGTAAAAAAAGATTTTATTGCAATGTTCGGTAATAGATACTATGACGACCGTGTGATTCACAGGTCAGCTGTCCTGCAAGCACCTAATGATGCGCTATAAAAAATAACAGCTTATATACTTAGTGATTTATTATGAGTGGAAAAGCTCCGGGTTGCGTTCGGTTAACCACAAACACACTACTCTCTCCCCTAGAACGTGAAGATCAGTGGCAACACATTTATATAGTGTATTCAATTTTGTTTTGCCCTTACAAACGAGCACCTCTCGCGGGTCAGAGTGGTTTCACAATTGTTTCTCTCAGTGAGATAACGCAAATATGTGGTCTGTAGTTTGACTCGATTTGATTCCTCTCAAATACGGCACATACTCTCTTTGTGGTTGTGTCTGAAAAAACGTGGCGTAACCTTTCTATGAACAGTACAGAAATGCATATGAATAACTTTATGAAAATGTAAACTAACAGAAGCCAAAAAAGAGGGAGAAAAACAAAGTGAAATCCGAAATGTGGAGATGAACAGACAACAGCATTTACTTCACTCAAACATTCAGAATCTACGTGTTAAAACACTAACTTTTGTTACACAACAGTATTTGTTTTAATGAAGATGCACGAGGGGTACGTTTGATAGCTTGGACAAAATCGCAAATCGTATTGAATGTGTTCCTTTGGTACTATCCTAAAGCAGAGGCACGAAAGTTAAGCACAGTTTCAACCATTGGCCTTCCACTTATCTTCAAAAAAAGAACAACTAGAAACGCTTTACTAAGTAAGGACTATCGGTGGCGTGTTAAAAAATGTTCATTGGTTTCTTATTGTCCGACGAATGTAGAGAGAGTAATATTGCCTTATCAGCTCTGTGTAAATAGAGATTTAGAGAGGGGACATGGCATCGAAATCTAGCAATCATAACTTCGAGCTTTTGAACTAACTCCACTGATGTTGCCAAAGAAACTCGAAATGATTATATTGTGTTTATGTAGGTAATGATTTTATCATATCTGCAAATCGCTTATTTTCTGTATGTAATCGCGATTATATGTTATCCTTAAAAATCATGGGTAATGATAGACCATCAGCGCTTCTCGCGCTAAGAATCGGCCAGTGCCTTCAATCATATTTCGCAGTGAGCTGGCGCCCACAAAAGCGGTAGGTGTTTCAAGTATGGCGATAATATTGTTCAGAATGTTCATTGTCATCAGTAGAGGGGATATTTTTTAGCCACGAAGAACTAGGCCTCTATACACCAATAGCAGGCAAGCAAAGCACAGTTTTAGGCCCCTAAAATAAGAAAAAACGTAGGCACAACCAGTTTTTAGGAAAGTTCAAAGTTTGAAGAAAGAAGTTCGCGACTGTAAAGCACAAACACCTAGTGGCATATATGGCCAAAGGTGGCAGTGGTACGACATAACCCTGTGATTGTACTTTTTTTCCTACACGATTTGCATAACACGACCTTTCAATTCACTGTCCAGTAAGGTGATTTATGTGTGCAACGCCGAATAAACACGTTTCTGCGGCTATTTTAGGCTCGGGTGAGATAGGCAACACATGCAGGAGTGAACAGCCACACCCCTAAAAGACTTTAAACGTTTTTTAGCCTGGTAGTAGCCAGGTATAATTACGCAGGTTAAATGTTTCCTCTGTTAGTGTATACCTTAACAGCTCTTTCTCAAATTTTCGCATTTAAAGCTGACAAGCGTAATGCCATACTGAATCTTCATGACTACGGCTACCAGAATAAGCAATGCAACGCGTCCCGAAAAAGAATGAAACTACTGACTGACTGAGCGCCTCTGAATAAACAAACGTCTGATTAAACGCCTCTTGCCGTTGACCTTGGTTGTGCGTATAGCCAACATGAAGGAGATGGCGTACGAGCAGTGGTACTGCGTACCTCACCCACGTTCGCGGCACTGCGACAATCATTCGAGGGAACATGTGTAATTTGGATATCTGTTCTTGAATTGAAGACTGAATTTTTATAAAAATTTCAAAGTGTACAAACCAACTATGGGTGCGTTTTATGTATATATTTGTACTTTGAATCAAGTGAGATGGCAGACTGACCCGCCCGTAATTCGAAACGTTCCTTGACTTTAACTTGACTTGCTACCATTTAGGTTGCAGCCCAACCGCGCTTTGAACACGCTACTCTATGTGGTACTAACGCAGAATGAACACAAATGTGTGTTAAACGGGATTCTTGGAAGGCGATGGCAAGTGTTAGTAAAGTAATTTGTTCTTGATGGAAAAGAAAAAAAGTCAATTTCCGTGTGTCTTGGCTAAGCTCCTTCTAGGGAATTGAGTAAGCGAATAAAAATAATAGTAGGAGAAGAAAATTATAGCTCACCACACATGAGTAACAAAAAACACAGCATATACACGAAGTGAATGATCGTGAGTAGGCTAAAGCTTCGACGAAAGAGAAAGAGAAAACGAGAGAAAGAAACTTTATTGAAGAGTCTCTGATCACTTAAGGCATGGCCCTTCGCCCCTAGCTGTCGGCCGGAAACCCTTAAGACACAGCAGCAGCAAGGGCTTGACTGAGTATGTCGTGCTAGACGTTGGTGTCTGCGCTATGGAGCAGGGCCTTCCAGAATCCTACAGCGCGGGAACCATCGTTTTGACTTCGAGATGTCCACACCATGAGGACCACATTGACTACCTCATCAAAACTTCACACTGGGACCAAAAAACTGCAGAGTGTCACTTGCTGTAAAGTGCATGGTTTGAAAAAAAAAACCCGGTCTGTAACATTCGCAACAAAAGTTCGATTTTTTACTTAGTGGGGTGTTCGCTCTCGGGTATAGTTGCCGATTTAGGCTGTAGTGAGTGACAAATTTATAGTATGTGTGCCTATCTTTGCTTTTTTGTTCGGTAACTTGGGAGGTTCCAGAGGTTCACCGGCAGCTCAGACCTCGGGTGACCAAATGAGCGTCCTCGTTTCCTCTAACCCATGGTGAGATGGAGCCCAGAAGACGAGCAGAATCAGTGCTCTAGGCACCCCTACCATGTTTTATATGAACGGCAGTCTTCGTCACCCTTCCCTATTCCTAATATTTAAGACGCTTTTGGAGTCGTTGACGTCACCCTCATTCCTTCTAGCTGAAGGCCAAAGCTATGGTCACTTCCTCGGCTTCTACACTCTTGACACCACAGACCGTGCAGAGAGCCATCAGGGCGCCGTCTTCCCTGACCACCGCTGTCATATGTGCAGTTTTGCTTTCATGTTGCGTGGCGTCTGTTTTCGTGACGTCCTGTAGACCGGTGTACGTGCCTTGTAAAGCCTCTTCACTGGTTTTACGCCCCTCCTCGTGAAAGGCGAGGTTCACGTTTGTGGGTAGTGGAAGTATCTTTATCGTGTCCCTATTTGTACCTGTATGTCTTTTGAATGTGCTTGCTATTGCATGAGCTAATAGCACAATCTCTTTATTATTACTATGCCCGTGTAGATACCAATTGCCTTTAATGCTGTGCAGTAACAGTAGCCAGAATCAGCTCATTAAGTACGTTCGATATTCCTAACTTCATACGTCTGTCGGTAGACATGTTCGGGGGAATTCCAAGTTGGACTTTCTTACCTTTATAATGGTATCGAGGTTGCTCCGTTCCACTTAGCTTATTTGAGATAATGTGCCACGTACACGATTATACCTACTATGAAGGCCTGCACTAAGCTAAGAAGGTTCACCTCATTCATCTCAGCATGCCTGTTCGCTATTCGTCTGAGGGGATGACATGTCTGATTGGAACTGGCTTCTAGCCTTGTAAGTGGTTCAGAATTAATACGGTTCGCTTGAATCCCAAGTCAACCTACGCACCTTTAACGTGCAAGTGGATGTCCACTTCAGGTCTTTGGGGAGCCACCGCTTTTCGGGGGGCATGAGAAAGAGTGATTCCGACTTTTCGACCGAGAATTTAGGTCTATTAGGTTCCAGACACTGCACGATTTCATCAATGGCAATTCGCAAAGAGATCTCGATTTGTCCGTCACTGTTCTGGTTCACTTAAAATAATAAATCATCCGCAAAAATTGCGTGATTTATATTCTCAATATATTTTAACTTTTCAGGCAGTTTTTACATCACAATGTCGAAAAGGATAGTTGATAACACCGAGCCTTGAGTTGTCCCTCTTTTGCCTAATTTATTGTCCTCGCTGCACTTCGCTGATGTTTAATGTGGCTTTTCTGTTCGAAAGTAAGGTGTCGAAGGAGACATAAACTCCTTTTCGGGCCTTCAGGGAGGCCAGATTCTCCAAAATCGACACGTGCCTCACGTTGCCATTCGCCTTTGCCACATATAACTCCATGTTAACTTTTGCGGCTCATGTGGGCTTGACTATAATTTGGTTCTTGAACTATAGCATAACGTCGCATGCTGATAGTCATGGCAGAAAACTGATCATGTTGTCAGGATGCATACTATCTTCTACCATGTACCTATTGAGCAGCGTCTGAACGACAGGCTCCCTGAGCTGACCTGCGCAAGACGTTAAGGATATTGGCATAAGGTTCTCGAAACCGAGTTTTCACCCAGATTGGGAATGAAAATTACATTTGAGGGTATTTGCGAGTATTTCCTTTTTCTCTTCCCTTCGCTTACGAACATAAGAAATCAAGCAGAATATAGGCAGACGATCGCTTATCTTTGCAGATAGCCATCCCAGTTTGTTAGGTGTGTGTTAGTTACACGTATATCAAGTAGGGTGCCCAATTGTACAGTCAGCCTGGTAGGTTCCGTATTTACATCTGTGCACTTGAACGAAATAATTAAACCAGAAAGCTATTTTGATGGTATGTCGTCAGCCAGCATATTTATGTTAGTGTCACCTGTTATGACAAAGGAGGAGGACGAATGACCGAGGAAATTAAAAAGTCGTTCTAAGAAGCAAAAAAAACGTGAGTTTCTTTCCCAATATAGGTCGATATATTAGTACAATGGTGACTTGTTTTAAGCGTGTAAATATACTTTTTTCATTGCTGGTTACATGACAGAATTCTTGAGCTAGCTCATGTGCAAGACATTGCTTAGCATAGACTGCTACACTACTAGCTCTGCCGTTTGTGCTTACTAAACCGTAGTATTCATAAAATTCACAATATGGGGGTTCATCATAAACAGTCAACGATTTTTCACACTACAATGACATGTCAATATTGTGCGTTATTAACTCGTACTGGCACTTTAGTGTGTCTTCTTTACATTTAAGACTCCACACAATAAGGCAGAATAGTTTAAGTAGTTTGCCATTAGGAAGTAATTTCTTATACGATGCAATATTATACTCTCTATTTGATCAAACAAAGTTTATCAAAAAACAATGCTCACGCCTCCGTTTTTCGAGGTCTCTCATGCTAGCAATTTTAACAACTGGCGAGTTTTCGTCCTTGCGTACGAACACCTTGCCTCCAGCCGTCCACATGAACCACCATCCCAATTCCTTTTTTCTTTCTACGGCAGCACCAAGAAATCGCTTACATTAGCAAGTAAGGTGTGCTTCGATGAACACCTTTGTTGGTATTTTAAATTCCACTGCTGTCGTGTCTATTTTTGCTTCCTTAGCTTTGCCGAGGAAGACATTCCTTTTGGTTCTACGAACAAACCGAACAATAGTGTTCTCCTGATAATTTTAGCAGTCGGCACTCGGAGGCAGATGTCAAACTCAGTCTCCGAGATCTTTTTTTTTATTGAACTCCACCGTTTGCGACACTATGGTTAGCGCTTCATCTTGAAGTGGGACTCCATTTAGTTTATATTATTGGCACGTTGGTAATTTTCCTCAGTTCTACATGAATTCTTTGCATTTTCCGTGCGAAGATCTTGGTTTATTTTCAGGACGTGCTGTATTTCTGCTTTTAGATCAGACACTTCTTGTAACTTTTCTTTCATATTTTTCAAGTCTGCCTTGAGTTCCCGTCTCAAATCTGCAATTGCTTTAGCCTCCTCAGATATTACAAAACACGAGAGATCCTAAAAAACGAGCACCAAACAAATTCACAAATTAATGAAAAGTGACCTGTTCAGCAGCAGCGCACAGTGTTATATGATTGACTTAATGAAAATTTATTGTTCATTCGCAAAAAGCAGAGGCAAAGTTAAAGGGGTTGCTTTGTAGCGCAACGCTGCCGAACTGAGTTTGGGGCTCGTTTCGTTCACTGTTTTATGTGGTCGTCTGTGGCATGCCCAGTCTCTGCGCAATCGTAAAACGACAAGTCTGGCTGGGTGATGGTGTCTCTTGTATTGCTGGCCCTTGCACGGTCGTGGAACAATAGCTGTCGTTACGTGTTGTACTCGCTCGCACGCAGCAATGCAGACGATCACAGCGATGTTAGTTGGCAGCAGCGTCTGAACATGAGCTGCAAAAAAAAGAGGCAAAAGTTTAGGCGTTGCTCCATAGTGCACCGCTGCCGAACTCTATGTCGTCTTACAGTTTACAGGCCGTCACACAATTCCCTGCCCTTAATCGAAGCTTGCTTATATTCTCACGCCACGTGGGGAGCATTAAAGTCCCCAACAATCGGCAATGGGTTCTTCTTAATCGTACGTCGCGTTGAAGCGATGAGATCCCCGAAGTCGCATCGAGTTTGTCTGGGAGAGCTGTATTTATTACGAACAAGCTAGCTTTATGAAAGGGAACACGCGAACGCGTGACTTACGCTCTGCGGCGGCTGCCTACAGCACCCTCAACCGACAGAAAACGGAAACACGATCACTTTCAGCGTCGTCTGATGGCAAAAAAAAAAATAAGAACGAGTTATGGCCGGTAGACAAGCGCTGATAAATTGCACTCTCTCTGCTCACGCCTGCAGTGCGTAGTCCACTGCCAACATATCAAACGTTGTTTGTGGCCACGGCACAAGCTGCAGTAATCGCCCGATCTCGCTCGCCGCTCAAGCGATCAGGTAACGTAATCTAGCAGCGTTTGTCACCGGTCATAACTCGTTATCATGCTTCGTCATAGATGACGTGAAAAGCGAACGTGCTTTCTTCACCTGTCGGCTTATGATACTGCGGTCAGCCGCCGCAGACCACAGGCCACGCGTTCGCGTGTTCCCTTTCATAATGAACGACAGTTTACATCACCAATGCCGTGTTACAGTACCGTAACGTTTGCTCTGACTAGGTTGGCCACCTGCGTACTTGCGCATTTGCTTATATAGGATTTACAACCCGGTAATGTCACTTTTTAGCACATTCCTACATTGCTATGTCCACTGGTCGATTCTCTTTCCTCAAGTATTCTTGCAGAACCACAGACCTTCGCATAATGTCTCTACAGTTTCATTGCAAAAATAGTTTTAGTGGATCTGTGAGCCATGATTGGCACGAAGGTTATTGATCGGCCTGCCCAATACTGGTTGGATGAGCTGTTGATGTTGTTGCGTAAAAATGTCACAAAGCGTGTCTACTTAGAATCTATATTGACGCTAATGCGCATAGCATCGACTAAGATTGAGGACAGCATGCACAACCGACCGACCACTTCCTCGTTGACGTCTTCTAACCACTGAAATGTCAGCTTCGTAGCATTACCTCTGGTTGTAAAAGCGCCATCTTGGTGCACATTGCTTACGGTATTCAAAAGGCAGGTGGTAAGATTTTAGCCTGCTGGCGTGCACATCATCACCAGGTGTGGTTGCAGGCAAGGGTGTGGTCTCAAATGCAGCAATGATCTCATAGGTGACGTCGATTACCTGGCAGATAATGTGGTAAGGACCCATGTGGTGAGACAACTTCTCTGATAAGTCGACTTCACGAACTGGGCACCACAGAAGAACGAGAGTACCAGATGACAAGTGAACGTCGACATGCCGGCTGTCGTTGATGCCTTCTAGGTGGCTTGCGAAGCCAGAAGTCTAGCGTGGGCGATCTCACGTGATTGGTCGGCACGAGCAACAGCGTCACGTGCATATTCGGTTAACGGCTTTGTAGTGGTTGGAAGTAGGCTGTCCAGTGGTAACGCAGGATAACGAGCATAGAGCAAAAAAGGGTGAATAACCAGTGCTGTCGTGGCGCGAAGCATTGCACGCGGAGTTCACGTGACGTTGCACCAAGTCCCAGCCATGGTGATCAGAGCATATCGCGAGTATGTCCGTGAGTGTGCAATTTAGGTGTTCCGTAAGGCCATTTGTTTGGGGATGGTAGGAAGTGGTCAACTTCTGCTGCGTCGAAGAAGAACGCAAAAGATCGTCGATTACTCGGGACAAAAATGTGCGGCCGCAACACACGTGAGTAATTGGCGAGGAGAGCCATGGTGTAAGACAACATCGCGGAGCAAAAAGTCCGCAACATCTGTAGCGGTGCTGGTGGCGAGTGCTCGAGTGATGGCATACCTAGTCGCGTAGTCTATAGCAACGGCAACTCACCTGTTGTTCGATTTAGACTCGGGAAAATGACCAAGATGTATACCAACACGGAAAAAGTTTCGGGTGGGATGAAGATGGGTTGAAGAAGTCCAGCCTGGGGTGCAATAGGTCGCTTCCTACGTTGGCAATAATCGCAGGAGTTCAAGTAACGGTGAACAGACCTAGCGAGACTGCGCCAAAAGAAGCGGATGCAACAACGCACATGGTCGTACGTCCAATATACACCCACATGACCAGCAGTTGGTTAATCATGAAGCTCGTGCAGCGCAGTTGAATGCAAATGCTTTGGCACGACAAGAAGGAGCTCAGGTCAATCGGGCCGGAGGCTATGACGGTACAGCGTGACATTTAGGAGGACGTAGATTCGAGGCGGTCAATAGGTTGCCGCAGGGAAGCATCATGACGTTGTTCATCTCCAATTTGTAGAAACTGGGACATTGAGAACGCTGAGGCAAGGCTCTATGTCTGATTTATCCGGCTGATAAATAGAGTAGCAGCATGAGCAATCGGCATCCAGATGGAGACGTGCAGACTTGTAAGCAACCAAGTAGGAATATTCCTGTAGGCGTAATGCCCAACGGCCAAGCCATCCAGTGAGGTCCTTCAGAAAAGAAAGCCAACACAGCGCTTGATGATTTGTGATGGCATGGAAAGGGCAGCCATAACAGTAAAGATGGAATTTAGGAACCGCCCAGACAAGGGCAAGACATTCCCGTTCTGTTATAAAGTAATTGCGTTCAGACATCAATAGCAGACGGCTTGCATACGCGGTCGTTGCCCCGCTGGGTTTGCGCCAAAACTGCGCCTATTCCATGACCAATCGCGTCTGTTCGCACTTCTGTTGGAGCATCGGGGTCGAAAAGTGCAAGAGTAGCAGATGTCGTTAGGGGATTCATTAGGTGAGAGGAGTTGTCAGCTTGATGAGGGCCCCAACAAAAGGGGACGTCTTGTTTCAGAAGGTCGGTGAATTTTGCGAGTGCCCAGAATTTTTCACGAACCGGCGAAAGTAGGAGCAAAGGCCCACGAAACTGCGAACGTCATGGGATAGAGCGTGGAACTGGGAAGTTTGTTTCAGCACGCACTTTCTCCGGGTCTGGTCGTACGCCAGCAGCGTCAACAAGGTGACCCAACACGGTAATCTGGCGAAGCTTGTAGGGGCACATGAAGAAACTGAGCCGCAGGAATGGTTGAAAGGTGTTCAAAGAGGGTTGTGAAGGCAGGTGAGAAATTGATCACGTCGTCCAGGTAAAACAAACATGTCGACCGTTTAAAACCTTATAGGAGCGTGCTCATCTTTCTTTCCATGGTTGCTGCAGCGTTGCAGAGACCGAAGGGCATGACCTTGAATTGGTAAACACCATCAGAGTAACTAAGGTGGTCTTTTCTCGGTCTATGTCATCTGCAACAATTTGCCAGATCGGAGGTCGAGAGATGAAAAGAAGGTGGCGCCATGGAGGGAATCGAGGGCATGTTCAAAGCGTAGTAGAGGGTACACGTCTTTTTTGGTAATTTTGTTGAGGTAGCGATAATCAATGCAGAAATGCCATGAGCCGTCTTTCTTGTTTACCGATACCAAGAAAGAAGCCCAAGGGCTTGGTTATGGTTCGGTTACGTTTTTCGTAAGCATTTTGGCCACTTTGTTTGAATCACTTCTCGCTCGGACGCTGACACGTGGTACGGCCGACGTTGAATGGACGCAGAGTCACCAGTGTTGATTTGGTGAGGGACAGTTTTAGTCTTGCCCAAGGGATCATCGTGGATGTTCAAAATGCAACTGTACGAGAGTGTCACAGAACGAGCGCTCAAAAACGGCGCGCCGCCAAATTCTCGCGACGAAACGCCGGAGTGACGCCGCGAAGTCAACGATAAAAGAACAAAAAAGAGAAAACAAACAACCAAGGCTCCCCGGGCGCACAACTCTCTCCCCTCGGAAGCGTGGCTTCGCCGACGAACCTCCTCACTCCAAATCGGCGGCCGAGCAAGCACGCGAAATTTCTAGATGGAAAGGGGCGTGTTATGCTGGGTTGAGTCATCTGTCGGGGATGGCCCTCGTACAGTCTCGCGCCTTCCCCAGCCTCCGCTGCGCATCGCGCCGACGAAATGATGAGAACGTTCTGGAATGTCGCGCGAAAGGTATTAAACCGAGCAGCGGAGATGAGAGATCTGGAGAAGACGGAAAATTAGCGCCAGAGCGCGTAGGGATTCCGCCGTGTAGTCGGCGAAGGTTTTGTCCGTAGAGACAAAACAGGAGAAGAAGATGATTTCCACATGAGGGGTGACGACTCGAGCTACAGGCAATTGATTGATATGTGGGGTTTAACGTCCCAAAACCACGATATGATTATTAGAGACGCCGTAGTGGAGGGCTCCGGCAATTTAGACCACCGGGGGTTCTTTAACGTGCACCCAAAGAGCTACAGGCAAGAGTGTGTGTTTACCGCTATTGAGCGAAGACGCGTGGCAACAGCTGTGTGTGTGAAGCCGACGTGTTTCCGGCGAAGAAGTTTGAAGCTTGAAGAGTGGCCAATTTAAGACGTGAGGTTTCCTGGAAGAGAAACTTCGGCGAGGTTTCCTGGAAGAGAAACTTCGGGGGCCACGGAACGACAACAACGCTGGACTTAGAGTGAGTGATTCTCGGAAGAGTATCATCTAGACTTTTCTTCCAAGAACTTTGGACTGAATAGGTTTTCTATCTCTTTAGTCTTTAAGTGTCTTGGTTGTTCAATGCATGCGACTGCATTGTAGTGCATATGGTTGTCTGTATTCGTTGTTTCGAGTGTTGCTGATTGTGCCGTGTAGTACGTTGTCTGCTGGGTGACATATTGTATTCAAGTATTGTGGAGTGTGCATTCTTGTGTATTGTTTTTGATCTGCCATTATTGAGAATATAATTCTGTGTTGTTTATCAACTCTCGGCTCTGACTTGTTCTTTGGGCCACAGCCGGCGTCCGCTGGCGCGCCAAAATGAACCACTTCTAAATTGTCCACGCTTTCGTGGTGCGGTTCGGGGGGCCGATACTTCGGCCCTTGGAATTAGCCCGGCGATCGCCTCCCTAATTAACGGGACCCGTGACAATTATTCTGGCATCCGCGACAGGACCTTTTGGTGCACAGTGTGTCCAAATTAGTGAGAAAGAGCCTCGAGTTGTTGATAGTGCCATCGGAACGATTTTGTGTGTTGCTCAGTGTTCTCGTTAACGAGTGCAGGTGAGTGTTCCGATAGACTGATTTAAGCCGATATTTTTGGCACGCGGCAAGGTTTTATTTGCGAGACACAATGGATCTCGAAAAGTTAGTCGCTCTTGGTGAGAAGGTGGGTCTTTCTGGCGCCGAACTACGGAAGTGGGTCACCCAGAAGGAAAAAGAAGAAAAAGAGAGGGCCAAAGAAGAAAAGGCAGCTGAGCTGGAGAAAGAAAGGCTGGCGGTCGAAAGAGCCAAAGCGGAAAAGGAAGCTGAGTTGGAGAGAGAGAGGTTGGCAGTTGAGAGGGCCAAGGAATAAAAAGCAGCTGAGTTGGAGAGAGAGAGGTTGGCAGCTGAGAGAGCGAAAGAAGAAAGAGAGGCAAAAGAGCGACAGCTGAAGGAAGAAAGAGAGCAGCAATTGAAGTTGGAGCTGGAGAGAAAAAAGCTGGCCGCTGAGAGGGCGAGAGAAGAAAGAGAGGCAACGGAGCGACAGCTCAAAGAAGAAAGAGAGGAAAGGGAACGGCAGTGGTAGCACGAGATGGAACTCGAGCAGCTCCGTTTGCAACAGCGAAGTGAAACTCCAGTCCGAGCTAGAGTTTCAAGCAGCGAACAGGAAGGTCATGGCTTCAGCTTGAACCCAAGCAAGCTGCTCGTAGCGTTTGATGAAAAGAAGGACGACCTTGACACGTACCTTCACCGATTTGAGACGATTGCAAGGAACCAGAATTGGCCGGAACATCAATGGGCAACTGCTTTGAGTACCTGCTTGAGTGGTGAAGCGCTCAGTGTGTACGGCAGGCTGACGCCGACCGTTCCAGCCAACTACGCAAAGGTGAAAGCTGCTTTGCTGAAGCGATTTAGATTTACTGTGGAAGGATTCCGGGACAGATTTCGGACAGGAAAGCCAGCTGATGGTGAGACGGCTACGCAGTATGCCGCCCGACTTTGCCATTATTTTGACAGATGGATTGAACTTTGAGGGACAGCGCAGGAGTACGATGAGCTTAGAGAGCTCCTAATTAGAGAACAATTTCTTACTAGTTGCCACCCAAGCCTGTCGCTGTATTGAAAGAGAGGAGAGCTAAGTCACTTGAAGACATGCTTGAATTGGCTGATCAATTCTTGGAAGCGCAAGGTGGAACTAATTTGGCTAAGTTCAACAAGGAGTGTCCCGAAGATTCGAAAAATTCGGCACCCGAACAAAAGAAGCGTGCACCGGAGAGTGTTCCGCGATGTTTTCTGTGTAACCGAGTGGGTCATCGCGCGAGCAACTGTCGCACTAATTTTACGAGCCCTACGGTAGTAAAATGTTTTAAGTGTGGTCAGACTGGGCACAAAGCAGACGCATGTCGTAACGAAGCGAGTCAAACTCACCAGGTATCCTGTGTGCTAGCAACCCCGAAATCCGATGATAATGCCGTCACCGATGGATTCGTAGAGTTGAAAATTGGGGAGAAAATTCCTATTGTGGGTGCTGTAATGACAAAACAGCCAACCGGTGTCACAAAGAGAATGCTAACGCTGCCTGGTAAAGTTGCGGGCAAAAAAATTACGGTGTTAAGAGATACCGGGAGCTCCACTGTGATCGTGCGGAAAAGTTTGGTACGGGAAAGTGAGTTAACAGGCAAAACGAAACCGGTTTGCCTAATTGACCGTACGATTCGGATGCTTCCCGAAGCAGAAATTGAGGTTGAAACCCCGTACTTCAGCGGGAAGGTTACCGCTCTATGTATGACGACCCCCCTTTAAGACCTTGTCATCGGAAACATCGACGGGGCGCGAGGACCGAATGGTCTGGAATGTTTGGGAGAAGACCCTAAAGCAGAGCCCTCGCCAACCCAGCGACCGCGAGATACAGTGGAGGAGCATCCCGTGACGGATCTCACTAGAGCCCAAGGTGAAGCTGCGGCGCAAGAGACAGCGAATGAGAAGATGATCGAGTTGAATGAGTTCACGTGCTGGACAGCTGGACGTACGTCGGCACGACCCCAACCGACCGACAGTGTAAAAATGACGGAGTCGGCCAGCTAGGCCTAATGCCGTGACATGAACAAGCTGGTAAATAAACCGACAGGACCCGTTGAACATTATGACCCGTTAACGGTGTCGGAAGTGACAACGATGGCTGAGACGCCGCCTCAGATATCGTAGTTGGAAAGGGCTCGTCGAAAAAGAACGTGCAAACACAAGAAGAGATCAAGCGAGCACCACAAGAAACGGCGCAAGCGCCGCTCAAAGTACACAGGATAAGTGCTGAGGTCGAATCAGAATGTGTTTGGCAGTGCTGAGTGCCATATGTTGTGTTAATGTTGTGTTATCCTGTGTCACAAGTGTCGAAGTGTCTGTTCTGTGATGTGATGTATAGTGTTGTATAATTGTTGTAAAGACAGAACTTTGTACGTTTGTATCGTTTGGAATGTGTGATGAAGCGTTGTACTCATGTACCTGCGGTTATAATTCATGTGTGTGAGATTGAATTGTAATGTCCAATTGTATTGAGTGATATATTGTGAATGTGACGTGTCATGAGCGACGGACTATGTTACAGTCTTTGAAAGTGTGTGGTGACTGTTCGCGCTCGTTTGTGTGGTTTTGAATATTATGAGATACTATTCTCAAAGTGGGGGACAGTGTCACAGATTGAGTGCTCAAAAAGGGCGCGCCGCCAAATTCTCGCGACGAAACGCCAGATTGACGCCGCGAGGTCAAAACAAAGAGAAAACAAACATCCAAGGCTCCCCGGGCGTGCGACTCTCTCCCATTGGAAGCGTGGCTTCGCCGACGAACCTCCTCACCCCAAATCGGCGGCCGAGTAAGCACGCGAAATTTCTAGATGGAAAGGGGCGTGTTATACCGGGTTGAGTCATCTGTCGGGGACGGCCCTCGTACAGTCTCGCGCCTTCCCCCAGCCTCCGCTGCACATCGCGCCGACGAAATGATGAGAACTTTCTGGAATGTCGCGCGGAAGGTATTTAACCGAGCAGCGGAAATGAGAGATGAGGAGAAGATGGAAGTTAGTGCCAGAGTGCGTAGGGATTCCGTCATGTAGTCGGCGAAGGTTTCGTCCGTAGAGACAAAGCAGGAGAAGAAGGTGATTTCTACCTGAGGGGCGACGACTCTAGCTACAGGCAAGAGTGTGTGTTTACCGTTATTGAGCGAAGACGAGTGGCAACAGCTGTGTGTGTGAAGGCGACGTGTTTCCGGCGAAGAAGTTAGAAGCTTGAAGAGTGGCCATTTGAAGACGCGAAGTTTCCTGGAACAGAAACTTCGGCGAGGTTTCCTGGAAGAGAAACTTCGGGGGCCACGGAACGACAACAACGTTGGACTTTGAGTGAGTGATTCTCTGAAGGGTATCATCTAGACTTTCGTTCCAAGAACTTTGGACTGAATATGTTTTCTATCTCTTTAGTCTTTAAGTGTCTTGGTTGTTCAATGCATGCGACTGCATTGTAGTGCATATTGTTGTCTGTATCCGTTGTTTCGAGTGTGGCTCATTGTACCGTGTAGTACGTTGTTTGCTGGGTGACATATTGTATTCAACTATTGTGGAGTGTGCATACTTGTCTATTGTTTTTGATCTGTCATTATTGAGAATATAATTCTGTGTTGTTTATCAACCCTCAGCTCTGACTTGTTCTTTGGGCCACCGCCGGTGTCCGCTGGCGCGCCAAAAAGGAACACTTCTAAATTGTCCACGCTTTCGTGGTGCGGTTCGGGGGGCCGATACTTCGGCCCTTGGAATTAGCCCGGCGATCGGCTCCCTAATTAACGGGATCCGTGACAGAGGTTAAAACCTGGCAGACAGCATCGGCCTTGTGAGACGATATTTCCGATCAAATCATGTTTCCGAAAATAGCATTGACTAAGCTGGCTGAAAGTGAAACTGCACTTTGATCAGAAGCAGATACAGCGACAACACTGACGTTGTCGTCTGTTAAGGCAGTTAGCATGGCAAGAGACATCTGGCAAGGAGGGCAATGCTTGAGGGGTGAAACCAAAGTTAAGGAGAGGGAGGGAAGCACAGTCATCCGCTATAGTCACGATGGTATGGGGTACAGTAACACAGCGCGTCAGCCGAACGTCAGTAATTAGTGTAACGATATAATCACCGTCAAGAACAGGACGATCCGATGACACAAACACGTATGGGACGGCTCGAGTTGGCAGAGGAGCGAGAATGATTGGGTTCAAGCAGCTGACGGGCATTGCAAAGTAGTCGGCAAAAATTAGAACATCGAGGCTGAGGGTACTAGACGAGCATTGAGTTAAGGCAGGGTGTGTCGAAAGGAAAGCAAGGCCAAGTAGTAGGTCATGAAGAAACAGGCTAGCATGGCAAAAA
This sequence comes from Rhipicephalus microplus, assembly GCF_013339725.1. NCBI lineage: Eukaryota > Metazoa > Arthropoda > Arachnida > Ixodida > Ixodidae > Rhipicephalus > Rhipicephalus microplus. The sequence goes on along the minus strand of NC_051168.1, from coordinate 108,532,008 downwards.
GGACCACGGCGTGACGACCGGCAATGCTGACGCGAGCAGTGCACGTTCCAATCACTGGTACAGTACCGCCATTTGCATCACGTATTACCTGCGTCGTAGATGGCGTCATAATCTTTTGCAAGCGGTGGCGTGGAGAAACTCTCATATAGGCAGGCGCGTACCTGTGTCAATGAGGTTGGTCACAGGAACATGATAGACTTGTACTTCAAGCAGGCTGTGGTGAATGGGAAGCGTCAGTAGAAAATTTTCGGCCGTCATTGGTATTGCAGCTTCACCTATATGAGCTGCCATCTCTAGTTTTCCTGCTGCGATAGTCCAGAGAAGCTCGGCGAGGAGAAGCGCTGAGGTGGCAGATAGCGGCATTGGCGGCAGAGTGGCGAGGGGGAGCGGGAGTTGAAACGACCGAACGAAGGGGCGTAAGAGGTAGGCTCGTAAGATAGCGACGAATAGAAATTCAAGGTTGCGTCGGCTGAACGTCGAGGGGTCGTAGGGCGCATGTGCGCACAGGTAGAGAAGGTCTGGCCTGGTTGGTTTGACCAACGGCAGCAGCAATCGCTAGAAACGTGCCCAGGCTGGTTGCAGGAAAAACATATAGGCTGGTCGTCAGGTGTTCGCCATTCTGAATGGTTACAGAAGGGCATTGTTCGAGGTAAACGGTGAGCGCGTCCTCGGAAGCAAGGCCGGACTCAGGGCGAGTCAAGGGACATGCTGATCGAAGGCAGATGTTCGCAAACCCCTGCCTCACCACAGTTGGGTGAATCGCTGAGTACCCCGCAGGGGCGTCTGCGAAAGCAGACGTTTGGTGTGTAGCGACACCACTGACCCGAGCTAATGGGGGGGTTTCGACCCTCTCCCACGCCTAGCCGTGCGTGGCTTTGCTGTGTCTGGAGAAAAGGGGATCCTGGGGGTTGAGCCAATGCTGGGTAATTCGACCTTTAAGGCCTCCCAGTGGTGGCAACACACCCCTTTGGCCCCGGCTTCGCGTAGACGGCACTTTGGATTGACCCGCCCGGGGCGAATCGACAGTCGCCTTTTCCTGTCTCCACATCACATCTTCGTCTTTTCTCTTACTTCAAATCTTTCCTGTCACTACTCACTTCCATTGACTTCCGTGTTTCCTGGCGGCAAGGGTTAACACTGTGTGGCTATCCTACCTTGGATACACCATATTCGGTTGTAGTGGTGGCGTAGAGCTGGCATCTGCACCGCCTGTACTTACAGAACCTGCAGCGTCCTCTTGTAGGACTCCATGGTGGATGGCTGGCGCCGCTGCCGAAATCCCTGATCGCCCTCAGAAAAGAGGGCAAACCAATGAAGTCTTCCAGTTTTTTGGTCACCAGAAAGTACTTTTTCCCCCAATTCCACGTTATCCACGCTGACACACCCGGCAAATCAGTGCGAACACTTTCAGCTTTTCTAGTTTCAGTCTTTGACGGAAATGTTTGACCCAGGATATAAAGCATCGAGAATGGCAAGTGGTGACCTCCTGTTAGAGCTCCGCGACCAGAAACAATATGAGAGACTTCTTAATCTAATGAAATTCGGAGATACCAAATTAATAGTAACTCCACACCGAACCATGAACACCACCCGTGGCGTTGTTTCAGATGATGACCTGTTAGGGCTGACGGAGGCTGAACTCCTGGAGGGTTTTAGCGAACAGTATATCATCAACTTGAAACGAATTAGGATGAGGCGTGATGGCAAAGAAGTTCAGACTAAGCAACTGATACTTACTTTCAATTCAAGTGTACTGCCCGACTCCGTTGAGGCTGGGTACATCAAGCTTCGAGTGAGGCCATATATACCAAACCCTCTCCGATGTCACAAATGTCAGCGGTTCGGCCACAGTTCACAGAACTGCCGAGGCTGCCTAACTTGCGCGAAATGTAGTGCTGAAGAACACACATCTGATGCCTGAGAAAACTCTCTTCCCTGTGCGCACTGTAATGAGGAGCATGCCGCATACTCATGGTCATGCCCATGCTAGAAAAAAGAAAAGGAAATTGTCACAATTAAAGTGACATTTCATTTAGAGAGGCAAGAAGGCAGGTGTTCTACCTACCAGAAACTAGCTTTGCCGAAGTGGCGCGTCAGGGGCAGTGCCACGATGGCCCCCGGTGGCTGTCTGGCACACGCGTAGTGAGCCAGCGGTGACGCCATTCGCCCCCTCGGCGGTTGCAGCCAGTGCTGCTCCGCCGTCCAAGAAAGGCCCACCAACCTCCTGGCAGGGGGCCGCGAAGTCTCGTCTTTTGAGGTGAGGCCCTGAAAACAAACGCAGCGCTCGCAAGAGCACGTGTCCAGCGCCTCGCAAGAGGCGATGGACACAACACCGAGCGTGAAGGCGCAGCCAGCGACTGAGGATCGGCGCGACTCCGTCGACCAATCCAAAAGAGAAAAATCTCGTGTCACGGCCCCTGGAAAGGGTCCGTGAGGTAACTTTCCATCCTTGAGCACACAGCACAAAACACATCTAAAATGGACACACAGATATTACAGTGGAATGTGAGAGGACTTCTTCATAACCTCGAAGATATTAGAGAACTTCTTAATAATCATACTCCAAAGGTGCTCTGTGTTCAGGAAACACATCTCAAGCCGACACAAACTTTTTAAAGCAATATGCCATCTTCCGCCAAGACCATGACGACGCTGCCGTTTCGTCGGGCGGTGTCGCTATAATAGTTGATAAAGGTGTTGCCTGTAAGGAATTAAACCTCCGAACTTCTCTTGAGGCAGTTGCTGTCCGAGCAGTGCTGTTCAGGAAGCTACTAACAATTACCTCTATTATGGGCGAAGCTCCTTATGGCGTGGCTTGGGCGTCCCTCGTATGTAACCACCAGTGGCACATACCCGAAATAGGTATAACACAACCTCCAAGGTGGTGCCAGTGAGAGATTTTATCTGTGCGTTGTTTAACAATAAAAAATAGTGCTCAATGTACATGCCAATTGCTACTAATGGAGAATGAGAGACATGAGCATTCGGCTTTTAGTCAACGCGCACGCTGCGATCCCCATTAGCAGCCATTGACATGTACATTGAGCACTATCGGACAAGAAAGGGATGCTACAATATACTCGCTGGGTGTAACCTCCTTAGCTTTAGAAAGTTTAGCGAGCGTTGAGCCGCAGTGCCATGAATACAATGAACTTGTATATACCATGAATGAACTCAAGGTGGTTAAAAATGACAAGCAGATACGAAGCGCAAGCCGTAAGAAAGTAAAAGCCGAATTCTCCTGTCTCTCATTTCTCATTAGCAGCCATTGGCATGTAAATTGAGCCCTATCTGACAGGGAAAGGTTGCTACGTTATACTCGCTGGGCGTAACCTCCTTGGTTTTCGAAAGGTTTAGCGAGCGTTTGGTCGCAGTGCCATGAATACAGTGAACTAGAATATACCATGAACTCGAGGTGGTTAAAGGTGGGAGGTGGACCCAAAGCGCAGGCCGTAAGAAAGTGTGCGTGTGCCACCTCTCGTTTAGTCCTTGGAATGTCCGCTGGATGGCGGTGCTTCTATACGGGGAATATATAATAAAAAGATGCGAGATGGTGGGACTTGGAGTGTTGAATAGATGAACGAACGGACACACAAACGATGCATGGATGGACGCATGAACGGACGCAGGGGCGGATGCACGAAAGAACGCAGGGACGGGCGCACAAACAGACGCATGGACGGTCACACAGACGGACGCATGGACGGACGAATTCTTCGCCCCACTCTCCATCATTCACTCCGTGGATATGCTGCCATTTTTTTACGTTCCTCCTTGCTGTCAACTTTCAAAGACACAATTTCAAAGCTTCATTCATGAACTTCATCCGCCATATATAGTCGTTGGTGATCTTAATGCACATAATCCCCTATGGGGCGACTCCCGTTTAGATGCGCGAGGACGCCTAATAGAACACTTTCTGTTTTCTTCAGGTGCATGGGTACTAAACAAAAAAGAACCAACATATTATAGCACTGCACACAACACAAACTCTTCTATAGACCTGAGTATTGTCTCGAGTACATGAATTCCATATCTAGAGTGGTTCGTTCTCAAGAACATCTTTAGGAGTGACCTTTTCCCGATTATGTTGAAGTTAATAAAAGAAGATACATGCTCGCCTGACTTTCCTCGCTGGAACGCCAAGTCCGCCAACTGGGAACTGTTCCGAAAAATTACATCTTTAGACGGGAATGACATTGCTGATTTTAAGTGAGACGATGCTGTAGCATTCCTCACAAACTTTATTATTGATGCTGCAGTGAAATGTATTAAGCAAACTAACAGAATGACTGATAAGCGTCGCATCCCATGGTGGAACGATGATTGTCGAAAAGCGCGCAATAGACAAATTAATGCCTGAAGACTACTCCGAAATTACCCAACGGCTTAAAACCTCGTCAATTTCAAACAGGCTAAGTCTCAAGCCAGAAGAACGCGTCGTCTTGCCAAGAAAGAAAGTTGGAATAGGTACATCTCAGGTATAAATTCTTACACTGACGAAATGAATGTTTGAAATAGGGTAAACAAGTTAATGGGTTGGAAGTCACACCCCCCTACCCTTAGTAAGTAGCCGAGGGGAGAGCCTGGAGGAGCAGGCAGACTGCCTAGGTGAACACTTTGAATATGTCTCAAGTGCATCACACTATACAGAAACGTTCTTAAGATAGAAAGAACGCGAAAAACGGCGTTCCCTTAAATGTAACCATCCATCCAGGGAGACTTACAACTGCCCATATTCATTTGCTGAATTTAAGGGATCTCTTGCGTACAGCACGAACTCGGCGCCAGGGGGCGATCGTATACTGTACGAAATGATCAAGTACATTCACCCTGAAGCACTAAAAACACTCCTAACCCTCTTCAATACCATGTGGGAAACTGGGTATATTCCATTGTCATGGAAAGAAGCGATAGTCATTCCGGTGCTTAAACAAAGCAAAGACCCGTCCTGGGCCACCAGCTACAGGCATTAGCGTTAACAAGCTGCCTATGCAAACTATATGAGAAAATGATAAACCAGCACTTAATCCACTTTCTAGAAAGTAACAGTATACTAGACCCCTTTCAGTGTCGTTTCACAGAGGGGACGTCGACAATAGACCACCTTGTTCGCATAGAGACATACATCGGACATGCATTTATTTATAGGCAGTTTGTACTTTCGGTAATCTTTCACTTAGAGAAGGCGTACGATACCACATGGCGATTCGGGATTCTACGCGATCTTGCCGCCATGGGAATCAATGCGAACATGCTGAACACAATTAAAAGTTATCTGTATAACCAAACCTTTCTCGTAAAGGTGGGAAATGCTCTCTCTAGATCATTTACCTAAGAGACTGGTGTTCCGCAAGAGGGCGTACTTAGTTGCCCACTCTTTCTTGTAAAAATGAACTCCCTGCAGTCAGTCATTCAAAGCGCGGTGTTTTATTCCGTGTATGTTGATGATGTGCAGATGAGTTTCAAATCATGCAATATGTCTATCTGCGAACGACAAGTGCAGCTTGGAATGAATAAATTGTCTAAATGGGCGGATGAGAATGGTCTTAAAACAAACACCAAGAAAAGTACTTGCGTAGTTTTCTCCAGCAAACGAGAGGTAATGCCACTACCAAATGTTGTGATTAAGGGAGACCAACTCTCTGTGAGCAGTAAGCATAAATTCCTGAGAACCACTTTAGATTCTAAGCTGACGTTTCTTCCCCATACTAAATATGTCCAAATGAAATGCATGAAAGCGATGAACGTCTTAAAACTCCTATCACGTACAACATGGGGTAGTGATCGAAAGTGCCTCTTGAAGTTGTACAAAAGCCTTGTCGGGTAGCGCCTTGATTATGCCTCTAAAATTTATCATTCTGCAACGCCAAGTGCATTAAAAATCTTGGAACCCGCTTGCCATCTGGGTATCCGACTTGCAACCGGTGCTTTCAGGACAAGTGCGGTTCAGAGCCTTTATGTAGAGTCGAATCTGTGGTCACTTCACCTGCAACGATCCTATAGCAGATTCACATATTTTATAAAGGTACGCGCAAACATCACGCATCCTTATTATTCAACTATAAACGATATGACCACTGCCACCCTCTTCCATAATCGACCCACAGTGAGAAAGCCGTTCTCTTTGCGTGTGAGAAACTTAAGTAAAGAAATGGGTGTTCCACTGCTAGAACTTTGTCCTACGCCTACAGTGAAACTTTTACTGCCATGGCAGGGGCAGCTTATACACTGTGACACCTCATTTGTCGAGATCACTAAACATGCACCAGAAGCACATAATAAGATGCATTTCCGACCACTCTTGTCCAACTACTCATGCGTAGAGTTTTATACCAACGCTTCTAAGTCGAATGCAGGGGTGGCTCATGCAGCCGCCGGACCATACTTCTCGGAATCCGGTGTACTACACCCGGAAACAAGTATATTTACGGCTGAGGGTTATGCACTATTGTCGGCTGTGAAGCATATACGAAAATCAAACATACAAAAATCAATTATATTCAAAGACTCATTAAGCACCGTAAATATATTAAGATTACTTTCTAGATTCAGAAATTCGGTAGTAATTGAGTTGTATTCCGTCCTGTGCACTGCGCATATGTCCAACCAGCATGTTAATATTTGCTGGGTACCTGGCCGTAGAAGTATCGAGGGCAATGTGTTAGCTGACGAAATGGCCACGTCAATTATATTGCGCGCTATTAACCCTACCACTACTGTCTCTGCAACATACCTAAAACCCTTCCTACGGAAGAAACTGCGAAGCCACTGGCAAGGCTTGCGGGACACAGAAATAAATATTAAGCTTCACTTGATTAAGCCGCAGTTAGGTTACTAGCCCTCCGCTACGAGAACACGGTCCTAATTGATTAATTTGTGGGGTTTAACGTCCCAAAACCACCATATGATTATAAAAGACGCTGTAGTGGAGGGCTCCGGAAATTTCGACCACCTGGGGTTCTTTAACTTGCATGCAAATCTGAGTACACGGGCCTACAACATTTCCACCTCCATCGAAAATTCAGCCACCACAGCCGGGATTTGATCCCGCGACCTGCAGGTAAACTGCAGGTAAGTCATGGGTACCATAAGTGTGTCCTATTCTGAGGCGACAGAATAGGACACACTTATGGTACCCATGACTTTCTGCTGACTGCGAAGAACCTCCTACTCGTGGTAGATGTGGCGAGAAGCTAACCATCCTCCACGTCCTCCTGAAGTCTCCAGAAGCTGAAAGAGAAAGAAAGAAATATTTTCCTTTTGCATACCACTATCATCTTCCATTACATCCAACTATGTTTGTCGGCGAAGAGCCGCTTTTTGATGCAAAATCAGTTCTAAGCTTTTTAAAGAATGTAGTATTGAATGTTTTTAGCCCAACAGGTTCATTGCGCATCCTCTGGTCGGAGGATGCCGCTGTGATTGCAGCCCAGGCCTCCATGCTCTTGTTTTAAGGTCTCTGTGGAGGCACTGGTGCTCCATGCCAAGTTTTTATTTCACATACGTATCACTTTTAAACCATGTTATGTGTCCATAGCACACACCATTTGTCATTGCCTTATTTTACTATATGTATATTTTTACGCACCTACAGCGACTGTTTTTAGGCCCATTTACAGCCACGTTACATCTGTTTTATCCACACTGCACATGGCACAGTTCATCATCATCGCTCTGGCGCTCTTTGGCCCTACCTGGCCCGTGCGCCAATAAACTCCACTAATCATCATCGAATCGCTGAGTAATATGGTGGCTCTTGGCGTCCTCAAACCACCGGCCCTCTTTAATGTTGGCGTCGACGGTGGCAGCGGTGTTGTATACCAGAAGAATAAACACGTCGTCTGTTATGCCTTTCAGAACAAGGGCCACTTTCTCAGACTCACTCATGTGCTCATCAAAATAGCGGCAATGAGCGATGACTTCGTGAATGTCCGCGACTTACGACTCTGTCGACGTCTGCGCGCAAGCTGCCAGTAGATTCCGCGCTGCAATCTGCCGTCCAACGGTGTCGCTAAAAAGGTCGCACATCTTCTCTTTAAAGGAGTACCAGCTTGTAATCTCCACTTCATGTGTCTCGAACCACCTCGTGGTTGGCCATCGAGGTAAAGAAGCACATTGGCAAGCATAAGAGTCGGGTCCCAGCTATAGCTTGCGCTGACCCGTTCGTTCCGGTTGATCTATTTGCCGACGTCAACGCCAGCCTGACCGGAAAATACACCGGCATCACAAGCAGTAGGTATAACGACGCACGTAGAAGTCACGCAAGGGGCAGACGGTGAAGACGATGGTTGTTCAACCTGTAACATGGTTGGACCGATGAAGGTGCGGCCGTTGCTGAGCTCCACGATGAAGACAGAGAAGCACCCAGCACCTCCGCCACAAAGATGTCACGTAAAAATGACACGAGGCGTGTCTATTTAGAATCAACATTGACATTGATGCTTTTAGCATTGACTAAGATGGAGGACAGCATGCACAACATACAGACCACTTTCTCGTTGTCTTCAACCACTGATATGTCAGCTATGTAGTAATATTCACGATCTCTCTACGAGAATTTTCTTTTACGTTCCTCGGCAATTTATTTTTCCGATGATGCAACTGCTGTGTTCAATTTTGAAACATCTCCAACATTCGTTTCTCGAAGGCCTTACGCGTTTTAGTGTCTTGGGTAGATTTGGCTTCAATGTTCGCCTCCAGTTGTGCTGTTATAAGTCTATCCTTCTTTCTATGTTCCTATTGCATAAGGGCTTTTCCGCATCTTTTGCCCTCTTTTTAGCCAGAGGCGGAGTAGTGCTGTGCTCCTCTTACCTTCTACTTTTGGCTTCTGTGGCATTTGCTGTTGGAAAATTGGTGCTGTGTTAGATCACCTAATAGCTGTTTAAGCACGTCAAGTTGCCGACTCATCACATTATCTGCTCTTTAATCATGCAATTCTCTTCCTTAATCAATAACATTTCTCCATCGTGTTTATTCTCGGAGGCCCTCTCTACCGAACCCACCTTACGGTTTGGTGACGTTGGTTCATGGGTTCGTTACGGTTCGGTGACGTGGGATACTGTTGAGCACAGCACTGCCGGAAATACCCCCCCTCTCTGTAACTGAACCGGTCATAAGTGGCAGCTATCCCTCTAGTCTTTTCGATAGTCTTGGGGAAAAAAACCTACTTTTCCTCTGGACTCACTCTGATGCTTCCACCGGCTCCTGGACCGTTTGTTCTCTTCCATTCTGCACGTTTGTGCATTGGCGTCTTTCGCCTTCCACTCTTCTTCCATGTGTCGCCAGGATTCCCACTGCCTCTTTATCGTAAAAGAGATCCTGAAAGCTTCCTTGCATTTCCGGTCTGCTGTAGGGTCACTTTTGACACACAGCTTACACTTGGTCTCACGTGCATGGTGCTCAGGTAGATTCCGTGCATGGTGCTCATTCCGCATTGCGTGCAGCAAACATGGTCGCTGATGCACACCTCCGATCTTTGTCCCAGCTCGCCACATCATTAACACACCTCTTATCGTTTCTTCTAGCCCTACTAAACATTTTTATATAGATAGGACCCGTATATTACGGTGTCATTGGATACAGGTGATATAGAGATTACGGTTAATACGTGAGGTATAAGTATTACGGCCCATACAGGCGGTGTAGGGCTTATAGCTCTTATTGGTTATATGGGCCATATAGAAGTTATAAAGTGTCTGGGTAATATAGGTGATAGAGGTTTGACGAATTCTCCAGATTCTGCTGAAAATCACAATGTAGTGCAAAGAAGAGTGACCAGACACACAGAACCACAAACCTTTTAATTTTAGGCAAGCAGCAAGTAGCCCTCGAAAAAGTCCTTCTCTAGGAAATTCCTGCTTCTTATGGCATGTAGTAAGGGTCATAAGTAGCGTGTAACTGAGCACAGTAATAAGGCAATGCCAGTTTTTAAGTGAAAAAATTATCAATATGTAATGGACAATATAATGGTGCTTCGAAAGAGGAGTAGACTAAACGGGTAGAACAAAGTGATAAATGTAGTGCAGCGCTGCAACATCGAAGAAAACCAAAAAGACATATATTTTCGCCCTCGTAGTTTTTTATGATAATAAACATTTTTTAATGAAGTGTTTCATCTTTCTAAGCTGGTCAGGTGCATACAAATCTGCTGGCTGCTTTACATATTTTGCAAAATCATCCGCACAGCAACGGGTGAATACATGAAGCACTTAATAAATATTCTACCCTTTTGTTCACTTATAAGTGAAAACCTAAAGCCATTACGGGAAGGAAAATGTCATAAAAAGGTATTCACACCTAACTTCGTGGTTCAGATAACCTGCGTGGCGGATTCTCTAGAACATGTGTATATCTACCAAATTTGATCAGCAATTACAGCTCATACGGCAATTTATAAGAATATTGAAGTTTGTGTGCCGGGTTCAGTGCTATGTGCCGCCCCTCACATCGTTGAATTACTGAAAGTGACCTGAATAAGAGTCACAACTTCAAAGGTGCCACCACTGTGGCCGAGTTCAGAGCTAGCACAGCTACTTTCTTAGCATCGTGGTCGTTGTAGCTCTTTGGCCCCACTTATACTAGCACGCTACTATTCAGTGGCTGCTGTGTCCATGCCTGATACGAACAAGTGGAACGTGAGGAAGCCTAAAAAATCTTTGCACCCGACGACAATGATTAAGTTGACGGCAGCGGCATTATGCTGCATATGCAGCTGCAAAAGAATGCGAGCCCACAACAGGCAGCGTGGAAGTGCGTCAGTGTTCTGTGTGTGAGGAGGAAGAACAATACATTGAAGTGGGCTGTTTCTTTAGCCAGAAGCGAAGAGTGCAAGCTATTTGCTCAAGCGCAGTGATTCCTGTGTCGGTTATCGCCGCCTATTTTCACTATCGATAGACCTGCTGTAAAAGGGCTACTTACGCGATAAACCCTGTTTTATGGGTACCATTTTGTGCAGTAGCTGGCATTTGTTGCATCCGCACCCGGTGGCTCGTGTTTTCGGAGCTGTGCCAAACTGAAACTAGTCTGTAATAAACAGACAGCAACTGTCTATCTGTCCCATGCTGCAGCGAGCAATACACTGACTGCATTGTGACTAATAGGCTGTCAGCGATGTTAAAATGCAAAACAAAAATTTGTGTCTGGAACTCTTTAAGCAATACTCACTAGCCGCAACCTTCAATTTTTTCGCTGTCAGAGCCCTGATCGGGTCCACCTGTTTGTGCTTTCGATGCCCAAAACCCCTATACGGGGCTACTATGGGGCTCTTGATCTGAAGCTGAAGGACCCTCCACAGGAGCTTCTCACATCACGACAGCAGCCAAGCCCACTGCTCCTTCTTCTGCCTCTCAGATAAACCTGCATATAAAAAATGTCTCTGTGATTTTTTTTTGTGAGAGTTAACTTTGTTGCACTCACTCTCAAAGTGTTGCTATTACATTTACAATTTACTTGCATAACTACTTTGAAGAATTAAGTTAAAATATTAAAAATTGATACAAAAGGTTTCAAAATTTTGAATTTAGACAGCTAAATCGAAGGGCTCACAAATGAATATACATGCAGCTTGACAGGTGCACAAGTTCTGATCTATGGCATTAGCACACTTGGAGTGGCACATGCTTCATCTACGGAGAACAAGAATGTGCCATTCTATGAACAGTACGTACTGAGAGCACACGTGGTGTGCTCTCAGTACTTACATTTTGTTTAGTATACTGACTGCATGAAAACTCCTTTACTCTCAAAAGCAGTCATATTGACTTTAACCAGCGTTTTGTTTATGTGAGATCGACTCCGAAGAGTTAGCTGCTATTCTTGTTTTGTATTGTATTTCTATTTGCTCATAGTTCATTAATTGATTCGTGTTCAAAACAAAACTTTACTCAGACTCTATCTTTGAAACCCCGTTTGATGGTCTGCTAAAACAGGGGTGCAACAGCCGAACTACAGTTTGGAGCGATTTTCATAACTACGAATTTATACTTTTAGAGCACTCATTTCGATGTTTGGAGTAATTTACGGAGCAAACATATTGCATTCTTTATTATAAAAAATCAATCTTGAAGCAGTATAAACAGAAAGGCTTGTATTTAGTGAAAAAACGTATAAAAGCCGTTCAGCATTACCTAAATTGTGCAGTGTGAGCATGAGCACTGATATTTCAATGAAAAGAGTATTTTGAACCTCCCCCGCCCCCGCCGGCTGAGGAACCAATGATAAAGTTTATATTAGCATTTTTTTTCACCTGTCAAATCAATTGGCACACTCCGAGAATTTAAATATGAATCTCTAAAGCTCGTGATCTTGAAATTTGGGAGATTCGTAAAACATAGGCGTAGGGGTTGTGAAAATAAAACTGGTGCAAAAGTTAGTTTGTTTCTGTAGGGAAGCATAAATATCATACACTGCTTCAAATTATTGCCAGTAGCTTATTTAGACGTCAGTGATTATACTGGAACTCAGGATTGTACGGTGTACAAATGCATGAGTAACTAGGAAAAATGTGCAGTGTCCCACGAGCGCTAACAGCCCCTTGTAAATCTCAGTACACTTTTCCGCGGAACACTGTGCGGTGAAGGTTGCTCAAGCAGTTCCAGCACCAAAGCCAAGAAACTTTCAAACACCCCCCCCCCCCCAGCCCTCCCCTTCCTTTTTTTCACCGCGGGGGTAGGTTCTGCTTCGGCTCCCTTGCAAGGCGCGTTTGACCAGATTTCCCGGCCAACATTTTTCTCCTTAATCGACGAGATAAAGCAACGGCACGCGCCCGTTGGCGCCGCTGACGGTACCGGATATCTATCGCCAGGACCGTCAAAAGGACGACGTAGCTTCAAGACCAAAATGTTTTATATGCCAATGCTATGGCAATCAACACCGGCGTTCGCAGAACGTCGAGCTTGTTAACGCCTTAATAGGCCACAGCCGCGTTTTTAGGCAAAGAAATTTGCATTTCCCGTGAAGCATTGGCGTCTACAGCAACACATTTTTTTCTTGAAGTTCCGTCTTCACGCCAACACGTATCCGTTGCGGTGAGTGGAACGATGGGCATGCAGCATTGTTACTCTATCTGGCAGATAGCGTCTCGCGGGCATTTGGGTGTCTATAGTGTGGGTTCAGTGCGTGTGGCCAGGGTGGGTACGTAGAATATTTTAAGTATATTCTAGGCTCTATAGTTCAGTTCTGCTCGTTTTGACTGATAGCACAAGCTGCATGTGGCCCACGTGGCCTGCATTTCTCGCCAAAATTAGCACGCTTGAGCAAAAAATGAGGCTTGCTGGGCATTTGGCACATTGTAGCCGTATTTCAAAAAAATTCAGGGATTTGGCGCTGCTTAGTGCAACAAGCGGGAATTGGTTTAAATTGGCGCAGCTGTTGCAACCCTGGCAAAAGGACATGCTGTTAAACTGTTCTTTAGAAGAGAATTTTTTTGGGGCTGTCAAATCAGGCATTTGAATCTACCCGGTGACTGCCTCCTATTGAGGGGTTGTCACTATGATTCTCTGGACTGTATATCCAATTTGCCCTTATGGAATAAGACAGGTCTATGACTGTATGTAAACTCTGCATTAATTAGGATCACTGTGTCACTTTGAGAAGACCGGGTAAAACCCAGACTTCCATGTATTTTTGACCATATTGTGGTCATTTTTGAACATGCAATGATGATAGTGGCCAGATGTTAGTTCCGTTTTGTGTTCTATCGACCAAGCCAATATAGAGTTTATTATGCAAAAATTGCATTTTTACCCCTGTACGTGATTTTAGACCAATTTTGTACAATGTTCTTTACATCAAATAAAAATTATTCTTTAGAATAAATTTTAGTTCAGTACACCACCATGTACTGCTTGAGTAGATGCCGAAGCAATCAGCATGGCATCTTTAGATTTTTTCAAAACTATCGTACTCACCTAACAAAAATGGCATCTCGAAAAGATGGAGTTCAATTTATTAAATGAAAAATTTCCAATTTTTACTCTGAAAACCTATTTATTTCACTGTGCGTGACTTCACTAACAGCTTAGGCGTTACTAGCTGGATGGCTTTTTTATAAAATAAGCTACACTTCATTATTTTTGTCAATTTAGAAAGAAAGGAAGCTACGAGTATACCATCCGTAAAAGCGCTGTTTGCTTTCAGATCGCTTTTTCGGTTGATTAAAAAAATATGGAGGATGAGGAGCAATACTGTAATATCTCAAGCTAGTGCCTTACTCAAGAAAGTGCCATACTCTTTTTTTCAAGACATTTAGAACGTGCGCCAAACGACTAAACAATACCCCCCCTCACCCAATACGCCTTCCCGCCATTTCTACAGTTTTATTTACTTTCTTTATCTAGTAGTTCAACGAGATTGCAGAATCATAGTGAATGCATGCATACTTACTGAAGTGTTTCTGTTTCGTCGGAAACATATGTGGCTCTACCAACACCATCTTGATTTTTGATCTAAGGCGAAGCAAGGACACCACCCCTTCCGAATCTCCTCAGGTTATGTTTCATTATAGTGGGAGCACTTGCTCAGGATTGCACAAAACATGAAAAGCTGTGGAAAAGGAATTCGCTTTTATATCTATTAGGCAACGAAAAGAGTACTTTTCCGAATTTGCGCTAGCCCTGCTCTCTTCAGATACAAAATTATTAACATAACCTTTACAGATGTTATTTAATTGTGCATATCATTTTGCAATGAAATATGCTGTCTGCTGATGTTGTAAACTGCTCCTGTGTGGAATTCATAGGCAGGATTCAGAATTTAAAATTCAAGAGGTAGAAAAATATATTTAGATTCTTTAGTTATTCATTTGTGACCCCATGAGCATGCGCAGTTATTATGATGCTGTTGTTCTGTTAATATGAACACCTTGTTTAATGTTGAATTTGCATATTGCTTCCTTTGTATATAAGGTTTCGGTCTGTTTTCCTTCAATTTTTGTGTTTTTAAGTTCAACCTATATGTGCATGGGCTGAGAGGGGACTGCAATATTGTAAATATGAAAGTAAGCTACTTTGAAATTTCCATTAAACTTTATTCCCTGCACTGACAGACACAAGTAATTTGAACCCTGTTGAAGAAACATGTAGTTGGCTGACTTGTCAGATCATCTCAACATTCAAAACATCAATGCCTTTAAAAGCTAAATTTCTTAACGTTTCCCGGATGGCTTTCTTTAGAAGCATGTGAAGCCCCTGCCAAGGTGCGGCATAAGTGGCATCATTGGGAAGGAATATGGTAGTGGCTGAGCAGTGGTAACGCTGGTTATAATGTAGCATTAGGCGAAGTGAAATGTAGGCCTTGGTGGCACTAGCAACGGCTGCCATGTTTTGCCGAAGGTAGCTGACCTGGGGATATGACTGAAAATTAAGAAGTGATAGGTAAGGCACCAAGAAATCATGAAAAAGAATGTTTACTACATGTAGAATCTACTACTTAGAATGACAAACAGCTGAGCTTGTTGGTAGAGATTCATGTTGGTTTTCTGTGAACATAACAAGGAAGAAGCGTGACAAGTACCGGTGTGCCATGGGTAGTCCTTACATTCACAACATATCTCGCAGGATAAAGAAAGTGATAAATAGATGCAGCATCAATGTATTATGGCCACCAATAGACTTGGTACTAAGTAATCTTGGTGCTGTCGTGCTCAGAAACTATGGGAGGGGACAAGAAGCTGATTTCCCATTTGTTTCGTAAACACACAAATAAATTGATCCATTATCATACATGCGCAAAGAGGAATGTTTAATTTAGCTTTGGCCATGCCTAATAGGGCATGGCCTACTGAAAACCTACATAATTCCATACAGGATCCGTATGCTTCAATACAGGGTTACAGGAGCTAATACAGGAGCTGTACAGGAACCAAATGGGGGTAAATGGGTCTTATACAAGAGCTATATGGTGTATGTAGGAGCTGAATGGGACCTGGGCAGGACATATAGGCGTATGTAGGAGCTATATAGGCATTATGGGTTTGGTATGTTGCATTATTTGTGATGCTGTAAATGTAGCACGTGGCATATGTAATGTGCCAATCGCAAAAGAATTGAGAA